>CM069553.1:36867500-38067500 GCA_035773235.1 Eospalax fontanierii | reverse complement strand
ATGTTTTAATTGCTTCCTCAGCAGATAATAACTTTGGGACTTCTCTGGTATAGGTTATTGTCTCATATAAATGTGGGGTTCCTGTTTAAATTTTCTCCCTAATTCTCTTGTAGTCAAGTTAGGAATAGATATATGTATGATGTATTTGTTTTTACTTTTATTTATTTGTGTCTGGGTATTGAACTCAGGGCACCAAACTCAGATCATCATCAAGCTTGGCAGCAAACTGAGCAATCCTGCCAGCCCAACAACATGTCTCTTTCTCCCCAGTGTACTGATAAATATTGTGCACTCACATTTCTCCATCCCAAGGGCTGTCAACAAATAATTAGCAAGTATTTCTTGTATACACTGTAAATAATAATTCATTATATGATACATGCATTGTAGCTTATAAAACACCTACACACCTACATACCTATAATCCCATTTGTTGTTCATAACAACTCTGTGAAGTAGGTTCCACCCATGACAAACATGAACAGAGAGGAACTGATTTACTGATAGGCACACAACTACTGAATGATGGAACTGGAATGTGAACATTATTCTTCAGATTTCTAGCGCAGCACTTTTTCCTCTGCACCACAGGAAAGAGACACCCTGGTGTTGGACACCTCGTATTGGATAGCTTCAGCTGTCAGCTTGACACACCTGAGAAGAAGGTCTCAGTTGGGGAATTTGCTCTATCAGATTGACCTGTGGGCATGCTTGTGGGGCACTTTCTTGACTGCCGTGTGATGTGGGAGGTAGGGGGAAGCCCACTGTAGGTGGTGCCATCTCTGGGCAGGAGGGCCTGGGTTATATAAGTAAGCAGGCTGAACATGGCAAGGAGAGCAGCCAGTAAGCAGTGTTCCTCCATGGTCTCTGCCACAATTCCTGCTTCCAGGTTCCTGCCCTGAGTTCCTGCTTGACTTCCCACAAAAATGGATAGTCACTTGGAAGTACAAGGTGCAATGCACCCTTTTCTCCCCAAGTTGGTTTGGTCACAGTATTTTATCACAGTTATAGAAAGTAAATTAGGACAATCCTGAGGATTACAGTATATTGGTTTTCTCCTGCAGCTGAAACAAATTGCCAGGAACTTACTGGTTTTATACAACACAAATGTATTACCTTCTGGTTCTTTAGAATAGAAGTCTGACAGAAGTCACACTGGGATGAAATCAAAGGATTGAGCCAGACATGGTAGCTGGCTCAGCCTATAAGGCCAGCAAACAAGAGCCAGAGGTAGAAGAATTGCACAAATTTGAAGCCAGCCTGGTCCATAGAGTGAACTCCAGACAAGCCTGGGCTACAGAGTGAGATACTGTTTCAAATTAAAAATCTTAAACCAAGGAATTGGCACGGTTACATTCCATTTTGATTTGTCTGTGCCATTGTGTTGGGTGCTGGGGATCCAAATCAGGGCCCGAGACACAGTAGGCTCTGCCACTGAGCCCCACCCTCAGCTAACTACAGAAGAGCTATTTCCAGCTTCTACGTGCTATTCAAATTCTGACTGTGCCCCACTTCCTCCATCTTCAAAGCAAGCAACCCTGCTTGTCTCCGTAGTTACATCTTCGCCTGACTCTCAATCCTGTTTTGAAGAACTGTTGTGCTCATATTAAACTCAACCAGGTAATACAAGGTAATCTTCCTATTTCAGGATCAGCTGCCTAGTAACCTTAATTCCTTCAGCACCCTTAACTCACATTTATCGTCTATCCTAATATATCAGCAGACTCCAGGGATCCAGACACCTACATCTTTGGGAGGTCCGTCATTCTGTCTGTCGTGTACGTGTTTCCTGGAGCTTCACTTCAAGTGCACTCAGTACTTTTACATCCCAACTTGCAATGGGAATAGTTTTCCATCTACTGAAAAATCACCCATTGGATTCCAACAAGACAGTCTGTTTATTGGTATATTAACATTTAGGAACTAGTTTGCCTACAAAATAAGTCAGAGTTGATTATATAAAGACTAGTATCCTCTGGGTCCACTGATTTTTCATTCAATAAGTTAAAGAATTGAGGTCAGTGACTTTAGTTGCCAAGGACACACAGCTAGTAAAAGACAGAGCAAGAAGTCAAATTTTGACCCTAATACAAAGCTTACAACTTTTCCATTCCAATTTTTTTAGCCAATAGTAAGTGCTAATGCCTACATGTAATGCCTATATTTTAAAAATTAATTTGTTCATCCATTTCTTATACATTGCTTTAAACTCCCTGTAGTAAAGGCAATACTATCACAGAAGATATTTGATATTTAATGGGTTTAATACTTGTACTTTCCACTGTTCAGAGGTGAACCCCAATGGTCCCTTGGCCTGGAGTAATTTTAGTGTTGCAAAAATCACACACTAAAATGCTAGTATATGAGGAAATATCCCTTAGTAAATCAGCCTAGTCAGTCTCCTAGCGTCCAACTTTTAACTGCTATTCTGTACTCTTCACATTATATGTATGGAATTATATGCCAGCATTCTTTTTCAAATATTTATTTTTATTGTATGTGTTTTATCTGCATGTATGTAAGTGTACTACATGTATACAATGCCCACAGAAGCCAGAAGAGGGCACCAGATGCCCTAAAACAGATAGTGATTAGCCACCATGTGGGTGCTGGGAACCAAACCCTAGTCTTCTACAAGAGTAGCCAGTGCTCTTAACTGCTGAACCATCTGTCCAGCCCCTGTGATGGCATTCTTAAGGCAGAATTTGATTAAGAGTCCTTAGATGAATTCTTTGCTAATATTAAAGATCAACCATGGTCACAAGTTGTCAAGGGTGATTTTCAAATTAACAGGACCCCAGATAAAACTCACTACTTAAGAACCTATGTTATTTCTCTAAGCCTCGGCTTCTAAAATAGGCATATGGAGTCTTAATAGAATTTTAAGGACTAAATGAAATGATGGATTAACAAGTATGCTGTATGAGGAAGAAAAAAGTGATAGATGCATGTGTGAGTGTGCAAGCAGACAGTTGTGGAAGAGAGAACAATCTTAGAAGGGACTGGGCACAATTTTTTTTTATTATTTTTGGTTTTTGTTTGTTGTTTTTTGAGACAAGATCTCCCTATAGCCCCAGTTGACCTGAAACTCTCTATGTAGACCGAGCTAATCTCACAGAGATCTGCCTTCCTCTGCCTCCCAAGTGCTGGGATTAGAGGCGTGTTCCACCATATTCAGTATGGGCTCAAACCTTTAAGGCCATTTTCTAATTTTGGACAAGTCCTAAACTCTCAAAAATTATCTTAACCTTTATTTTTTCACCTATAAAATACACCTTCATAGAGTTGTTGGGAAGATCAAATGCTGTTATACTCGATGAGTATTTATTGCAGAACTTGGACCAACATAGTATTCAAGAACTGTTGCCCCTGAATACAGAGTTCAGTTCACCTGTTCATGTTGGAACCGGTGATTTCCTGATCAACCACTAGGTGGAGGTAGAGACACAGAAGTGGATGTCTTGTTCTACGGACGGAAGGGAGAAAATGATAGCCTTCTATCCGGACTTTGTCAGAACAGATCCAAGCTCCTTTCAATCATTGTTCATGTTCCTCCATCATGAAAGCCTCTTGTTGTTGACGGTGCTGATTTTGTTTGGGGTTTTGTTATTTCTGTTTTCAAAAAGAGAGAAACACAGACCAAGGGGCATTCAATGGATATTCTTTCTGTTTGATTGGTAGGTTTGTTGATTTTCTTTTCTTTCTTTCTTTCTTTTTTTTTTTGAAACAGGGTCTCCCTGTAACCCCAACTGGCCTGGAACTCCCTATGTAGACCAGGCAGGCCTCGGTGTCACAGAGATTCGCCTGCCTCTGCCTCCCAAGGGCTGGGATTAAGGGTGAGCGCCACCATGCCCAGCTTCTTATTCTTTAATAATGTGACTTGCACTCCCAATTGGAGAACATATATTATTTGGTACATAGAGGATGACTATAGTTACAAGAGAAAACCTTTAATAAACCTGCTTTTCTCCCATTCATCCCTCATGTCAGAGGCAGCTTTTGGCTATACTCTGCTCAATGGACAACTTGTCTTTCCGAGGCCAATCATTTGTCCAAAAGGCATACTTACACTTGTTCCCCAAGAATCTCATGGGGTCCCAATGCAAATAGGACTCCTGACTTTGCATCCTAGGATGCCCAGGACATAGAGTAGGCTTCATTTGTTCCCAGAAGATCACTTTGAAGGTATATTTTGGTAACTTCATTAAAAATTCAACTCTCAGATTGGAGATGGACCTCAGTTGGTGGAGTGCATGAACAAATAAATCCCAGAGTTAGATGCCAAGCACTGCAGAAACTAGACACGGTGTCATACATCTGTAATCCCAGCTCCTGAGACATGAATTAGGAGGATTAGAAGTCCAAGGTCAGCCTTGGCTACAGAGTTTAGTTTGCGATCACTCTGGGGAATGAAGGAAGGGAGAGAGGGAGGGAGGGAAAAGAAAGAAAGAAGAAATAAAGCAGTGATACTGTAACAGCTGACATTACTTCATTTAGCCATTATAGCAACCCTGCGAAGTTTACCTCCCTTATAGACGTGGAGTCTGAGACGGAGAGAGATTCGGGGATTTCCCCAGTCACACAAGCTGGTAAGGGGCTAAGCCGGAACTCAAGTCCACACAGTTTCCAGAGTGTGTGTGTGTGTGTGTGTGTGTCTCTCTCCCCCCCTCTCTCCCCCTTTCTCCCTTCCTCCTTCCCTCCCTCCTCTTTTCTCTCTACTCTCTCCAGTATCTCATTCATTAGACCAGATCAGACTGGCCTGTAACTCGCGATGTAAACTAGACTGGCCTGTAACCCACTGTGTAAACTAGGCTGGCCTCAAACTTGCAGCGATCCTCTTAGTCCCCCCCGACACTCACCCGTGTTTCAATCATAGCCACATCTGGCTTCCATTGTTGTTTTCTCAACTACTATGCTCCTCTGGTGAAGTTAGAATTGATATAAATTGCAATAATATCAGTTGGATAGAAGGAAAAAAATGAAAGAATTGAAGGGATTGTTGATGATTTCAGTATAATTTTGAATATCAATTAGGACCAAAAGGCAATGAAATACACTGGTTTTGAGCACAGATCTATGAATGAGATGGACCAGGGCTTATGGATGGATCTTACTAGACCAGGGATTTTAAGTCATTTACCTCTTTGAATTTTAGTTCTCTCATTTGTATGGTAGGATCAATAATAGCCCATGGAGTTGCTATAAGAATTAAACAAGATCACATCATATATTATCGTCTGACATATAACAGATGCTTAATACATAATATGCCCCATAAATATTAATAAACCAACTCAGAGAGACATGGGGGTATCTTCTAGATACCTTTAGGTGCTCTTTGGGATGTTGGCTCTAAAGTGCTGTCCTCTATACCTAAGGACCCTTCCTGAAAGCAAAACAACCCTTTGGGCACCTATAATTTTGGTTATCTTTATGGCGGACCTTTAACTCCTTTAACTCTGATATTAGACTTGTTGGTTTATTTATCTCCTTCCCTAACAAACTCCATGAGTCCTGATTCACATCCCGATTCTTAGTTACTATCTGATGTAGCACACACTAAGCTTAATATTTGTTGAATGATTAAATGACTCAGTATTACTAGGAAACCAGGTATGATAGCACACACCTACAATCCTGGAACTTGGGAGCTGGAAACAGGAGAATCAAGAATTCAGAGTCAACCTGAGTTACACAAGACTCTATTCTAAAAACTCAAAGAGTAAAAATAAATATTCCTAGAAAATTATCCCCTCAGTTTTGTATCCACCCCAATTTTATTTATTAGAAATTTACTATACTGTTTTTATTGATTCCTTTTCTTATTTATTTACAAAGCCTAATGCATGCCAGGTGCTTAGTAAATCTTTAAATGGAAAGAATGTAATCACAGCACGTTGGCAGCTTAGTGCAGTGGAGGAGGCTATGCAATCAGATTAGCTGAGTTCAAATCCTGGCTTTATGCTGTGAGATTAACATTCTCCATGAGTCTAAAGTTTCTTCATTTGTAAAATGAGGATAATCTGATCTTTCTCATAAACATATTGAGAGAAGTAAATGAGATAACACTGCCTGGCTCACAGTGAGGGCTCTGGAAATGTTATCTGTGGAGAAGCAGTTCAGGCTGAGAAGCTAGCCAAGGTGAGAGACCAGAAATGAGTGTTAACTTGGGCAATGAGTGCTGAGGGGGCATCTGGAAAGTGGAGACAGTCTCACACAGAGACCCACAGCAGATCATGAGAGCATGAAACTATGGATCAAGTGGGACCAGTTCTTGGGAAGTAGGTAAAGCCCAGTCCCAAACTCAAGGATAGGATTGCAATGTCAAGTAGTTGAAATTATCAGGTTGATCTGTGAAGGACCTCCTACATTGTTCCTCAAAACTGGGCTTATGGGATCAATATTAATTATAAACTGTCTGTCTAATTGCTTCTTCTGTGCTCTAAAGTTGAAGACCTGCTTGTTGGCCAGTGTTGTGGTAGGAGCATTAAGGGAAGCTCTAGCACTAGACTTGACACATTGGCTTTTGAAAAAAGGAAATAATGAATGGTGATTCTCTCACTGGCAGCGCTGTGAAGACAGTGTTTGCAAGTCCCCACTAGGAACGAGCCAGGCAGTGTTATCCCATTTAGTTCGCACAATATGTTTATGAGAAAGATTAGACTGTCCTGTTTACACATGAAGAAGTCCCAGTTCTGGCTCCAGAGATGCACCATATTGTGAGCCTCTGTCATCTGTGACACTAAGCAGCCTATGTGAGTTTTGGACTAAAAACTAGTATAATAGTGTGAGCTTTGTTCAGATGTTGTGTGCAGGGAAGGAGCATTCTAAGTTCTTATCTTCTTGAAAGTATGAATTCAGTCAAGAGACAACAGTTTGAGGAGAGCTTAAATAAAGCTCTAAATAAGAGCATCAGAGGTGTGTCTAGCACAGAGGCGGAAGTTCAGTTAGAAAAGCTAAGCCAAGCAGGCACTCCCAGCTACACTGAAGTGGGCTCCCTGAGGCTAGGACCAGCGTAGCAGGCTTTGCAGGAGATTTTTAAGATTTATGAATATTCATGAGGCGATGGAGTATTCACAAGACAAGGTGACTCTTGTTCTGTCCCAAATTCTGGTGGAACAGATCTTTAAGGGCATTTTTTTTTTCCCACAATCCCCATAAAGGAGGATGGGTGTCAAATCCACAATGAATGTGTTATTACAATGACCTCAAGTCTTTTGCAGATTCAGACCCTTTGTTAGTGGACATGTGTGGGTGAATACCCTAGTGTCTTGGTTTCTGATTTAGGGTAAACAACATAAACAGATTCAAAGATGTTTAAGCACAAATGGGCATTCTCATTGTGAGCAGAGACAGTTACCAAGATGAGCTACAGTTTTCCTCGGCTGCCTCATATCCTAACTCCTTACCTGTGCAGACTGGGGTGGTCTCCTGAAGAGGTGGAGGCTTTCTTCCATTTCTACAGTTTAGTCTGTCATAATGAGCTGTATTCAGTGCAAGAAGATATGAAAGGACAGCAGTGCCTGGATCTTTGTGGGAGCCATCCAGAACCCACAAAGCCGGTCAGGGTTTGTTGGTCTTTTTCAGAGCCCGGTTCTTCCTCTTATCTGGTCAGATTAGCCATCTCATACTCAGCAGTAAGCATTTCTATTTCTGATCCCTAGTGTTTATATCTTGCTTATTTTCAACCCTAATATAACTTTTAACACTAACATAGGCTTTCACAGTAACAGTTTGACCTTGATTGAGTTTCTATTACAGAATAGAAAAAGTATGGTAAAAATAAAAACAATGTTTTATGAATAGCTTTTGTCAAGATTCCAGCTCCTTGAAAGGGACTGCATTTTTGAATACTCTGAAATGTTTACCAAAATGCTTTTTACTAAGATTGTACTCAGTTCGTGTTTAATTGAATCATGGTCACCTGAGGCACATTCTTATTTTCTTGGTGACTGCATAAACCCTAAGGCTTGGGGTCAGTGCTTACCTCTCTCACTGAGATGACATGTTAAGCAGGAGGCAGTAGAGAAAGTAAAGGTGTGTATGGCCCTAGGATGAACTGAATTGTGACCTCCATCAGATCATACGTAGATATCCTAACCCTGAAAGTGGCTGTATTTGGAAATAGAAACTTTCAGGAGATAATCAAGGTAAATGAGATCAGGATGAGGCTCTAATCCTATGTGACCAGTGTCCCTTACCAGGAGAGAATGAAACACTTGGTGCTGGAGACTGAACCCAGGATTTCACATAGGCAAAGCACGTACTCTGCCATTGAAACAGATCTCCAGTTACCCATTCTGCTTTCGAATGAGACTGAATCCAGGGCGTCTCACCTTCTGGGAAGGTTTTTGAAAAACACTGAGCTATATCCTCAGACCTCTAGCTGGTGTTTTTGTCCTTCCTTCCTTCCTTCTTTCCTGTTTTTTTTCTTTTCTTTCTAAGACATCATCTCCTGTATCCAAGGCTGGCCTCGAACTCCCTGTGTAGCCAAGGATGACACCGAACTCCTGACTTCCCTGCCTCTACCCTCTAGTTCTGGGATTGCTGGTGTGCACTGCTACACTGAGCTTCTGAAGTGCTAGAACCTAATCCATAGTTTTGTTAGATTCTAGGCAGGCACTCTGTTGATTGAGCTATATTTTCAGTCCCTTATTTTAAAATTTTATTATAAAATATGCGTACAAAAATTACAACATATAGAGTCATGTTAAAAAGTAATCATAAGACAAGCATGGTGACTTGTAATCCAAGTATTTGGGAGATATAGGCAGGAAGATGAAGAGTTCAAGGCCAGCCTCAGCTACATAGTAAAGTCTAGCCAGTCTGGGATACATGAAACCTTGTCTCAGAAAAAGAAAATTCATCAAGAGCAATTAGAGGCAAATATGCCTCAACAAACAGCTATGGTTATGAAATGAAATATTTCCAATACATATGGAGTCCCTTGTGCAGTTAACTTGTTAATATCATGTTTCCCTCCCCATTGGAGGTGATTCCTAGTCTGAATTTTGTGTTAGTAATTCCTCCGCTTTTCTTTATAAACTCTGCACAGAATCTGTGTATTCCTGAACAATACTGAGTCAGTCAGGGTCCTGGTAGAAAACAGATGGTGCACTCAGACTAGGGTAATTTCAAGAGAGCTTATTAAATGAGCTGTTTACAAGGGTACCAGCAGGGGATAAGAACAAGGTGTTATCCTGCAGCTGTGCTCTTATCTCCTGGTCTCCGGGAAGAGGGTAAAGCAAGCCTGGAGAGAGAGGGTTAAGGACAGAGTAGTTACTGGAAAGCAGATAGAGTGGGTTGTGGAGAGAGGGACTCTGGATAGGCGCCGAGACCCACAGAGAAGGGAAAGAATTATCCCACAGCAAAAATAACAGAGAATAAAATCCTACCCCAGCCCTTTAGCCTTCTAAAGGGCTTCCGGGGTGCCTCCCATCAGCCAAACCCAACCAGAGCCAGAAGTCAAATCCTGGAAACCAGAGAAGTACGGCAAGTGGAAGGGCACACAAGACATCTAGCACTTGTGTCTTGATTTCTTGTGCCTGTTCATTTGCATAAACAGAATCATAGAGTATATATCCTTTTGTGATTTGCCTTTGGGGTACATTCATTAGAATCATTTAAGTACATAGTGTATAGTCCATTCATATTAAATTCTGTATAATATTCCCCCATATAAGTTTACCATAAAATGTTTATCTGTTCTATAGTTGATGGGCTTTTGAGCTCTTGCTAGCTTTTTAATTATAGAAACAATGATGTTATGGACATTCCAAGGTAGATCTCTTATTACAAGAATATGTATGTTATATATGCAATTGTTGAATCTTAAGATGTGTGCAGATTAAACTTCAATAGCTAATACCAACTATCTTCCAAAGTCACGCTAAGTTACTCTAAGAGACTTTATACCTTTTGTTATTACTTTAGGTTATATCTTTTTAAAAAATTGCTTCTGGCCTAAGGATATAACTCAGTGGTAAGACACCCGCCTAGAACAGGTGAGGTGCATGTCACATAAAGGTGTAGACAAAAAGTGCCATCTTTGAAGCAGGGAGAGCCAGCCCTCAAAAGACACTGAATCTGCTTATACCCTTACCTTGACTTCCCAGGCTCCAAAACCATGAGAACCAAATTTCTATTATTTACAAATTACATAGCCTAAGGTAGTTTGTTATAGCAGCACAAACCTACTAAGGCAAATGTGCTGGGTAGCTTTAGTTGTCAACTTGACACACCTGGGTTGAGGGAGCCTCAGTTGGAGAATTGTCTCCATTGAACTGGCCTGTGGCCATGTCTGTGGAGTATTTTCTTGATTGTTGAATGATATGGGAGGGCCCAGCCCACCGTGGGTGGTGCCACCCCGGGAAGATTGTTCTGTATTGTATAAGAAAGCAGGCTGAGCATGGGCCAGGGGAGCAGCCAGTAAGCAGCCTCTACAGTCTGTGCTTCAGCTCCTGCCTCCAGGTTCCTCCCCTGTGTTCCTAGTTTGGGGCCCCTCAGTGATATTTTTCTATAACTTTCCCAAAGTTTAGGAAGTCTTAATGATTTATTTCTATGAGGTGATGTCTTTTACATATGAACAGGTTCTGGACAAATGACTTCTACTTAACCTTGCAACCAAAAAGTTAATCATTTAAAAAAACATATATTTTTACTGAGCCAGGCACGTGCCTTTAATCCCAGGCATGAGAGGCAGAAGCTGGTGAATGTCTGTGAGATTGAGGCCTGCCTGGTCTTCGTAGTGAGTTTCTGCCAATGTGAGGCTACAGAGAGACCCTGTCTCAAAAAGACAAAAAAAAAAAAATTACTGAAAATTTGAGAATTTCATATAGTGAATTCTGATTATATTCAGACTCCCTCCCCTATATGCACCCTCCCTTGCTGCCCCTGATTTCATGTACTTTATTATATGTATAATCTGAAGGCCTATTGAGTCTAAATTTGTGCCCACAACTGCCTTTTGGTGTGGTCCATCCACTGGCGCTTTGTTGACCTGCCCAGTGTTACACTGTTAAAGAAGACGGACTCCTCCTCTCGCTCTAGCTGTCAGTTGCCAGTAGTTCCTCCGCTAGGGTTGGCGCCTCTTTCCCACCTCCCCACCTCTGTGCTGGGATTTTGTGCAGCTTGGGTGTGAATGGGTCTTATGCATGCTGTCATAATTGCTATGAATTCACACGACTAACTTCCTAGCTGTATAGAAAAGACTATTTCCTTGTGGTCATCCACTATCTATGGCTCTTACTCTTTTTCTGCCCTCTCTTCTGCAGTGATCCCCGAGCTTCGGAAAGCAGAGGTTTGATGTAGGTGTCTCGTTCAGGGATAAGCACTCTGCAGTCTCTTATTCTCTACACATTGACCAGCTACACGTCTCTGTGTTAACTGCCATCTGCTGCATGAGGAAGCTTCTCTGGTGAGAGCTGAGCAGGGCATTAATCTATGGGCATAATTGGAAGTTGGTTTAATATTGTATAGTAGGTTCTCCCCTGTGGCCTGTGATCTGACTAGTCACATGTTCCTAGGCCTCATATCGTGTAAAGTATGGGCTCCATTTGTGAAGTTAAATCCAATCAGAAAGCGGTTGGTTCCTCACATAATATTCATCCCGGTATTGTACCAGTTGGCATATCTTGCCAGGCCAGTTGTTACTGTAGCTTCCAGGACTCACAGCTGAGTGAGCTTGATGATTGCTTTTCTCCTCTGGTAGCATGGATGCACTCCGAAGGCTGGCCGGTAGAAGTGATGTTTTGAGGTCAGTACCAGCTTGATTCCTCCTCGTTTGTGCCATAACTCGTGTGTGTAGTGTCCTCAGCAGTAGTCTTACTGTCAAGTGCTGGTGGGTGACCAAAAGCAAGGGAATTCACCAGTGTGGGGGCTTCTATGGGACTCCTTGCCAACAGCATCAAAAGAAGCAGTCCATTCCTCACAGCGAGCTTTTGGAGTTTGGTGGGGGCAATGTCCCCCTGTTATAGGGTAACTCCATTTAACCTCTTTTTGTATCGTTTATGTATATACTCTAAGAAATTTCTATAGCAGTGAGTTTCCATATGGCTTTTTCTAAAGGTCATTAGTGTTAGTTGGCCCTCCCCGTACGCCCTCCTCTGCCCTACTCTCTTGTCCCCCCCCTCATTTAACCCTTCTGATTCCACTATTCCCCCTTCCTCCTTTACATCACTGCATTCTATGTCCCTTCCCAAGAAGCCTCCCCCACCTCCGTGACCCCTTGCTAGTTCCCTGACATCTATGGATTTTCCAAATGAAACACGCATACCTACGTATTCAAAGCTAACATCTGCTTATGATAGAGAACATATGCCAAGTATCTTTCTGGATCTGGGTTACCTCACTCAGGACAATTGTTTTCACTTCCATCCATTTTTAATTTTGTTTTTCTTTTCTTCATTATTTTTACTTTATACGTCTGAGTGTTTTACCTGCATGTAAGTACACCACATGTGTGCAATGCCTGCAGAGGCCAGGAAAGGGTGTCAGATCCTCTAAAACTTGGAGTTATGAGCAGTTGTTAGCTGCCATGTGGGTGCTGGGACTTGAACCTGGGTCCTCTGGAAGAACAGCAAGTATTCTTAACCACTGAGCCATCTCTACAGCACCTCTTTTCATCTTTTTGAGACAGGGTCTCCCTGTAGTTCCAGCTGGCCTAGAACTTACTATGTGGACCATGCTGGCCTCCTACTCACAGAGATCTGTCTGCCTCTGCCTCCCAAGTCCTGGAATTAAAGGTGTGTGCTACTACACCTGGCTTTGATTTTCTTAGCATTTGAACGATATTCCATTGTGTATCATACTTTTATTACCATTCATCAGTTGATGACATTTAAATTGTTCCCATTTCCTGGTTATTGTGAATAAAGCAGTAGGAACATGAATGAACAGGTCTCTCTGTAGTAGAAGGCAGAGTCCTTTGGGTGTACGTGCAAGAGTGATATGACTAGATCATGTGATAGATCTATTTCTAACTTTAAAAAAAATACTTGATTTACTATTTTCATTTTTGTGTAAGAGTGCATTGCCTGCATTTATCTCATTGAAAGCAATGATAGATAATTATCTCACTTGTGTTGCAAGCAATACATGGGATTGAATTGATAACATCCATTTGTGGTTGTATATGTGCTGGTCTAAGGGACAGAAAGGACACAATCCTCTGATAAGTTAAGGTCAATTTTTACTTCCCCACTTAATGTTGAATGTAAGTTTCCAATAAAGATGGAGCCAGGCCCTTGTATTAGAGCACAGTTCTGATAGACTCCTAAAAGAACAGGTGCTCAGAGCAGCTTGGCGTCTCTTGGCTAGAATGTGTGCAAGAGTCAGGCTGTCTTTAGTCAAGCATCATTGTAATGTGGTATCTCCTAGTAACTATCACTATGTATAATAAGCTTTGATATCTGGTAGGACAAATCTTTTTCTACTTCTTTAGGAGTGTCTTGGTTCTTCCAGGAATCAGCTTAGTTCTATGAAAAAGCCTATTTGAATTTCATAAGAATTGCATTGGAGTTATGCATAAATCTGAGGGTGACTGATATTTTGAAAATATTTTATTATGAAAGCATAAATGTACACTATTAAAAATCAAGAGGATACAAATTAATAAAAATAAAAATGCATGAAAATATGTGTATAACCCAGAGATTACCACTGTTAATACTATGTACTATGATATGTGCATAACCCAGAGATTACCACTAGTAATACTATGTACTATGCTATAGCCTTCTAGAGCCCACTTCCTCCTCCTCCTCTTCTTCCTCCTCCATTTCATTTTTATGGGCACTGGGGATTGAACCTAGGATTTTGTATATCCTGAGCATTTGTTTCACTGCTGAGCTACATCCTACACCCCTAAATCTTTTTCTAAACTTAAGATAATTGACAATTTATAACACCGAGTCTTTATCCTGAATGATGGTCCAGTTCTCCATTATCTAAGCCTTTAATATACTTCCACACAGTTATAAAATCTTCTCCCTAAAAGATATACACATCCTTATTACATTTATTCTCAAGGACCTTTTGGTCACTATTTTAAGTTAAAACTTTTTAAAAGTTGCTTCTGGGCTAGGGATGTAACTCAGTGGTAAGGCACTTGTCTAGAACATGTGAAGTCCTCACATAATCCCTAACACAAAAAAATGAAAGAAGAAAGGAATCTGTTCTGTTTATCATTATGACCTCAGAATCTAACCCAGTGTCTGACATGCAGAATGTGATCAGGAAGTACTTATTAACTGAATGAATAAAAATATCTAGTATATTGTAGAGTGAATTAATGAGCGGGGGAGAGAGCCTACCGTGATAGTCTTCAGAGATCCTGAAGCCTTTTTTTGATACCATTTTCCCTGGAGGAATGACATCATTATAGTTCAGATTATCTCAACAGGGGGTTAGTTTATTAGTATTTGTCATATTGCAGGATCTGGGGGTGATGTTAATTGTGAGGGAAGAAGAACACCTGTAAGGCAGAATAAACATTAGTTAGTGGAAGAGCAGCACTATTTGTTTATTCATTTATTCATTTATTGGTGTGTGCATGCACACACACACAGGCACATATGTTCCAACATATGTGGAGGTCAGAGGATAACTTTCAAGAGTCAGTTCTTGTCTTCTGTTTTGTTGAGGCAAGGTGTCGTGTTCGTGCTGTTCTTTCATACTCCAATCTTGCTGGCCCACAAGCTTCCAGATGCTTCCCCCATCGCTGCCTCCCATCTCTCAGTAGGAGTGCTGGGATCTCAGATGTACACCACTGTATCTGATTTTTTATGTGGATTTCAAGGGTTAAATTCAGTTCACCAATCTTACACAGTTAGTGCTGCTACCTGCTGAGCCGTCTCCTAGACACGAGTGCTACCTGCTGAGCCGTCTCCTAGACACGAGTGCTACCTGCTGAGCCGTCTCCTAGACACGAGTGCTGTGGTTTTAAAGATATTCTCTCTTCCACCTGGATCTCTAATGTATTAGAAATGTGACTTTAGGGCTGGAGGGATGGCTCTGTAAACTAAGTTTACAGAGGAACTGGGTTCAGTTTCCAATCCCCACATGGCAGCTAACAACCATCCATAAATCCAGTTCCAGAGGATCCAATCCCCTGTTCTGGCCTCCATGGGCATTGAATACATGTGATACACTTACACACATGCAAGCAAAGCACATAAAATAAAAATAAGAAAATAAATATTTTTCTGAAGGAAATGTGGCTTTTAGGAGGTGCTGTCGCTTGGAGGCTCCATACTCAGGAATGGGACTAGGTGCCCTTTTAAAGGGTTGACAGAGGGAGTCCACCTTCTGGTTTCCTCCTGTCCCTTCTATCATGCAGAAAACAATTCTTTCCCTAAAAAGAATGTAGTTACAAAATGCCATCTTGGAAGCAAACAGCAGGCCTCATCAACACCAATCCTGTGAACCCTTGATAGTGTATTTCCAAGCCTCCAGAAGTGTAAGAAATAAGATTCTTGCTGAGTGTGTTGGTGCTTGTCTAATTCAGCACTCAGAAGGCAGAGGTAGGCAGATCTACATAGCAAGGTTCAGGTCAGCTGAGGTTACAGAGAGACCCTGTCTCAAAAAAAGAAAAGAAGAAATTTTCTTTATGAATTACCTAGTCTTGCAGTCACAAGCCTCTTGCCCCGGCCTCCTGAGTCCTGGATTAAAGCCACATAACACTACATCCAGGCCACATAGCACTACATCCAGGCCACATAGCACTACATCCAGGCCACATAGCACTACATCCAGGCCACATAGCATCCTCTGCAAAGGGAAGTATATGAAGGGAAAACCCTGATCTTAGTAGCAAAGAAATGTCTACACAGATCTAATCTGCTGAGAAATGGACAGGTTTGTAAAACACAAGTATCTTTACTATCATATTTTCAATATAACAAAGAAATTGATTATGTGATGACTAAAATATATACATGTATATCTATCTATTTATCATTTATCTACCTATACATATACCTATATTGAAAATGGAAATCTAGTCAGTCTATTCAGAGTCACTTCCTCAAAGAAGGTCAACTCTCCCTCACCCAGAAGTAATCAATTGCCAATTGTTCCTTGGCTGGGTTGGGGGCTCTGTGCCCGCTTCCCTAGCTCTATGTTGTGTTTTTGTCCTATTTGAATGAGTCTTGTGCACACTGTCACCACTAAGTTCATATGAGCACTTTTCCAGAGGCCTGGAAGACCATGCACCAACCTTGGCTCTCCCAATCTTTCTGTCCCCTCCTTTTTAATGATTCCTGAGCCCTGGGTGTGTGAGGTTTAATATAGGAGTCCTACCCAGGAACACATACTCATTTGTTCTCTACACATTGGCCAGTTGTGGCCTTCTGTGTGCACCACCCTCTGCTGCATGAGGAAGTTTCACTGGTGAGAACTGAGAGATTTATTAGTATTCTTTCTATCCCGTGTTCTGCTCTCCTCTGCCCTTAGGTGTAGAGGTGTCACTTAGGACTGGGCATTGCACAGACATTTATTCTCTGTGTGCGACCAGTTGTGGAACTCCATAACAGTTTCCATCTGTTGCAAAAAGAGACTTCTTTGATGAGTAGTGAATGGCATACTTTGTAAATATAAGAATCCATATTTAGCATACAGTAAGGAATCGCGTTTGTCTAGGGATGTAACACTGATGGGGCTTTCTCTGGGATCTGTGACCTCTCCTGCCCTGTGTATTTGGCTGTGTTTACAAGATCACACATGATTTCCCTCTGACTGAGAGAGCCTTAAGTCTAGTTGATTACTCCCAAGGTTAAAGTGCCAGTATAGCGCTGCTGTAGTTTGTTGCGCTGGTTGTTGTTGTGGTTATTAGACTTTATTTATGTGTATGAGTGTTTTGTGGGCATGTTTTAAGTGCACCTGTGTCATGCACTGCCTGCAGAGGCCAGAGAGGGCATCAGACTCCCTGGAACTGGAGTCATAGACAGTTGTTAGCCCCCATGTGGGTGCTGGTATCCAAACTGCGGTCCTCTGCGAGAGCAGCCAGTGCTCTTATCCACTGAGCCATTTCTCCAACCCATTGCTTTTTTGTTCATTTGTCTTTGACACAAGGCTTCACTATGTAGCCCTAACTGGCCTGGAACTCACTGTGTAGCCCAAGCTGGCTCTGGAGTACCGGGATTAGCAGAATGTGCCACTGTCCTTGCCTTGGTTTCCATGCGTACAACTATATTTCAAGCAACTCTTACAAAAGCTGTGATCTGGGAAAGAAAGCTTCTCATAGGCGCATAATAATGGACTTGGGTACTACTGCCAACTTGTTTAAAAAAAAATAGAGAACTCTATCTTAAGCAGTCTGCAGAGGTTTTAGAGAAGGATTTAAAGACATTTGACAGTGAAGGGCTTTAAACTCATGAGTACAAATCCTTTCTTTTTGCATTCCTCCAGAACTAGCTTGGCTGTGACCTCTCTATCCTCTCAGTGCCTGTCCAAAGTACCAGCACCCTTTCCGCTAAGAGTCAGAGATGTTAGCACCGCCTTTTCCAGGTGTTATCAATTCTATTCAGAACGAATGTTTAGTTCTCCTCTTTCACCGAACAGCCGCTAGATTACCCTCAGTGTGCCAGGACCTGCGCAGAACCTAGGGACTGACAGAAAGGTAACACACCCTTCCCCAGTCTCTAGAAGTCCACCTCTACTAGTGCCAGTGACAAGCTTAACTCACTGGGCTGTGGGACATTTGTTGGAAGATGTCTCAGCAGTATCTGTAAAACACCGAGGGCATCTGCCAAAAAGACAGGGAGCCAGAATGTGAGAGAAAAGGGACTCAGCTCTGTTTCTCTTACTGTCGGACTATAATGCTTGGCCCTGGGTGTGTCTTGGGCATGGCAGTGAAGGCTGGGTATCCAGCACTAGCCCATGCTTTGTTCAAGCCCCTCCAGAGTGGTAAGAAAAGACCAATGCTGTACTAAACCGAGGATTCCCTTGCTCCTTACTACTTTATAAACAGGCTTCACAAACATTCCCCCGCATTCAAGTCTACCCACAGGATGGCTAGTAGATGCAGATTCCACCACCATATAGACCCCAATACACAGTCACCCTCAACACCTGTCTCGACTCCCGAGCTATCCATTGATTCCATCTTTTCCATTTTGGGGGAGGGGCAATTCTATTCACTCAAGAAAGATTTATATTAACCAGTATACTGTGCGGTATTGATTAAAGGATGAGACTCTTGGATTTCAGGCCAAGTGCTGTACTTATTGTGTGACTCTAGGCAAACTAAAATCCTCTCTGGGCCTAGGAATATTGCTTATTTGGTGGAGTGCTGACTTAGCATTCATAAAGCCCTGGGTTTAATCCCCAGCACCATATAAGCCAGGTGTGGTAGTTCACTTGGGAAGTGGAGGCAATAGGGTCATTTGCAGCTGCATAGGGAGTTCAAGGCTAGCCTGGAACACATGGCACCTTGTTTAAGAAAAAAGCACCCAAACTCCCCTGTTTCTTCATCATAAAATGAGAATAATAATAGTACCTATCTCATAAGGATAATAATAGAATTATCTCATCGCATTATTAAATAGACATATAAGAGAAAGAACAGTACCTGGAATGTAGTGAGTGCAATAATAGTGTCAGCTAGAGTTTGCTGTTGAGTGTGTGCCAGTCGCTAGTCTAAGTGCTGACATTATCTCATTTTACCCTCACAATCGTCCTATGAGATTGGTACAGTTTACAAATGAGAGGTTTGTAGCAGAGGCGCTGTGTAAAACAGGTTAAGTGACTTGCCCAAGGCTCAGAGTGCACAGCATGAATGAATGAGGGAAGGTCACTGCCACCACGAGAGCTTTATTAAGCAATAAATAATGTCATGATGAGAATGAAGTGGAGAAAATTAAATACCATGATGGGACATGAAGGAGTCAACGTATTCCTTAAAGAAGTCACATTACAGAGTCTTGTCCCTCCAGCTCCTGGCCTGTGTTCAGAGAGCCATTTTGGTTTACCTCAGCACCCTTCAATAACCCTGAGTTGAACTCTCAGAGTCTCATTTCCTTTGTTTATGTAGGTCCTGGATCCCTTAGGCACATTTGCCTATTGTTTGCTTGGTTTACTTCACTGGAAGAAAAAGTACTTCATAAAATAATGTATTCTACCTCATTAGAAAACCTACTCCACAGTAACCAGAAAATTACAGTCTGGTACAGCAAGTTCTGTGACAAAGGAAAGCACCGAGCTGTGAGCCCAGGCGCCAGAGGAACACAAAGGACAGCATATGCAGGAGCTCCAGCTCTCGGTGTGCCCTAGTCTTTATCTCTGACCAACAAGAAACTGCACCTCCTTTCATTGGCAGCCCTCACTCTATGAACTACTATGGTTTGAAAATTCTCTTCCCTCCCCTCCCTTCCCCTCCTCTCTCCTCCCTTATAGGGCCTCATGTATTCCAAGCTGGCCTCAAATTGGTCAGCTTCTCCTTCCATCTCTCCTTCATTCACATACCCTGTGGTCTACAGGTCATTCTTCTTCTCCGTCCAGCTTTTGAGTGTACTTTGTGGAATGGCTTGGCAATGAGCCTAGGATGATATTGAACTTCTCATCCTCCTGTGTCCATCTCCCAAGTGCTAGGACTAAAGGCCCTGGGGATTGAACTCAGGGCATTGTACATGGAGGCAAGCACTTACCAACTGAGCCACATTCTCCACCCTCAATATGCTTTACTTTCTATGCAAAAGGCCCCTCCAGTTCTGGAGGCTGAAAGACCAGGGCGAGGGGTTTAGGGTTGCCTCTATTGGAGGCTCTTAGGAAGAATCTGCCCCCATCTCACTTCCGGTGCTGGCAGCACTACGCAATCTTGATTTTTTACTCTGACGCCAGCCTCTTTCTCTGTCATATGCCCTTCTGTTTTTGTGTCCCTGTGCCTGAATCTTCCTTTCCTTTCTCTAATGGTGTACGTAGTCCATCTTTATTATATCCACAAAGAACCTGTTTCCAAATGAGGCCAAACTTTCAGGTTCTAAGTATTAGGGCCTGAGCACATCTTTTGGGGGGTGCAGTGGAAACAATCTGCATGATAGCACCTTTGTACAAATTGGAAACAGATGACCCCTCTGAGTGCATGTGGTCCCTCTGCTCAGGGTTTAGTGAACAGATAGCACCTTTGTGTGTATTGCACACAAGAATCCGTTCTTCAATACAAAAGTTTTGCACTTGGAGCCTAGGCTGGATTTCCGTTCGGCACCCTCCGACCTTCAGCACATGGTCTGTGCTGTCAAAGCTGCTGACACTTGCCTGTCCTGCACTCAGCTGGTTGCCTCTGATCCGCGTCTCTCTCCATCTCTACTTCCATTCTCATATCTGGAGTTGGGAGTAAACCCCGTTCTTGGTCTCTTCTGTTCAGTCTCTGGGTATATTCTGTGGAATAATCTGATTCTGTATATCCTGTGACCAGGTATGTTTCCTAACCAATAACTGTTCCCGTCTCTTCTGGGAACTGCACCCTCCGACCTTCAGCACAGACCATGTTCCCCTCTCTTCTGGGAACTGCACCCTAATTTCCCTCTGTGGAAACTACTCCTTTCTTACTTGCAGTTCATCTGGTTTGGATGCAACTGACCCCACTCCTGGCTTGGCCACAGAACACCTACCTCATCTTTTAGCATAAAGATTGATCCTAGACTATTTGATTTGTGACCCAAGACTTTTGACCAAACTGTAAGGCAGAGGCATTCGGTCTCTGTCGTGACGGCTGTCTTGGAAGAAGATGCCTACAGCAGCCAGTCTAGAGGAAAGTGGAGTTAGGACAGAGAGACTTCTCGTGATATAACTTAGCGATTTGGTTCCATCTGTGCCTGAAGGACTTTACAGTAACACAAACTAAGAGATTCTTCTCAACTGCAATTGTTAAAAGTGAGTTTATGGATTGGAGAGATGGCTCAGAAGTTAAGAGTACTAACTGCTCTTGTAGAAGACCTGAGTTCGATTCCCAGCACCCACATGGTGGCTAATAACCATCCAGAACTCCAGTTCCAGGGGATCCAATACCCTCTTCTGACCTCAGTGGGCATTGCATGACATGGGTGCACTTACCAACATGCAGGCTATATACTCATACTCATAAAATGAAAATAATTTAAAAGTGGGTTTATATTTCTTGTAATTGAAAGAATTCTCTTCATTTTTTTATGTTTGTGTGTGGGCATGCACACCACGGTGCATTTGTGGAGGTCAGAGGACAATTTGGGGGAATTCGTCTACCTCATGATCAGTTTATCGGGCTTGGTGGCTAGCGCCTTTACACACTGAGTCATCTCCTACCCTGTACTTGAATTAGTTCTAACTGAATATCATCTCTGCTACTTTCATGAACTCTGCTCTATGCTTCCAAAACTCCATATCCACCCTGGCCCACCACGGTTTCCACAGTGAGAAAGTCTAGTCTGTCCAGGCATGGTGGCACATGCCTTAATACTGGCAGGTTTCTGTGAGATCGAGGCCACCCTGGTCTATATAGTGAGTTCCAGGTCACCAGCTAGGGTGTGTCTTAAAAAAAAAAAAAAAGGAAAGAAAGCAAAAGAAAGAGAAGGAAAAATCCATTAACATAGAACAAGAAAGTATCGTCCATGGACATCTGCAAATGGAAGCCTCCACTTGGGCACAGTGTGTACCACTCTATTTGTGGCATCTCTTTCTTTGTGCACAAACTCAGAGCACTACATGACATTTTATATTTCATGTTAACCAAAGAAGAAGAGGTGCCAGTATACAGCACATAGAAAGAATTTTAAGAAGTATTAAACATCTGCTTAGGTAGAATCTGATGAGGAGAGACGGGAGCTATTATTTCTTTCTCTGCTCATTCCTATAGAGGAATGATGCCAGTTTTTACTAATTGCTCCTCCTGAGGAATTCTGCTCAGCCTGTTATGGCGCATCTTCTGAGCTGACATGAGACCAGTCGGATCCCTTGCTGAATAAATTTTCCCAGTGTTGGAACACACCTCTTATAAAAGCTTTAGAAAATTAAACCCTTACTTCTGAATGCTAGTTCTTGAAGGAAAGGGGAATTTAAAATATCTATTATTTGTTTTACCTCATTTATTTTGGTTTTATGAGACTCTATATCCCAGGCTGGTCTGGAACTCACTATGTAGCCCAGGCTGGCCTCAAACTTGTGATGAACCTTCTGCCTTGGCCTCCCAAGTGCTGAAATTACATGTGTTAGTCCTTGCACCCAGCTAACAGTTTTCTAAAATAGTTTTGTTTTCTAAAATAATTTTGTTGTGTGCTTACAATCCATGTGTATGAATATTGGTGTGTGTGTGTGTGTGTGTGTGTCCCTGAGTTCAAGTAGAGATCAGTGTACAACTTTTGGGAGTTAATTCTCTGCTTCTACCTCGTTGAAACACGGTCTCTCTTGTTTCTAGCCGGTCTCGCGGGCTTCCCAGCATTCTCCTGTCTGTGTTCCCGTCTTACCTTAGGAGTGCTGGGATTACAGATACATGCCACTGTAACTTTTTAAATGTGTGTTCTAGAGACGGAACTCAGGTCATCAGGCTTGCTCTGCATGTACTTTTTACCTACTAAGCATCTCACCCGCCCCAAAGAAGAAATATTTGTGGTAGCACTCTCTGAAGCATCTTGGTGGCTGTCACTTTAAGCAGCCCCTGTTCCAGGGCTCTCTGCTTTTGTTCCTGACTGGATTCTTCTGCTCTGATCACTCTCTAATTCCAGGCTCCATCCCCCACTTACAACCCCTTCTGTTGTCCTCACTGGTTTTCTCATTGTTCTGCTCCAGTGTGTGGTTCTCAGTGCCCTTGTGATCTGGAGTTAGATTTGCCTTCCTGTCAGTGCCTGACTGAGAAGATATCACATAGTCAGTGCCACAAACTGGCACCCATTTACTAGTACTACTCTAAGGTTTGACTCTCATTTTTTCATCTAATCATTTCAACAGCCCAATGGGGTAGATATTATTTTTCTCTTATATATGAAATGACTAAAAATCCAAGAGTAATCTTCCCAAAGTCACAAAAACAGTGATGAAAATGTAAGAATGGAATCTGGGTCTTTCAGACTATCAGCTCTATATACTTAAGCATTCTGCCACAGTACCTTTATAGATACCATCCTGAGAGCTGATCTTTAGAATTAAAGACAGTTTGCCACATGCAAATAGCTCCTCTCTGTTTCCGGGCTTCTGTTGTCTGGCAGAGAGTTTGTCCTTGGAAAGATCCTTTTCTACTGTTTTGCACACAGGTGTTATTCAATATATTAAATTCTCTTTGAATTGGAAAGCATTTATGGCCCTTAATCACAGCGTCTTCTCAAAGACATTCATCTGTGCTTCAGTTTCAGCAAATCTCCTTAAAGATTCTTGTTTCACCTTTTCCTTCTGCTAACCTTGAGTCACCTCTATCCTAGGGACAGTCAGGCATGGACCATCTAGCACCAGAAACCAGGCCCATAGGCCTAGCTGAGTGGCCAGGGGGTCACACAGCCTTGGTTGTTTCCATTGTACCCAAGGGGAAATGAAGCTTTCATAATGAAAGGATTTCTGCCAAAATTCTGTTTTCCACTTGTAGGTCTTACAGAAAGCGGGCATCGAATCAAAGTGTATTAGCAAGCGCCAAGAGGGCCCACAAAACCCATCTGGTCTAAGTTTCTGAAGCCCAGAGATCTGTGGTGACTTAGCCAAGGTTGCACAGCCTATTATCTTTATCCAGGCCATTGCTAAAGCCAGGAGAGATTTAGGAGCTAAAGGATACCAAGAATCCCAATCCTAATCCTCAGGGACCCAGATGACTTACTTGGTTCTCCATTAGCATTTCTATGACCTGATTTTGCACCAAGCGAAGGGAAGTCTTTTATGCAAGTCTCCCCAAGACTGTCTATTTAGGTATTTGCTATTTGACTTCAAAAACTGAAGTAGGTAAGCAAAATGGCATATGCTCCACTCCAGCCCAGGCAGTGGTGGACGATCAAGATGGTGGTTATCACTGAGATGGCTGAGAAATAGAAACAGATCTGGGAAAAGGAGTGGCAGTGCTATTAGGAGAGAGAGCAGTGGAGACGGTAGACTTCTTTTCCACATTATAAAGTCTTCATCAGAAAGTCCATGTCCATGAAAGAACTGGGTTTTGTTTTGTTTTGTTTTTGCTGTTGTCTTTCATTCTTCTTTTTTGTTTTGGTTTTTGTTTTTTTGAGACAGGAAATCATGTAACCCAGGTTGGCATCCAACTTGCTGTGTAGCCGAGGATGACCTTGAACTTCTGATTCTCTTGCCTCCAACTCCCTGGTGCTGGGATTGCAACATGGCACAACACCAGTTTCTGCAATGCTGTGGATTGAGCCCAGAGCTTCATCCATCCTAGACAATCACTCTACCTAACTGAACTACATCCCCAGCCCCCAAAACTAGTTTTTAAGAATTAGAATTTGGGGAACTGGAGAGATGGCTCGGCAGTTAAGAAGAGCACTGGCTGCTCTTGTGGAGGGCCTAGTTCGATTCCAGCACCCACAGGGTGGCTAACAACCATCTCTAACTCCAGTTCCAAGGAATCCAATGCCCTCTTCTGACCTCTGCTCGTATTACATGACAGGTGCACTCACGCACATAAAGGCAATACACTCAGACACATAAAATAAAAATAATAAATTTAATAAATAAAAATTAGAATTTTTGTACTTTAGAGCTGGAAGGAGGTAATGAAGAGAAAGAAAAAAAAAGAGAACCAGAGAGGAAACTGTCTATTATTGGTCACAAGTATTAAGAACCTAATGCTGATGAGCAGAGTTAACTGGAACTTTATGAGAAGAATGCTGAGGGCAAGGGACATAGCTTGGCCGGTAAAATGCTTGTCTCAGAAACGAGTACCTGAGTCCAGTCTCTAGCACTCATGTAAGAAGCTGGTCCCAGTATGTGCACCTAGGATCCCAGAGCTGTCAAGGCAGAGCTAGCTAGGTGACAGGTGTGTACACAGAAACCCATGTAGATGCACACACAAACACATATAACTTGAGAGAGAGAGAGAGAGAGAGAGAGAGAGAAAGGCTGACATCTAACAGAATCAAAGGATGAGCGGTGACCAAAGCTCCAGAAGCCAAGAGCAGAAGCCCGAGAGCAGGGCCACACCTTTCTCACCTGTGCTCTCCTCGCTCCATAATGGCCTGTTTTCTCTTACGATAGACCAGTATTTACACACACACTGAGGCGGACCGTTTTAGCTCTACACTGCACACCCTCACATATTTGCCACTTAGAAGGAAAGATAACAGCTCCAACTTTAAAAAGTCTTAGATTCTGATTGGCCTTGCTTCACCACATGATCCATTCACTGACAATCTTCACTAGAATTACCTGGTTTAGGTGAGGGAGAAATAGTTCTTCAAAAGATCAGACTTCTGTTTCCAAAAGAATTTGGAGAGAAGTGATAGATGGCTATTATAGGAAATGATTTACTAAAAGTCCTACAATAAGTTAGGAGTAGATTCAAGGCTAGAAACAGAGTCCATTAAAAAATATTCTAGGGGTCTAGAGAGATGGCTCAGTGTAATCTTAATAGAGCACTGGCTGTTCTTGCAGAGAACCTGAATTTGATTCCCAGCACCTACATGGTGACTAACAACCATCCATAACTCCAGTTCCAGGAGATCCGATGCCCTCTTCTGACCTCCATGGGCATTGCATGACACAGGCATACTTACATCTATGCAGGCAATACACTCATACAAATAAAAACAAAAATAATGAATGAAATATTTTTAAATATTCTTAGTAATAATGAAAGTCTCTGGATTATTTTCATGTGTAATACAAGTATAAACCTCAGTGTAATTGAACCTTTCATTATCTATGTTTTTAAAAAAGATTTGCTTTATTTTTTAAAGTTGTGTGTATATGTATGCATGCCTGTGAGTGGGTATGTGTTCATGAGTGCAGATACCCTTGGAGGCCGGAAGAGGGCGTCAGATCCCCTGCAACTGGAGTTACAAGCAGTTGTGAGCTGCCTGACCATGGGTGCTGGGAACTGAACTCAAGTCCTCTGCAAGAGGAGTATGCACTCTTAACCACTGAGCCACTTCTCCAGCTTATCATTTATGTTTCGAGAAGCTTGATGTTATGTAGAAGATGGACTGTAAGGGAGAACTGTGCATAGTGAGACTGATGAGGGACTCTGTGGTAACTCCCTGGAGAAGAAATGATGTTGGCACCAAAGCCATGGTACTGAAATGGAGAGAAGTGGACAGGCAAGATATATTTAGAAGGACTTGCTGCTGGATTGGAGACCATGAAAAGAGAAAGACCAAGAAATTAAGGACGACTCCTAAGTTTTGGTGAATATTGAGATCAAAATATATTCAGGGCAGAAATGAGATCCAATTTGGGCATGTTAAGTTTGAGATATAGAAATGCCTAGTAGGTACTTGGGTATATAGGTGCTTACCAAAGCCTTAGCATCCAAACCCTTGAAACTAGATGAGTTTCCAAGAAAGAGACTGTAGACAGTAGAGGGTCCAACTGTTCCTTGAACCATCTTTTGTACATTCTGAATCTTTTGCCTAGGTTCCTGGCCAGGTATTTTAGTCAGTCAGGAATTACAACCATTCTACTTACAGTGAGTCCCATGGAATGATTCCTCCTTCAGGATAACTAAGAAATAACCAAATGGACTTTTGTTTAACAAGGATCAAAACTTTTCTATCTAGTTGTGTCTTGATTCATCCAAAGTAAAGCATTTAGACAACTGAACAAACAAGTTTGTCCTTTTGACATTGTCTTTGGGAGTCTCTGTAGAGTTGGAGTTCAGAATCCCAGGAATTCACCAGATGTGGTTTCAGATAACTTAAGGATGCTTCATGTGGTAGACTGAATTTTTTTTCCAACAATATTTTATAGCTTCTAACACTAAAAGATGGTCTCTATCTTTCCACCCCTTAAAACAGGGCTTGGCCATGTGAGTCACATTGGTAAGTGGGACATTATTAGCAGTGGGATGCTTAGAAACAGGATATTCTAAGTACCACCATTTAACTATAGGCACCTGACAGGCAGGCAAAAATCATTTGTTTTATCTATATGTATCCCATGTTTAAGATTACTGGGCTCATAGTAGATACTCAGAATAGGCAAATTTCTTCTTGGAAATGGTCTAAGATCTAGTCCTGGCTCCATTAATAGAGGACTTTCAGGATGGTTAGGAGATTTCTTCCCATTCCTTGGTCCTGTCTTCCCTTCTATAAAATAGGAGCCTGGACAAGATCAATAAGCCATTTTCCAGGTCTAATATTTGATGGGTTTGTGTTCATTTCATGTACCATATTCATTGTTGCTCTTAGAAACTAATAATGCTGCAGACTGAGGAAACAATTTAGAAATAACAAATCACTTTGTATTTACAGACACACCTGCTTTTTTAAAAGATTCTATAAAATACCTACAATACTGATGTACTCGTGGCCTACTTTTGCCTCTTTAAAGGTAAATTTTTTTTTTTTCTGTAATCTTCTTTATTTGGATTGTTTAGGAAGATGAAATCTGGGACAAGTTTCCACTAACACATATTATGCAGCTCCAGCCTTGGTGGCTAATTGTGCTATTACTGTGATTGATGAATGTTGTGCCGCAGTCAGCAGAAAGCTGCTGCCTTCAGTTGACAGAAATGAGGTCACAATCGATGTGGGATTGCCATATAACAAGCTGATCTGCTCGTCTGTTGGCCAATAAAAGAGTACAAAAACTTTTGACTCTTGACTCCAACTGTTGTGAAGTCCATCTTGCTCCCTTGAACTGGTTCCTAAGTGTTTAAGTAGAATATTCAACCTTTTCTTGGACATGCAATGGGAGAGAAAATATGATTGAATATAGGTACTAAAACAATCAGACAGCATGAGGACTTTGGTGTGAAATCTTAGTTCTAGAGCAGATGGTGCTATTGTCCAGAGAAAACAGTTAACCATCCATGACACTCTATAGAACCCTATAGTATGAAAAGAATAACAAGGAACACAGTCCTGAAAAGGAAATGTGTTTTTACATGGTCAGAGATGTTAATCAAATCAGTTGCCTAAAATGCACCATTATTGGAGGATAGAGGCTGCTCAGAGCACTGCTTGGGAGTCAGATAAGAATTGCCTGACAGAGGCAGATAGAGAAAAAGCCAGTACTTGGCCCTGAAAAATGATGGACATTTCTTGCTTAAGCTCGTGGGATCTGGTTGCCTCAGAAACTAACTCTCCTGAGCACTGGCTATCCATCACCTCGGATTAGTCTGAGTAGTTGAGCAATTTGTTAACACATTATAGACATAAATCTTTTCTCCAGTGGACTTGGAACTTGACAACCTTGGCATGATTCCTGGTGTCTGAATCACATTTATCTAAGAGACATGTAGCACAGAATGTAGGTAAGAACACAGACCTTGGCATGCCTGGGTTTGAATCCCAGCTCTACCATTTTCTAATTATGTGATCTTGGGCAAACCAAAACCTCATTTGCTCATCTTTAAATAAGGTTGATTATTGTACCTCCCTCACACAGATGTTAGGGAGATAAATAAGTCAACACATGTAAAGTGCTTGGAACAATGTCTTGTGTAGTGTAAACATGATGTCCATATTAGCTCAAATAACAGAGGGATGATAATCCCGATCTCTTAACTTTGTTTTGCAGATCAGTTAAAATGGTTAAGGTATCAAAAAAGCATCACAGAGCTGGGGCTGGAGAGATGGCTCAGCAGTTAAGGGCTGCAAGAAGAGCACTGACTTGCAGAAGACCCAGACTCTAATCCAGGCACCCACACGGTGGCTAACAACTGTCTGTAACTCCAGTCGAAGGGGATCTGTTCTTGGCGGGCACTGCATGACACAGGTGCACTTACATACATGCATAACACTCATACACATAAATTAAAAATAAAGATTTAAAAGTTGCACCTTTTAAGTAATCCCAGCACTGGGGAGACAGAGGCAGGAGGATCAGGAACCCAAGCCAGTTTCAGCTACATAGTGAGTATGGGGCTAGCCAGGACTACTTGAGACCCTTTCTCAAAGAACACTTGGTTAGCGTTGGGGGATTCACTTCAGTTGGTAGAATGCTTGCCTAGCAAGAACAAAGTCCTGGACTGTATAAACAAGGCATGATGGCACATGCCTAGAATCCCAGCACTCAAGAGGTAGAGGCAGGAGAATTAGAAGATCAAGGTCACCCTTGACTACTCAGCAAGTTCAAGGCCAGTCTGGGATACATAGGACCCTATCTTAAAAAAATAAAGGCAAATAAAGACAACATCAAAACTTCATTAATAGCAGAGTCCAGATGTCCTAAATTCAAGTCTAAACTCTGTCTTCCACACTGCATGGAAGAATGCAGCATCTCCATGGAGCTGTCTCTAGGTGGTCCTTTTATTTGATCATTCACCTTATTGCCAGCTAGGACAATGAACTGCATTTGAAATACAGAAAACTGAGAGACACACTGACTTCTGAAATGGTATGTTAGTGTAGGAGACAGGAGCCTGGGGATTCAGGCCATAGTTAGGAATAAAGAATGTCAGGACTCACTGCTGGCTGGATGCCATTAATTCAACTAAAATCCAAAATGTTCGTGTCCATGGCAAGCTAGAATCTTGGCTGATCAACTCGAGCTTCAGAGTAATTTTGGTTTTTTTGCTTCAGGTTTGATAAGAGCCTTCAATCAGAAGAAGCTCGCAGATACCATTCCCAGGAAAAGAAGGTTGGGCCTGGGGCCTGGAATACAATTTTCCTCATTTTATTCAGGGTCATGTCCTCTTAGATTTTTTTAAAAATATTTTTTATTGTGTATGAGTGTTTTGCCTGCCTGTACGTAAGTGCTCCTGTGCATGCCTTGCATGGACATGATTCCTGGATTTAAATCAGCTCAGAAATTCGGGGAGTAGAGAAGGGAGAGAAGGGGCGATTTCTGTCAGCAGAGCTAGCACAGATGGAGCAGATGAGGTAGTTTTCAGTTTGAAACAAAGAAAGCATCCTGACCAGGAAACCTGCACAAAGATGTTGCGAACCGTGAAATTCCAGTCTCTGCCTGAAGGTCATAGCCCAGGCTGGCCTACAGTTGTTCCTCCTGCCTTTGTCTTCCACATTCTAGGATTATAGACTTGAGCCACCATTCCTGCTTGACAGAAGGTGTGCTTTAAAGGAAAGAGTTTTAGTTGTGAAGCCTGATAACCACTTGTCAGAGCTGGAAAGTTTGGAACTGACCAGTCACACTACATAAATCTAGGAATCTCATGAGCTTCGAACTTTGCAGATTCCTGTAGCCTAAGAACCAATGATAAATTTTATGGTATTTCCACATTCAAGACCAGCTGGAGAAACTGGGTGTGGTTTTGTACACCTGTATTCCCAGCATTGAGGAAACTGAGACAGCAGGATTGAGCTCAAGTCCAACCTATTGTAAGTTGGAGGCCAACCTGGGACTATAGAGTGAACAGCTGTTTCAAAACAAACAAACAAATAAAAAACACAAACAACAAAAAGAACCAGCTAGAAACACGTGACCCTTTCTCATCTGTGTCCGCTTTTCTCTTTCTTGTCCTTGTACTTTGGGAGAGTGGGAGCCTTTGGCATTTTGCAGGAGATAATCTTTTTCTTTTAAGTATGCCTCTGACTCAGCCTTTGCTCCTTCGGCATCACTGGAGTCTGAGCTCTCTGGAGATCAGCGCTGTCCTGTCACCACAGCAACTGCCCAGGCCCTGTGGGCATCTGTGGTAACAGGCTGAGGGCTTTGCAACCAAAGCTTGACTGGCAGTGAAAGGAAACCCCATCGCGAGCCTGACAGGAAACAAGCAGGTTGTACTTTGGGAAGTTCTCTTTAATAGGATTAACTGTGCAGGTGGGCTTCACTTTACACATCTGGCCAGCCCCTGAAAAGTGTGTGTGTGACATTCTGGTGGAGGAGATTTTATTTTAAGGGGAAGAAAAGACTCTTTCCAAGTTCCTATGGTAAACCCCCTTCATAAGAGGGAGTTTTCCTTTTGCAAAAGGAATCCACCACACTGTGACCTGTAGTGCTTGGTGCCTAGTTGGGGCCATCTGCAGAGAACCACAGGAGCTGACAAAGAACTCAGCGTGCTAGGGGCTGGGAGTGGACAGCGTGTAACAGAGAGAAGCAGAGTGCGTGTGGGGCCACAATGAGGGGAGGCTAGCAGGAGGCCTTGCCTAGCATGAGCAGTTCTGCTGCAGGAGTGGTGGGGTGTCTGAGAGACGTGTTGTCTTCGAGGCGCCCAGCACAGAGGGGTCTGCGTCCAGCGAATCAGACATCTTATCACAAATGGCATCCACCAGGCGCTCGAAGGCCTGCCTCACGCTGATGTTCTCCTTGGCACTGGCTTCGAAGAAGTCAAACCCTAGGGAAAGAAGAGATAGAAGGACGTATTTTTTCCATCCCTTCAGCCAGAACCTTTTTCTGCCCCCGATGGAACACTCAGGATCAATACTGCCAGAGCTCAGAAGGCCCAATTTCATGCATAGAGGATTCTACTTCAAAGCAACCGTACCGGAAAGAGCTGCCTGCACTGGCTTTAAAGCCAGATGGATCTTGGCTCTAACACTGACCAACTATTTAATCTTGGGAAAATCACTTATTCTACTTATTAATTTCCTGGTTTTGTAAATAGGAATAATTTTATCTTCCTCACAGAATGATTTCCGGGTGAAATGAGGTCATGCCTGTGAATCACACAGCCCTGTACTGACACAGAGTGAGGGCAGGGGTGTCATTAGGTGGTAGCTGAAGAATGGCGCATGATGTGCGTGGAGAGCACGCCACACCTGCCAGCACCTAGCAAGTCCACGATGTCATTTGCGTTCATGTGGCCTCTGAGGGGCGTCAGTCAGACCCTCTACATAGCCGGGGCTGGCACTGTGGGAAGTAAGCTACCCTCGCAAGAGGAGTAAAAGCATCAGCAAAAGAAGCTCACATTTTGGGCTTTTTGTTGTTGGGGGTGGAACGCAGGGCCTTGCACATACTTGGCCAGTACTACATACATGCCCAGGCCAGTTGGGGCTTTTTCTTCTTCCCATCCCTGCCTATTCCAGCCTGGAAAGCTCTAGTTTAGGCTCTAGATGGCAGGCACCTCAAGAGCCGTAGTGTATAAGTGAAGCTTTCTATTCACTCTTTTTACCTAGATACATGTTCTTTTAGTCAGGAAGAGGATTTAAGGAGAGATTTATTTATTCATATCAAGTGGAATTTAGGAAAGAAAAACCTTACTGAGAGGGCCCAAGCCATCTCCAATTTACAAATGAGAAAATGAAGGTTTCAGGGGATTGTACAACTCACACAAATCACATGGCAATGTCAGTGGGACCTAAGTTTTGTCCCGGACTTGCCTGGCTCCGGAGTCTCCGCACAGCCCTGCCTCTGATTTCTTTGTTTCCCCCTTGCTGGCTCTCCCCCACCCAAGCTCCCTCCCCTCCTGCAGTCATGTTTGCTTTTTATTTTTCTACCTTTTTTGGTTGAGTTTTTTGAGGCAATCTCAGTATGTAGCCCAGGCTGGCCTGGAACTCGCTATGCTATGTATCCTCGGCTTGCTTCATACACACGACCCACTGCCTCACTGTCTCAAGTACTGGGATCATGGCCTGTGCCACCGCACCAAGCCTTTGTTTCCTTCCTTTACAAGTCTGTTTGCCTTTATCTGACTACCGTGGTGTCGGACTTGGGCAAGCCGCTGCACCTGTCTGAATTACTAACCTCTCTGATTCTCAGACTTCTCATTTGTCAATGAGAAAAATAACAGTGTTTTCCGACAGAGTTATTGGGAGGATCAAGACAATGGATAAACTGCTGTGCAAATGCTGCCTGTTCCACGACAGCTGCTTTCTGATGCTCTTTCATCTAGCTCCTCTTTTCTCGATCCCTTTCTCCCTCTTTTATCCTCTTCTCCCGTGAATGACAGGGCCTCTCTTTCTCCCCACTCTGTCTTCTTACTCCACTATCCACAGAAAGCTTGAAGCCCAGGTACAAATAAGGCTCCTTTTCTCTAGCCTCACAGCTTGAAGGCCCTCATTCCCTCTCCAGCCCACCTCCAGCTGACAGCCCGTTTCCAGACCTGAGAAAGGCAAGCTGCAGAATGCTTCTAATTGTGAACCTGTGATGAAGGAGGCAGCTGCTGGCTCATTAGCCCTAGGCCTCAGGAACTCAGCAGCTGCTGAGAGCCTTCAGCATATAACTTTTCCTTAATGAATTATCACAAAAGTTGACTTTCTAGTCTGTGACCACCAAGAAGCAGCATTTTTGGAGGTGGGGAGGAATATAGTATTTGCCAAGAAGAGGGAAAACAGAGCAGGAAACAGGCCTTCACTCTCAGCTTGGGTGAAGATGAGGACATGGGTCAAGGCTAGGGACAAAACCCTTGCCAAAGGTGGGTAGTGGGAAGAGGCCTGGAAGGCACCAAGACGCGTGTGCAGATTCTTTCAGTTACTCGAAGGGCAAGTTGCCTAATTGATTTCAATCTCTACTTCCTACTCTGTAGAGAAGGATGAACATTTCCTACTGCACCGGGAGGCAGAGCAAACCGCATGCACAGTGAAGAGAAAACTCACAGAGTGGGAGGAAATCTTCACCAGCAACACATCTGACAGAGGTTTAACATCCAGAATATATAAAGAACTCAAAAAAACAGAGTCAAGAAAACAAGTGACCCAATTAAAAGATGGGCTAAGGATCTGAGAGTTCTCAAAAGAAACAAGAATGGCTTAGAAACATCTTTAAAAGTATTCAACGTTGTTAATAATCAGGGAAATGCAAATTAAAACCACTTTAAGATTCCATCTCACCCAGTCAGACTGGCTAAGAGCAAGAGAACAAATGATACCAAATGCTGGAGAAGATGTGAGGAAAGAGGAACGCTCATTCACTGCTGGTGGGATTACAAACTCATGCAACCTCTATGGAGAGCAGTGTGGAGAATTCTTAAAAACCTAAAACTGAACTGCCATTTGACCCAGTTATACCACTCCTCAGCATATACCCAAAGATCTTACTGCAGAGACACTTATATGTCCATGTTTGTTGCTGTTCTTTTCAAAATAGCTGAGATAGGGAAGAATCCAAGTGTCCTTCAGTTGATGAGTGGAAATGACAGTACGGTACATTTACACAATGGAGCTCTACTCAGCAGCAAAGAACGGTGGAGTCATGACATTTGCAGGTAGATGGATCATATGAGAAGTTGTTATACTAAGTGGAGTAACACAGACTCAGAGAAACAAATGAAGTATGTTCTCCTTCATTTGTGGATCCCAGCACCAAACCCTTATATGTGAGCATGTATCCTGATGTAGCTGCAGGAGCCAGGAAAATGGAAAGGAACCAGGGAGGTGAAAGAAAAGTAGGAGCCTGAGAGAGAAGAACAGTAGGAGACGGTGTTACTAAGGGAGAAATAGATTAAATGGGGGTGTTTAAAAGTGGGGGAGGGGTACACAAGGACTGCGGGGATAAAGGGAAGGAGCTCAAGAGAGGCAGGGCCACAGGAGAGCGGTGTTATCAAAGGAGAAATGGGGAAATGGAGACACCTAAATGCGGAAGGCGTGAAGACAGAGAGAGAGAGAGAGAGAGAGAGAGAGAGAGAGAGAGAGAGAGGATAATGCCTAGCTAGTGTTAAACACCAGAGGGAATCATATTAGTCCAACAACCTAAGGACAAATTCCACATACAATATCTCTACATGAGCCCATGTGCATAGCTGAAGGTTACATAACATGAAACAGTGCCAGACAGGAGAAACCTTCCTTTGAGTTGTTGGCCAGGGTGGTCCAAGAGACTCCCAAAATGACACAGGGGAGCTATTACCTTGATTGCCAAAGCCCTTGATTGCCTCCCAGAACTTGAAAGTGAGACCCTATTGCTGAAAACAGGACATACTTCAGAGACTGGATTTGGAGCAATGGAGCTCAAACTGACCTGGAAGCCACCTCCCCTGAAGGCTAGCTCTCATAGAACTGTGCAAGCAGCCAAGGGAGAGCATCAATCGATGGCCCAACACCTGCTTCATGACCAAAAAAATCACACCAATGACCAGCACAGCACTCGACACTGGGGCAGTAGTGGCACTTTTATCTTTGGAGCATTCAACAGCTGCCCAGTTGAGCTTAGAACCCCCTCATTTGGAGGAAACTCATGAGTCGTACTGTAACCACAGCCAAATACACATGGCTGAAGAGGTCATAGATCTTAGAGAAATCCCCAAAGCTGTCACATCCCTAGGCTAATGTAATTTCTTGCTAAGTGCAAAATATGTATCCTTATATTTACAGTTAAGTATCCCAGCCACCACTCATCAAAAAAGCTTTTTTTGCACGAGATGGAGACTACCACAGAGCACACAGCTGTCACACAGACATTGTCTGTGAATCGCTCATGCCCAAGTGGCACATTTACAATGCAACCTCTACACCCAAGGCTTGTGCAGAATGGAACAAGTGGTAAAGAGTCCACTAATGAATCTCTCAACTCTCCTTAATGAAGCTCCTCATGCAACAGAGGGCCAGAAACACAAAAGGTCACAAATGCCCAAAGAATAGAGATTAGGAATCTGCAGAGTGTGGGTCCCTGAACAGGACTCTTATATTAAGTTTCACTCACCCAGGGCTCAGGGACCATTGCAGAAGAGGGGGCAGAAAGATTGTAAGAGCCAGTGAGGAGGTGCCTGACCATACGGAAACAGAATCCTACAAGCTCCTGGAACCCTGCTCATATAAACCTACAGCAATGATTTTGGCATGCTCAAGACCCATGCAAACTGAAGCAGACAAAAACCCAGCATGGCACTGGAGACATGGGTAGCAGATCCCAATCTTTGGTGAAGAGATGTTGGCAACTGATTACTGTTGGGTGAGGATGAGCTAATTTTCCTAAAGCAAAGCACTCTGGATAGTAGACTGGACCTCAGTGGATGAACCTGCACTGAGGAACATTTGGGGACACTAACTTGGCATAATAGACCTTAACACAGATTAAAGAATGTATGGATTACAGTTGGAGCGCTATGGGAGTTACCTGGTCTATGTAAGGAGTTCCAAGCCAGCTGGGGCTACAGGAGACCTTGTCTCAAAACAAAACAAGCTTCAATACTGCATATCTGCATTGTTCTTAACAGTTCATAAATGTAATCTTGGGCTAGAGACTGCATGCTCTTGCAGAGGACCCAGGTTCAATCCTCAACACCCATATGGAACTCCAGTTCCAGGGGATAAGACTCCCTCTTCTGAAGTCCTCAGGCATTGCATGAGATGGGTGCACTTACATACATGCAAGCAACACACTCATACTCATAAAATAAAAAATAATAAAATATTTTAAAAAAACAATCATAGGACAATTTGTGCTGCCCAAATACTCTGAGAGTGGTACCTGGGCAAGGCAAGACTTGTGACTTACAGATAGGAAAAGCAAGACTCAGAGGTAAGAGATAAGCCAGGAACCTATCTCATGCCTTTTTGTTTCACCCTCAGTTGGAACAGTGACAGAACAAGCTATTCCATTCTGAGTTAGAGGACCCAGAGACCAAGAAGGGATTCGGGAGAGGGAAGGAATGGCAAGCGAAACGTAGGGCAGCTTCCTGAAGTGCTGGGAGTATGTGCCTACAGTGTTGGAACCGAGCAAAACTCTTCACCTAGGTTCTCATCCTGCAGGACTAAGATAGGGCTCTTCATGTCCCTTTGCCATAGCACTTCTTACCCTATGTGGTAAATCCATTTAACTGCAGGCTCCCTGAGCAGGGCCGGGGTGCTCATTGGAGTTCCAGCCCCAGAGATGAAGTAGGTGCTCGTGAATGCTGGTTGACTAAAGGAGCTCGGAAGGAGCGTGGAGGGTGTGATGGAGGAGATGTAGACAGCAGAGGTCATGAGAACCTGGCTCAGCAAGCATCTGGAGGCACAGCAGTCCTGTGCTAGGCACACTGGGCACACTGACGTGAATCACAGGCAGTTCTTACACTTGAGCTCTAGTCTCCTGACAATTACAGTAATAAGTGCAGGAACAGTGTGAAGCAAAGGACAGTCAGGACACAGAAGTGGTATCTACCCAAGTCCGGGGGCCAGGGCAAACTTCTTGGAAAAGCTGCTGCCAATTCAGATAGAGACTGGACACATGAACAACACGCATGCATCACAGAGGGAGGGGAGACAGTATGAGAACAGAAAAGGGGGCTAAAAGCATCCTCTATATGCTAAAAGGACTGGAGCGGTTTGGTACCGGTAAGTAAAACAACACGGTGGGAAGTGAACAGAAGACCGAACATGGAGGCCAAAGAGATGTCTTCACCGTCACCACAATTCTAGTTCACACCACCGCCTCATGGGTCTGGACAGCTCAGAACAACTCCAGTGTGCCTCCACCCAATTACTGTCAGACTCCTGGAAGGCCGTTCATTAGAAGGCCCAGGTGGTAACCTTTTCCTCAGATTTGTTAGTATCTCAGGAGCTGAAAATCTAGCAAGGCCAGGAAGCTGACAACCAATTAGAGTGCGCTAGTCACCCCCGTCCTGTCCTCCCTCTAATTGGCTTCAGAACAATGAGATTCCCGCTACCTTCAATGGAGTCCAATGCTTAACTGAATCTGAAATGCTCCCCAATCTCCAAAATGATAAGTTTATTTAGCTTGCCAAAGGCAGCTATTAGAGATTACCAGACTGTGTCCACACGGCTGCTTCTGAATCTGACCTCAGATTCTGTTTAGACATTTGCAGCCAGCTAAACTCACTTTTTATGCCAACACTGCTCCTGACTGATTTGCTGCTATCATGTTTAAATCCGTTCTTCATTCTGCTGATACCTCTGCATCGCCATAGTTTTTTAACCTTCAACTCAATCCCTCTTTCCTCTGATGATGATTTTGGCAAGGGACTCCCCATCTTCCTTTCTACTCTAGGCTTACTCTCATTCTCAGGCTCTTTGTCTGTTATATGAACAATCCACCTAACATCATGTCTTATTAATGGAGCCCAGTCTGTCCTGAAACTTCCAATCCTCTTGCCTCGGCCTCCCAAATCCTGGGATTACAGGTATGAGACACCAAAGTTTGTGGGGACGGGGGGAGTGGCTGTTTTGTCTTGTTTTTGTTTTATTTTATGGTATTGGAAATTGAACCTAAGGCCTCACACTTACTAGACAAGCACTGTGCCACTAAGCTGTATCCCCTGGTCTATTAATTTGCTGACCATCTTTTCTCTCCATTGTTATTTTGTATTCTTGTCTTATATCTTGAACTATTTTGGCTTCGATTTGTGTTCCTGGAACCGAAAGAGGCCTGAAAACTCCATATCAACTTCATTGACTTAAAACCCAAGACTCTTGTGTTAGTTAACTTGTCATTACTATGACAAAATACCTGACACAAACTACTTGTGAAGAAAAGGATTTATCTAGATTATGATTCATAGATTCAAAGTCTAAGGGGCATAACATGAGCTCCGTGGTGATGGCTACTCTTTAGCTGTCTTCTCATAGCCAATAACAATGGTGAGAGCATATGTCAGAGCAGGAAGATGACATCTTGAGCAGGAACTACAGAGATAAGCAGGGGCAGGTTTACGACTGTGATAACACTCCTCTCAAGTCAGTTATACACCTGCAATCCCTAGCACTTAGGAGGCAGAGGCGGGAAGATCAAGAGTTCAAGGCCAGCTTTGGCTAGGTAGCAGGATCATGGCTAGCCTGGGATATTTGTCTAAAAAAAAAAAAAAAAACCCTCAAGAGACTTATGCTGCCGTCTGAAAGCATATCTGAATGACCTACATTCTTCCCACGTGGCTCAGCCTCTTAAATGTTCTACCATTTCCCAAACTGCCAGCCTGAGGACAAAGCCTTCAGGCACAATGGACCGCTGAGCCACAATGGACCACTGAGCCACAGCAACCCTTGTGGCAAGGCTCCTTCTGCCTCTCCAGCTTCGTCTTCTTAGCTCATGCCAGCTGCAGACAGCAGTGATTCTCATCTGAACCTTGGCTCCTGCGGTTACTCTCTAGCTCCATTCCGATGGTGTTCACTGTTTGGCTGGGGAGTTTCTGATCTCAGAGAACCGTCCCTTCCTCTTCCCTGCTCCACCTCACCACGCAGACACAGTGTGCCTCTCCCCTGAAACCCCACGGCACTCAGCAGAACTGTTTCAGGCAGATTCCAACCAAGAAAATGGAAACTGCTCGAATCAGACGGATGGTTATACAGATGGTGGAAGAATCAAGGAGCCAAACAGAGCAGAGGAAACCCAGAGATTACCATCAACGGCAAACAGCATGACTAGCGGCAAAGGAAACCGGCACTGGGGGCAGACCACTAAAAATGACCGGGGCAGAGCGCTGGGGTGGGGCAAGCAAGGCTGAGCGCCCTCCCCCACGTTTGCAGATGTCATCACATCCTTGCAAAATTCACAACATGGTTCACAGGATCCTGTATGACCTGACCCCACCCATCCTTCCAGTCTCACCTCACATCACCCTCCCCTGGCTTATTTAGACTCTGTTACATGGCCTTTTTTCAAACCCATAAATGCTCCAAGCTCTAACCCACTTATTCAGACTATTCTTGATGTGGAGCACTACACTCCCACTCTTTGCCTAACTTTTTTCTCATCTTTTAGTTCTTAGCTCAGGTGTTGTTTTTTCTAAAGACCTTGACTCCCCAGCCTAAAATTAGGTTTTTCTTCTTCATTTTCTTCATGCATGTGGCTGACCTCTATTTCTTTTAATTGCCTTATTTTTCCTTTTAAACATATTTTATCTGTGTGTGTGTGTGTGTGTGTGTGTGTGTGTGTGTGTGTGTGTAGGTATACATACCATAACACTTGAGTGGAGGTCAGAGAACCACTTGTGAGTTGGCTCTCTCTCTGCCCTGTGGGTTCTGGGGATTGACTCACGCCAGGTCTGGTGCTGGCACCTCTACGCACTAAGCCATATCACTGGGCATCAGTACATGTCTTTCAATGAATAAATGAAGTGTATGACTATCTATCCCAAGCTGAATCCTTGGAATGAAACAAATCAGCATACTCACTGTTCTCAAGGGCTACGAAGAAAGATAAATCTGTAAGTGAGGAAGTTCCATTAAACAATGAGTTGCCCCGATCTGCCCAAACCTGACCAACTCACTAAAGCCTTCTTCAGAAGGGCCTCCTCAGTCTCACATCTGTGTTCCTACATCTGCCAGGCTCCCAAGAGGTGGTAGTTTGAAGATAGAAAAGAATAAACATGCGGTTACCACATATGGGTTTTACCACATGCTTCTGGTTCTGTGAAAGGAGACACTTGGGACACCCCAAGAAGCTCTGTGATAGAAGGAACAGCAAGACCCAGGGCGAGCCAATTCTCATTTAAGCACTTAAATGAGACCCACGTAACGGATACAAACACAACACACAACCCACACTTTTATATCATAAAGTTTATCCACCTATAAGCACAAACATCTGAACCTAAGAGACTGTCAGAGTATAACTTTAAACTCTCTATTCCTCAACAAATAAACTACTTGGGGTATGACAAATAGGCAGAGGAACTACATAAAGCCAGTCTATTCTAGAGGAAAATGATAAACTTTCTACAGACATGGAACTAGTTCTCTACAACAATCTTACCCTCAACCCTAATATATAAAATAAAAACTGAAATTTCAAGCAAAGATAGATGTGGGTTCTGCTATGGGGGCTCTGAGACATGCCTGGGCACCTGGGCATCAGTGGAACACAGATCAAAATGAACTGCAAACTTGAACTGCATAGTTTTGCCTCTTTGTGTACTTATTTTTGTTATGAATTGTGATTTGGTGAGAAATATCCATTTACATGAGAAAAATGGCAAGAAACAGCTTACTATGTTCAACACTGTTGTTTCTGGAAGAATGTGTGATATTAACACGGCCACACTGAGCACAGAGTCTGCTCTATGGTTGCAGGTGAGGAGCAGAGCTTCCCTGGAATAAGCTTGTTTTTACAGTAAGGACACTCTGAACCACACAGCAGATTATGTTTTGCTCTTTGGAGTGGCTGCTAGAGAGCTCAAAAACAATATTTGGCCTAACTCTTGCTGGTGCCCAAGAAGTAGTGACATATATACTTATCTGACTTTGGTTTGCTCTTACCTTCCTCCCACCCTTGCTTTCCTTTGCTAAAATTCTCTCATATTCTCTCTCTGTCTTTCTCTCTCTCTTTCTCGTGCTGTGCTATGGTTATTTTAAAAAGAGATCTCAAATCCTTTGTGCAAAGATCTAATTTCAAAGAAGATAGCCATAAATTACAAATTTATTTATAGTCTATAGAAGAAAAATATAAATGAAGAATTACTTCAATCACAAGCACAAGTCCATGTGTATATGACTCAAATAAAAAACAATATCCCCAGGGCATACAGGTCCATAGTTTATAATCTGTCATTACATATGATATCACAATATATCCTAACGGCAAAAACATAAACGCACACTTGTTTCCTGCTTGTCCCACTTTCATGTGCACACGCACATGTTAAGCACATACCAAGCTGCTCTGCAAGGAGTCGCCCCTTCTCAGTAGGGACCACCCTCTCTTCTTCCACATCACACTTGTTGCCCACTAGAATAACCTGCGCATTGTCCCAGGAGTAGGTCTTAATCTGAGTAGCCCTAAAAAAAGAGACAGAGAGGAAATACATTACTTGTGCTGTCACCTCTCACTTCTCCAATTCACATGTTGAAACCTATCGTGGAATGCTTTCCTCCAGGTGCGACATGGCTATTACCATCCTGAAATTAGAGCAATTCTGATTACCTGCACATGACCCTCACAAGATTGGGTCTATTAACATTCCTTAGTATAGGTTTTAAATGTTAACTATTTATGACTCCTTCTCACCCAAGAAATTTTTATGTGACTTCGAGTATTTAGGTATATAAAACAGACATTTACTAATAATAAATCATGAATTTTAAAAAACAGTTCTTTGGTGTGTATATATACATATATATAATTTTACCATTTATTAAAGACTAAGTAAGTTGCATGTTGAGATGTTTATTTTTCCATAAAGAATTAAATAGTGGCTGAATAACTGATATTGAAAGATATAGAGCAGCCTCAACATTTGAAGAATTTGCTGTTGTTCATTTTAAATAGGGTCTCACTACATAGCCCTGGCTGGCCTGGAACTCCCTATGCAGCAGGCTAGTCTTGGATCTCAGAGATGCACCTGCCTCTGCTGCCCCATGCTGGAATTAAAGGCATGTGCCTTGCTTTACTGGCATGGAACTCCCTATGGCAGAGCAGGCTGTCTCCGAACCTGCAGAGCGCTGGGGTCGCGGGTGTGCACCACCATGTCTGGCCCCTTTTTTCCCTCCAATATTTTTCAGAGTTGATTGATATTTTAATTTTATAACCACCAGTCCTGAGAACACCACCTCACATAAGTAAATACCACAAAACATCAGAAATATATTTAGGATCATTTTAGAAATTGTTGAGAATTCTGACTTAATCGCAAAGCAACATTCATTTGATGATTTTTTTTAAGGAATGTACTTAAGCCAGCAACTCCAACAACAATTTTTAAAGTCAAACATGCTAACACAATACCATCCAAGGAGATAATTTGATATTTACATGTTGAGGAATGAAAGTAGGAAAATGTTGTTTTCCTAAGTGAACTGTTATGTTTCTATAAGAGTAGAAAACTTTGCTTGTAAAATGTAAACACTGAGACCCAGTGGCATAGAACAGTCTGAAATCTGAGCGGGCATGACGGCTGCACTGACTGGTGCTGCTGAATGCAGCCTGACTGCATGCTCACGCAAGGCTACAGAGAACTTGTGCGATGCAACACGGGTGAGCACTGCCAAAAACACCTCAGATTCATGATACGTTTGATTTTTAATTCCATTTTGGTCATTATTTATTGAGAATCTTTTACTATTGCTAACATTTTCAAGACACTACATTTAGTTATGTGAGCCCATGTGGGACTATAGTCCACAGTTTAGGAAGTTGTATTCTCGTAGGAGAGGTGGGCAGGAGGTCATCACCTTTCACCTGGGATTACAGCCACTCCTCCCAGGCCCCTGCTCACCACCCGCCTCCTCCACCATCTGCGTGGATCCTGCACTAGCTTTGCACGTTCTTAGACAGTCTAGAGCACATATAAAGGGGAAAGTTAACTTAAGGGGTGCCCATCCATGCAGCTTTCAGGTTATCACCTATGCTAGGGTGGGACTTTTCAGGGATACATTTGTTTGGGGGGGTCACCCTTGCCCCCCTTGAATGGTCCCTCACCCAGGCTCCTGTAAGTAAACTCAATAAACTCATTGATTCATGAAGCTTGATTTGGATGGAATTATTTCTTTGAGACTTTGGGAAGTAAGTGTGTCATGAAGGAAAGGAGGTAGAATCCCAAGAAGTGGATTTAGTGTTCTTGTAACAAGAGAAACTGCAGTCCTCCACCCAACCTCCCTCTCCGCCATTAGTGACACAGCAAAAGAACCGCTGTTCCCAGGCACCAAATCTGCTAGCATCCTTAGATTGAACTTCCAGTCTCTGGACAGTGAGAAATAAATGTTTGCTATTTAAGTCACAGTTAATGGCATTCTTATTACAGTCCGTATAACTGTCCCTGAAGACTGCCACAGATGCTGGCCCTGACACCTTGGTTATAAAGCCTGTCCTTCTCTTTGGTGCCCTCTAAAATGTCATCCCTTTCCTTACAGGACAAGGAGTTCTATCTAAAATGTATATCTGACATGTCCTTTCTTAGAAGCCTTCTCCGGCCCCCACTAGCTATATAATCAAATCTCGTTACTTCAAGACCATTCGTGACCTGCCTCTCCAGCCTCATTGCCCCATAAAATTACTCATTCCCCAAATGTTCTCCCATAGTGAGAACTTGGCCTATACTGAGAATCCTGACAACTAGATTATCCTCTACGGCCCAGTGTTGATCCCACAGTGCTTTGTGGGGAGCCTTCTCAAGCTTCTCTAGATCAACTTGCTTTTCCTTCCTCCCCTGATTCATAGACTTTCACTGAGACTTCGACCATGATTAGCTTCACATAGGATAATTATGAGACTTTAGTTTTTGAGGTAGAATCTCACCATAGCCTAGGCTAGACTGGAGTTCAGTCCAGGCTGGCCTCAAACTCAGTGATCCTCCTGCTTCAGCCTTCACATTGCTGGGATTTCAAATATGAGCCACTACATCGAGCTCAATTATGAACCCTTTTTGTTGTTTGTATCTTTGTTGAGATAGGGTCTCACTCTGTTGCCCAGGCTGGCATCCAACTCATGAAAATCCTTCTTCCTTAGCTTCCCGTGGGCTGGGATTACAGCTGAGAGCCACCCTACCCATCTCTCTTTTTAAAATACTTTAAAAATATTTGTACTTCACAATTTTCTTAAGTTGGCTGGAGAGAAGGGATAACAGACACATAAAAGAATAAGAAAAACACAAATTTTTGAAAGTGGACAGGTATAACTTCTATAATTAGAACAATTTTAGCAGAAGAATTAAACAGGGCCTTGTGCTGTAAAGACATTTTTCTTTTTGGGCTGAATTCCATACCCCACGAGGTGACATGATCCCATTTTGGTCCCCCGTACCTCTATCGTGACACCTTTTATACTTGGCTAAATTTATGTCTTTCCCTGAGGGCAGGGACAGGCCTACTCATCTTTGGGATACCAGCACCCAGCACAGAGCACAGAGAAGAGAAAGTGTCAGTGAACATTTGGCAAATGAATGGGTCTGTGAATAGCTAATGAGGCAGATCTTGACCCTGGTTCTATCTAACACTGACACGGAGTCCAGCTTGTCCCTAGCTCCAACTTGAATCTACTTCTGATTTTGCTCCTAAAACCAGTCCTACCCCACCAACCTCATCTGGTGAGAGGCCATTCCCTAAGGGGATTAAGAGTCACTGAACCATTTGCTGTCAGCCCACCAAGAGCCAGGCCCCATCCTGGGCACTGAGGTATGGATGGCTGAGGCTAAGGTGTTCAAAAGCCAAACTCAAAGGTAAAGGCTTGAGAGACGGACGCTTAGTCTCCAGGCAGGAGGCACCTGGAGGAGTCCTGACCCCTCCCTTCTCTTCTTTCCCTGGTCCTCAGCTCAGCCTCTCTCGGCTCTCAGATTAGCAACTGACTCAGGGTATTCTTAGAAAATCATCACCAGGTGTTAAAGACACTATGTTTCAGAACCAAAATGAACAGAGTGATGGAGAGAAGGAAGGGATCATAGTCGACAGGGAAGGAGCAGAGGGGGAGGGGCAACAGGAAAAAGCATGACTGGAAGGAAGAGGGGGCAGGGAACGTGGAAGGAAAGGACAAAGAAGGACGCTGAAGAAAGAGGTTAAAAACGGTGGCAAATGGAAGAAGACTGCTAGGCAGGGAGATAAAACGCAGGCACCCACACGCGGCATGGTCCCCTGGACTGTAGTTCAGACCAACACGCGCAGTAGTCAGCTTGCGAGGTCACGCCCACCTCCAGGATCCAAGTGGTCAGTGATGCTTTATGTAGCCACGGCCACTGCTCCCTGAGGGGAAGGAAGCCTTCGAAGGGTTATTGCTATGCTTTAGCTGTGATTTGTTCTCAAAGGGTTCATGTATTTGAAGTTTGGTTCCTAGTGTGGTGGGACCTTCAGGAGTCAGGTCCTGGTGGATAGGAGGATCACAAGCTAGAGGCCAGCCTGGACTACAGAGTGGTACCCTACCCCAAATGAAAAAAACAAAAGAGGTAGAGCCCAGTGGGAAGCGATTAGGTCACCGAGGGAACCAGGCCTTCTGAAGGAACTGAGGTCATTCTTAGGGGACCCTGATTAGTTCTTATGAGAAACTATAAAAGAGCAAGACCGCTCTCTCCCTGTCCACTGCCTGGCATCCTGTCTGTCTTCCTTGCACATCTCCCAGGATGATGCCATCTGCCATGATCTGATGTGGCCAGGGAGCCTTTGTCAGCGTCAGAGCCAGGCTGGACGCTAAGCAAATCTCCTGGCTTCATCAAGTTTCCCTCCCCAGGTGATTTTGCTATCGTAAGAGAAAACTGCCCAAAAGAGGCGCTATGGGCTAAAAGGAGCAGCAGACAAGACTGGTGCTGGTCAGCATCGCTGCTAGGTGCCTGGCTTACTCAGCTTCTCTGATTCCAAAACGAACGACAATGGCACAGACACCCCACCTCCTCTCCTCCTCCTCTGATGGGGGCATGGTGCACTGGCCCCACCTTTTCAGGTATCCCACTTTTCCCTAGGAGTGATGTCCCTAGAAGAAAAATGCGAGTTGCTCAGAGGTTGGGAGCACTGTGATGATTTATTTCATTGCAAACTAAACCTTTATGGAACTTGGGCTGGATGTGCTCTGCACACAAGTGCAGCCTAGTGAAAGACCAGTGCCATGTGGACTCACTCGCCTTCACTACAGCCAGAGGAATCTTCCTGAAACCTGAGTCAGAATGAGCCGATTTCCAAACATCACCTCTAATCATCACCTGTAGGATAAAATCCAACCTTCCCACCCAACACACAAAATCTTCCGTGGCCGACACCCTTCTTCCGGCTTACTCAGCTTCTCCTCTGAGCATGGCTGCGTTCCTTGTCTGGAGAGTGCCACCTCTTTGTCTATCGAGCCAACCTCCTCATTCCACAAAGCGTAGCATATGTGTCATGAACCCCCAGATGCCTTCCCTGTCTCCCTAAACTAGGTCAGAGGCCCTCCCCTGGGATCCTGTAGCTCTGACATCTCTTCATTGCTGTACTTGTCCTCTGACATTTTCACAGTCTGCTTACTGATTTGATTTCTCATCTCAAATGAGAACTTTGTTATTTTTGAGACAGGGTTTCCCTGTCTCACATGGATTCACCTGCCTCTGCCTCCTGAGCGCTGGGACTAAAGTCACATGCCACCATGCCAGCTGTGTGAGAACTTCTTAAGAGCAGGCACCATGCCCGATTTACCTGGGCTTCCCTAATACATAGAATACGCTTTAACTTATGCTAGGTTTTCATGAACATTTTGCTGAAGGAATTAATGAATGAATGAACACTCTACCAGTCCTGGACAGCATTGAAGGACTCTTCATTGGTGATATCATACATCAGAATGAAGCCCATGGCCCCACGGTAATAGGCTGTGGTGATAGTCCGGTACCTCTCTTGCCCAGCTGTGTCCTGCGTATGAAAAAAGAATCATCCTCTTAGTAAGTCTGTTGGCATCCTAAAAAGTCCCCAAGACAAAGAGCTAACAAAGCCATATTTAAGGAGCATTCACTATGTATATTGCACTGTAGTTGAACTAGAATAAAATAATTTACTGCACAGAAATTACTAAGCAAATAATTATCATCTTAATAGAAAAATGGACAAGAGGCATGATTAATTCAAAGAAGAAATTGTAAGTGGATAATCATATCTTTAAAAACTTTACCTTCATTTGATTAGCATGGGTCGACTACGCCTAATGACAGGTTTCATTCTGCTGTTTTCCTGCATGCCCGTTTTTTGCCGTGTACGCCCCACTGTCCTGACCTGTTTCCCTCCCCTCCTGCTGACCCCTTCTCTCCCCACACAGTCCCAATTTCTTTCTTTCTTTCTTTCTTCCTTTCCTTCCTTCCTTCTTTCTTTTTTGAGGACCCAATGACCCATCAGAACTACTTACAAAGTCCTGAAGGAGGAATTATTTTTAGGACCACAGGCTTCTTAACAGTAGCTATACCACTGAAGAAAATCTCCCTCCCTCCATCAGCAACCATTTAAGTCCCTACAGACACTCAGGGAGGAGAAGGGCCTCATTATCCCCTCCCCCTAGCCACTGTGATCTATCTGTAAATCCTGGGGTGGGGGCCTCAAGAGCCCTTCTCCTCCTCCTGACAGGATGTCAACAGGCCCAATCTTGCACAGGTCTTACGCTGCCTATCTCAACTGGTGTGGGAGTGCCATACTCCAAAGACAACACGCTACCTCATTCTGCTCCTTCCTCTGGCTCTCACATTCTTTACAACCCATCCTTTGTGGTGTTCCCTGCACCTTGGAGGGGCTGATACAGAAGTTCCATTTATGGCTGAGCATTCAAGAATCCCTTATTCTTGGTCTCTGCATACTGCAAAAAGGAGCTTCTCTGACCAAAGTCGATGGTAGCACTGAGCTATGACTACAAACACAGTTATTTAGGCGGCAATATAACGAGCACATCTTGTCGATTCGGCAAAACAACAACAGGAGCTTCCCACTGGTGCTTATGACTTCAACAACTACAAGTTTTTGACCAGGCATACAGTGCCAAATGTGGATTCCCTCCTGTGAAATGGGCTTAAACCCAATCAAAGAACAGTTAGTCACTCCCATCACTGACTCGCCAGTGTTGACTGCACCAGTGGGAGCAGCTTGCCTGCCTGGATGGTAGTCCACAGGGTCCACAGCTGATAAGACTTTTGATAATTTTTCCCCAGTGGCCTGTATAACACTATGAAAGCTAGCTAGAAGAAAAAAAGTTTCCATCTAAGCTCCAGCTTGATTTTCCTATGTCCTTCAGCCAAAGCATGAGATGTTTATCAGAAGAGTCTAATTCTGGTGACAGAACTTGACAACAGCTGTGTCAAATGTCTGTCTGCCTGGAAGGCCCTTAGAGACTTTCCTTACCAACCACTCATAGGGAGGAACCCCACTACAACCACCACCAGGTATTGGGGTTTTCATTTAATAACTCATGGTTTCTGAGGGCAGTTTTAGCCATCATGTAGGTATTGTTTAAACTCTACATTTTTTATTTATTTTTCATTAGCTTCCCCATCATCAGGTCTCCTTCTGGCTTTCCTACGCATCTTTAGTTTTTGTTTATCCTCTCCACGCCCCTCTGTCCCCACCCACCTTCACATTAACACTCCCCCTGCTCAGTATTCCCCTCCCATTTCACTGTCATGTGCGTTCCACCTCCTCACCTCTCACGAGCCCCTTCCAGTTCCCAGGCCATGCACACATTCACTCCCACCTAAATGCACATCTGTAACAATCAACAGCTACGATTCACGTAAGAGAAAAAACATGCATTGTTTTCTCTTCCTCACCCTGGGTTAACTCACTTTAATAATTTCCAATTCTATCAATTTTCTTTATTTTATTTTCCTTTAAGTTAAATAGGAGAGAGTCAGCTTCCTAGAGTTGTCCTCTGGCCTCTATATGCACACCATCACAACAGACAAATAAATGCAAAAAAAAAAAAAAAAGTAATCAACCTTAGACTGCAAAAGATACACAGAGGATGAGTGGCTTCCTCATGTCACAGCTGCAGTGGAGTCCAGGACTTCGAAGTCCAGTACATATACAACACCCGGTTAATGAAGGACTGGTTTGTCCACGAGCATTTACTGAGTACCATCTATGATGGTAATGAACATAGACACTGAGAGCATTAAGAACTTCAGAGCGCCATTATATGTACATCCATTGTGTCAATTAACCAGAAATTTAAAACCCTGTAGAATATATGTTGTTACTCTAGGCTGACAGATGAGGAAATTGACATTCAAAGAGACTGTCCATTAAGTGTCTGAAATGGAATGCAAGTCCAGTCCCCCTGACTTCTACACTTACTGCAACATAGTCCCGTAGCCACGAGCCATACTTCGTGTGATACAGTAACAGAATAAGCACCACCTCCACTCTCAGGAAGCCTCAGTGGAGTTACACAGAGTGGCTAAGACACATCACTGAACTAGTAATCAGCAATATCAAACAATGGGTCATTGAAACCAGAGGCGTGGTTTAGAGAAAGTGTGACAGGGAAGGTGTTAGGAGATGTAGCTTCATCCAGATGTCCTGGGCCCTTCAGCAACAAGCAGTCCCCACATCTCTGCAGCATGGACAGCAAGGCTTTATTGTCACCACTCGTGCACACCCAACACAAGTCTGCGGGTGCTCTGCTTTGTTCCTTACCTCAGGATAAAGACTGACAGAGTAGCTAGCTGAGAGGACACAGGTCCTGTGTGTCCTTCTACTTTCTCATTTCACTAGGTAGAGCAAGTCCAGGCACAACTTTCAAAAAGCAATAAAAGCCTGTGAGAGACTCAGGGAAAGAACCAGAAACGTAATGATGCAGACAGCATTATGATCCCCACAGATGGAGTCTGCACCAAGCCCAAGAGCCTCACCTAAAGATGGGCTTATTTGGCATACAAGAAACTTTTCTAAGGAAGAGTTTCTCTAATAGAGAAATGAAGGAAATTTCAGCAAAAGGAAGAGATCTTTTAATATGTTGTTGTATCCATTTATTTAGTTATCTGTTTATTATTTGTATGATGTGAGAGGCATGTGCATGCTATGGTGCACATGTGTAGGTCAGAGTACAACTTTGTGGACCTGGATCTCTTCTTCCACTGTGCATTCTGTGGGTTGAGTTCAGGTGGTAAGGTTTGCACAGCAGGTGATTTTACCCACTGAGTCATCTCACCAACCCATGGAAAAGTTTTTGCCAATGAGTACTCAGGGAGAATTTTAAGAATAGTGGGAATTGAAAAACAGGTAGGTGACAAAGCTAGGAAGATCTATGTTGTGTTATGAGGCATGGGGCTTTATTTTTTTTGGTCTTTTTGAGACAGGATCTCCCTGTAGCCCCAGCTGGTCTAGAATTTGCTATGTAGGCCAGGCTGGCCTTGAACTCACAGAGATCACCTGCCTGTGCCTCCTGAGTGCTGGATTACAGGCATGTACCACCAGGGGCTTTATCTTTTAAGGTCAAAGTTTTAAGGCAGAGGACTAATATAGCTAGATCTGAGGTTTAGAAAGATCTCTCTGGCAACGGTACAGCAAGAAGGCTGCTCAGCAGATCTCTGCAATGCTTCAGGTAAGATGCAGTAAGTTCGCTTTGAACTCAAGTGGTAGCAACAGGGATAGAGTTGGAACACATTTACAGATGAAATTACAAGGTTTGGTGACAATTTAGGTGCAAAAATAAGAAAGACGAAGGTTAACAAGACAGGCACGATTGTGCACGCCCAGAATTCCAACACACGGGGCTAAGGTAGGATTATGAGTTCAAGTCCAGCCTGGACTACACGCATAATGAGTTCAAGACCAGTCTGGACTACATCACAAGATCCTATCTTAACAGAAAAGAAAACAGAGGGCTGGAGAGATGGCTCTTGCAGAGGACCACGGTTCGATTCCCAGTGCCCACATGGTGGCTAACAATCATCCTAACTCCAGTTCCAGGGGATCTGCTGCCCTCTTCTGACCTCCATAGGCACTGCATGACATGGGTACACTTACATACATGTAGGTAATAAACTCATACACATTAAATAAATAAATAAAATAAGAAAATAAAACAAAACAGAAAGGAGAATAGCTATCCACACCAGGGCTCAGTTTCTCTGTGGCCTTAGCAACTCAGCTATGCTCAGACTTGCACAACCTGATTCAGTATGTAAATGCCCCTATGTCATGCAATGCCTGTGGAGGTCAGAGGAGGGCATCAGATCCCCTGGAACTGTAATTACAGATGGTTATTAGCCACCATGTTGGCGCTGGGAACTGAACATGGTCCTCTGCAAGAGGACCTCTGCTGAGATACCTCTCCAGACCCAGATATACTGTTTTAAGATGAAAAGCATCATATTTTTTTGAGACAGTGTTTCAAATAGCCAAAACTAATCTTGAACTTGCTGTGTAGCTGAAGATGACCTTGACCTTCTGATCCTCCTGCCTCTATCTCCTGAGAACTTGGATTGCAGGAATGAACCACATCACTAAATTTTATGCAGTTTCTGGTATTGAACCCGGGACTTTTTGCATGCTAGGCAAATGCTCCATTAAGTGATCCATAACCCCAAACTCTTAAAGTATGGTCTTTGAAGTTAGATATCTGGGTGTGAATCCCAGTTCTTTGTGACTACTTCAGGCAGCCCCTTGCTGTCTCCTGATGTTCATTTTCTTTTGTAATATCGTCTTTGGATAATTTACTTTGGGGGGGAAGGACTTAGTGTCTTCATCTATAAAATAAGTCAATAACAATGCCTAACTTACAGAATTTTAAAGATTTATTTATTCTTATTTTACATGTAGCATTTGCCTGCACGTATATACTTCACCACATGCACTTTAGAATTAAGCAGCATGATAGTTGAGTAGTGGAAAATCTGGGAGGGCCTGAGCAGAAATGCAGAGCACAGACGAGCCTGGCATATGAGGCTGACATACAGACTCTCCACAGACGTGAAAGGTCTGTATTGGAACAAATATTAGCTGAGGGCCTTGTGATTTCATTTAAGCTTAGTACGTGATTTCTAGCTTGGTGCCCAGGGAGAGGGAGAATTGTTGGTGGCTAGAAAGCTTTTGAGTGATTGGAGTTCCTCCCATCCGAAACTTCAGAATGGGCTTTATACTGTTCTATGAATCTGAAGAGAATCAGGAATCCACAGTGGGCTGCGAGTGGTGGTGCATGTTTATCAACAAAGCAGTGAGAGGTTAAGGCAGGAGGATCACCAGTATGAGCTCAGCCTGAGATACTTAGCAAGACTGGGTTAAAAAACAAATACCAAGCAAACCAAAATGCATGGTCTAATGCAGGCATGGTGCCTCCAGCTGAGCCACAAGTTCAAAACTAGCCTGGGCACCATAGGGAACTACATCAGGCAAAACAAACAAACAAACAAAACCTCCAAACCAAAAAACAAAACAACAACACAAAACAAACAGGGCTGGTAAGACGGCTCAAGATGGGTTAAAGTATTTGCCACGCAAAACTGATGAACTGAGTTCAATCCCTGGAAATCATCTAAAAAGGCCAGATACAGTGGTACGCATGTATGATTCCAGCACTCCTACAGGGAGACAGAAGGCGGAGATAGGGATTGTCCGGAAGCTGGCAGGGCCAGCTAGCCTGGAGTACACAGCGGAACAGAAACAAGAGAGACTGCCTCAGCAGGATGGGAGGCGAGAATTAACTCCACACGATAAACAAACAAATAGATACAAGTTGGAAACAAAAACTGACCTGATCCATGCTGGTACGGCTTTTTTGTTGTTTTTTGTTTTGTTTTGTTTTTTGAGGTAGAGTCTCCTTGAAGACCCCAGCCTGGAACTCCCTATATAGACCAGGCTGGCCTCAACCTCTCAGATCCTTCTGCTTCAGCCTCCAAAATACTGGGATTAAAGACATGCACCACCACCCCCAGTTAATACAGCTTTTAAGAGAAACTATGTAGAGTGCCCCAGAGAAAGGCTTGGGAATCAGACTTGCCCAAGTTTGACTCTCAATCCTCCATGGACTAACCAGGCTACAAAAATCTTAGGGCAGTTATTCTAACTCTTCCTCACATGTAAATACAGATAACAATATTTCAAAAGACTGTTTTGAAAATCAAATAATGTGGGGAAAATGCTCTAGCTCATAGCAGTGCTCAAGCTCCCAGTTTAATTTGTTACTACAAACAATAACTGTAATCCTACATGCAGCATCCTATGAAAGTAACCAGCACATGGTAGGTGTTCGTGTGGCATTTGCTGCTGTCCCTCTTACCCACAGGTCTGTCTCCCACACTGACAGAGGTGCTGGGGTCAGAGAGGTGGCTTGCTCACTCTGGTGTCTGCTCTTTGGCATACTGCTTTGAAAGCTCACTGAGCGGGGAGAATGGTTAGAAGTGACTTGATTGTTCCTGATGACATGGTCTCCTTCCTCAAGTAGTCAGTGAGTCATTCCTGTCTTTCTCCTCCTTCCTGTCTCCTTTTTGGTTCTATTTCTGACTCTCATATGGAAGTGAAATCAATGTTGTCAATGTGATTTTTAAAAATAAAAGATGGGGGTTTAGGAGTGAGTCTCTGGGCGACTTTCCACTTAGCACAGAATACTGAGAGCTGACTAGCTGTTCCCAACCTTGTTTTTCTTCAAGTGAGATAGCAATGGCAATAGCAATCATGTTAGCATCAGCTCAGGGGCTGGAGAGAAGGCTCAGCAGTTAAGAGCACTGGCTGCTCTTCCAGAGGACCTGAGTTTGATTCCCAGCAGCTACATTGGTGGTCAACAACCATCAGTAACTGTAGTTCCAGAGGATCTGATGCCCTCTTCTGGCTTCCGAAAGCATTGCATGACACAGGTATATGTACATATATGCAGGTAAAACACTCATACACATAAAATAACAATAAATAAATAAAAATTTAAAACTATTAGCAGCTGCTGACTATGAGCATTTTTGGGCATCTCTCATGTGTCCAGTGCCCTGAAACACTCTATAGATTATCTTTAATCCTAACATGATCACTTCAAGTTTATATTATTCATGACTTTACAGATGAGAAAATTAAAAGTTAATAAATTTTAGAAATTATTTTAGAGTTAAATAAAGATGATAAATACTCATCTGTTGGATTGTCTGTTATAGCCCAGATGTTTTCTTTAATTACAAAAGCCCTACAAGGTAGGCATTTTTAGCTCTATTTCATATGTGAGGACCTGCGTCTCCAAGAGGTAATCAGTCCATCCACAGCCACATGGCTGATGAGCGGCAGAGCTGCTGACCAAGGCTCACCACCTTTCCCTTTCACATTGGCTGGATTCAGCCCTGGCAAGTTCGAATGGAGAGAACAGCGACCTATGAAACTACAAAATGAAAACTGGATGGGGCTGGTTAGATGGCTCGGAGGTTAAGAGCACCGGCTACTCTTGAAGAGGACCCAGGTTCCGTTCCCAGCACCAACATGTTGGCTAACAAGTGTCTGTAAATCTAGTTCCAGGGAATCTAGTCCTTTCTTCTGGCACCTGTAGGCACCAGGCACACACATGGTTCCCATACATACATGCAGGCAAAACACTTATACACAAAAATACGCAAATGAAAGAAACTTAGAAGTTATTTAATCCACCCCTCACTCAAAATTAATTATTTTATCCACAACATACTTTGCTTGAGTATTTCCAATGTGGGTTCCCACCACCTCTCAAGACAGCCATTCCACTACTGGGCATGTCTGATTACAAGGATGCCTCCTCCATGTGATGAGACAGAATCTCTGCGCGGCCTTTCTATTGATCTACCTTTATTCTCTCAGAATGAACCGAATGCTCTGCTCATGTGGCATCCCTCCAGATATTTAGATCTTTGTGTTTGTTTAGCTCTTGGTGTTTATAGGGTTTCTCCCCCATTGTATCAGCTAATCTCACAGAGGATCCTTGTGAGAAAAGGGACACTATCTCATTCTCCCCGTTCCACAGAAGGGACGGCTGAGGCTTGAAGAGGCAGAAAGCAGGAAACTGGGAAAAAGGACTGTCTCAGTTCATTTTCCTGTTGCTATGATAAAATACTCTGACAAAAGCAGTTCAAGAGAGAAAGGACTTATTCACTGTTGAAGGTAGAGTCCATCATGGCAGGGACATCAAGGCAGCAGGAACCCAGAGCAGCTGGTCACATGGAATCCACAATTAAGAACCGAGAGCAACGGATACATACTGCCACTCACCTTCCTCTTTCCATTGATAGAGGCCAGGATCACAGCCAGGGACGGTTCCACTCACACCGGGCAGGTCTTCCCACCTCAGTTACCACAACCAAGATAACCCCCTACTGACACAGCCAGAGGCCTGTTTCCGGTGATTCTAGGATCTATCGAGTTGATATTTAACACTATCACAGGGGCTTAAGTAAAACCAGGTCTTATGTTTCCAAAAGACTAGTGCTTTTTTCACAAGGCAACATTACTGATGCTTTCAATTACCTGTCACAGGACCTTGACAATTGATAGAATGGCCAGAACAGTGAAGGGGGCAGTGAAGGGGACCCAGAACCTGCTGAGGAACCTGGAAGAATAAATATTCAGCGACTCTAAAGGGCTGGCCTTCTCCCATTGTTTGGTGACAAGATAGCTAAGCAGGTAACTATGCCACAGTGCTTGCTTAAAGTCCTGAGTGTCTGTTTGCCACTGAAGACAAGCCTGTATTGCCTGTGGATTCTACAGTAAGAGGGGCCAGGGCGGCAGCTCCCCAAGGAGCCTTCCTAGTGCTGGAGGTTCACACTTTTCCTTTAGAGATCAGCTCAGCAGAGATTTCCGAGCATCCTGGCAGGGCCAAATGCCTCTCCTTTGGAGCACTCATCTCTCCGTAATGTCACATTTATTCCTATAATTACTTGATTAGGGTCTGTCTTCCCTGCCAAGCTGCAAGTGCCATAAGAACAGGATGTCTGGTTTTGCTTGCTATTATGTCTCCAGTGTCTGGCATGGCACCTGGCACATAAGGCTCAAGGGTCCCAATAAATATTTCTTGAAAGGAGGGGATTTATTGAGTGCCTTCAAAATTTTGGACGGAACACACTAAATGTCAGATGGAACTCTAAAATTTGAATCTTATCATATCTCTCTGTGCCTAAAGTCTTCTGTGGATTTCCAGAGCATCTCGGAAGATAGTGACCCTTCAGGAGCAAGCTCAGATCTCCTCTTCCAGTTCCTTGGCTAAACCAATGATCTCCAGTTTTGCCTAATTACCTGTGTACCCATGTTCCCTCTCTGTGTGCCTGGGCCTTTGCCTATGCTGATCTTTGCCTGAAGTACACTTTCTCTTTGTCTTTTTCTTTCTTTTTTCAGGGGAACGAGGAGTTCTAGGGTTTGAACACAGGGCCACATATATACACGGCAAGTGTTCCACTGCCACGCTACATCCACTGCCACGCTACATCCTTAGCCACAAGTCTCTTCCCTTTTATAATCCACACCCCTATCAAATGTTTTCTCTAAAGTTTCCCCAGCCTTTGCACACACACAGAATAATTTCCTTCCATGGTTGGAATGTATCATTGCATACATTATAATTTATTAGAATTACTGTTTACTTATCTGTCTTCTCTTTTAGGCTATGAGGACCCTGAGGACAAATTATATATAAATTCTGGGCCCTTCACTATAGCACATGGCACATAAATTCCAGTAAATGAAATTCAAAGACTGACTATGTACTGAGCTGGGGAAACTTGTCTGAAAGAGCATGTGGCACCATGCATTCCACGTTCTCTTCCTGTCCCTTTCAGGGTTGTTGCCAGAGGCAGGACAGAGGCAGGCCCAAAGCAGTAACAGAACTGGTTCTTGACAGAGTGAGCAAGAGGTTACCTTGGGGTCCCCAACCCCGCATCCCGCTCTGCTGGGTGCCTGCTTCCCCTACCAGAATCTTCTTTCTTGCCCTCTTCAGCTCACTCCCTCAAAGACAGGATGGGGAGGGAGGGGCAGGTGATGAGAGCTTGGGGTTGGCTTGTCCCTGCCTCTGACCCACAGATGCTTAGCTCGAAGCTTTTTATTCTTTGCAGGATCTAGGAGTTAAAGTGCTATGACCCGTGGGAACAGGGAGGAGGCTGGAAAGAGACAGGGGTTCAGTGGAACTGGGAGAGGCACAGCACTGAAGTGCGGAAGTGGGCTTTTGAAGCTGGTCTGGCATCATGTGCATCTGGTCTCTGCAGCAAGGACCACACTCCGGCACAATACAGAAGTGTTTCTGTTGCTTCATCTTGTATTAGACCCTAACAATGACCCGGGATGCAGATGTTTCAGACCCAGCAGCTGTCAATGTGAGAACTCATTCAGGCTGACCCCTTATTGTACAGACAAGGAAAGTGAGACCTAGACACTCAGTGACTTTCTCAAAATCCCATACTATTAAGTGTTTTTTGATTTGGCTGGTACTCAGATCCAAATATCCTGACTCTGTGTCCAGTGCTCTTCCAGCATCACATACCATTGTCACTACTGACTTACAGGCAAGAAAGTTGGAATCCAAAGACACATAGGTAGTAACTGGCTAGATCTGTGAGGGAAGACGGCAGGAAAAGGATCATTAGAACCCAGAGCTGAGCCTTAGAAAGCACTTCCCTGCTCTCTGTGAACAAGTAAGATCCTATCTAGAAAGTGGTTCTTCCTTTAACTATGTGGGTCCTGGGCATTGAACTCAGGTCTTCAGGTTTGGTGGCAAGCACTGAGTCATCTTACCAGTCATCATCATCATTCTTTTTGGCATCCACAAAATGTACTTGGACTTTTATTTAACAGCAGAACACGGATGATTAAAGACAGGAGGTCCACATAGGAGCATCAATTGTACATTTACTGCGTCTACACTGTGCTAGTGAATAAGACTTACATAATCTCTACTCTCAGAACTCTCACAGTCTACTGAGATCTCACGAGATACGTAACAAATCCTGTGATAGGTACACATGAGGTCAAGTCCATCATTTTCAAATAGGAAACCAAAGCCTAGTGAAATGATCACCTTCTATTCCCATTGTTGGCATTGGTTTCTTAGACAAAACCCTCACAACTCAAAAACACTGATAGATATAATATTGATTTCCATTAAGGTATAGGCACCAAGTTCACCCAAAGTAGATGGACTGAGCTGAAGGTTACAGGGCTTCCTTTCATTGTTCTCAATGTAACTGGCATGCCTCAGATGTTCAACACATATGTGTAGAATGAGTGAGTCACAGCACCTGTGTCAGGGATTTGCTTCCACTCCCCATTCAGACTGTGGAAAAGGGTTGTCCCTTGTCCTTTCTGTACCTTCAATGTCAACAATACTTGGCACCTGGCAGCAAAACAGTGAATCCACAAATGAGTTCAAGAAGGATAGATAATATGAGCTCTCTGTTACCTAAACAGCATCTCGAAACCCTAGCTCCCTTTATGAAAACTGTTTCCCTTGGTTTCTGTGAGACCTCACTTTGCTGGTCCTTTCCTTTCATCTCTGCCTGCTCTGGCTCCATCTGCCATACTGGCTTCTTATCTTTCCAGTTATAGATGGAAATTTCCCACTGTCTGCTGGACATCTCCACTTAGTCTGAATCCTTCTGCTATGTACACAGCTAACTTCTCATTATCACCTATTTTGTTTGTACCTTTCTCCCTCAAAGCAGTTCTTATAAGCAACCCATATATGAGGGGGCACAAAGCAGGGATTCTAAAGATGCATCCTGAATGAACCATCGTCCGCAGAACCTCAAGTGCTTTGCGGCCAAATTTAGCATCGGAGTTGCCAGCCCATTTCCTCTCTGCTCCCTTTGCTTCCAGATTGACATCAGCACCATTCACAGCATTCTAAGAAGTCTCTCTGAGGAATTCACTTCATTTGCCCCCTGCTGTGTCCTTTATATGACTCACCCAACTCCCCTCCAAGACAGGAAGCTGTAGGGAGAGAAGTGAGGTAGAGGGGGCCGGGAGGGAAGACTGCATGCAACCTGGAACAAGATTATATTTAATATATCTCCAGGTCATAGCGAGTCCAAGGAAGTGAAGCAGGTTGGGTCTGGGGCTGAGAAACTGCAGAGATAAAAACAGTACTCTGGACAAAGAAAGAAAGAAATGATTAATAAACAGATAGTGATTGCTCAATAAGTAATCACATAAGTGCAATTTGAAATGAGATTATTTTTTAATCTAGTGAATTCACTAATCCATCTCCACAAAGGCAAAGTAACGTAAGAATCACATTTCTGTGGATCTGTCTAAAGGAAATAACCTAGGAAACACAGTGAAAATTTTGTATACGAGGATGATCACTGCAACAGTCAAACTGGAAAGTAGTTAAAGTGATCAAAGTGGGCAAATACTAAGCTTTGAGAGGCCAAATACTGGACCTTGTTCTTTTACCAGTTGTAAGTGAAACAAATATTGTTGAATGATGAATTAGTGAATAGATAAGGCACAGCCTTCCCAGAAAGCACAGTGAACTCACTAAATGCACATTCACTGATTTTCTAATAATATTAATTATACTTATGTTACAATGCTAAATAAAATAAAAGGCAGAATATAAAACTGAATAACACCTCAACTGTGTTAAAAATTCACAGAAAAAGAACTGGAAAAAAGCCCATCAAAATATTAATAATGGGCTAGGGAGATGGCTAGGCAGGTCAGGGTGTTTGCCACCAAGTCTAACTGCCTTAGTTGAATCCTCAGGACTCACAGGGTAGAAGTAAAGAACCAACTTCCTCAAGTTGTCCCCTGACCGCTGCAAGTATGCCATGACATGCCCCCCAAAATAAATAAAAATATTAACAATATTTTCTTAAAGGTTGGCTATTTCAATTTTTTGAGGTGTGTATATACGTATGTATGCACACACATTTGTGCGTGTGAATGCAGGTGTGGGTGTGCCATGTCAGTTGTGTGAAGGTCAGGTGTTGGTACTCACCTTCCATTTTGTTTGAGACACACAGGGTCTCTATCTGGTCCTTGAGCTTCCTGGGATTCTCCTGTCCTCCAGGTCCAGGTACACTGGGATTAGACACTGACACTAGGTCTGGCTCTTACATGGGTTCTGGGGCTTTGAACTCAGGTCCTCACACTTGCATAGTAAGTACATTTCTCCAATGAGTCATTGCTTCAGTCCTCAAAATGTTTTTAATGAGCATATATTACTTTTATAAACAAGAAAAATCCTAAGTCATGTACTATTTATTCTCCCCATTTGAGTCTATGTTTGAATTTTCCCATAATAAACAATTAAAAAGAAACAACAAAAATAGGTAGTCCAGGAACAGCACAACATCTGGGGATTGTGAGGGTACCTCCCTTTTCACAGGGATTTAAAACACGATTCCCTAGTTCCTCAAATGCTTACTTTCCCACATTTATGCATTTCTGAAATAAGGGTGTGTCTCACAATTGCTCGAATCTCACATTCTCTGAGGCACACTACTCAAAGCACGAGATAGGAGAGGAAGTGGAGGGAGAGGCTGAAGCTAGATCTCTGAGGCTAGGACATCAGGCCAAGGCCCTCGGACATCATCCTGAGGAAAACAGGAAACACAGAGATACAGGACTGTCATCTCGAAGACGTTCTGGTGTTCCATGTGCGAACTAATGAGTTATGACTGGACACTGCGACTTAGATCAAGGACCGGGGGGGCGTGTACCTATGAGAAACGAGTTGGAGCCCTTGCTCTTCCCTTCTCATCAACATCCCATAGCTGCAGTTCTCTTCTGCCTCTGGTCTCTCACATCACCTCCATTTTTCCTGAGAGCAATATTCTCCCTCCCTGGATCTAAGACAGTACCTTGACCAAGTGAGTAACCAGTCTTGGGTCTCATAACACTCTCTGACATGATATTCTAAAGACAAGATCTCATCTTGAGGCCTTGCGCAAGGGCCCTATAAACTCATTTCCAGATGGAGACACAAGGACTCAGTGTATACCCAAAGCAAAGAGACCTCTGTGACTTAACTAGAAAGAGAAATCAGGATCAAGATCTCTAGGCACCCTGGGCAGAGCTTTCCCTCTGGTCTCATAGCTGCTTCCTTTTGGGAGATGGCCCAAGTCACCATAGGAGACAAATCCCCAGAGGATCATTTGCATACAGGTGCCAGAGTATTCTAAAAATAGGATTAACAGTCAGCTCCAGGAAGCAAAAGTCTTGAAATTTATTTATAAGGGAAGGGAGACAATCATCTGAGGAGGGAAGAGGAACCTGTCAGAGGCGACGTGAGACGGAAAGGGAAGCCACAGGTCCAGGCCGGATCTCGGAGCTGGAATGAGTTAATCCTACCACTCATTGGCTTTGTTGATTTAAGAACACTCTCTGACCTGGACTTTGGATTCTCCATCTTTAAAATAGGGATCTCAGACTGGATGACAACGTTGAGGCCTCTTCTGGCTCTAAAGAACTCTATGGTAATATGTACTCTAAGTCAGGACACACTAATAATTACAACCAAGTAAAAACTGCCAACATTGAGTGCAAACTGTCAGGTACTGTGACAAGTGTCTTTTATGCATGATTACCTCAGTGATCCTCACAAACAGCCCTTTGAGTAGAAGATAAAGAGAAACCTTGAGAGTACTTGCCAGTGTTCCAAGTGAACATGCGCTGGAGCTGGGAGTTTAACCCCCGTCATATCACCTTCCCTGATGCTGAGACACTAGGCGTACCTCCTTGTTCTTTAACCTAACCCTTCTGAGCAGGAAGACTGTGCTAACCCTCCTTTCTTCCCTTCCCTAAGCTTCTTTGCCACTTTTCTTAGGTCACAGCATCTACCTCAAAGTCTCTGGAACAAGTGTGTCCTGTGTCCTGCTGAACTAGCCCTACTTGCTATCGAGAAGTCAAGAATTCTCTCCCTCCCCTGTGATTTACTTTTCCTTCTCTGCCCACAAACAACGACTGGCTGTCATTTGTTGAGGATGAGTGGTGCTGTGCGAGTTCTTACAACCTCCAGAGGGGGCTCCTTTTTCATTTGGATTTTACAGATGAAGTAACTGAGGCTCACAGGTCAAGTACTCTGCCTAAGGCCGCATGGCTGGTGCAGGTCTGAACTGCTCGGTCTGGCCCCATGGCCTTCCCAGCCTCTATTCTGTCGCCCTTATGAACCGTCAAGGTGTTTGTCTCCTTCACCAGACTGCATACTTGTCTGGTGATTCTTATGTAAACTTTCTAGAAACTCTCAGTTGTTTTGGCTGGTTGGTTAGTAGGTTTTAAATGAACTCCATCCTGAGAGGTGATTTGGAACAGCAGACCTGGGGAGGAGGAGGCAAGGCAGGGCCAGATCGACCACGCTAAAAAGATGAAGGCCCTTTCTCTCTCTGATCTTTCTCTGACCCTTTATTTTCAAAAAATTTTATTCTATGTGTTTGAGTGCTTTGCTTGCATGGACCTGAGTGTGACGCCTGCATGCCATGTCTGTCTGGGCCAGAAGAGGGCGCTGGGTCCCCTAGAACTGGAGTTAAGTTCTTAGCCATCATGTGGGTCGTGGGAACCAAACTGAGGTCCCCACAAGAGCAGGAAGTGCTCGTAACTGCTGAGTCGTCTCTCCAGCCCCACTCTGTCACTTGTTTGGGAAGAAGAGCAGCAAAATGGTTTTAAATCTATGCACCTCAGCATCCACTTCTGTCTCCATCTCCGGAATGGAATCGCCACCTCCAAGAAATTTCTTAAAATTAATCAGTATTTTCATTCCTCCACTTTAGTGTCCCCTCCCTCCGGCACTTGTCACTTAATTTGTGTGTGTTGCATTTGTGTGTGTTGTTCCTGGGGGGGAGGCGGGGGGGCTTGCCTGTGTGAGTGTAGACAACCGAGCTCAACATCCTCAAGATATTTTTCTTTACCACTCTTCATCGTTTTTGAGACCGAGTCTTTCACTGATCCTTGTGTTCACTGCTTTGGATACACTGGTTGGCAAGTAAGATCCCACAATCCACCTGCCTCTGCTCCCAAGGCTGGGGTTACAGACACATGCCTCAGCACCCAGCTTTTTCCCATGAACGCTGGGGATCTAAACTCAGATCCTCATGGTTGCGCAGCAAGCACTTTACTCACTAAGCTATTTCACCTGCCCCTACTTGTTACTGAATGAAACACTATAAGCATTTAATGAAAGGTACTTTGAGGGGCTGGAGAGATGGCTCAGTGGTTAAGAGTACTGGCTACTCTTGCAGAGGATCCAGGTTTTGATTCCCAAGCACCCACATGGTGGCAAACAACCATCTGTAACTCCAGTTACAAAGATCCAATGCCCTCTTCTGGCCTCTGTGGGCTCTGCACAGCATGGGTGCTCTTACATACATGCAGGCAAGATACTCATACACATAAAATAGAAATAAATTCTCAAACATAAAATTAAAACAAATAAAAATTTAAAGGTACTTTGAGGGGTAGCAGAAAAAAAACGTGGATTTGAAAATCAAGCACATTTGAGTTCAAATTCCAGCTCCACCACTTCCTAGCATGTGACCTGAGACCAGATACTTGGCTTCCTGAGAGCTATACTGTTAGCTGCAAAATAGTGCTGTAATAATAGCCTGTGTTGTGACTGTGCCTTGGCAGCTGAAGAGCTCTGTGTAAACATGAGTCACGTTCATTCAACTTACAGTTTGCCCTCATCCTACGGCTCTTTCTCCTGGAGAAAGTCCTGGGGCATGCCTCAGATTTCCCAGGAGCAGGGAGGACAGGAAAGTGTGCAGAGGAAGGAGCCCAAGAAAGCAAGGTTGGGAACAGCAGTGCAACCTTCTGCTAGAAGGAAATGAAAATGCTAACTGTGTCTCTGCTGGTGGTAAATTTCTTTCTTTCTTTTTTTTTTTTTCCAGTCTTTTTTGCCCTTCCTGCAGCCCTCGCTGGCTATACACCGGGTGATGATGAGGTACCATTTTATAAGAAGAGAAATATGTTCTCATAGGATACTGTTCTCCCTCACTAGTGTGTTACTGTGTCAGGTGATTAAGCCCAAAAGCCAGCCTAGAAATATATCACCAGGCTAGGCATGATGGGGCACAGCTTTAATCCCAGCACTCAGGAGGCAGGTGGCTCTCTGTGAGTTCAAGGCCAGCCTGGTCTACAGAGTGAGTCCCAGATCAACTGGGGCTACAAGGAGACACTGTCTCAAAAAAACTCACTAACTAAATAAATAAACTGTCCCTGCAGAGGAGGCTCTATTGCATCACTCAGGTGCTCCCGATGTTTAGATTTCACTTTTTTATTTTTTCTAACATTTGCTTATTTGTATGTGTGCATGGGTTAGGAGTATAGGAATAAGTTCTCTCTTTCCACCATGTGGGTCCCAGAAATTAAACTCTGGTTGTCAGGCTTGGCAGCAAAAGCATACTGAGCTCTGGGATTACAGATAACAGGTGCATGCTCTTGTACCTGGCTTTCCAGGTGAGTGCTGGAGATCTAACTCCGGTCCTCACACTTGCAGAGCCCTAGAACCTATTCTTGACAAGATCCTGTGCCTGGTTTTGGAGATGAAGACATGAGCCTGACCTGGCCACAGCCCTCAGGAATTTGCAATCTGAGAATGCAGGTAAGTTCTAGACACTTGCAGTACAGCTAGTATAAAGTTAAAGATGTCTTTAACTCAGCTGGGAGGATGGTTCCAGCAAAGGTCCTAGAAGAGGTGATACTTGAACTGAGTCTTTAAAAGCAAATGGGAGTTTTCTGATAGAGAATGAGGGAGAGGGAGTAATCATGGGAGAGCAGCCTGGAGAGAGCATGGAGCAAAAAAGCACATCCTGTCTCTCACAGTCAAGAAGAGCTAAAGGCAATGGGACAATTAAATCTAAGTGGTATTCTGGACAGGATCCTGGGACAGAAAAAGGACACTGGGTAAAAGTAAAGAAAGTGATAAAGGGTCAGTGAGATGGCCAGGTGGGTAAAGTGCTTGCTGTGCAACCCTGATGACCTGAGTTCGAGTCCCAGAAACCACTTAAAAAAAAAATGGCAGATGCAGTTGCTGAGTTTGTAATCCCAGCAGGACTCCTGTGGTGAGCTGGCAGACAGAGAAAGGTGAATTGCCCAGTATACAACGCTGTGACAAAAATCACACACACACACACACACACACACACACCACAATGGAAAGAAAAATAGAAAGAAGATTATACAAATTATGAACTTTAGCTAATTAGAATGCATCCGTATTGTTTAGTTCTAACAAATGTGCTATGCTAATATAATGTGGGCCGATAGGGTGAACTGAGTGTGGGGTGGACAGGAACTCTGTGGTAGTTAGCCTTGCAATTCTGTGCAGATCTATGACTTCCTCTGGTTTGCTTTCTTTGGAGACAGGGACTCATGTAGCCTAGAGTGACTTCACCATGTAGAAGACAGTTTTGAACTCCTGATCCTTCTTCCTCCTACTGAGCGCTGGAATTACAACTGCGTGCTCCTATTCCCAGTTAGACTGTCTTAAATTTTTTTCAAAGGCCCTTGAATTGGACTGGAGGCGTGGAGGGTGGACTCCCTGAAAGGTGAGTGGTTGAAGATGACTGGGAAGGTTGAAAGGACCCGTATGCTAGGGGAGTAGTTTTCTGTATATTGATGGGCAGCCCTCCCTCAGGAGTGACAGAGTATGTAGAGGAAGCAGGACTCAGAGCAGGAAACTCATCCAGGCTACTGCAGCAGTCTAAAGGGGACACTTTAGGAACCTGACAAGGAAAGGGAGGGCGGGGACAGCCAGGCTTACAGCTGGCCCTCAAAAAAAGGGCTACACAAGGAGATGTGGGGCACACACTTAGAGTCCCAACACTTGAGAGGCCGAGGCAGGAGGATCAGGAGTTCAAGGCCAGCCTGAACTAAGTAAGACCCTTGCTGAAAAAGAAAAAGAAAAAAAAACAATAAAAGGATTATGGATGTATGCTCAAGGATTTGGATGACAGAATTGGAACTTCTCATTAACAATGGGAGCACTGGAATATGTGTGGCAGTTCTGCGCTGGAACAAGCTGGTGCTTAAGACTGGGGAGGAGAGACATCCCCTCGGACTTGACCTCCTTCCCATCCGTGCCTCTGCGTCATTTGCACAGAGTCGACAGACTTCACAGAGGAAGGTGAGTGAGAAGCACAGGGGTGCAGAGAGGCTGAGCATTTCCTGCAGGTTCTAGTGGTGACCTGGCAACCCAGGCACAGGGCAGTGGTGCTGGGGAAGAAGGCAGCTTCAGCAGGAAGGCATTAGAAACCCTCAGTCCAATGGTCTCCACACTCCCACCCCTCCATTAACAAACCAGAATCCCCAGTCTCCCAAGGCAACTGGACTCTTCAGGGGCAGAGAGTGCTGCTGCAGTGCCCATTTTCCATTGAAATGGAGAAGGGGTCAGACTCTTGTCTAATTTCTTTGCTGATGACTCCTTCTTGTCATCATGACATCATGTCATCATGGCTCACAATCCTGAAAGTGATAGTGACCACTAGCCAGTCATTATTCAGCATAATACAGCAGTCACAGCTAATCCCTTCCTGTATGACTCTGTGCTTGACTACTGAGCATCTGTTCTAAACACCATGTCAAAGTTTTTCCTTAGAGTGTCTTGTTTGACTTTTACTAAATACTAAGAAGTCATCATTGGTATTCTTTCTGTTTTACAGCAGAGGTAACTGAAGTTCAGAAACACTGCTGGTGTCATGTATTCATTCTACTTAAGCCACAGCTGAACTGACTGACCCGTCTGTCCTCTCATCCTGTGCCGAAACATCCAGCAGCTCCTTAGAGGCTACTGCATTGAGTGCAGGCTCAGTTAAATCCCTAAACACCAGTGTTGTTAACCTGTGATGCTCACTAGAATCACTTGTGATGTTTAGGGGCAGTAGAAAAAGGCTGGTAGACGGGATGGGAGCCGAAGAGCCAACAGATGACAGTCTGCGACAGATTTCCTAGAATGTTTACTTAGAGGTTCCAAATTTTAGCTATGGCTGTCTCTCAATCTCCTGAGTCCCTGGAGTACCACAGGGCAGTCGAAAGAGCTGGCTGTGAAAAAGAACCCACAGGCTTTGGCAGTAGACAACTCTAATTTTGAATCCCAGCTGTGGCATTTCCTAATCTCAGTACAATCTGGTGAAGTCCTTCCTCTGAGTGTCTCCTCATCTACTTTGTGCATCATTCATATGATGACTACATTGAGGATAGAAAACAAGTTAGGAGCGTGGAGCTAGCTAGGAGCTTTTTACCTGCTTTAATCCTAGCACTCCAGTGGCAGAGGCAGATAGATCTCTGTGACATCAAGGCCAACCTACATAGCAATTTCCAGGCCAGCTGTGGCTACAAGGAGATCCTGTCTCATAAATACACACACACAAAGCAGGTAAAGCACCTGAAAAATAGACAGTAGAGGTACAACAAATATATATATAATCTTTTTGAAACAGTGTCTCCCTGCAGCCCCAGCTGGCTGGGAACTCACTATGTAGATCAGGCTGGCCTCAGTCTCACAGAGATTTGCCTGCCTCTTCCTCCTGAGTGCTGGGATTAAAGGCATGGGCCACCATGCCTGGTCAACAAATATATTTTTTAAAACTTTAAATTTTAAATTATGTATATATACATGTGTCTTTGTGTGTGGATGGGAATGCAGATACCCTCAGAGTACAAGGATCCCCTGGAACTGGAGTTATAGGCAGTTGTGAGCCTCATGTGGGTATAGGAAAGCCAAACTCAGATCCTCAGCAAGAGCTCTTAACCACTGAGCCAACTGTCCAGCCCCAATAAATATAATTCTTAATATCTTTGTCCTTTACTGAGTGCTTTACCAAAGGCCCTATCTTCCATTTTTTCTATTTATTTTTATTTTATATTTTTAAGTGTTCTGCCTGTCTATACGTACACGTACCCAGCCTGTCTATACGTACACGTACCCGTATGTGTACTGGCCACAGAGTTGCAGGATCTCCTGGAGTTACAGATGGCTGTTAGCTGCCATGTGGGTGCTGGGAACCAAACCTGGGTCCTCTGCAAGAGCAGCTAGTGCTCTTAATCACTCATCTCTCCATCTCTCCATCTCCCCAGCCCCTAGCCCCTTTTAAAAATATGTCCATATGAACTTACAGCAATGGTGACAGCATACAAAAGAACCATGCAAACTCAAGCAGAAAAAAACCAGCACAGAAGAGTGAAAATGGGCAGCAGGCCCCAATCTTAACCAAAGAACTATTGGGCAGCTGATTACTACTGGGTGAGGATGAGCCGATCTTTAAGAGAGTGACTCTAGATAGGCTGACTAGACCCCAGTGGAGGAACTTGCACTGACAGACGTAGGGGACACTAAGTTAACTCAACTGGCCTTAACATAAATGACAGAATTCATAAAATCCAGTGGAGGGCCTATGAAAGGGTACCAATGGGAAAGGAGATATAAAGATGATTAAGATGTTGTATATGAAATATATAAAAATACAATTCAAAATATTTTTTTAAAGGAAAGATATTTTTAATTTATTCTTTTCATTATTTTATATGTACACATGTTTTGCTCACATGTGTGTGTCATGCAATGCCAGAGGAGATCAGAAGGGGGCATCAGATTCCCTGGAGCTGAAGTTAAGGATGGTTGCTAGCTGCTATGTGTGGTGGCATGCATACCCATGTGTGAATGCAAGTGTATTTGTGCCAGGCAAGTACAGAGGTTGGACGGCAACCTCAGTGTTAGTCCTTGTCTTCCAGCTTGTTTGCAGTGGGGTCTCTTGCTTTCTGCTTCCTGCTCCAGGTTAACTGGCCAATGAGCTTCCAGGTACTTTCCTTTCTCTGCCTCCGTCCCATCTCCCCAGGAGTGCCAGGATTATAAACACAGACAGACAGACACACACACACACACACATACACACACACAAACATACTGCATGTGGCTCTACGTGGGTTGGGTTCTGATGATTCAAATTCAGACCCTCACACTGGTACAGCAGGTACTCACTGAGCTATCTCCTCAGCTCCCAAAGCCGTTATCTACAATATGTGAAGATATAAAACAAGAAAGGAAGTAGACAAAGGCATACAATGGTTTTGAAGTCAGACAGTCCATTCAAAGCTGTACTTTGGCACTTACTATGGTTTTTGTGAACCTGAGTAAGCAGCCTAACTCCTGTGGACCTCCAGTTACTTGCCTACAAAATAAAGGTAATAGCAGTACCTGCCCCAGAGATTGAGAGGAAGATACGAGTTGATACAAACACTGAACACAGTGCTGGCATAGAGTCAGCTCACATCAGCTCTATGGGAAGCATTATTAACCCCTCTTCAGGTGAGGGTATTTTACATAAACAGCAGCTGCTGTTTATTGGCACAATTATGGGTATGTGGAATGGAGAGGGATGCCTGGCATCTAGAACAAGAAGAGCACCTCTCTGGCCTCTGGGGCTATTAAGAGCAGGAATCCAAGGAAGACGGTCCTCCCACACCTCACATACATACAACCACTGTCAGTCATGAGTGATTAGTCTGCATCAGAATTTGTTTTAATTGACTTTTATCTCTCCATTCACATCAGTCACAGCAAGAAGCCCAAGTGTCCCAGACCACCCCTGACCCTGGACACTGATTCCCACACAGCTTATGATATCCTCCCCTCTTTTTGTCAACTTCTCATCTGATGGTCTTCCCCACCTTGCCATGACTGAAACCTGCTTCGCCCTGAGGACACATCTTACCCCCAAAGCCTCCACATTACTGTTTCCTTTCTCGTCACCTTTTCATCACAGCCAGGAGGTGGGACAGATATGGCTTCTCACTCCTGCTCCCAGATCACTCTGTTGCCCTCCTTCAAGAAACAAAACAAAACACCTCCAGCTTTGACTCTCATATTATGAGGTTAAGTCGCCCACTGACACCTCTGCCAGCCAGTGATAGCTACCAGTTCACCTGACTATCCCCATAATTCTTGGTGATTTGAATACCCACAGAGATGAGCCTTCCAGCCTCTTGGACTCTTTGTTTTTGACTCCTCCAGTGATGCTGCTCTCTAACCCCACCTCAACCATTCTCAGTCACATCTGGACTCATCAGAAACAGCAGGAATGTCAAGTCTCCCACCCTCAGACCACTGGGCCCTTGCTTGTCCACCCCTTCTTAATTCAGTTTCGTCTCTTCATCCCTAACATCTCTTTATTGTGTGCTAACCTCCCTCTCTTCCCAGACCCCGATTCCCTGGACCTGCTGTTGTTTGACCACATTCAACAAAACCACACTTTCCTCAAAGCCAGCCTATTCTGTGCCTGCATCCATGGAGCAAGATATGTCTGAGGAAAAAAGACAACCATGCTTCAAATTCATGAATACATGAATTCCAATTCATGATCGCTAATTTCAAGTGAAGCTTTAATGCTAATCAGCAATCAAATTACACTTCCCTAGTCTATTCGCTCTCTGACACCCTCTCCCTTCATATCTCTCATCAGTAAGAGTCAGGCCTTATCCTGACTCTTTAAATCTAATGACCTTGTTCCCTCCTTCAGCAGAAAACTGTATCCAAGACAACTTCCAGCAGCACGTGTAACCACAAGCTGCACCTGTGCCCAAGCCCTCCGCTTTCTTGCTGGTTGCCGTGGATGCAGTCTGTGCTCCCTGGAGGACTCATCCTCTGCCTGCGAGCCCATCCCCTCTCACCCGCTCAGTGATACTGTTCCAGACATTCCCCATTCTGTGTTTAGGATTTGGGGTTTTGGGTGGTGATGTTTGGGTTTTTTGTTCTTTTGGTTGCTTGGTCCAGTGATCTCGTTGGACTGTTCCACCAGCACAACAGACATGCTGTTACAAAAATCTATCCCACCCCTTTCACCTTCGCTATCATGTTAATTGACTCCTTTTCTTAAGAGCAAAAATCCTTTGAAGTGCTATGTACTGCTCAACGCATCCAATTGCTCCCCTTCCATGCTCATCAGGTTTTCACCGCACTACTCTACCAAAATTACTTCTATCAAGGTCACTAATGTCCTCCGTGTTGCTCAGTCCAGTGGTCAGTTCTCAGCCCTCCTATAACATGTCAGCGGTTAGAGGTTATAGGTTATACGTTGATCTTTCCTTTCTCTGTCAAACTACCTTGGCTGCCAGGACACTACATTTCTCTTCTCACTGGCTCTTTTTCAGCTCCCTTGCCAATTCCTCATCTTCCTAGCATCATCTGTTATTATATTTTTTAAGACATGAGCTTACGTAGCTCAGGATGGCATAGACCTCACCATGTACCTGAGGATGATCTTGAACCGATCCTCCTGCCTCCACTCGGAATGTCTACCACCCCTGACTTTGTATTTTCTCTGTCTCCCTTGTTGATCTTCATCAGTTTCACAGCTTTGAAACTGTATTTGCTTATGGTCTCGGGGCTGAATGCAGGGCCTCGTGAATCTTACAGTTGCAAATACCACCTTGAGCTAATGACTTGCTCATTTATATCTGAGGCCAGGACCTGTGCCTTGAGCTGAAGATTCCCTCGTTGAGCTGTTTATTCTGTACCTGACAGTTGTCTCCAATTTAATATAACCCAATTGAACTCCCTCTTGTCTCTCCAACCCTGATTTTCCTATAGTCTTTCCATCTCAATCAGAGGCATCTCTAACCTTCGAGTTCCTCTGACCAGACTTTCACACACTCTCCTCTTCATCCAATTCAAATCCTGTCGGCAACACTTTCAACATACACACAGAACCTCACCACAGCTGCTGTCCCCATAGTTCAAGCCACCATTATTCTGGCTTCTATCCTTTGTTCTTCCCAACCTGTTCTTTTAAAAAAATATATTTTATTTATTATTTTTACTTTATGTGTATGAATGTATAGCCTGCATGCAGGTAAGTGCACCCATGTCATACAGTGCCCACAGAGGTCAGAAGAGGGTGTCGGATCCCCCTGGAACTGGAGTTACAGATGGTTGTTAGCCACCATGTAGGTGTTAGGAACTGAACCTGGGTCCTCTGCATGAGCAGTCATTGCTCATAACCATTGAGCCATCTCTCCAGCCACCAATGTATGCTTTTTTTGGAAGACAGAGTCTCACTCTGTAGCCCCTAGTAGCCTGGAGCTCACAGAGATCCACCTGCCTGTCTCCTGAGTACTGGGATTAACAGTGTACACTATCATAGCCAGTTCTTAACTTATTCTATTTGTTTTGTTTTGTTTTATTTTGTTTGTTTGTTGAGACAGGGTCTCCCTATAGCTCCCAGCTGGCCTGGAACTCACTCTGTATACCAGGTTGGCTTCCATCTCAGAGACCCACCTGTCTCTGCCTCCCAAATGCTGAAATTAAAGGCGTATGTCACCACACCAGCTCTAATTTATTCTTAAAACAGACATAATTCTGCTGGGTATGGTGGCGCATACCTTTAATCCTAGCACTTAGGAGGCAGAGGCAGGCTGATTTCTGTGAGATTAATACTAGCCTGTTCTACATAGTAAGTTCCAGACCAGCTGGAGCTACAGAGAGAACCCATCTTTAAAAAATAAATAAATAAAGCAAACAGACAAATATTGTATCAGAGGAATACTGTGAAATAAGAAGGTGCATGTCAATAAAATGTTGGTGATAACTGTACAATTTTATGAATATGCTAAAGATCACGGAACTGTGTACTTTAAAAGGTTATAGTTTTGTCAATTAAAAATGTTATAAAATGCAACATAGTATCTTAGGTTGGAACAAAGGACATTAGAGGAGAAAACTACTGAAGTCTATAAATCAGTTAATCACAGTGCACCAATGTCAGTCTCCTAACTTTGACAAAGGTACCATGGTGATGGAAAATGTTCACCTTAAAGAAAATGGGTGGAGGATCATGGGAATTCTCTTGCTGTCACCACACTTTTCTACCAGACATAAAGCTTATTTAAAAAGACATCGGACCATGCCATTCCCCTGACCAGGGTCTACAGTGTGTCAATGTCCGTGGATGCATCAGTCCCCTACTGCATCTCAGGCAGGACTGTTACTTCACCATTCCCTGCACTTAAAGGGTCCTCAAAAGCTTTTGCTGCCTTTTTATGCCTGTATGGTTCTGCCCGATCCTGAGACTCTTGCATTCATTTGTCAAATATGCCCTTCTTTGCGAAGCCTTCGATGACTGTCCCAGGTAAAAGTAGCTGGGAGATTTTTGGTTTGTTTTGTTATGTTGTATGTGTGTGCACACATATGCACTTCTGTATGGAGGTCAAAGGTCAATGCCAGGTGTCACCGATTTGGCTAGGCTAGCTGACCAGCAAACACCAAAGATCCCCTTGGTTTCCCAGCACTGGGATTATAGGTACATGCCACGAATCCTTGTTTTCACATGGGTGCTGGGGAGTCCAAACTCAGATCCATCTCTCTAATCCCAGCTTTCAACATTTCTTCATCTCTTTCCTGTATCGTTTACATTGCTTGTGGCTGCGTATTTACCCTCTTAAGGCAGTGCCTGGCATGTGACAGGTGCATAACATATTTACTGAATGAATAAATATGCAAAAGATGTTTAAGTTATTCTTCCTCACACTAGTCAGGATTGATGAAAGAGGGCCACATCTGCCCACCAGAATCTGTCCTGGGGACCCTCTAAAAGAGTCACTCAGGATTGCTGTTTAATTTATTTACAAATTCCAAAGGCAGAGTATGCCTCCAATTCCAACCTGCCTTCCCACAGTCTTTGTTGTGATGTTAAAAATCAGATTAAACCTTCTCCAGCAGCTGTCTCCTACAGGCTTTGGGGAGATGAAAGTGTCAGCATGTCTCTACAGCCACACTAGGAAACTTGCTGCCTACAAAAATCAATTTTGATTACCACAAGAGCTGTGCACAGGAGGGTGCACTCGGCAACTGCCTCCACATTCCCAGAGCTACAGGGGCTTGTCAGAGCCCCCCGTGGTCCTACTCAGCCCCAAACTCTTCCATGGCCTCTCTGTGGGTCTCCAGCTTAGGATCACAGGTGCCTCTTGGAGATGGCAGGGGAGCCCAGATGGGCCTGTGATTGCCTTTGTGTCTGGCTCCACAGTAAGGTTTTAGCAAGCCTGAAGGCTTTAATCACATGCCTCATCAGAGCTTTTGCATTGCTCCCATCTCTCTGACGTCTGTGTCTATCTCTAAATTGTTTCCAAATTTAGATGAGGTAAAAAGGGAGGACCATTTACTGACCTCCCTTGGGTCTTAATAAAAAGTACTATTTGCTCAGTGTTTACTCTTTGCTGGGCATTCTGTGGGTACTTTATGCAATTATCTATTTTAAAGCATCACAGACAAAGCAAAATAAGCGGAGTAATGGAGGTCCATACAAGTGCCGTGGCCACTGAGGGCTAGGAAGGAACTGCACACAAAGGAAGGAGAACAGCAATGCCAGAGCAAACCTGGGAGGAAGGATAGGGAGTGGCTTGCACATCCTTTAAGCATGTGGGAGAGGTCAGCCCGTCCATTCCCTGGTCTCGTAACCCAGGCAAGTGAGACTGTCTGTGGTCTTTGATGTGCCAGTCACCAAGAAAGTTTCACTGGTTGGGGGCTGGAGAGATGGCTCTGTGGTTAAGAGCACTGGCTGCTCTTGTACAGGACCCAGGTTTAGTTCCCAGCACCTATATGGTGGCTGACAACCAGTCATAACCCCAGTTTCAGAGGATCCAGTGCCCTCTTCTGGCCTCCATGGGCATTGCACATACATGGTACACATACATACATATAAAATAAAAATAATAAAATATTAATAAAAGAAAGGTTCACTGGGAGGAGCAGAGGAGAGATTCTGTCTTTCCACAGTGGAGGTCCTTTTTATTACTGCATCTCACAGCAGGGACCAGGCCTGGAATAAGCCTGTGTAGTGAAAGTTATCAGTTAAGCTAGCCTTTTAGACTAGGAATGGAGTCGAGGCTGAATCCTACTTCCAAGACTAGGGATGAGACTTAAGTCGCAGTTCAGCATTCCCCAGCACTGAGTCCCAGTGCCTGGGGTAGAGACAGGTCTATTCTTTTCTTCAGGACCCATACTATAGATGTACTTAACATCTATCTCCCCAACTAGAGTACAAATTCTAGTGAGCAGGAAGGGTGTATCTCCAACCTAATATGGTGTACCCCACAGAGTCTACTGAATAAATTAAACAATGAAGTTTTCACAGGAAACTGATATCTCTGGCTCAAATACCTCTTCTTTTTAAAAAGTTAAAATTTTTTGATTTATTATTACTATTGTGTGTGTTTCTGCGTGAGAGGGGAGAGAGAGAGAGAGAATGTGTGCTACTGCATGTGTGTAGAGGTCATAGGACAATTTCTGTGAGTCAGTTCTCTCAGGTCATCAGGCTTGCATGGAAAGTGCTTTTACCTGCTGAGCCATCGATCACCAGCTTTCTTTTGAAAACAACAACAACATTTATTTAAGGCCAGGCATGGTGGTGCATGCCTTTAATCCTAGCATTCGGGAAGTAGAGGCAGGCAGATCTCTGAGAGTTCTACATAGCAAGTTCCAGGCCAGATGGGTCTACAGGGAGACCCTGTCTCAAAAAGAAAATCCCCACATTTATTTGTCTGTTTGTTTATTACTGTATGTAATAGGGGAGGGGCTCACGAGTGTGCCATGGCTCATGTGTAAAGATCAGAGGACAACTGTGTGGAGTCCATTCTCTCCTTCTACCTTTAAGTGGGTTCTGGAGACTGAATTTAGATCATCAGGTTTCTTGGCAAGCACTTCTATCTATTGAGCCATCTCGCTGGCCCCAGCTATTCCTTTCTTAAGGACATAATTGCATCCCTACATCATAGAGAAGGTGTGAAAGATACAAAGAATTATTCAAAGCATACATAAGGGCTGGCAAGATGGCTCAGTGGGTAAAGGCATTTGCTTTGCAAGCCTGATGATCTGAGTTTGATACCTGGAACCAACTTAAAGGTGGAAGGAAAGAACCAAGTCCACAATGCTGCCCTCTGGCCTCCATACATGCACCATGTCACACAGGCCATATACATCACGCACACATATACAACAACACCAATAATAATAAATAAATAAAAGCTTTCAAGCACATGTAAGATCACTGTCTGTGGCTGGCAGCTTTCCCTTCCACTTCCCCTCTTGATCTTCACAACTACCCATGAAGCAAGGACAGCAAGGGTTTCATTTCTCCACAGTTAATGGGGAGACAGGTGCAGGGAAGGGACGGTCCACTTGCATCATAAAACTCGGAGGGCCGAGATGCCCATGACTCTTGAGTCTTAGATTAGTTTTGGTCTTCCTTAGACCTGTAGGTTCTTCCCCTGACCAGCACAGGACCCCAGTTTCTGTGGTGGAAGTCCTTCTGCTCTCCTCGTCCCACAGGTCCCCAGGTTGCTTGGCAACCAGAACCAGTAGCAAATGGCCTCTCTCTAGGTGGGTTGGTTGCTGTGAAGGTGCTCCTTCCCCTCACACTTATGCACACCCCTGTCCCTATTAATGAGGCTTCGCCCCCAATTCCACCTCCGCAGTAAGATTTTCTTCTCTGATCCTCATTAATTGACCTCTTAGGAAGCAGAGTACTCAAGGACCTATGTGGCAAGGGAACCCAAAGAGCAAGATGCTCCAATGCTGCCAATACTCAATCTTCTCCAGATATGAAAGAAACATCTGTTACCCAGGGTGATGGCACAGGCCTTTAGTCCCAGCACTCCAGAGGCGAGGCAGGCAGATCTCTGTGAGTTCACGGTCTGCTGGGGCTACAGTGTGGGTGGTCTTTCTAAGTGAGGTCATAACCTCTCCCTCCCCCTCCCCAGCTTCCTGAAATCCACTAGGAGAGCTCAAATGGGCTGAGGGAACTGAATGAACATACCACACTACTGAGTAACAGTACCGGGTACTGTTTTAGCATTCTGGAACTGCAGATAGGGAAAACTTGGGAAGGGATTCTGTAGCCTTTTGTACGCGGAGCAGGATCCAGAACCTAACATCTCTTGAATTCACAATATATGCCAGACACTATATCCTGCTATCTTATAGCACTCCTCAACAAACCTGTGATACTTTGCAATTGGAGATATTAGGTATTCATAGACTCAAAATGACCTACTGAAAGTCACAAAAATTCCTTTTAAAATCACAGAAATTTTGTGGGGTGTGTGTGTGTGTGTGTGTGTGTGTGTGTGTGTGTGTGCCTCTACCTTTACAATTGATTGATCATCAAATCTGGTAAATTCCTAAATCTCTCTCATTTCTGTTCTCTATGTCTCTTGTCACAGTCTGTGTAATGGACTGAATGTCTGTCCTCTAGAAATCCCTATGATGAAACCCTAACTCTTACGTGTGGCTGTAAGGACTTTAAGACATTACTAAGGTTAAATAGAGCATGAAGGTGATATCCTGATTTAACAGGATTAGTGTCATGAGAGACACCAAGGACTTTACACTCTCTCCTGCATGGTCACATGCTGAGGGAGGTCTTGTGGGCACACAGTGAAAAGGCAGTCATTTGAACTTCAACTTCCTAGCATCTAGAACTACAGGAAAACAATTCCTGCTGTTTAAACCACTCAGTCTGTGGTCCTGTTACAGTAGCCCAAGTAGACTAGTAGCCTTGGTTTAGACTATCAGAGTATATCCACTCTGCTGGTGACTGTCACGTTCCCTTTCTTTCATTGCTGGTCAGTTGTATTTATTTATTTTTAAATAGTTACATGCCGTATAACTGATACATAAAAGAGCATTTTAATGCATACAGTTTAATGGGTTTGGATCTAAACCACAATTTCTTGATATCATTTCTATCTATCCTTGACCTAAAGCTAGAAATTTTTCTAAGATGCAAATCTGACTTCACACTTCAAAACCTTCTACTATGGTTCCCCAAATGCTTATCATAAAGATCTCTAGAGTTTTTAACATTATTTTTATTTTTTATGTATGAGTGTTTTGCCTGCATGTATGTTAAGTGCAACACAAACACGCAATGCCCATAGAAACCAGAAGAGGGCATCAGATCCCCTGGAAATGGAGTTGCAGATGGTTGTTAGCTGCCATGTGGGGAGCTGGGAATCAAGGCCAGGTCCTCTGCAAGAGCAGCCAGTGCTCTTTACATTGAGCCAACTTATCAGCCCTGAGGTCTCCAAACTTTTATCTACTTAAGGAAGAAAATTTTGGTACACTGTACACATAGATTATATTTCTATACACAAAATGTTAAGACATGTAAAAATAAAATAGGATTTAGGGAGATAGTTCAGTTGGTAAAGTGCTTACCATGCAAGCCTGAGGACCTGAGGTCAGATTCCCCAGTCCCATTTTTAAAAGCCAGGTGTGGTAGCTTGTGCCAATTATTCTCACACTGTGGAAGCAGAGACAGAGGATCCCTGGAGCTTGCTGGCCAGCTAATCTTACCGGAATTTGTGAGCTCCAGGTTCAGTGAGAGACCTTTCCTCAAGAAGTAAAGTAAGAACAACAGAAGAAGAAACCCGGGGCTGTCAGTTTGGTTCACTGGGTAAAGGTACTTGCTGCCAAATGATACAAGTCTGATGACCTGAGTCCACTCCTAGAACTCAGAAGAAACTCAGGGTTGGAGATGGCTCAGCAGTGGACCTTGCAGAGGATCCATGTTCAGGTCCCAGCAGCCACATCAGGAGGCTCACAATCACCAATAACTCCAGCTCCAGGGGATCTGACACCCTCTTCTGGCCTCCACAGGCACCACACTCATATGCACACACTCCCCAACCCACACACAATTAAAAATCTTTTTTCAGTTGTGAACCTGAGCCTTTAAGAGCTGCATCAGCTCTCCAGGCCAAAATCTTTTTTAAAAAAAAGAAAGAAATTTTACATTAACCTTTGGTCTACACACACACACACACACACACACACACACACACACACACTTTGGTACCCCACCTACCCACACAGGAACACCACACACACACACCAAAAAATGAAATAAACAATATTTAAATTTTAATATAAACAAATAGTACAGAAAAAATATAATTGTTTTGCATAAAAGCACACATAACTAAAAACCCTTTGACAAAAATTCCTAAGTAAAGCAATGCAATGGACTAAGTCAGATCTAATCAGGTCCTCATTGATTTTACCTCAAAACATGGCTAATGGTAAACTTTTGCCAGCAACTTGGAGACAGACCAGTGCAGCCACTTTTTTTTTTTTTTTTTAACACTTCCTCAGGCTCATTCAGTATAGTCTTCAACTGGAGGTTTCTTCACAGGATTCTTCAAAAGCCATATATCCATTGTGAGGTTTCATTTAATTAAAACTTAATAGTATAATCAATAAATCTACTTTGACTATGTGCAGGGAAACTGCAAAAGCCCACAGTAAACAAAAGCATCAAGGAGGAAGCCACCGCGTTAAGCCCTTAGAAGGGGTGAAGGTCTCTCGCTTCAGGATTTTTCAATTGTAGGACACATGACCATCTGGTATAGGAATCACATGAGGATATCTGTGCCAATCTGCATAGTAAATACTAACTTAAAAAAACAAATTTATTTCCTATTTATAGATTTAAGAATAAGTTCTAATATTTTCTTCAGCTCCCTAAGAAATCATCAGGCACTGGCCACCCTTTGGTCAATGGTAATAGCTCTCTGTGTTTTATGCAAGGTCTCCTAAGCCCCAGTCAGCTGACTAGTGAAGATTTCTTTCTCATCAGCTCCTCTGTCCCTTTGACGGCCTTGATCCAGTTTCAGTATGTTGATCACCATGTCTCTCTGTGCCAGGGATGATGTCAGCCAATACAAAGGAAAGCACCTAGTACATGGCAGTCGCTTTTACAAGTGTTCATTGGATCTCACTGTAAGGCAGTTAAACATCCAGTGGTTCCAATTCTGCCTTCAAACTGTCTCCTGGCAGATTCTTTGGGACCCACTTCCAGGATTTTGAATTCAGTATGTCTACAGTGAGGCCTATAAATATGAATTTCTAACAAATCTCCAAGTGTTGCTGATATGGTTGGACCACAATTTGAGAACCAACAAATTAGACAACCTGCATGACTTCTCCTATTTCTAATGATTTCTGCTTCTCGGTGCCTTTAATAGGCAACAAATATACACTTATCTTTCTATAAATTAATATTCAACATTATTATATATGGAAATATAGGCTGTATAAGACCTCATATGCACAGTGTAGAGAAAATGGCACAAAATTCAGAATTCTAAGATCTGAGTTCAAATGTTACTTTGTAGGTACGTGATTGACCTAAGACAAACTAATTTCTGTTTTTTATTTCTTCTGCAAAATAAGGCTGTATTTGTGGCCCATGCCTTTAATTACAGAGGTAGAGGCAAGTGTATCTCTCGGAGTTCAAGGCCAGCCTGGTCTACATAGCAAGTTCCAGGAGAGCCAGCACTACACAGTGAGACCTTGTCTCAAAAAAATACTCTGTACCTCATAATGTTTATCATAATATTAATATAGAAGAAATAATTTGTAAAAACTAATGTCAACAACTCCGATAAGATATATGAACATCAAATAAGTATAAAAGATAATAAACATACACATTTTGAATACTTTCACAAATTTTCAAAATTTCCAACCCCAGTGTTAATTCATTGATAGGTATATGATCTACAAATTGCTCTAGTTTCTGAACTGGGTGCATGTTTTTAAGTGGCATCAGTAGATAACAAGAGTTGTTAAGTCTCCAACTTCTAATAGCATCAGTCCTCTATGATCCTTCCCTCCCTGTGTCCACACCTCTGTGTAGGTTCTTCCCACACCAAATCAATGACCGAAAGAATACTCTAAGGATCTATAAGAGACACTGCTATTTCTTTGGTTCCCCTAGTGGGGAAAAGCAACTGTCAGATAGTGAAGGCACTGAAGCCGCTCTGTGAAGATACTACAAGAGCCAGATAGGGAAGAAGGAGCGCCTCCTGCCAACAGCCAGCACCAAGCACGAGAGTAAGCCACTCTAGAAGTGGAAGTCCCTGCCTGACCTTCAGCAAATGGTAACTCAAGTCAACATCTGGTTACACTTCATGAGAGGTCTGAGTCACCTCTAATGTTAGACCCACTGAAACTATGAGATGATAAGTTATTACTCTGTTTTTACAGTCATTTGCTATCCTACAATACATAACTAATTCATAGCTAACATCTACTATGCATTTACTATCTCCCAGAAATGACACTAGAGTAGCAGACCCAAAAGTAGATGACATTATAATTTCCCCCCAAAGAAAGGGTGGCCCAGAGAGGTTAAATTTAGTCATGTTTCTGTGGCTTATAAGTGGAAGAGGTAGAATTGAAATCCAGGTCTGTAAATCCCAAATCCAGCTTCTTGGTTACTTCTTTATATAGACCAGAATAACGCATTTTGAACAGTAAATGGCAGAAGCAACTGAACCCCCAGAAGAGAATAAACATGGGGCAACTGAGACCAAGACCTGGAACGGCATTAACACCTTGAGGCTACAAGATCCAGTAGTTCCAAGCCAGCCCCACCTCGAAGTCCTATGTCTGCAGACTAGTTACATCGCATCGCAGGATGATTCTGTCTACAGTGCCAGCACTCACCCAGATCTGCAGCTTTACTCGCTTCTCATGGCGGTAGACTGTCTTCACCTTGAAGTCGATGCCCACAGTGCTGACAAACGCCGGAGTGAAGGTGTCATCGGCGTAGCGGAAAAGGAAGGAAGTCTTGCCAACGCTGCTGTTGCCGATGATGAGCAGTTTGAACATGTAGTCAAAATTCTGGTCCGAAGCATCTTTGACTCCGGTTTTACCATCAGTCACTGAAGCCATCTGCAAACAAGACCTGTGGTCACCCCGGAACTCACCTTCAACGTGACTCGAATCACCTATCTTCTAATGGTGAGCTGCCATTCAGACAGTCACGCTCACCCTGGCATCAAAGAGGAAACACATACTACTCAGAGCCACCCCAACCACTGGACTGGCCCCAGACACTGGTTCGGGTTTGGGTGGAACCCAGCTCCTCCCATCGATTCCTTCAGCAAATATTTACTGAGTGCTTGCTCTGGCGTGAGCCCTGTGCTGAGCATGGGGGGATACAAACAGGAATCAGACATGGTGACTGATCTCTAGGTTGCCAGAGGCTACAGTACAAGAATAGGAAAGCATGAGCAACGGAGAGTAGGTAAGTGACAAGACAGGAGCCTCTAGCCTACCCTGGAGACAGTGTCCTGAAGGAGGGAGCGCTCAGCACACGGCTACTAGTTCTTGTCTTAGAAGATTTTATGGTTCTTCACAGCTCTACACATCAAGCCCAAGCCATCCACCTCGACAAACCACCAAATAACTAAACACTCAACTCTCTGAACCTCTCCCCTTAATCCTTTCCCCCACCTGTGCTCTTTTTAACCGGTATGCCAGTGTTTTTACTCTAATCCACAGTGGGTTCTGCTTCTGTTCCTTTGTGTATTCCTTCTGCTTAGAGTTCTCTTTCACCCCAACAAGCTCCTGTGTCACTTTCCCTGACAATGGCAGAGGCGGGTGTTTCCGTTCCTGCAGTCCCTCAAACTCTAAGGGTACCTGTGTTGCTTCAGAGCTGCTTACTCTTTGGGCTCCTCTTTTAGAAGCATCTGGAGCCTGATGTGCACCTGGCTTCCCCCAGAAATCCTATCATATCAGAGCACTCTGTACATGTGTGAGGAATTAATGACGCTACTTGATCCTTCTGGGCCCCCAATCTCCTCACCCGGGAACTAGAGAGAACAATTTCTTCCTCCCTGTTTTCTCACAAGACTCAAGAGACATGAAAAATGACTGATACCTCAAAACTTGCTAAATTTTACAGAGGTGTGAACATTCCTTAGAATTCTATCCTTCAAAGCATTGATCCTTTATTTGTCCATTCCCTCACTCATTCTTTCAAAGTATATCTATTATGTGTCAGGCCCATTACCATCCTCTCCTTTCAATGAACAGTCTGAATCTAAACTCCATAACCCATACCTGAACCCCATAATCCAGCACTTGGTTGTACGGCCTCATTTGTATTTTGAAAAACTTTTAATATTTGCTTATTCTGTGTATGCATGCACAGGTGTGTGTGAACTTTGTAGGTGCCACTGAGCCTTTGTAGAAGTCAGAGGACAACTTGCCAGAGCTGGTTCTCTCCTTCCCCCATGTGGATTCCAGGGATCAAACTCATGTCAGGCTTGGTGGCAAGTACTTTTACCCTCTGAGCCTCTGAACCATCTCACTGACCCTTGTCTTTGTTTTTAGATAGGCTCTCACTCCATAGCCCAAGTTGGCCCCAAATTTGAAATAATCCTCTTGCCTTAGCCTTCCAAGTTTGGAGCTTACAGGTGTGAACCACCATGCCCAGTCCTCTGATTTAAGTCTTTAATTGCTTCTTCTACATCTTGGAAGCCTCACATGCCCTGTTTCTTCCCCTAAGTCTTTACTCTTGCTTCATACTATGTATGAATTGGGTAAGTGGTCAAAGAAGGTTAGATGTTCACCTCAGGTTAAATAATGTTCAAGTTCTCACTGTCTTTGGGCATTCTTGGATGTTTTTTCCTCAAAGTAAAAAGGAGGAGCAGTAGTAACTCAGTGGGAAAGTTGTTCACCACCAAGCTTCATGACATGGGTTCAATCTCCAGAAACCCAAACGGTAGAAAGGGAGAATGAACTCTTCCAAGTTTTCCTCTGATCTGCGAACACTCACTGTGGCACACCCATGCACACACAAGATAAATGAATGTAAAAGCAAGAAAAAAGGAGTGAGCCTGGTGGATCTGGCTCTGTGAACCTCTCAGATGAACTGGAAGGACAAGAAGCTGGTAAGTGTGAAAACTGAAGAAAGGTCAGACAAATATGTAAGACTGACAGCCTTTTAATAAAGCTTCTTGGACTGTACCACCACTAGCCTCTTGGGGGCTCAGTTCTTTCTACTCTTTGCTCCCAACGCTCAAGTCTTTATCTGAAACCCCCAGCTTCATCCTCGAATCAATGTGTCCCATGAAAAGGCTCCCTAGGCAAGCACGGAACATGCTGAGGCAGCATTTACACGCAGGAAGACAAACAACATTAGGGGAGGTAGGTACCACTGGCTGCTTACACTGTCTCATAGATTTTGCTGTTGGTTGCAAATTCTACTTCAAGAATTGGTGATGTCAGGCTGGAGAGATGACTCTGTGGTTATGAGCACTTCCTGCACAACAATGAAGACATAAGTTTGGATCTAAGTACCCACATAATATGCTGGGCATGGTCTCCTGAGCACTGTTGGTGTGGGAGCATAGGAGAATCATTGGGCTTTGCTGGCTACCAGTCTAGACAAAAAAAGAAACCTACAAGTTCAAGGTTCAGTGAGATCTCCTTCCTCAAAAGAATATGGTAGAGATAGGAAAGGATACTGTGCCTTCCTCTGACCTCGTGCACTTGTGCTGTAATCTCTCTCTCTCTCTCTCTTTCTCTCTCTCTCTCTGACACACACACACACACACACACACACACACACACACACATATACACATTACCAATTCAGTGCCAGTTGCAGGGGTATATGTATATATGCACATAATCCTAGCACTTGAGAGACAGAGGCAGGAAGATGAGGAGCTCAGGGTCATCCTTTGCGTCATATTGAGTTTGAGGCCAGCCTGGGCTACAAAAGACCCTGTCTCAAAAGGAAAAAAAAGGCAACTTAGAAGAATTATATTTTTCTTATCTAAAACAAGGGAAGCCACCACAGTGGTTCATGCTGTCTTACACTGTGCTGCCAGCTATTTATACTTGTTTATAAGAGAAAATTTCTTCTATGCAAATACATGCTCATAAAAAATTCAAATTCAATTTTATTTAACTTCAAATACACACTAAAAATAACTCACCGAAATTTTACTTTTTACAAATAGTACATTTCTACCAAGTGTAATTTTTAGCACAAAAGTAATATGGAGCCCAACATTTTACACTGAGAATCGAGTGTTGCTTCCTCCCTGGCTCCCAACCTCCAGTCTCCTACTCAAAGGCAGGCATGACCAGCGTATGTATCATTCAGATGGGCTTTGCTTACACTTAAATAGAACTCTACTCACACTTTCTACTCATAAATAAAGGATAGCATAACATGCATTCTAGTCTATACTTTCTAAGTACGTTTTTAGTGGCTGAAATTATATACCTAGCAGGTACAAACTAAAATGTATAGTGTATTACCATTTTGCAAAAGTATTTAATTGAAAAAGTGCTTAATTCAAAAGGTGCTGATACCTTAAAATGCTTCATAAATACCATTTCAGTAGAGTGTATATCACATATCCTGTGTTATGACTAGTCCTTTGGTGTTAGCACTCTTTAGAGGGGTGATTTTAACTTTGAATAGCTTAAAGCTGTTTTCTTGTTCTTTAAATATTTTTTTAAATTATACTTACTTGCTGTGTGTATGGGAGATGGGCACATGTGCGCCACACTGGCCTGTGGAAATCAGGGTGCAATCTGCAGAAGTTTTCTCCTCTACCATATGGTTTCTGGGAATTGAACTCAGGCTGTCAGACTTGGCAGCAAGCACCTTTACCTACTGAGACATCTCCTTGCTCCTCTAGTCTCAGTTATTATAAATTACACTGCAGTGGGCATTTTTATATAAACCTTTATATGCTTTCCTGATTATTTCCCTGAGATGGATTCTGAGAAATAGAATTGCTGATCAAAGGGCAACTTACTAAAACGTAGATTTGATTCTCACCTCAATTTCATGCCCTTTGCTTAATTTTATCCACTAAGTAAATCTAGGAAATGAAAGTTTGAAGGGTAGGGATTATGAATCCCTTTTGAATTAAGGGGATTTTCACCAAGCCTTATCTAACAGCAAAGACTAGAGAAGGTACCCAAAGTATAAAGTTGTCATTCTACCTATCAGTTGGATTCCTGGACAAGTCATGTCAATGTCATAAGCCACTGCATTTATCCTAAAATGGGGGAGATGTCACCCACTTCAGGGAGCTACAGCACACACACAATCAGCAGCACTGATATAAACAACTTGGTGTTGATGTTTGGCCCATGGAAGCTGCCCAGTATTTATTTCATTGACCCCTCTAATTCACTTCTGCAATCAAATCTTAATTGTCTCCACTCTCGTTTGGGCTCCATTATTTGCACATGTTTTACAATGAACTGCCTGCCTCCCCTTCTGAATTCAGAGAAGCTTTATCTATCCTTCACATGTCAACACCTATAGTAAATGCTTAGGGGATTCTACGTCTTTGAATAAAAATTTATCTAGCATTTTCCACGTACCAGACTACCAACATAAATTTCATATCCCTTTTTTCTATGAGATAGCCAGTCTTCTACTTTTAAAAAATGTTTAAATTATTATTTATGTGTACCTGTGTGAGCCTGTGTGAGTTCATATGTAGTATATGCATGCAAGAAGCCTGTGGAGGCTGGAAGAAGGTGTCAAATCCACTGAAATTGGAGCTATAGGCAGTAATGAGCTGCCCAACATCAGTGCTGGGAACCAAACCCAGGTCTTCTGCAAGAGTAGTAAGGACTCTTAACTGCTGAGCCACCTCTCCAGGTTTACATGTTTTTGTTGTTTAACATTCTTGTTTTGAGATGGGATATTGCTTTGGAACTCAGTGTGTAGCTGGTCTTGAACTTACTGTCCTTCTGCCTCAGTCACCCAAATGCTGGAACTATGGGCATTCGCCACCTCGGCCAGGAATTTATAGAATCAAATCTTGAAGCTGGGCGTGGTGGTACACACCTGTCACACCAGCACTTAGGAAGTGGAAGCAGGAGAATCAGCTGGATCATCTTGAGCTACATATCAAGTTTGAGACCAGCCTGGGCTATATGAGACCTTGTTACAAAAAATAATTATTTAAAAAGGGAACTTGGAAGGTCGTCTTTATCATAACAGAAAGCCTGGTTACTGGTTCCAGTTACTCAAACTCAGTATATTCATCTGATAATAATGTCTACCCAATGAGGCTGCTGTGGTGTTTAAAGAATGAATATCAATGTGATTTTTTTCACTGTGTTGACAAAAATACATGTTGCATCATGTAGAATCCTTATTAGTTGTGCCTACTGTGAGGAGAAGAGAGGAGTGACGGCACAAAACAAGTTACAGCTCCTGGTCTGGTCTAGCTGATCTGCCTCCTTCATCTGTTTGCTAAGTAACACTAAGGCTCCATAACACGGTTTGACCAAGGTCACGTGGCAAGTCAGTCCATGACCAGAACTTCTGTTACCTCATGTCTCCAGCTTTGACTGGGCTTAAGGAAAATAAACACCATAAGAAGTTGAAGTGAAACAAAGAAGCATTCCTGCGACTACGCTACTTGGTACTGTACTGTCAACTCTGCTTATCTGGACACAGCACAGCTTTCCCAGTAGGTGGTAAGAGAACAGAGAGCAGAGTGGAAGGGTTCAGACAGCAGCCCCTAAGGGCATCTTTGGGGGGCGGCAGCACAGACATCTGGAAGAGAGGCAGAAAGCTACCGAGCAGGCAGTTGCCCGAGGCAAAGCTGAGCAGACAGGTCACTGCACAGTGGTGCATGTATTTGTACGATAAGCATCGATCAAATCTTCCCTCTCTTTTGTGACAGTCACATAAAATGATAATGCTGGGTAGCTCACTGTCTCCGTGACAAGGAATACAAATAAAGGAACCATCCAGGAAGCCATTCTTGGTCCCAGTCTGGGGGAAAGGAAAAGAAATGTCTCCTTGAACAGTTTCTGTGAAAAACAAATAACCTTTCAGTCTCCTGGGCAGCAGAAAACACCTAAGAAAAAGAGGGGAGAAAAGGAAAGAGTCCTGAAATTTAGGAGGAAGAGATCAATTCAACAAGTGTGGTAAAGAAGGGAATGGGTGTGCTTTTTGGCAGTCAAAAGACTGTGACATTAAGTTCAAGAGATCTGAGTTAAGCCCAACTCTCTTGGTAATTTTGTAATTATAGGCAAATCACACCCAGAATCTCAGTTTCTTCTTTATAAAATAAGTGAACTAAATGGCTTCTTGGAATAACTGTTACAAACATTAAAATCAGTAGGAAAGAATGCTTTACAGGGTCTGGGGAGATGGCTCAGCCAGTAGAATGATTGACTTATAAGCACAAGGGCCTGTGTTCAATCCTCAGAGCCTAAGTAAATTAGGCTGGGTGTGACGCCCCATGCTTGCAACCCCAGCACTGGGAAAGCCAAGACAGGAGGATCCCCAGGGCTCAATGGTCAGCCAGTCTAGCCTAAGTAGTGAGCTCCAGGCCAGTAGGAGACCCAGTCACGAAGGAAATGAATGTCATCCTGAGAATGACATCTGAGGTTCCTCCCAGCCTCCACATGCATGTGCACCAGTACATACTCATGCACCTGCACACATGTGCACTTGCACACATATACATGCACACATTAAAAAAAGAAATAAAGCTTATAAGCCTCTTAGTTTTCAAAATTATTACATTTTTACTTATTTTATGTGCATATTATGGGAGCATGTGTGTCACAGTGTTCATGTGGAGGTGGTCAGAGGGCAACCAACAGGAGTCAGTTCTCTCCTTCCACGTGGATCCTGGGGGTGGAGCTAAGGTTGTCCGGCCTGGCGTCAGGCAGCTTTACCCTCCAAGCAATCTCAGACTGAGTCAGCTGGCCAGTCCTAAAAAGCCTCTTAGGTTGTTGCTGTTCTGTTTGTTTGTTTGTCTCCACGCTCCACGTTTTGTTGTTGTTCTGTTTGTTTGTCTCCACGCGCCACGTTTTTTTGGAGCAAACCATTCCAAGCGACAGAAGTGGTTTTGGGTTCGAAATAAAGTAAACTAGATTCGGTTTCCTGCGAGGTCTGGAAAAGAAAATCCATGCGACTAAGACAGTTTTCCTCCTCTGTAAAATAAACATTACTGGGAGGATTGTAGGCACTGTGAGTGATGCACTTAAAGTATGCATGGAGCACAGGACACAGTCAGTGAAGGTAGCTTTCTCTTCTCTTCAGGGAGCATTTATCCATGGAGAGAGAAGGGAGCTGGAGGCCAGCAAGATGGCTCAGCAAGGAAAGTCTGATGGCCTGAGTCCCATCCCCAGGACCCACATAAAGGCAGAAGGAGACCTGACTCACCCAAGTTATCTTCTGACCTCCATATGTGCACTGTGGCATGCTTGCCATCCCCCCCACATCATGTGTGTATACACACATACACATAATTATAATTTTTAAAGAAATTAAAAAGGGAATTTGTCATATACAGATCTCACTCTTTTATAAGCCTTCTTCCCCCAAATCATACTTTTACAATTTACGTCTTTAGACCATTCCACACTGCCAACCCACGACTGCCAACCGAACCCAGTGCTATGTTTGCCCAGGACTGTTAGGGCCTCAGAAACAGCATCATCATAGCTACCATTTACTGAGCACCTACTAAATACCAAGTATTGTGCTAGTGCTTTTCTGTCTTCCACACAACTGAAGCTTGATAAGTATTGGCAGGAGACGGGCACAGCTGCCATCGCTGATGAAATTCAGGCATACCAGCACACTAACGGTGGCTTCCCTTTCATACAGTGCTTTACAGGTTACAAAGCTCTTGTCACCCTTATTATACTGGAGTCTCACAACCATCCTCAGGATATTGAGGAAATTGAGGCAGGAGCACAATTACCAGAGTTCAGTTACCCACTCCCTCCACACTGACTAGCACCTGAAGCATGCCAGGCCCTCTGTGCACTGTGCAGAGACGGAAAGGAAACCTTACAAGCTCATTCTCAGTTACTGATGCTTCCTTTCATATCATCACCCTTTAAAACCTGGAGATTCATCTCTTGCCTGAGGATGACTGCAGAGTTTTGCCCTTTCTCATTTTGTATCTTCTGATAGGAATGTGCTTTTTCTTTACAGCTACCTAAATCTTTCAAGAGACTTCCCTGACCCATCTGTCTCTCCCAAACCCCTCTCCTCTGACTTCCAACAGACAATGGTTTCCTACTCCCACAGATGGGAGTAGGAAACACAACTTTCACTATTTTTATTCCGTGTGGTGTATTCTGCATGTACCTGCTCGTGCGTGTTTGCGCATGTTACGTGCCCACGCAAATGCTGGAGGTGGATGTGTGGCGTGTTCTCTGTTCTCCACCGTATCTTTTGGGACAGTGTGTGCCACTGACCCTGCAGCTCCAAATATCAAGCCCCGGGATCTGCCCTGTCTCCACCATACAGGGTTACAGGCATGGAGCCCACACTGGGCTCTCATGTGTGTGCTGGGGATTTGAACTCAGTTCCTCATGCTTGCATATCAAAGGCTCTTATGTATTGAGCTGGCCTCCTTCCTCTTATTTGAGGCATAGAACAGGTGTGCTCTACTTGGACACACACACACAATCCTTTTTTTGTCCACTGCTTTCCACCTGGGCTCTGGGAAGGTGGGATGGAGAAGATCACCCCACTCCACACTTCAGCGTCTCGAAGTGTCTTCCACGCTTAGACTCCGGAACAGCGTTGCTGGATGAATTTTTCTGTCCACATTTTCTTGCTAATGATCCTAGTTGTCATTGAGTCTAGTGCCGGCTCTCCTCCAGTTCGGAGGAGCCAAGACACAGTGTCTACGGTACACTCAACCCCATGTTTCCCACCTCACACCACACCTGGCCTCCTCCCTAACCTGACCAGAGCCCCCACAGCCCAAACTCTTCAAGTTCTCTCTGCTTCCAGCCTCCAGACCGCGCTGTAACCCAGCGCCATCTCCCCATCCCGACCCGAGCCCTGGCGCCCCTGCCCACATCCAGGATTAGCCCGAGCTTCCGCTCTTCCTCGGCCGGCTGGGCGGACCCGGCCGGACCCGCACCTGGCCCTTCTTCCAAGCTCGCGGTCTCCAAGCCTCAGCCCTCACTCCTCAGATCCACCACGACCCGCTCCGGGACCGGCTGGGCTGGGCTCCGCGCCCCCCTCCCAGGACCCACGCTCCCAGTCCGCATCCTCAGTCCGCCCCGACACCCGCGCCCGCGCCCGGCCGCTTCCTCTCGGCTGCGGGGAGCCCCGCGCCCGCCCACCGTGGCGCCCCACCTGCTCGCCCCTTCCCGCCCGGCCCCACGCCGCCACCGCCCCTTCGCCGTCCCCGGCTGCCGGCACCCTCTGCGCTCCGCCGGGTCCCCGCGCCGCCCTCGTTGCCCGCGGCGACGGCTCGTCTCCTCTCGGCCCCGCGGGGCACGGCCGCGGAGCTCCGCGGGGACCCCGGGACCCCGGGCGAGGCCAGCGCCCCGGCCGAGGCCAGCGCCCGGGCCGCCTCCCCCGGCCCTCCTCCCGGGCCGCTAGGCTGCCCCGGGCCGGGTCTCGGCGCCCGCCCGCTCCGGCGGAGCCGCGCCCCTTACCTCGGACCCGGGCAGGACGGGGCTCGCCGGGCCGCGGCTGCGCTGGACGGGCGGTCGCACCGCGCGGCTGGCGGCTCTGGGAGGCGGGCGGGGCGCGTGCGGTCCCCACCTCGGCGACCGAGGGCTGAGGCTCGGCTCCGGCTGGGCTCGGCTCCCGGGGGCTGTAGGCCCCGCCCAGGGGCGGAGCTCGTGGAAGACCGCTCCGCCCCTCGGTCCCTGGCAGGTATAGGGAGGGAACCCAGGATTTCTTGGGAGCCCCCGGAACGTATTATGATTTACCTTAATTCTTAACCCACCATAGTCTGAACGTAAAGGACACTTCAGAGCTTTGACGGTAATGTAAATGATGGTTGTATACAGTTTTACTATTTCCAAACTGTTTTACTCCGTCCTCACAAAGGCTGAAGGAGGGTGGGAGCAGAACCCGACTGGCTGCCGGTAGAAACTAAGCCAGAAACTTGAGTGCCATCCTCTTCCTTGCACATCCCTTTATGCTCCACATCCTGTGCGTCTGGTAATGACACCATCTTAACATATCCCTTCCACTGCCTTTACTCTGCATAAGATGCCTAAATTCAGGCCTCATCACTTCCGGCCTGGACTTCCTACATCCCACTTCCTGCCTCCTCTCCCCATTCTCTATGCCAGGGTCCTGAGTAGCCTTTTGAAATGTCATCAGCCTCATTACATGAACTCACACTGCAGTCCCATTACCAACATTAACACGAAGGCTGCCAGCTCTTACCTGGGCCTTCGGAGATCCCAGCTTTTGCCAGAGTTAGTAGGTTCAGGAAGTAAAGAGCATCCCACCTTCAAATCCAGTTACGGACTTCATTTCCAGTTGTTCTGTGGTTGCAGAACCCAAATGACAGTTCTCCTACAGTCATCCCTATTCCAAATCTTAAAGGGGTTAATCGGTTAACAAAACCACTTTGTTCCCAGTTCCATCCTCACTTTGTCTAAGATGTTTCGCCTCTGCCCAAGGGGCGAAACTACCCAGACTGACCACTTCGCTGGCTTCTCCATTACTCTTATAACTATTAAGAGTGTCTTGCCAGCCTTTTTCTCTGTGCCCCCTAGAACCCTGGTTCTACCCATATCTGCAGAGTGCTTAGGTTACCCCTTTGTCTTTACTGAAACCTTATCTTCCTTGTCACCCTCTGCAAGGTGCCTCTTCATTTTCCTACTGCCCACACAACACCAGGGCGGGGGCACCAGCGCCACTCCCACCATGGTACAAAAGTGTACCTGCCAGCCATATCACTCTCTCCTGCTTCTTGCTCTGCCCTCTCTGCTCCTTGTGCATGGAAGATTTCAGTCCCTGGGGCATAGTCATCCTCACTAGCTCTTTGCATGAGCATTCCATTAACACCACAGTCACACCTGAACCTCTTAATCACCAGGAATCCCTATAATCTCAAAACCAAACACCTCATCCTGAACTGTTCCCTTGCTCCCCACAAGGCCCTAGTTTCTTTATTTCAAAATGGATGAGATAGATAATGATACATTCTTCACAGGAATAATGAGATAACATATAAAACCATCCTTTCAAAGTTGTGAAACAATATGAGAACAGATGGTACTGCTTTTATGCAGCCTGAGGTCTGATTGCTTTCCCCTCTCCCCTTGAAAGGCCATGTAATGTAGAAGAGGAAAAAACCTGAGGCCAGACAGACCTGGTTTTCTGTACTTATTCCACTATTTGCTTGCTGTGTGACCTTGAGCCAGTTACCTCAATTTTCTGACACATGTACCTGGTTCTCATCAATAACAAGAATGGCTTCTGAATTGCTGTGAAGATCAAATGAGAAGACAAACTACTAGGAAGCACTTGATAGAATGCCAGACACACAGCAAGAACTCAATAAATATCAAGTGCTGTGGGTCTCATAACAGAAAATGCTAGTTTAAACACAACTGCCTTCTAGAAGGATAGAAACCAATGCACAGATCATTTTCGTCTATGTGGGGCCTTGATGAATGTAAACTTGGGAGGAGAAGAAGAGCACCAAAGTAAAAAACGGGGGACTAGAGGCTGGAGAGATGACTCAACAGTTAAGAGCACTGACTACTCTTGCAGAGGACGTGGGTTCAAATCATAGCACCCACATGGTAATCAACAACCGTTCATAACTCTATTTCTACAGGATCTGACCACCTGCTCTGACCTCAGCGGGCATTGTATGACAGGGGTGCACTTACATACATGCAGCCAATACACATATACACATAAAAATAATAAATACAATTTTAAATTTAAAAAAGAAGGGAGGAGAATTTGGCACTCACATGACAAAATGAGAGGAAGTGGTCATAGAGATGGGGAGGACCGGAGAACGTAAGAGAGTCCCTGTTGAGCTGGGAGATGGCTCGCCAGGGGCACGGTGTCTCCGTGGAAAAAGCACTTCTCCCATATGTGTAAAAACCTGAATTCAGATCACCAGTACCCACAAAAAGAAGATGCAAGAGCACCAGTCAGTAATCCCTGCACTCCTATAGCAAGATGGGGCGGGAAGACAGAATTTCGGAGCACTCTCAGGCCAATTAGCCAGGCATACATAGCCTTGAACAAGATAGTCTGTCTAAAATCAAGGCAGAAGGAGAGGACCAGCACCTGAGGTTGTCCTTTGACCTCTACACCGCACCATGGCATGGACTCCCACACACATTTTTAAGTCAGTGTAAGTGTGGGTGCTAACTGAGCGCAGAGCCAGAAGAAGCCCTCCCTTGTTGTACAAGCTCTGGGATGCCTAAACGGGGACATGTGGTTTGTCACACATACGACATGATCCTTCCTGCAGCTCTGAGGTGTTAAGAAAGACTATCACACCCAGGGATGCTTTCTGGAGAGGGTAACTGTGAGAGTGCTTGAGCATGAACGTGCAGTCCATCTTAATTGAAAAAGGAGACTGAAGGCAGAGGTAACTATAAAAGCGCAAACCCTCAAGGAATTTTCAGAGATTATGTGGAGAACTTTGAAATCACAAGTTATGAAATGTGAAAATGAGGTTTAAGCCCACTGCTTTAAGACCTTAAAGGGGCAGAAAGAACACTTCCATCATTTGGGTGGTACCAGTTATACTCCCAGAAGTTACCTTCTACTTACTAGTGGCTGACCACCAAGGGAAGGACAAGCCAAATCAAATTATTTTAGACTGTTCTCACTTCTAGAAGGATAAGGAAGAAAAAATTCTGCCTTTTGTTTTGGACCAGCGGGCTATCATCTAAAGATCATAGAAATACATTGGGATCCTTTAACTTCGGTAGGACTGTTTATACCTTTCATCTCATTTCATCCTCAATAGGATCATGCAAGTTATGAATTGTCGATACCCTTCTTACACCTACTTGTTAAGGTACGAATTTCTCTCAAGTCAATTTACAGTTAAGACCACACCACACCTATTCCCAAGCAGTCAGCCCTTTTTTATATGTAAAAAAACAGAAGTCTGAAAGCTTAGGTCACATATTTGGTAAATGCCAGATATTTGGTTTGTCTGATCTGTGCCCAAGATCAGGGTATCTTCTAAAACTTATACTGCACATTTTAGTTTCTCAGTGGATAACATTAACATTACGATATCTACAAACAGAACTGTCTTAAGTCTTTTCTAATTGCTAGGATTGAGAAATCGTTGGTCTCCGGGTCTTAGTTTTTACATGAAACATAAAACTTGAAACATTTCATGAAATGAGACCCATGGCTCAGAAAGGCAGTGGCATAAACGGATGTCATTTGGAACGAGCACAGAAGTTGTTCCAGTTATAAAGTCCCTTATAATGAGCCACTCCCCAGATTCAATCGACTGGAACAGTGGCAATTTATTATTTATCACAATTCTGTGGGTGGGTGAATGGCCCCTGGACTCATTTGTGAGCTGTGTTCAGCTGGAAGGTACGCCGGTTGGGCAGGAAAGTCTAAGGCATTCACTCATACATCTAACCATTGGTGCTGGCTAAGGACTGGGTACCACAGTTCTTCTGTGGTCTCTCATCCACCAGTAAACTAGACAAACGTACATGGTAGACTCAGGATGGTATCCCAAGATGGAAAAGGTAGAAGACACAATCTCTTAAAGCTAAACCTCAGAAATCTCATCTCCTGCAGTCTATTAGCCAGGTCAAGCCCCAAACCCAGCCCAGATCAAGAAGAAGAAGAAATACAGTCCACCTGTGATCCGGATGGAGTCACATCTCGTAAACAAGGAGGGAAAGGGCCTGTGGCCTTTGCCACTCTACAGCAGGAATGGAAACAGATTTGGGTCATGATAAAACACGATGAGTATCTCTGTGCCTCCTTGTGCAGTGACTGGCCTTTCCCTCCCCTCTGCTTCAGTGTCTCGATTTGTAAAACAAATGAACACCAAGTGCACTTTCCCTCCTGCATCTCCTTCCGAAGTGAAACTGATCAAAATGCACACCAAGGGTGCTGCCCCATTGACAAACCACACCGCTGGGGTATCAATACGCAGCAGAATATGAGACCCACAGAAAACGTTTGGCATGTAGTCAAGTGGTCCTAAGTCAGGAACCGCCCTCCCCTCCCTCTCGCTTTCCCACTCTTCTGACCCTTCTCTGGTGCCAGCCCGTTCTTTCTCAGGAGGCTCCATTCCGTCCTTTGCTTTCCATCCCGTGGCTCAAACCTCCTGTCCCTCCCACTCCCACGAGAGTCGTCAGCATTCCCTGTGACCCACACTCCGCATGACAGCAGAGATCTCTTCCTAAGCGCAGCTTCAAACCCACCCTGCCTTGCGCTCACTCTCGTTTGTTTAACACGAGCACGGGGCCCTTCCTCTCTTCAGCCTCATTCCTTGCTACGCTCTCCTCATGCTTCGACCTTTACCCACATGAAACTATCTGGAATTCTCTGAATATGACCTGCTCCATAACGTCTCCGTGAGTTTGCATGGGTTATTTCGTTTCTCTTCCTCTTTTATCATTTACTCAGTGAAAATATGTCTCCTGAGCTCCTTGATATGGTTTGGATTGAATTGTTTCCCATAGGTTGACATACTGAACACTTAGTTCCTAAAGTGGTGCTATTGGGAGGCAATGGGACTGTTCAGAGGAAAGGCCTAGTGGGAGCTTTAAGAGCATTAGGACGTGTCTTTCGATAGGGAGAGTAAGTAAGGCTCTGGCCCTTCCTCCCTTTTTATTGTTCTGACCATGAACTAAACAATTTTGTTCTACTACATAGTCCTGCTGCAACCCCCCAAAGTAGCAAGGTCAATGCATCATAGACTGGATCTTCCAGTACTATGAGTCAAACCAAATATTTTATCTTTATAAGTTGCTTACCTCAGTCATTTGTTATAGTGTTCACTAGCACACGCTTGCTATGCACAAATGGAACCAGTGCGCAGTTCCTGACCCAAAGGAACTCAGGGTCTAGCACAGCAGGTAGGAGACTGTAAGAGTCACTACCCTCAGTGCCACAAAGGCCAAGGCCACTCTACTTCCTAGTACAGCACCTCTGGGATCATCCTTAGAGGATCTTAGAGGTTATCTGATAAATATGCACATAAGTACTTAAAAGGAGTCTTCACCATCTGACTTAAGGAGCAGTAGGACTTAAATGCACAGAGCAGCAGCTGAGACATGTAGATGAACAGGTATAAGGACACGGCCAAGGTGTGTTAAATGATGGGACAACTACAGGAAACCTTGGAGAAGCCCGAGTCTCGGGAAACGCAGATGGTAATGAACGAGGCAGGAGAGGTAAGTCAGGCCGAAGTCAGCGAGGGCAGGGAAAACAGAAAAACTGCCAGTCAGGTGATTTAAAAAATATATAACATCTGAGTTGGGAGACACAGTGCAGTGTCAAGAGGATGAAAGGGACAGGATTTGATGACTAATTTGATGTGGAAGGGAGGAAAGGAAGGTAAACCCAACTAGGAGTGTTTTCTGACTTGGATAGGACCATTCCCCGTGGGAAAGGAAGGAAAGAGGGGACCCAGGGCGGAGGAGGGAGCCAGGTGCCTCCGACAAAGGCAGTAACTGCCCTGAAGATGATTTTATCTGTAACTGTCTTCATTTATTTGACTCAAATGTAATTAAAACCGCCAGCATCTCAGTCAGAATCTGTGGTAGTCAGTTCTCTTGTCTGCCCCTCCCGTTCTCAGGGCCCCTTCATTGCCAGTTTCTAAACAGAGAGAATATCTGACCTGTAATTTAACACAATTACTAGACAGCATCCCATCACCAGGTTTGAGTTCAAAACCCGAGATTTTATTGAGACTCCAAAGGGCCCTCAAACCAGCCTTCCCTACCAAAGGAACATGAGCATCTGCAGGCTCCACAAGCCCCTTCTAGACCACCTCCTGCTTGAAGCTGGACTGCTTTGCCTTGGGATAGCTGTCACAACTGGGAACATTTTCTTTCCTACGATCTTCCTGGTGCATCACATCCACACTCTGCTCCTACTGCTTAGCCATTGTAGCCGTCATCCATCCATTCACTCCACAAAGAGTTCACTGATTGCTCAGCCTGTGTCAAGCACACAGACATGATCTGAGAGAAGCTAGTATCCTAGGAGGGGAAACAAATAATAAATAAAAATAAAATACACAAGAAATTTTCAGAGAGTGAGAGGCATATCTAAGAAAACAGTTAAATGGGCGTGGTGGCCCACACCGTTAGTCCCAGCACTCAGGAGGCAAAGACAGGCAGATCTCTGTGAGAATGAGGCCAGTCTGGTCTACACAGTGAGTTCTAATCAGCTGGCACTACAAGGAGACCTTGTCTCAAGAAAGAGACTCCCCACAAAAAAAGATAATGAGAGAAAGGGCTAGGGACATAGGTCAGTTGGCAGAGTGCTTGCCTAGTATGTGTGAGGCCCAAGGTTCAATCCTCAGCACCACATTAACTGGTACACAGCTGTAATCTCAGCACTCAGGAGGTAGAGGCAGAAGGATCAGAAGTTCAAAGACATCTTTAGCTATATAGTAAGTTTGAGCCCAACCTGAGATACATGACACCCTGTCTCCAAATGAGAGAGAGAGAGAGAGAGAGAGAGAGAGAGAGAGAGAGAGATTCAAGCTGAGACCTGAGGAATGAGAAGAAATCAACTTATTTGGGACATGAGGAGATTAGCGATTTCCTCAAGGTAGACCAGGCCTAATGGCCAACACTAAAGTTTTCTCCCTTGTATAGTACAAGTACACAGCAGTGACCAGACATAATGATAGTGTGTGCTCAGGGTCCTCAGTGCTCCTGAACTCACCCTACACAGAGTCCTCTCAGTCTCATAAGTTATCACCTATCATTGGTCAATTTCCTGTGGACCCACCTTTGTTAAAATAAATGCAATAACCATAATTAGTTTTAGAGTTTGACCAAGTCTGGGTCCAAACCTAACATGTACCATTTGCTAAGTTATTGTCATTAAATTTCTCTAGGTGACATGTTGCTCATCTGTAAAATGAAGATCAGAATAGTTTCATGGGCTCCTTAAGAAAATTAAATTTGGGGCTGGAAAGATGGGTCAGATAGCTTAGAGTACTGCCTGCACTTGCAGAGGATCTGGGTTCAATTCCCAACACCCACATGGCAGCTAACAACCATCTATAACTTCAGTTCAAGGGGATCCAACACCCTCTACTGGCCTATGTGGGCTTTGAATGACATGGGTGCTCTTATATACAAGTAGGCAATACAGCTATACACATCAAAAGAAATAAATTTTTAAAAATTTTATAAAAAAGAAAATTAAGCTGGGTATGGTGGCTCACGCCTTTAATCCCAGCACTCAGGGGGCAGAGTTAGGTGGATCTCTGAGTTCAAGGCCAGCTTGGTTTAGTTAGTGAGTTCCAGACCAGCTGGGGCCACAGGGAGACCCTGTCTCAAAAAGATCAAAAGAAAAAAAATTAAATTAAAAGTTACTAAGAAAGAATGTAGTGCAAACAGGGTGTGGTGGTGCATGCCTTTAGTCCTAGCACTTGAGAGGCAGAGGCAGGCAGATCTCTGTGAGAGCAAAGCCAGCCTGGCCTACATAGTGAGTTCCAGGCCAGGGGCCACAGGTAAACCCTGTTTCAAAAAAGAGAGAAAAAAAAAAAAAAGTGATGCATAAAAGATCCAACAGCTCTTATAACTAAGCACATTATGCTCACCAAATATTCTGTTTCAAATACTTTTCCATGGAACAGAAGAACCCAAGAGGAGTTATAAGTTTTAGAGTATATCAAATAAGTCAGGGTGCCTGCTAAGGAAGGCTGATATGACTGCCCTGCTCTACAAAGGTTCAGTCTTATCCTCCCTCTTCTGTCCCAAATGGGAACTGCACTCTCTTCTGACTGACCATGGTTCTCAGCACCAGGATATAATGGAACGGAAGGGAACTAAGGTTTGATAAGTAACTACTGATGACTTTTATATATCATCTTATGTCTCTCATCAATGGTTCACCAGAGGCAGAAACTGAAGGACCTAAACAAAAGAAAAAGTGAAAAAATAGGAGATGTTTATTGCACAGTGGGATAAAGTCAGACCTCCTTAGAAACTTTGATTAGGTTCTTTTCCCTCTGGTTTTACCGCCTGCCACCAACTCTTTTGGACCTTGAGCTCTGGTCACACAGGATGACTTAGTGTCCTCAGAAGCTGTTGTATCTCAGTGTTTTTACAAAGGCGTCTCTCTCAACCTTTGATGCCATCCTCAACACCCCTCATTTATGTAGAAAGCCTTTTCTACTTAATCTGCCACATTATCTGTTTTAGTCTGCCTTCAATTGCTGTGACAAAATACTCTGACCAATACCCACTTCGGGAGGAAAGGGTTTATTCGGCTGACAATCTCCCAGTCACAGTTCATCACTGAGGGAGCCCAAGGTAGGAACTCAGGGCAGGAACCTGGAGGCAGGAGCTGGAGCACAGGCCGTGGAGGAATGCTGCTTACTGGCTGCTCCTTTGGCCTGTGCTCAGCTTGTTTTCTTAGATAATGTATAACAATCTGCCCAGGGTTGGCATGCCCACAGTGAGCTGAGCCCTCCACGTCACTCAGCCATCAGGAAAATACCCCACAGACATGGCCACAGGCCAGTCCAATGGAGGAAACACCCCAGTTGAGGTTACCTCAACCCAGGGATGTCAACTTGACCACTAAAGCTATCTAGCACATTATCCTTCTTACTTAGAGAGAATTTAATAACTCTCTCCTTTTGGACCTTAGACTTCCTGTTGGTTCATGAACGCTAAATGGTAACATGTTCAACTCTAGGAAATTAACATTATCCAATCTTTTATTCGGTGACTTTATTGATGGTGCACCAGGCATGGCTTCAGGGACTGAGCTTTAGAATGACAGTGAGGAGCAAGCAGTCCCCATCCTCACAGAACTTACATTTCAGGTGAGGAAGGTAAACATTAGGCAAATAATCTCACTCATAATAAATTACCATTGTGAAAATTACTTAAAAATGAAAATCAACAAGAAGGCTGAGGATGTAGTTCAATGGATCCAGTGCTCTCCAAGCAGCATGAGCAAAGGCCTGGGGCTGTGCTCCAGGCACTCCATGAACTAGGTGTGGTGGTACATGCCTTTAACCCTGGCACTAAAGAAGGGAAGGCAGAAGGATCAGAAGTGAGTCTAAGGTGCCACGCTGGGATATATGAGACTCTGTCAGAGAGACCGAGATAGACAGAGAGACAGAGTCAGAGACAGAGAAAGACAGAAAGAGACGGAGGAGGAAGAGGAGAAGGAGGAAGAGGAGGAGGAAGAGGAGGAGAGCACTTACATACATGCAGGCAAAACCTTCAAACACATTAAAAAAAAAAGAAGAAAAAAATCAGAAAACACAGTGTTTTAAAAAAACAAATGTGGAAAACAATTTGAGTAACAAGATGGCCGAGATGATTCGACCTCTTCATCACTGGTGATCTAACATCAAAGCATTTCAGTGGTAAATCCACTGATAACCAAATCAGGTCTTCTTTCAATGCCATTATAAGCAGAGAAAGTATCTAATTTACAAAGAGTGTGTGACCTCTTCATTAGAATTACTCCCTTTTTCAATGCCTGGCAAGTATACCACAAAGACTTATTAAATACTAACTACATCTCAGACTGTCTCACATACCTTAGAAGAACCTCACATCACCAAAATTCCTCCAAAAATGCTAAGAAAAATTTTTCAATGTAACATGCCTCAAAAAAATTAATTTCTCCTGTGCTTAAAATATATTTTAATCAAACACTGGTTTTCAGTCAATCTGTGGGAGGCATTTATATTATCCTATTAGCCAGTCAGCTAAACTTGACTTTCTTTCAGAAAGATTTTTATTTTGGAGAGTTAGAATAAGTGCCTTAATATTAAATTAAATATATGGAAGTATAAATTGAATGTGATAAAATGCTCATACATATAGTTTGAGTTTTGACAAATGTACATGCCTGTGTAATCATTACAATTGTGAACTGAAGTTCTCAGAAAAAAAAACAAACCCACATTTATGGTACTGATTAGAACTGCACACTTGTGCAGAGTTGGAATGATCCAGCTCCAGAGCCAAATTAACTTGGGCTAGCTTTAGTCCCTGAAGAGCTATTCATTGCCCACCTCTGTGTCTGACCTAATGTCTTTGAGACTATCAGGTAAAACCTCTTGGAATGTATTATCTTAACAGACCACTAACTTCCACCAACCCCAAAACCAAGACTGTCAATGTCACCAGATATTCTATGAGATCTATAGCATATATTTGCCCATCTCTCTGATGTCCCCATTCAAAGAAACAAAAATTTTGAGATAGGGCTTTACATCACTCAGGCTTCCCTTGAATTTGCTTTGTAGACAAGGATAACCTGGAACTTCTGGTGTTCCTGCCTCTACCTCCTGAGTGCCGGGATTCTTTGTGTGGTGCTAGGGATTGAACCCGAGGCTTTATGTATGCTAGGCAAGCACTCTACCAACTGAGCGACATCCCCAATCAATATAGTTGAAAATGCCTTGGCTATGACTCTTTTAGTTGTTCTGTAACTATTAAAAACATCATGAAAGCTTTCCCACATTGGAACATATTACTGGGGCAACTTGAATCCATGTTTCCAGGTCACAGCCACTCACATCTGGCTCGGAAGTCAGTGCCCCCATTTCCTTCGAGGCAAGAACTGTGTTTTGTGTTGGCACAACCAGCATTTCCACTGCCACACAGTCACTTTCCCCTCACTCCCAATCCTAAGGCCACGTGACCACAGATCTGCCCCTCACTCACTGTGTAGAGAATTCCTATCTGCTCTTAAATTTCATACAACTATACATTAATAGTTTGTCTTTTCATCCAGTCTGTTTTTAAGATTCATTCGTGTTGTATGAATCAGTAGTTTCTGCTTTTTTACTATGGTGGTGCCCTGTGTATGAATGTAACACAATTTCTCCATTTATTTGTTGATAGACAATTTCAGTTTCTTGAATCATGAATGTTCCTTTACAAGACTGTATATGTGTACCTGTTTTATATAATCTATATGGTTGTATAATTCTAAATTTTCTGTGCTTACACAATATGTATATATTTAGCTTTATAAAACACTTCGAGGGTTGAGGCTGTAGATCAGTGGTAGAGGTCATGCTTGTCGTGCTTGAAGCACTAGGTTTAATCTGTAGCATCAAAACAAAGAGAAAAATCTCCAGAGGTGCATGCCTCTGTCTAGCAGCTGAGGAGGCCCTGGACAGTGTTCTAGCACCTGGCTGAGAAACTGAGGCTAACATCAAATAGGAAGTATTTAAAGTGGATACAGAGCCAAGCACGCTAGTTCACATCTGCCATCTGGTACTTAGGAGGCCAAGGTAGGAGGATTGCCCTGCATTTGAAGCCAAACTGGGCTACATAGTGAGATCTGTCTCAAAACAAATACAAATCAAATTTTTTAAAATGGACACATAAGTATTTCTACAATATAGATAATTAAGTGTTTTGCTGTAGGCTGATATCCTACAGAATAGACTTCTATCCAAATATGTACCCAGTATTTTTTTGTTGTTGTTTGTTTGAGACAGGGGCTCCCTGTGACCCCAGCTGGCCTGGAACTCATTTTGTAGACCAGGATGGCCTCCATCTCGAAGAGATGAGCCTGCCTCTGCCTCCTGAGTGCTGAGATTAAAGATGTGGATGATCACACCCGGCTGAATCAAATATTTTTGACAGTCATGCAGCCAGTAGTGATTGGTGGAGAACCATATGCTCATTTTTAATACTGAAGGGCAGATTATGACCACCATGTTAGTCACAAACAGATGCACAAAGTGGGTGCCTGAGAAAACTCACCACTGTTCAAAGACTCCTTTCTTGCTCGTAAGGACCTAACTTGATCTCAGAGATGACCCTTCACTACTGAGAAACTTGCCAGGAATAAACAGAAGCACTTGCTTCAAAGCTGGCTGTGGAGTGTGTTACAGAAAGGCCTAGAGAATGTATCTGAGGACACAGGCTGCCCCAAAGCCTCCAGAACCAAAGAGCCGCAGCTGTGAACATCTCTCCAGAGCCCTTTCTGCACAGCTGTTGTTGACATCTTACTAAAAGAAATGTTTAATTCAAACCACTGATTAAAAACGAAAATTCATTCCTGCAGGAATGACACATGGCCCGAACCTCCCCAGTGCACTCCTGTGAAAAAGGGCCTGGGTGTGCAGCCACCCTTTGGTCTCCCATGACTGCCTGGTTTTGAATATTTCAGAAAAGGTGATCAGCACTAGTGTTTACTTTCCTATTTTTAAAAAACACTGTGTTTTGTTTGCTTAAAAACAAGGCTGTGATGACTCTGTAACAGTTAATTCCAATTATTAAAGCCGCTCCCTGGTTCCACTTAATCTGAGACATTTTAGTGGGTTTTTTTTTTCTCACTGCTTTTTTTTGGGGGTGGGGCGGTGTTAGTCTTTTTTTTATAAAAATGCATTAACCAGTAGACAGCCCTTAAGGAGGAAGAGGACAGAATAATTCCACATTTCAGTGTCTTGATCCAATTTAGCAAATGTGTTCCCCACCTAAGTGCCAATGCCTCACTTACTATCCCTTTTGAAAGTTGCCTTTTCTCAGGATGCACTATATGTGACCGTGAGTTTCAAGGAAATTTGTTTGCAGTTGGTTTGGGAGGGACGCAATTTCAGCTTCACGGATGAAGAAAAGTATCACGCCTTTTGAAATACACTAAATGGACTGAGTCTGTCACTTCAATTTCTTCCCCAGTCACTGTATTGTATGCTTAGTGTGTATCTTAGTGTATCTTCAGCCTAGAAAGCAGCTGAAGGTGGAGGTGGAGGCCAGCTTCATTAAAAAGAGGCCAGGAGAGGTAGCTGTGGGGGAACATATAGCAACACTGGAACCAGTCCAGAATCCTGTTTCTGTTGTGCACAGGAGGAACACTGGAACTCGTTTAATAAAAATTAGGGCAAGGAGTGACTTTTCATCGTTGACAGGGGTTTTATCAGGTTATTTCTATATCCATCGCTCTCCCTGTCTCCCTTTCTCCTTCCACCCCCTCTGTTACTGGGGATTGAACCCAGAGGTTTTACACATAACAGGCAAGCCCTCTACCACTGAGCGACATCCCAATCCCTTACCAGATTATTTTGGTTGTAGATTCCAGTTTTTTTAAATGGTTAGGTAAAGGGCTGTAGAGATAGCTCAGAGCTACTGATTAAGAGCACTAGAAGCTCTTGCAGAGTATCTAAGTTTGGTTCCCAGCACCCACCTGGTGGCTTATAAATGTCCATAACTCCAGTTCCAGTGGTATCTGCGCCCTCTTCTGGCCTACATGGGAATTACACCACACAATGTACTTACATACATACATATAAAATATAAATAAATACATAAATAAAATGGTTTGGTAATCTTTTCCACCTTCCTCCTATCAAAATTCTTAAAAGATTTACTAGTGTTGAAGCAGTGCTTTCTCATGTCTCAGAGCTCAGAAGGGGTGTCAGATCCCCTAGAACTGAAGTTACAGTTAGCTACCATATGGGTGCTGAGTACCAAACCCAGGTCCTCTTGACCACCACACCATCTCCAGCCCGAGAGGAACATCATCTTAAAGGTAACTGAAGTTTTTTTTAGCAGGGGGATGACATGGACACATTAGTGTTTTGAAAAGATCACTGTGGGGGAGGGGCAAAAGAGGATGGGTTACAGGAGAGAATATTACAGGCAAGTAGGTAAATTAAGGGGTTGCCACAATAAATAGTCTGGGGAAGAGAAAAGGCCTGCTCCATTCTATGTAATAGTGAGGCAGAGCAGAAGAATCAAGGTACTTAAAACAGGAAGAGGCAGTATTTCCAACTGCTCAGGAGGCAGATAAGGAGAATTGCATATATCCAAGAGTTAGGTGGAGGACACCCAGCAGCCTAACAGTTTCCATCTTAAGCAAAAAGAAATGAGCCCTAGCATTCATCTGGATGTAGGTGCTGAACGAGGGGCAGGGGTCCTCTTAGGGCAGGCCTTTGGCTAGTGTTTTTCCTGATCTTCCTTCCTTTACCAAAATCAAAAGACCACCACGTCATAATTCCTTTTAAAGTTTTATTCAAGTTTAATGGAACAATTAATATTTTATCTTTATTTTTGTTAACGCCAGTACAAAAATACAGCTGATGACTTGACAAAATGGCTCCATTGTAGGGCTTAAAGGCTTGAGTTTCTCCAACAGCAACAGGGAAAGCATGCTTCCATCTGGGGCTGAGTCCAAGCACACAGCCATTCCTGCACACGCATGCGTGCAAACACGGAAGCCCGCGCAGAGGAAGAAGGGTACAGGGATTCTGAAAGAAGCCCAGATTATTCCCAAGAGAAAAAGAGAAAAAAACAGGCTGGTGTCCTTGAGAAGGAAGGGGCTGAGCTTCTAGTTTACATTTAGGCTCTGTTGTCTTCTTAAAAAATTGCTAAGGTATTCTTGCAATTTGAATATCACAGAAAAGATGCTACTGGCCTGTCACTTCTGGCATGAATAACACAGGAAGCAGGGGTAAAGACAAATACTGGAACGGGAGGAGTAAATCTCCAAGGGGCTCAAGTTCTGTGTCCAAACGTTTCGTTCTTTACAGTCGAAGGCAATGGATACGTAGGTGACAGAAGCGGAAGAAAGGCCGCCACCCCGCTGAGTCCGCGGACCAGCTAGGGCAGCAGCGAGTTTTCCTGCTGGCTGAATTGTTCTGGGTGATTCCTCATTGCTCCCTCCCCGGCTGCTTTCCTTCCAGAATACTAGTTTTGATGAAAAGAGGGATTCATTCAAGTCACAACTCATCTTCAAGATGTTTCTCCCTGAAGGCGTCACCCGTCAGCCTCTCCTGGGCCTCCTTCATCCCCTGAACAACTGTGGAATAAACGAGGGGAAGTGAACTCGGACCGTCCTTACTCCTGACAGCACACAACAAATGTAGATTTTTAAGTGTTTTAGGAGGAATATGAGAAGAGCAAGACCTAGACTCAGGAACTCATCCTGGACTTTAGCCCTGGCATGTCCTGGATCTCTTCTTTCCCCTTGTCTATAAAATGAGAGATTGCTACTTACATAGACTATTACAAAAATAATCAAAGAACCGATAATAGAAGTGTTTCATAAGCTATGGAGACCTATAAAAATTCTGCTGTTACTTTGACAAACTGCCTTTCACAGTCTGTGTGTTCACCCCTTCCTGCTTCTCCTGTCATGACTGGGTGACTCTCACATCGATTTCATTTCCTGATGTGTGCATATGCACAGTAAGATGGAAATGATCTCCACTGAAGGGGTAGTCATTTTTACTATCTACAATTAATGGAAGAAGCCAAATTTTCAGGAAAAAAAAGCTCAAGAAGCCTCTGCCAAACAACAGATGAAATTTCTTACATATCTTGGGGAGTCCCTCCCACAAATCTGCACTTCCAGAAGGGCAGCAATTTCAGTGCAGGATGGTGAGTGGTGGTTCCACAATGGCAGGCTTCAGCCAGTCTGTCTCTGAATCTTGCGGAATAATCCCATAAGCTCATCAAAGCAGGTAATATAGTCCATTTTTTCCCTTTTGTCTTACCTATGCTTTTGGTAAGGCCGGGTCTGAAAGTTCTAGATTCATGTCAGCTAAGCCACAGGAATTCTGGGAAGACTGGTGTTTGCATTTGGACTATGTTTGTGTAAAGACAGCAGCAATAACTTGGATGAAATTCTAAAGAGAAGGTGACCCTAGACGGACAAGAGTTCAGGACCAGAAGCCCTACTGCCCTTCTCTGTGTGGAAAAATCTGTGTCCAACACCAATTTCCAGGGACCTGCGTTAGGTTAGGGGAAGGTGCCATTCCTCGGACCCAGGGAAGGCAGCTAATAACGTCTCTAGGTCTCCTCCCCTTTCCTGTTTCAGGAATGAGTTCCAAGGACTCAAAGCACAATGTGATCAAGGATGTGGCAGCCTAGCAATAGGTGACAGGGCAACTCAGCCAACAACTACCTTTCACAGTCCAGGAGGGAAGAAGGGAAAGGAGCGGTGATGCAGCGCACGGACGAGAGCAAGAGACAAAGAACACCGACAGGCGCGGGCCTGCTCCTCCTGTGCTGACGGCGCCCCTCTCCCTGCAGTGTGATTTCCACTTCCCCACCTGCTTTCATGGTCTGAAATGTCCTCCTGATGTCTTTCTAGAGACAAACTTTTTTATTATATTTGTATGTACTGTGTGTGCATGTGTATGTGTGTGGATGCATGTATGCCATGGATTCCCGTGGAGGCCAGAGGGCTACTTGTGAGTCAGTTCTCTTCCACCACATGGGCACTGGGGAGCAAACTCAGGCTGTGTGGCTGGCAGCAGGCGCCTTTACCCACTGAGCCATCCTGCCAGCCCACTAGACAAAGTTTTATACTTTTGGGTCCAGTTAGTTTAATAGCTATGAAATCTCCAAACTTGCTCAGATAAGAGTTTATATTCTGGAAGACCAGTATAGGTGCAATGGGAAACAAAAAACAAAACAAAACAAAGCCAAAAACCAATTTCTGGATCCCAATCCCATCCCTGTGACTTACTGGGAGACCACAGGCCAGTGATTCCCTCCATGAGCCTCAGCCTTTCAGCTTCCTGGGGGTCATTAGCTCTTTCTCTGGACTCTTACGTAGCTAGGAAAAGGCTCAGTTTTATCTTTCTCTTGTGTCCTTTATGGGATCTAGCCAAAAGCTAGTCTGAGGGAGAGGTTCAGTCAGTAGGATGATGGAGATTAAGTTCCTGTCAGACCTTGCCTGTGGTTCTTCCTGGTTCAATCTAGCAGCCATCCTCCCTTCCTCAGAACCCTACCTTGCTCAGCACTGACGTAGAAATACTTGTAGCTGGGGTTTCCACTCTCATTGATGATTTCGGGACGCACCTTGCCACTGGGATCTGTTGAAGACACATGGTGTGAGGATTACAGTAATTACAACACAGAGGTATTTCAAACACCATATGGTGCATCAGGCCTCTGAGCGGTAAGACCCACCCATCTTTGCAGCCCACTATGACACCACCTTACCTTTGGCATTTCATCTTATAATCACAAGAAATTCCACACATTTCCTTAACACAGCCCTCCTATACCACCCTATGCATTGGCAAATGCTCCTTTTCTGGAATATTCCTTTTTGGTTTGATGATGACAGAATTAAACATTTTATTTATATCCTCCATAGAATCTGGCCAAAGGGTTTTTTTGTTAATTTTGGGTTTTTTTTTGAGACAAGAATTTCATGTAGCTGAGGCAAAACTCTAATTTGCCATGTAGCTGAGGCTGGCCTTGAACTCCTGATCCTCCTGCCTCTGTTTGACGGTGCTAGGCGTATGGATGTGGGGCACCACACCTAGCTGGTCAAGTGTTGAACTAAGATTAGGTGGTCACTAACTATCCCATAAAATTATTAGTCCAAAGACATCTGTCTGGTTATATTATTTCATTGCCTCAGCTGCATATAGACTCAGGGTGGAAACTGTGACATATCTCTAGCTCTCTTAGCATCTAACACAGTGTTTGACATATGGGTGATGTCCACATGACTGCAAGTGAGTAAGTGGGAGATCAAAAGCAGTCAGTTAATAAGAAAACGCTCCCCTATATCCATTCGTTCTTCTCTTATTCTCTTCTCTCTCCCATTCTGAGTCTTGTTATATAGGCCAGGCCAGCCTTGAATACATGGTCCTAATGCCTCAGCCTCGAGTGCTAGGATTACATACACCACTCTGCCCAGGTCCCTTATTCTTGAAACTGGTTTTTCTGTTTCTAGACACTTCAGAATGCCAACAGTATAATTCAAGAGCCTTATTGTTTCTCTTATTTCTCTCTATTCACATCTTTTTAAATTTATTTATTTGTGTAATGTGTATGACTGTTTTGCTTACACATATGAAGTCTGTCCAGCCCTCTTTATACATCTTAACCTGGACTAGGATACTAGCTCTTTTGCCTTACCCAAGAAGAGGATTCTTGGAATATAACCCCCATCAGGGCTGAAATCTTCATCCTTGGGTTCCTCTTCATCCTGTCAAGATTAAATGTAAACCTTACATGAAATCATGTTCTTCCTCTCTCAAAGCCTTTCGGTGAATTCCAGGCCTGCTCAGGCCAAGAGGCTTTATGTATCTGTCCCTTCCCCACCCCACATTAACCTGTTCATGTTACTGTTGCTCAACAAATCAGACATGCTGATAACTCGGGCTTCTGAACTTGTCCTTACCCTCTGCCTGAACACATGTCGAGACCTGTCATTCACAGGGTTCAGTCCCTCTTCTCTTCTGACCTTCAATCAAATATCACTTTCTTTTTACTCATTTAAAATCACAACTTATCCCTTTCACTCTTTACTGTCAGTTACAGTATACTTCATACTTCTGGCATACTTCATTTTACTTGTCTGTCTTCCTACTTTGTAATGTTATTTCAATAAGGGAATTTTGTTTTGCTCACTACTGTACTTCCAATACCTACATCACTGACTGACACAAAGTATTTCTTGAAATCATGAATGGATGAGACTGACATTTTAACTACAACCGTGAAGTAAGTCTTCCCAGAAGATATAAGCTCATAGTCAGTGGTTGCTTTGTAAACTGTTGCTGTTGTTTCTGATTTTTTTTTTTATTTGATTTTTGAATTGCTGAGTTGTTGACTGAAAAAAAAAAAAAAACAATTTCAGAAGTTGGAGAATACTTACTGGAGATACCGTGTCTTCTCTGAATGAAGATCCTAATTTACTACAGAAAAGTGATGAGCTTGTGTTCATGAGAAAGCCACAGTAATATTTAACTTATAATAATATAACTTATAGTGTGGCTCCCATTTTAGGGACTAAATAGGGTCATTTATTTAAACTGAAATATAAGCCCCTTAACTGGCACTGGGTTATCTACTAGTTATACATCACTTCTGTGTCTCAATGCTAACTGTTAATATGCTCAGAAGTTTCTCAGTCCTATGTTTAAGAAAACAGTATCTTTACAGAAACACGGCTAGAAGTGCCATCATGGAGCACCCAGGTAGTTCCAACATGAAGAGCATGTCCTGAAAGGGAGCACAGCCAGATCAGGGCATCTTCTCACTTACCAGATTCTATGTCTTTGACAAAAGTCACATATTTGATTCAGGACTTCTATAAAATGGAAGGGTACCAATGCTTTAAAAATCCAAGCCTAAGATCTGATATTCTGAGACTCAGGATTTGAAAACCTGAATTCTGTATGAAATACACAAAAGATATCTCATGAGGAAATAGAAAGATTATACATAAAAGCCTTGTACAGGCAAGCACCTAAAAGATGTCAGCTAATTAGAATGTGTAGGGAGTTGTAGCCTCTACAACTACAGAACAGCTTCGTACAGAACATCTATATGAAGATATAACATGTCATGATCAAAAGCGAAGGATGAAAGGACCTTAAACTTCAGTCACTTATTTAAGTTCTCCATTCCTACGTTCTCTCCAAAGTAGATGCTGGACGGCTTTCCGATACGTCTTATGCAAGTCTTAGATTTAGAAGTGAAGAAACAAACAAACAGAAGTAGCCAGCTCCCCTCAGTATCACTTTATACCACTGACAATTAGTCTAAAACAATGTCTTAAAATCACATGGAAAAAAGGAGAAACTCTGTCTTACCTCCAGATTTACCATAACAAAATTATGAGACAATTCTGAAATTTCTGTAGATTCTGCAAATTTGGGTTTCAAAGCTTAGAGAGAAAAAGAAAAGATTTTTAAGTGACAGAAACATCATACCCAAACACTAATGAGCATGAATATCACTACTGGCAGTTCAGATGTTTGATAAATAGATTCGTTAGAACAAATATTTATTTATAATCTAAAATACTAGACTCGAGGGTTGGAAAGATGGCCCAGTCTACAGAGTGCTTGACAAGTAAGCATAAGGACCCAAATTCAAGCCCTAGCATGCACATAATAAGCAACATTTGTAATCCCAGCACTGACTGAGGAGGCAGACATGGGTGGATTCCTGGAGCTTAGCCTAACCTCCCAGCTCCAGGTTCCTCTGAGAGACCCTGTCTCAAAAAATAAGGTAGGGACCAGCAAGATGGATCAGTGGGGAAAAGCAATTGCTGTGCAAGCTTGGCAACCCAAGTTGAATCCCCAAAGTCATGTAAAGGCAGGGAGAAGAGAATCCATAAAGTGGTCCCCTGGCCTCTACATGTGAGCTGTGTCATGTACCCACACACATCATGTGCACAAATAAAATGATAAAATGGCACAGAAATGGAGAAGACACCAGAGGTTGATCTCTGGTCTCCACATACACACAAATGTATGTATGCACAGACACACTTAGCAAAATTAAAAATATTAAAAAGCAAAATTAGAATTGGAGCCATGCACAGCGCTAGACAGCTGTGATCCCAGCTACTGTGGAGACTGACTTACAGTGGCTGAGACCACCTGCGTTTAAGACTGCCCTGTGCAACGTTAGCAGGACTTCGTCTTTAAAAAGAATTAAACTAGAAGTAGGACGCCTAGATTCATATCCTGCTTCTGGCCCGTACCTGCATTGTCATGTGACTGTAACTTGCATTTCTCTGAAGTTATCTCATTTATAAAATAAGGACAATGGTATACAATTGGGGGAAACCTATCACAATTTGCTTTAAAAAATTTTTTTTATTTATGAGCCAGAGAGATTTTTCAGTGGGTAAGGGTACTTGCTGCCACACCTGACAGCCTGAGCTCAGTTCTTGTAACCTACATGGAAGAATGAACTCCCAAAAGTTGTCCTCTGACATCCATGGCATGCATGCATCCCACTTCCACCCACATACAAAATACATGTAGAAAAATCTTCTAAAATTCACTTAAAGTATTTTTTGTTTGAGTATACAAGACAAACTTATGCTACTAGAGCAGAGACTGTGGATGACTCATTTTTTCCAACTAGGTGGGAAGACTGGTTCACTCTTGGAATGGGCCAATCAGTGAATTCAGGTGGATCTTATCCTTTCTTTCCCTCTCAGGATGCTTACAAACAGCAACTGCTCTCTTGATTCAGTGGTAGAGATTCTGAGGAAGATCAGGAGAAAGTCCCTTGGACTTAAGGATTCTCAAATTTTTATTGCCAATTATAAAATGAATTTGTACCAACGTGCCATAAAAGTCCCTCAGGTTCACACTGATTTGTGAACAAGTCAGGCCTGTCTTGGCCCCTTTGAACTCTAGTCCTTCATAGATTTCAACTTTAGCCAGGTGGGGACACTACCACAGCAGGGTGGTCACCTGGGACAGGCTCTTCCCACAATATGCATGTGACCCATGATGGCAGCAGTCTGGCAGCAAAGACAGAACTGTAAAACAATCTTTAAAAAAAAATCTTATTGTGTGTGTGCAAATGATGTGTATGGATGCCCGTGCTGTGGCACACATGTAAGGTCAGAGGACAACACTGTGGAGTCCATTCTCTCGTACCCTTACATGGGGTCCAGGACCCAACTCAGGTTGCCAGGCTTGTGGGCTAAGCACCTTTACCTATGTGTCACCTGACTGACCCCCACATTTTTATGTGTATGACTGTATCGCCTGCATGTACATAAGTGCCCCCATGTCACACAATGCCTGTGGAGGTTAGAAAAAGGTGTTGGATCCCCTGGAATTGAAGTTATGGACAGTTGTTAGCCACCATGTGGGTGCTAGGAACCAAACCCAGCTCTCTCTGCAAGAGCAGCTGGTGCTCTTAACCACGGAGCCATCTCCCCAGTTCCTATTTACAGTAATTTTACTCTTTTAGCCCCTCACCTTATAGCCCACACTGTCCTGGAACTCACATAAATCCTCCTGCTCCAGCCTCTCAACTATTCAGCTCATAGGCCCTAACCTACCTTCCTTCCTTCCTTCCTTCCTTCCTTCCTTCCTTCCTTCCTTCCTTCCTTCCTTCCCTTTTTTTTTTTTTTTTTGTGACAGAGATTCTCTCAGGCTGGGGATATAAATCAGCTGATAGTGTTTGCTTAGCATGCACAAAGCCCTGGATTTAATCCAGCACGGTATAAACCAGGTATGGTGGTACACTGTAATTCCAGCACTTGAAGGCAGGAAGGTGAGAAGTTTGAGGTCATCCTCCACAACAGAGTTCAAGACTAGCCTGGGATATACGGGACCCTGTCTCAAAACAACACAAAAAAAACCCCAAAATACTCAAACAATAAAAATAAGTAATTAAATGGGCACTAAAGAAAAACAAGGTCAAATTAAAAAAAAATTTTTTTTAAAGAAACTGGATACCTATGGAGCCCATGATGGCCTTGAACTCCTGATCCTCCTGCTCAGGCTCTTAAATGCTGGAATTACAGGTATGCATTACAATGTCTGCTTTTTTTTTTTTTTTCTTTTGGTCTTTTTGAGACAGGGTCTCCCTGTAGCCCCAGCTGGCCTGGAACTCACTATGTAGACCAGGCTGGCCTTGAACCCACAGATCTGCCTGCCTCTGCCTCCCAAGTGCTGGGATCAACGGTGTACCGCACTATGCCTGGTTTTTATACTACTTTACTTTTTTTTTTTCCTCAGTGTTTTCCCAGGCTGGTCTCAAACCTGTGCCAATGTTCTGCCTGAGCCTCCTGAGTGTGGGGATTACAGGTGTGAGCTGCTGTGCCCAGCCGTACTTCTTTTCCTACTAAGATTTGAGCAGTTGTAACATACCAAATGAAAGATAAAAACCTGACTATTAAAGTGGCAGGTTAACACAGCAGACAAATCAGGCCACATTCACATAATCCCAGGTTCTGATTGGGATCTTCCTTTCTCTGACCCCTCAGCACTGAGGTCACTACTACTTCTGGTCCCTCTGCATACAATTTCAGAGCCTAAAATTTACTGTTCATATGACATATTAAAATAATTAAACCCATATTCTTCATAAATATATCTTAATCTTCTCATCCTCCCTAAAGTCCCCTGCAAATAAAATTGCAAATTGCAGAAAGAGAGGGAATCTATGTAGTATATGTATATGTGTGTGTATATATATATATATATATATTTTTTTTTTTTTTCTTTTTTTTTTTTTTTTGGGTATTGCTTAAAGTAGTAAGCAGTGCTTTGCTGGGATCAGTGTTAACATTTATCACTGTTAATAAATATCAAATGTTAATCTTGAAGTCTAATCTCAGACTGAGCACTCATACTTACCTTTGCAAGCTCCACACCAAGACTTATGGATAATCACCATCAGGGGCAAGCCACTTAAAAACAAAAAAATGATAGTCTAGTAAAATTCTTCTGAAGTACTCAAACAAAATGGTAAGTTTGTGGAGACAAAGATTAATGCACAGAAATGTTCCTGTAGTATTTCAATTGGGAAACAGTAAGGCAATTCAAATAATCAATTATAATTAACAGAAAAACTATTGTAAATTCTGGAATTTCTGCAAAATGAAGCTTTAAAAATAGGGAGAAAAAAATATAAAGGCAAACATGAAATTTTGGTTTTGTACTTCTAAAATGTTACTGTATTTCTAAATGATTAGTACCACATAATCATTAGATATGAAAATTAAAAGCTTTCATTAGTAAAATGCTAACTAAAAAAACTAGGATACAAAATCATCTATAGGAGATAGCTCAGTGGGTAAAGAGCTTGCTACACAAGGACCTGAGTTCTTCAATCTCTAGCACCTACATAAAAGCCAGGAGTCTGGTACGCATCTGTAACCCCAGGGCTGAGAGGTCAGAGACAGATGTGGGGGTGAGGGAGTACTCTAGCAGTTAGTCTAGTTCAAACAATGAGTTCCAGGTGAGAGACTATGTCTTAAAAGATAAGACGGAGAACTCTAGTTTCCACATGTGCAGGTTTGGGCAGGTGCATCCACATACACATGTGTACACATGAATGTACCACATACACAAATAAATAAAATGACCTATAATCTGACCTATAATGACTAAATGACCTATAACAGAAAAGAGCCTAAAAGGAAATGTATCAAACACAATAGCAGTTATTTGTAGATAAGACACTGTATTTTGCTATCCTTTTATATTTTCCAATTTTCTTACAATGTACTTTTTATTTTCAGGGAAGAGAAAGTATTGCTTAAAAAAAAGGCAACAAAATGATGCACTTAAGCTCTCAAGTTTTAAATGTCAACTACAAGAACCCTATGTGGTAGCCACTGGCTTTCTCCTTGACACAATCTCCTATGATAACACACAGCCACCATACCACACAACCACATACTGTATAACAGTTACTACAATGATCTACCGAATTAAACTTTACCTACTAACTCATCCTCCCCATCACACTTAAAACTTCTGAGACAAGGAATTCTTGGCTGTCTTTATTTCCCCTATGTGCAACACATACAGTATGACTGCTATGGAATACGGCAACCAGGACTATTTTACATATAATTAGATCATTTAATAAGTGTTAAGTTATGCCAGGCATGGTGGACCCAGCACTTGGGAGGCAGAAGCAGGCAGATGGCAGATCTCTGTTCTGTGAGTTCAAGGCCAGCGTGGTCTACATAGTGAGTTCCAAGTCAGCTGGGGATACAGGGAGACCCTGTCTCAAAAAGACAAAAAAAAAAAAAAAAAAAAAAAAGAGGTTAAATTAACCAAAATGTGCCAAAGATTCCGTGTGATTACTGTGTGCTATGTACTTTCTATGCATTCTATTACTTAAATCTCCAAAAGAACTCTAAGGTACTTTGTTTACTTAAAATGTGTCAGAGAGAAACATGCCATAGTATACATACAGGTCGGGGGATAAAATTGTGAGTCAGTCCTCTCCTTCCATCATGTGAATCGCTGGGAATGAATTCAGGTGGTCAAATTTGGAGGCAAGTGCCTTTACCCACTGAGCCATCTCATCAACTCTCTTCTGAGATAGGGTCTGGCTATATAGCCCAAACTGGCCTAAAGCTCTTGGTAACCCTCCTGTCTCAGCCTCCTAAGTGCTAGGGTTACAGGCATACACTCATACCCAGCTGAGGTAGATATTATTAATGATCTCAAAGATGTGTAAGACCCTGGGTTCAATCCACAGCTCCACCCCTAAGAAAACCAAGACTTCATGGGATTAGTTTGATCACATATAATCTCAGCTCTGCTGTTTATTAGTTATTAAGACAGACTCCAAAACCAATCTTCTTTTTGACCATTATAGTGTCCTTCAGTTTAAACCCATGTCAACCAATAATCATTTAGCCTAAAATCAGAAATGAAGGTCAGAGAATGCCTTTGAGGTTGCCTACTTCAAATCTACATTTCATGCATGAATCCTGTCTGGTATTTCAGAAACAAGATGGTTCAGACTGCCTGGTAAGCAAGGAATACATCAACCAAAGCAGCCATCTGCCCTAACTTATAGCTCCCTTTCCAGAGCTAGCACATTTCAGAATGTCTTCATCCATCTTTTGTCCCTGGCAAACTTCTATTCATCACTCTACAGTGGGTGTTAGCAAAATACAACCTAAAGGCCAAAACCAATGCATTGCCTGCTTTTGCAGTGACAAAGACACACTTGGAAAAAAAAAAACAAAAAAAACCTCCTCCCCTTTTTTGAGACACAGTAGCCTAGACAGGTCTAGGGCTATGTAGCCCAGGCTGACCTCAATCTCACAGCTGTCTTCCTGTCTCAGCTCCCCAAATCTGGGATTAAAGGTGTGGGCTATCACAATCAGTGTTATTTTTTCAATAGCTGAAAACAAATCTAAAATACTTGTGGCACATTAAAATTAAATGTAACTCACATTTCAGTGTCTATAGTTTTATTTCAACACACTCATGTTTGCTTTTTGTCTCTAAGTAACAAGACACCCAAGGCCTAGAAAGCCTAAAATATTTCCATTTGGTCCTTTGCTGACCATTGTTCCAGTGATGGTTCAACTTTCCCCAGGAAACTTCTCCCATCAGCTAGTAAATCCTGTCCAGCATCTGGCATTCTGTGACCACCAGCCTTCCTCCATCTTTCCACTCCTCACGAACTTCTCAAGGTCAAGACAAATTACAGGTAAAACTTACTATCTGTTCAATGAAACCAAGAAAATTAAGATTACAGAATTTCGCTTGAAATATAAAATAAAGCACAATGTTATGGAAGTTGTCATATCACTTTAAGATATCAAACCTCTTATTGAGCACTACCAAAATACTATTTCAAAGTCATACCGTGATATTTGTATATATAAAATGTTGTTACACAGAAAATAGTATGTAGTATTAAATGAGATTCCAGCAAACTACTTTAAAAAGATTTTATTAGAGGAAATAATGTAATGGTTTTCTTACACAAACTCAAAGATTCCCAGGGATCGAAAACAGCTCCAGGACAGACTAGCAAAAGGTAGCATATGTATACTCAAAACTACTTGAAAGTGTGAAAAAAGGGCCAGTGTAAATGTAGAATTGTACCATCTTCCGTTTCTGAGTGCTTTTAAGACAATTCTCATCCATCCAGATAGAGGGGAATCTCTGGTTTGTGATATCTCAAATAGAGTCCATCCTAAGAAACTCTGCTCCCCTGAGCTCTAGAAATTTGCCTAGACCCTCCAAGTTAGTATTCCTAGGTCTAAAATTATGCTACAAACTCAAGAGTGTAGCATAGCGACAGTGAGGAAAATCTGAGTGTGTTAGTCAAGCTCAGCAATCCTAGTACTTCATCAATATGGTCCGCGGCCCTTCTCACTATTCTTCGCAGAAAAAGTGCAGTTCAGTTAGACGAGAGCAAAGGCCACTCACTCCTTTTACTAGTGCAAACTTTGGCTCAGATACTGAAGAAACATGTTGGCCAACTGAGGCAGGTTCTCATTGTTGGGATGCATTTTAGTGTAAGAAATAAACTGGCGACGGAGTCGACTCAATTCTGCCATGGTCAAAGGCCGGGTAAACCGGAGGTACTCTGTGGTGCCAGGAAGAGTTAGCAAGTCCCCGGGGATAGCGCTCTTCTGTGCCTCCATCAGTGCAGTCAACACCTGGCTGGTGACTTGATCCAACTGGTGCAGAAAGCTGCCAGAGGCAAGGGGCTGGGACTGCGTAGACTGGTGGGGTGGGGGAGCCCGGTTCTCAAACAGTGTAGCCCGGATCTCCGCCAAGGGTAGGGGCTCTTCGAATCCCACTACCGTGAACAGAGGTCGATCCCAGCGGTTCCGAGGGTCAGGAGCCTCAAAGCGCATCGCTAAGGATTCCACCAGGTCGGGAGGGAAAAAGGTACCGGACACAGGGCTTGCCGATTTCTCGGACTCAGGAGTCATCAGAGCAGCGGGACGTGATGTCCCGGTGTCCTCTGGCTCGGGTTCCCTAGCCACGTTGGCCGGGGGCCCCCCATTTGCTACGGTGCCGGACTTCCAACTCACGCTGCCAGCCGGACCCCGGCTCCCCGCGGCCGCAGCCACCCGAGGTCCGCTGCTAGGCCCGCCCGGCCGCACGCAGTGAAGCAGGCAGAGTGGGGTGCGCGCCGCCCGCGCCAGGCAGTACAGCTCGTAGCGGAAGCCCTTGATGTAGTTCACCGAGTCCAGGAGGATCACCGCGTGCCGACTCAGGCGCCGCTCCACCGAGGCCCGCAGCGCGCCGCGCAGCGCCTTCTCGCGGGCGGAGTCGCCGTACACCGCCGCGTCCTGCACGCCCAGCACCGCCGCGTCGTCCACCACGTGCACCTCGCGGCCCTCGGCGGCCAGCGCCTGGCGCAGCTCTTCGGCACGACGGCTCTTGCCACTACCCGGTAGCCCGCAAAACACCACGAGCGGCATCCTCTCCGGGGGCGGCCATGTGAGGACGTTCGCGTCAACTTCCTGGGCGCGCCGGAAGTGAAAGCAGAACTTCCGGTCCGTCCCCCCCCCCAACCTCAGTGCACCCTTACAGAGCCTCTTGTTTCGAGTGGAACTGAAGCTCTAAGCCAACCGGGTCTAGATCCAACTTTCTCAAAAAGGAGATGCAGAGATTAGAATGGCATCAGTTATAACCAAATGGCATAGTCCTCAAGAGAATAATATCACTCCGTGTGGTCAAAGACGATGCCAATTTATTAATAGGATTTAAAGAGCATTAAACGCAAGATTACTAGCACATTTAGCATACAGAAGACCATTCATAAATGCTACTTCTCCTTCACACCTACTCTTAGACCTAATAGCTCTTCGTAAACGTTTATTCAATAATTATTTTAATCTTCAATATCTTTCTATGGTTGAAGATAAAACATAAACATGAACATAAAACAGTTCCCCCAAGATCAAGGGTCTTAATGGGACAAACCAGCGCCCTACACAAAGTAATAAACGCCATGGATAACTGTATGGTAGTGTTAAAAACAGAAGAGAAATCCTGTCCAGAGAACTCAGTGAAAACCTGTAGGAATAGTTATTTGAATTTATTTTTGTTTGTCTGAGGGAGGGGTTCTGGGCCAGAGCCTTGTGCAAGAACTCTACCCCGGAGCTACAGTCTCTAGCCAAATTATTTCAATTTAAACTTGAAAAACTAAAGATAACTCTTCTTGGGTAAGGGTGTTAAAAACAAACAGGATAACTAATTAAATCTGAATTTAAGATAACATTTTTAAAAGGTATAAAGCTGCACGGGCATATTTAATATTTTATCTAAAATTTAAATTTAGCCCGGCATCTTTTATTTTCATTGTTAAATTTGGCAATTCTACTGCAAAACTTTGACACCTGATGCCATGAAACTGTAGGATCTGTTCTAGACTCTACAGCAAACACTAATTGGCATAGAAATGTGAGTGTGAGCTTGTCTGTGTGTGTGTGTGTGTGTGTGTGTGTGTGTGTGTGTGTATGATGTAGGGACACATATATTGTATGAAATAGGTCTCCAGTGCAGAACGGTAGAGAAAATTCAAGTCTTGGCTATTACTTTTTAGAAGCTTAACTAATGGCAAGTAATTTCCCTTTTCTGTAATTTCCTTTTCTATGAAATGGTCATCGTTATTTCATAGATGTACCAGTTTCAAAGGTTCAGTGCACATAAAACTGACGGTACCTGGTCTTCTTTCCCCCCACTTTGCTCTTTCCTCCTCCTTAAGCTCTGGCTTCCTGACACAGGTATTATTTTAACTTTAGAAGGTGGTATGGCTCACTGGGTGAGAGATCGGGCTTTTTAATAGTGAGCGTACCCGGGTCTGAATCATGACTCTGCTACTTAATAACTTTGTGATGTTGAACAAATTAATTTAATTGCTGTGTGACTTAAGTTGGTCCTTTCTAAGTAACCACAATACTTCATAGACATGAAAGCTAAATGAGTTAGTTCATATTTAATATTTGGCACATGATAAGGCCTGGATATTAGCTAGTAGTATTTTTGTTGTCAGACAAATATTCAGTTCCTGCTCTGCCTTGGCACGGCCCTTCACCTGAAATTAATGCTAACCTAATGACTAGAAAGTTTGTCAGCATAACAGATGGAGCACTGTGCTTCTCATACCTTGCAGCTGCTTCCTTCTTCCCATCTTCTAGGGTCCTCCAATGGATGTGATCTCCAAAACCTAGGAGGAAAGAGTCTTATAAACATTCACACAATGAACAAAGGGCACAGTCCCAAGAAGTGAGGCACATTTATAATAGATCAATTTAAAAAATGCTTTTTGCCAAGAGCCTGATGTTCAACATCCAGCTCCACTATTCTCTGGGTATACTGCCTACACCAAGCCTCAGTTTTCACACTTCTAAAATGGAGATAAATCATCTAATTCATAATTGTTAAGGACATGAAACAATGATGTGAAATGCTTTGCAAACTACCACGAATTATGCCAGCAATACTGTCAAAATGAACGAGCCTCTCACACAGGGTAAACAGCAAGCGCACCATATGGAACACAAGGTGACACACGGCACAGCTTTAGCCATAAAGACATAGGTCTGTAACTCCGTCTCATTAAGTGTGGGAATTTCTGAGTGAAGTAAGCTCTCGTAAGTCCTAATCTCATCATCTGTATGGTCAAGATAATAATATCTACCTCTGAATACTGGTGTAAGGAATGAACAGATGAGGCTATGTTTTAAAGAATTGTCATTATTCTCATAATTTAGCCATATGATTTTTTAAAAATAATATTTATTTTATTTTTGTGTGTTTATGTATGTGGGCATGTGTATGGCACAGCCTCCTTGCAGAGGTCAGGAGACAACCTGCTGGAATTGGCATGTGGATCGAAGGGATTAAACTCAGGTTGCTAGGCTCGATGGCAAAGCACCTTTGCCTGCTGAGCCATCTTTCTGGTCCAGTGTGATCTTTTTTCAGTTACATCACTGCCGAGGAAGTGTTCAGAAGCTTTCCTATGAGCTAAACATAAAGGTCCAACTCCTGAAGGACTTCATTAAGAAAGCTGCAGCTGCCAGCTTCTGCAACCTCACTTCCACACTTCTCTTAAAGTGCATTAACTTCTTTAAATGCAGCACTTTACTCTCTCCCCTCCAGGCTTTTTTGTAATCACTCCACCATTTTTCTTCTCCGCCCTAGCCAACCCAGACTTTAGGCATAAACCTAGAGGGCATTTCTTCCCACTGGCCTCTGAGTCTCAAGCCATTCTATTCTTATTCCACCACAGCACTCCCAGACTTAATTATAAACATTTATACGGTCCATTTCTCTCACTCCAAGGGGGGATTCTCTAAGTGCTAGAACCAAATTTCTGTTTCTTCACTTCCCTAGCACATGGCAGTAACATGACTGTCACAGATACTCCATAAAATAGCATTGAATAAAATGAAGCTTATGTAGGCCAAATCATATAATATTCCATCTTATTCAGAAAATGTTACTGATCATAATGTTAGCTGCTATTTATTTACATTTATCTATTCTTCAAAAATTTCATACACACATCACATCCATTGGTTATACTGCTCCATTGTTTTTTTTGATCCCCTCTCCTTCGTCGAACCTTTTTCCCAACAGGTCTCCCTTCTACTTTTGTGTCTGTGTGTGTATGTCCATCCTGCTTCATAAAATTAGGGTTGCTTGCAAGAGCATGGGTGAGGACTTATTTACTTGAGCAAGGACAACTTATCAGTGTCTATACCACCATCCCCTGCAACCATTTACTATCTACAGCTCCTCACTGAAGGGTAGAGCCTTATGAGCTCCTGCCCACCCATGTTGGGATGTTAATGGGCTCAGTCTTGTGCAGGTCAGCTATTGCTGCTGTGAGTTCCTGGGTAAAGCAGTCATGTCATGCTCAGAAGATTGGATTTTACAGCACTCTTTCCCACCCTCTTGCTTACACACTTTTTCTGATCCCTCTTCTGCAATGATCCCTGTGGCTGCTGTTTATTAAACACCGTATATGTACACAGCCTGTCAAGCCAAATAATAATCCACTTTTATTTCCGCTATTTCAGTTTTCTCATTACTAATACAGGAAAAAGAATACCGGCATCTCATAAGGTTATTACTGAATAGCAAATATGGAATATAAAAATCTCAATAGTGATTAGCATATTGTAAACATCGGAACGTGGTAGCTTTTGCTATTCTTTACAGCTAAGGCTTCTCTAACTCATATCAGCTATCCCACGTTACCTTGCTGCTAAATAGCCAAGTTAGTATTTAACGTTTAGTCTCGTGCCTTTTTGGTTATTACATCTATCTTTAAAGACTTTTATTTCCCCCAAATTAATTCAAATCTAATTGTCATCAGTGCTACTACAGGGAACTCAAAGCTCACTCAGGTAAACCCATGGGTGCAGTATCCGAAGCAGTCATCATCATTTTTCAATCTCAACAGCATAGGCTGCTGGCTAAGAAAAAAAAAAGTGTCATTTGTGTAAGGCTCAAACTTTGATCCTGAAGAGTGAATGACTGAGGATGGAACTGGGGGGATGTCCAGGAGGACTGGGGGGGATGTCCAGGAGGACTGCGGGGATGTCCAGGAGGACTGGGGGGATGTCCAGGAGGACTGGGGGGATGTCCAGAAGAACTGGGGGGATGTCCAGGAGAACTGGAAGGATGTCCAGGAGGACTGGGGGAATGTCTAGGAGAACTGGGGGGATGTCCAGGAGAACTGGAAGGATTTCCAGGAGGACTGGGGGGTGTCCAGGAGAACAGGGGGGGTGTCCAGGAGGACTGGGAGGATGTCCAGGAGAACTGAGGGTATCCAGGAGGACTGGGGGGATATCCAGGAGAACTGGGGGGGGGGTGTCTAGGAGGACTGGGGGGATGTCCAGGAGGACTGGAAGGTGCTTGCCGCCATTCAGCTCACAGTCCTCCAAACTTAGATGACTGATCATGCTTTGACAATGTGCTAGATCAAACAGCCGCCTACAAAACAATGAATCCCAGATAAAGCAGACTTTCAGAATGGACTCACTGTGATAATGGAAATCCTTCCACAAATACAAAGTAAGCTAAAATAAGATCAAGAGCAAGCAAATAATAAGGCCACCCACCCTGAAAATAAACATCCATTATGATGTGGCAAATAGAGATGACTCTCCTGTTAAACCCAACCCTCAAAAGAAAACTAGAGTGATTCCAGTCCACAGTCCATTTCATTCCCTCCTCCCACAATCAAATACTAAACCCTTCCAGATGGAAGGTTCCACCTTAGGAAACCATTATGATTTCTCCTGAAAATGCAAGGAAAAAAAAAAATCATCAGGAGCAGAGTTAGACCATAAGGTCTTCAGATACTAGGGTTACCAAGCACAGAATAAAATAAAATAAAAAAGAAATGTTCAAAGAAATAATTAACAGAATCACAAAATAAACTGTCATATCTAAACTAGGTGTCGTAACACACATTTGCCATCCCACCATTCAAGAGGCAGAGACAGAGGGATCATAAGTTTAAGGTCAGCCTTGGGGTGATTAAATTAAATTCTGTTTCGAAACAAACAAAGACCAAGAAGATAGCTCTGGCAGTAAAGTGCTTGCTATATAGGCATGAGGACTTGAGGTTGAGCCCCAAAATCCATGTTTAAAATATCAGGTGGTGGAATGTGTTGGTAACCCAGCACTGGAGGAGCAGAGACAAGTGCTCTCTGGAGCTCGCTGGCCAGCCAGCCTAGCTGACATCGTGAGCTCCAGACCAGTCAGAGACCCTGTCTCAGAAAACAAGCTGGGGGGCTGGAGAGATGGCTCAGTGGTTAAGAGCACAGGCTGCTCTTCCAAAGGACTCGGTCCTGTTTCAGTTCCCAACACACATATGGCAGCTAACAACCATCCATACCTCCAGTTCCTGGGATCTGATGTCCTCTTCTGGCCTCCATGGGCACTGTATGCACAGGTATATTCACATACATGCAGGCAAAAACACTCACACACATAAAACAAAAATAAAATAAAATTATTCTTTAAAAAAACAAAACAAGGTGGACAGCACCTGAGCATGACACCTGAGGTTGATCTCTGGCCTTGACATACATATATGTGCACCTGCATACCCTACACAATAAATACATGGATACATTAATACTATCAGATCTGTAAGGGCACAAAAGAACTTTTGAAATTAAAAATACAATTGTTGAAATATAAACAAATGGAAATTCAGTGATCAAAAAGCTATGAGCCATGAAGCCACAAAAAGACATGGAGGAAGCTTAAATGTATATTGCTAAGTGAAAGACATGAATTTGAAAGGCTATATTCTATATCCAATTATACAACATTGTAGGAAAGAAAAAAACAGAGGCAGAAAAATGATCAGTTGTTATCAATGAAGGTATATGTGGGTCTGTAATTATAGCCCTAGCAGGAGGTGGAGGAAGATTACAAGTTCAAGGTCAGCCTGGGCTACATCCAAAAGAAAAAAAAAAAAAAGAAAAGGAAAGATCAGGAGTTGCCAAGGGGAGAGAGGAACAGAGGCAGACAGCACAGGGGTGTTTTTGTTTTTGGAACAATTTGAGCTATTTTGTAACAAGGGAAAAATTACAAAGAATTCAAATCTTTTCTGACAAAAGAATGATGACTGGAATGTAACTTTTGTAATGCTATTTTGTAATTACATACTCCCTGCAAAACTTTTATTTCAAAGGCCCTGCTGTATCTACAAAACTTGAACCTGAAGGCCCAGAGCTGTGGACGACTTCCCCCTCTCCTTCATTTCCTTTGTGCTGATTCTTTGAAAACTAGCCAAAATCGTGAAAGACTTAGACCCCAGCTGAGAGAAAAGACAGTACTCTTGCATTAGGATAAAAACCTCTTCAACTTTCAGCTCAGTGTGTCTGCTTGACCCGGAATGACAATGTACAAGTAAAAGGTGCCTTGCCAGGTTACTTTCCCTTTATCCAAATGTTCTTCATGTGGTATTGGTCCTTGGACTTCAGAGTTTATTTCTAGCAATAATCCTATACTGTATTGTCAGACACTTGTTGTTATAGCCTGAACTGGGCATAACGCTCCCCTCCATATGATGAAGTTCTAATCCTCAGTACTTTAGAATGTGATTGTGTTTGAAGATGTAGCCTTTAAAGAGGTAATTAAGTTAAAATGAGGTCGCTGGGTGGACCCTAATTCTTATAAGAGATTAAATATACACAGAGACAAGGCCATATGAAGACATAGAAGATGGCCATCTACAAGTAGAAACCAGCCTGGCCAACATCTTGATCTTGAAACTTCTAGCCTTTTGGTGCTGTCAAAATATAAATTTCTGTTGTTTATACCACCCAGTCTAGGGTGGAGATAGCTCAGTCGGTAAAGGGTTTGCTACACAAGCATGAGGTCCTGGGTTCAGTCTCCAGAATCCATATAAAAAACTGGGCCTGATGGTGTGTGAATGTAATCCCAGGGTCGAGAAGGTAAAGAGGGAATCCCTAGAGCTCGCCAGCCAGCCAGCCAGTCAGCCCAGTCTACAAGCCCTGGGTCCCAGTGAAAGAACCTATCATAGAAAACTAGGTGGATAGTCAGCCTGAAAAATAAAACTTCAGGCTGACCTCTGGCCTCCACATGCACGGACACATGTGCACATGAACCCATACACATACACACACAAATAAAAATAAATACTATCTATAGTACTTATTATGGCAGCCGAGCAAACAAGTATGTCATTAGTTATTACACTTTATCAAAACCCACAAAATATACAACACCAAGAGTGAACCTTAAAATAAAATGGAAATTTCATTAATAATAATGTGTCAGTATTGAGTTATCCACTTAACAAATGTACCATGTTAACACAAGCTGTTAATATAAGAAGTGGGGACAGGAAAAGGAGCAAGGGCATATATGCAAACTCTGTATTTTCTGCTTTATTTTTGCTTATTTTTTTTTTATTGAAAAAACTTTTTGTGTATGAGTGTATTGCCTGCATGTGTGTAAGTACACCCATACCATGCAACACCCAGAGGTCAGAAGAGGGCATTAGAGTCCACTGTAACTGGGTGTATGGACAGTTGCTACCCACCATGTGGGTGCTCGGAATTGAACCTGAGTCCTCTGCAAGAGGAATAAGTGTTCTTAACTGCTGAGCCATCCCTCCAGTTCCTTGCTTTTTATTTTTAATAAATAAAATAAATATAAATTTGTGTGTGCTGGGCATGGTGGCATACCCTTTTAATCCCAGCACTCAGGAGGCAGGCAGGTGAATCTCTGTGAGATTGAGACCAGCCTGTAAGTTTCAGGCCAGCTGGGGCTACAGGGAGACCCTGTCTCAAAAAAATACACAGACAAACAAACAAACAAACAAAAAAACCACATCAGATTTGTGGGGCTTTGTTTTTTAAAACTACCTTCATACCTCCATGAAGGACTTGTGACAGATAATTAGAAAATCAACAGGTGAATACCAAAGAAAAGAAGGTGAAGGAGGATAGGCTAGATTAGTATCAGGTTAAATCAACTTCTCCACACTTGGACTACTCAAAAACTAAGTGACAGTGCTTATAGTCACAGGTTATTGTTAATAAAAACCAGAGAAAATCTCATTTCAACAGAAGTCACTGCAATGACCAGCTTCTGTACCTGTGCTATGCAACATGTTAGCCACTAGCCAACTGAGGACCTCAGTCAAAAATTTTACCAACAATTTTATGGGGTGAGGTGATGCACACTCTTAATTCCAGCACTCAGGAGGCAGAGGCAAGCAGATCTTTATGAGTTCCAGCTAGACAGCTATACAGTGAGATCATGTCTCCAAGAAATAAGTAAATAAATAAATTTAGAGTCACAACCTTAGAGGGCAATTACATAGAAGGTCAGAAGCTATCCAACATCCCAAAGAAAAGCCCACCCATGGCCGACAAGATGGCTCAGGGGGAAAGACATTTGCAACCAGGCCTGATGACCTGAGACCTGAGTTGATCCCCTGAACCCACATGGTGAAAGGAAAAAACAGCTCTGAGTTGTCCTGACTTCCACATATGCTTCATTTCTCTCTCTCTCCCTCTCCCTCTCCCCCCCCCTCACACACATACAGACACACACACACACACACACACACACACACACACACACACACTCACGCAAGCACATGCACGAACCTCAAAACAAAATAATTCACTGAGTATACAAAATTTCTTTAACAATTTATCTTTAAAAAATACATGTGGTCAGGCATGATGGCACAAACTTGAAATTCTAGCACTTAAGAGGTGAAGGCAAGAGGATCAGGAATTCAAGGACAGCCTGGGCTACATAAGACCCTGTTTCAAAAACAAAAGAAAACTGAATTTCCCATCATAGTAACAATCACTATCATAATTTGCTGAATGTGTATGACAATACTATGAGAATAATATTGATGAGTAACACATGTATGGCATTTTTATGCACAGCACTTTAAAAATGTTTTTACAAATATTAATGTATTTAATCCTCACAGTAGCCTTTGAGGTACAAACTATCCTTTTTTTATTCCCTATAGGTAAGGAAACAGAAGTTAAATAGCTGGTCTAGGGTTACATTTTCTTCGAGTGACAGAGCTAGAGAATGCTGGTGGTTGGATCCCAGAGTCTATAGTCAGAGCCACTCACTGTACTTTACTGTCTTTCTAGCAAAGGTTAAAGAATAAATAAAAGAAGGAATGCATCTTTACCAAAGTGAATGGGAACACTAGCTTCAGATTCAGAACATCTGTTTTTCCCTTTCCCCCTGAAGAAGAACTTAAACAGGTATAGTTGCATGTTCTTCTTGAAATCACTCACTCCCCAAACCATCCACACTCATGACCAGGATATGGAACAGCCTAAGGCCATCCAGTTTCCAAAGGTGTCACCTGTATAGACAATTTATGTTAATTACCAGCAAAGTAAGCTAAAGGCTCCCAGGTTAGCAGCTCTTTCCTTAAACAATGTATAAAACAGGAAAAGCCATTTCTAAACACAGCATTTATATTAGTTTGCAAGCTCTTTATCCTAAAGACTGTTTTAAAGACATCAAAAAGGATTACCCACTCCCTCCAGGTGATGAAACCTAAATAACTAAAGGTCAAATGTCAGAGCTGGAAGCCAAGCCCACTGTACCTGAGTGGCAGAGTAACCAGTGGCTAAGTGATGTCTGTCTGCAGAGACCTGAGCTAGAATCCTAGTTTAGTGACTGTTTTTACAGAGGCAAAATATGGCTAACAAAAACATGTCTCATCAAGTGACTGTAAATGTTAACAGGATACCAAATGACAGGTAAACATTTTGTAAGTGTTAATGTACAGACTTTTTACTTCTAGAGACTGAAGTCATCTATTTTTATTAAAGGTAGGAGAACATGTGAATTGCTTCCATTAAGAGCTTTCTAGTTTCTCCCCCTGTACCAAGAGGCCCTAGTGGTAAACTAGTTGAGGACACTGACAGTAGGATTTGTATCTCAGCTAGTCCACTTACTAATTTTTCCTGATACCACATTTTAGGTTCTTCATCTGTGAAATGGGGATGATGATAAAAAACATTATGCAAATTATACATCTCACAGAGTTACCATTAGAATTCAGTCAGTCAGTATATGAAAAATATACAGATTAGTGTCCAGAAGCAATAGATGTGCAATGAACGTTAATCATTACCCTTCTCCCTAGAGGTGATGTATTCTAAATTTCCAGTCCACAGAGAACAATAAAATTATTTTAGAGCTCTACAATGTTAGCGCTGAAGAGCTCTTAGGAAACATTTCTAGTTCAATTCTCTCACTTAAGAAATGGTCAGCAGGGAAGACCAGAGCTGGCTAAATGGCCTGACCAAGATTAAAATCTTGGCCTATTAATTCCAGTCTAGTGCTCAGTCCACATCATTTACTTCCTCTTTATAAGACAACTGTAGGGGGATGTGGGAGGGGTCGTTCAGTCTTCTCCTTCTACAAAAAAACCAAGCCATCGCTCTAAAGATCTGAATGGAGCTACCTAGACATCATGGAAGAAACAATATTCATCAAAACTACTGTCTCAGGTAGCACATTTTTTAGAGGCAGGGTATGATATAACCTTATGTCCAAATAATCTCTACCCAAGAATTACATAAAACAAAAGTTCAAAATGTAATTAATTCATTATAGGAATAGTAAATATTCTTCCATGGGAGGAAATGATATCAATTAACATTTCATTTTCTGAATGCTTTTCAAGCATGTGACATGGTATGGTGACTTGTTTTTTCACTGAATTCTCACAATCTAATCCTATTCCTTGAGTTGTATTTCTTTGTGCTGCTATTTCTCTGCTCAAAGTACATATTAAGTAGTCTTGTAACAGCCTGCTTACAATGAACATGTTTACCATTCATTTTTCTTTCATTAAATATTCCTGAACAAGAAGACAGAAAGAATCCTGGCTCACTGTGGCAAATAATAGTCACTAAAGATGGTTGCAACATTCTCAAACTCACAAGCTCCTCTTTACAAGGTTACCTCAAAATACCTCCCATTGGAAGTAAAGGTATTAACGTCCTTCCTCTTGAACTTGGCCCTACAGAAAGGTAGTTTGTGACTTATTAAGGCTAGACAATAAAGATGCCATATATTTCCATTTAGTTTTCTTATAGTACTCACTCTCCAGATCCATCATACCGTGAGGATGCCTACACTAGCCTAGACCAAACACCACAGGGATAACCAGCTCAGCTGAGGCCCAAGACACCACAGAAGAGACAAGCCTTCCCTGTTATTCAAATTCTTGATCTACAGACTATAACAATAAAACTACTATTATTGTTATTGTGTGTGCTGCTGGGGATCAGACCCTGGGCCTTGGATATGATAGGTAAGCATTCTACCATTGAATTACATATTTCAAACTCTTGCTTTTTAGAGACAGGATCTCACTATGTAGCTCAGGATAGCCTTGAACTCACTGTAGTCAGACTGGTCTCAAACTCATGATCTTTCTGCCTCAGTCTCCAAGTACTGGGATTACAGGTGTGTACCAATATGCCTCGTAAAATAATTTCTTTATGTCACTAGGTTCTGGAATGGTTTATTACAATGATGGTAAGTAACTAGGTCAACTACACACAGCTTACTACCTAGCAAAGAACTGATAATCAATACAAGACCCCACAATACTGCAGGCACCTAACATAGTAAATAGAACAGAGTAAATTACTTGTGTTAGGTAACTGTTATACGCCCATTTTGCAGCTGACGAGCTGAGGCTGTGAGAGATTAAACTGCTAAAGGTATCTCATTTGGACAGTGGCAGAACACATTAAAATGCAGATCTACCCCCACATCCTAACACTCTGTACTTACAATTTTATTATGAATGCACAGTAGTATGTTTTACAGTGGAATCATCAGTATTTGAAACATTCCAGCCTCTTAGAATTCACTGTATAGCTTCATCACGCCCTTCTTAGGTAGAAAGCCACATACTGCCTTCTCAGAAAAGCTTTCCCCCACTCTCCTAACTCAAGTAAATGCCAGCTCCCTCACACTCCTCAGCCTTCCTATTTCCTCCTTCAACATATTTCTATGATACATTCATTCATGATTCTACTCCATTCTGACTCTTTTCTGACTTGAATATAAGCTCTATGAGAGCAAGAACCTTGTCTGTTCTCTTCACTGCCATGTGTCCAATTCCCAGGTCAATGACCAAAATATGGTAGATCAAAAATCAAAACAGGATTCCGGCCCACTGACTGTCCACAAATGCTATTTGTTTTCCCCTTTTACCCCCTAACAGGCCAACATTTCCCAACTTTTCTTCCAGTTACTAGTTGACTCCATCAGTGAATACTTAATCATTGCCCACAAGCTTAAAAAGATGTCGGCGATAGAATGGAGTTGGGGTCACACTACCTAACTCTCATTTATAATCTCTGTTCCCTTGCACACCAAAATAAATACATGATTAATCCGTTTCTTCCAACACACTAGCTGAGTCACATCAAACGCAACTGTTGGTGACCCTCTAGCAAAAGGCCCTTTTTTATGTACCTCCTGGTAAGCAGGAGGAGGCTCTTCAGAGAAAAATAAGGAATCTTAAGACCCAAGCAGTAAATCTCTGCATACACATGTCACCAGGGACCCTATTTCTTCTGGATCGGAAGGTGACCGCTCCTGAAGGCTTCTCAAGTGCCTAACATTATACATGTTGGACTCAGAAACATATTAGTCCTAAAGGTCATTTTTTTCTCCAAACCCAGAAATTAACTGAGTATTCAAGTACCTAAATCTTACCTAAACCTTCTCCAACCTTGGTACTCCCTTACACCAAGAAAATTTAAAACTCCCGGGAGCGGTCAGGGAAGAGAAAAAGAAATATGGAGTGGCCTAAGCGATAAAGCGAGACAGGAAAAAGTGTTAAGAGAAAGAAGGGGGTTATAACCGGCTGGGCCCGGGATCCATAAAGATTAAGAACGAGGTCTGACCCTTTCCGAGCCCACTGTGTCCGTCTGAAGAGGTGATGAGGAGCAGGAAACTGAAGCCCAGCAAACAGGTGGCCCCGAAACGAAGCGACATCTCCACGGTAGTAGGTGCGCGGGGCCCCGGAACGAGCGGACGCCGGGTCGGATTCCCAGCAAAAGGTTCGCTCCGCGATCCCAGCGCACCTCAGCCCAGCCCCTCGCGGTCCCAGAATTTTTTTTTTTTTTTTTTTTTCCAAACTCTGAAGGAAGTGATGTTAGACGGATGTGGGTGGTGCCTCCGGGGTCCGCTTTGGAATGGAGTAAGTTTTAAAGGTGCAGATCACGTAGAAGGATGTGGGAGTACATTTCGAGCGCGAATTGCCTCTCCTTCGGTCCTGGATGTGCAGGCCTAGGGACACAGCGGAAGAAGGTGGGCTGAGATGGTGGGGCTGGGGAATGGATCTGAAAACCGTTGTGGTTAGCTTGTGACCCCCAGCTTAGCCCCCCTCCCGAGAGCACTGCACTTAATATTCAAAATGCAAATTATTGTGTGTGAAGTCAGCCCCCTCCCAACCCCCCGTCCTTCGGAGTGGGCTGGCAGGCCATCAGGCCGGGATTTCCAGTCCCCTGCGCAAATTTAAAAGACTGGACAACTGGATTCATTGCTAAATTTCTGCTCTCGTCTCTAACAAGACCTGGTCCACTGGTTCCGCGGCGCACGTCCTGTGCCCCGCAGGCATGCACTTTCCTCTGGAGAAGCGCCGGACCTTTTTTGTTTTGTTTGTTTTTACTTGCATGTCTTCCACTCAGGGGTGATGCAACCAACTGATGCAAGCTCCAAGAAAACCAGGCTCGGGGCCTCTGACTGCAAAACTGACCGTGTGGACCAAGGGAACCAGGGCATAAGTCACTGTATGCACTTCAAGTGTCAAGCTTCTTTCCGTTAAATCTGTCGGGTTTTGTTGGGGGTCGAGTATGTCGGTACCATTCCCCGACTTCCCCTCCGGGCTACTAGTTGAGTCTATCCGAACAGAGCACACATCCAGACAAAGCCACACGTCGCCCTTCCGTTAGGTCCCGGGCCCAGAGGCTAGCGTAGACAAAGCGACCCAGGGGGCCCGCCAGCTCCGGGTTGCAGCGCGGCCCCGCCCCCGCGGCGGGCGAGAACACTGGGGTGCGCGGGGCAGCCTGGGCTTTGTAGTTGGGCCGCGATAGGCCGCCCCGCGGGCGAGGCGGGGCCGCGCGTCACGTGGGCCAGTTCCGCCGCCGCCGCCGCCGCGGTCTTTCTCTGTCTCCGCTGAGGCAGCCATCTTGCTCTTGCCGCGTGCTGGTGTTGGAGGACCCTCCCGCTGCAGGTGAGACCCCCGGCGGGCCCGCCACTCCCCGGCCTCGGGCCGCGGTGCACGGTCTCCCCCCGCCCTCTCCTCCCGACGCCGGCCGTCTGCCCAGGCTGCCACTTCCGCCTTGGCGTGGCGAGTGGGGGCGGAGGCGGCTCGGCCTGTCGGTTACCGGCGGCGCAGCTGGGGGTCGGCACTGAGGGAAGGTCCCCGCACCACCCGCCGCCGCGGAGGACCGGGGCCGGACTCCTGCCGCGCAGAGCGGTCCGAAGAGGCGGGTAGCGCCCCTCCTCGGTCCCGTCACTCCGCGTTATTCACCACAGTAGACAGATTATCTGTTGTCCTTTTCCTTTCTCCGTTTACGGATGGGGAAACTGAGGTAGCACCCCGCCCCCAAGCTCTCGGGGCGGAACTAGGTTGCCGGGCTGTTCACCTTAGATCCGCAGTATTTGTTTACAAGTCTGCCTTGCTTTTGAGACAGCCTGTCCTTACAACCTCATCAGACTGCCTGATAATTGATCGACAGCTTGTGGATGGAGGTTTCAACTTCCCATATTCTTAAACTATACTCCTCCGGAGTGGTTACGATAGTTAACCAACTATTGAGTATCTTCTGTGAGCCATACCTTTGCGCTCGATAATCCAAGCTTTAACCCTCAAAACAACCCTGAGAAGTATGTGTTACGTTATACTTCCCTAATGCAGGAGAAACACAAGTTAAAGGAAGGAAAATACCTTTCCAAAGCCTTAAGTGGTAGAACCTTGGGCTTTCTGATTCCACAGCCTGTGCTATTAAAGAAACCTCACAAAATCTCAGGCCTGATAAATTATTTTTATCTTTTTGTAAACGTGATGTATGTGAAAAGCGCCTCCCACAATGCTTGGAACTTGGGCACTCAGTAAATATTGATTAATCTTATACTCTGTCTTGAGTCCTTGAGGAAAGTGCAAAAAGGATTCTTAGATGTTCAAAGAACCCAATGATCATGTGGCCCTATGAAGTTACTTCTCCCTTTAGGGCATAGAACGGCACTTCTTTCTGGGCCCTCGTTTTCTGATATACTAGGAAGGAGGTGAACTGTTTTGTTTATAATCTATGCTCTGCTGCTACTAGTATTTGAAATAACTTTACACATAAAACAAAAATGACAGGCACAATAGAGATCGACTGACTGATGAATAGGGAATTAAACCAGGTGATCTCAAGAGGTCCACTTCAGGTTCTGAGCTTAGCTTCTCGCAGACTGAGTTTAACCCTCTTTCCTCTCTGGACTTCACGTACCCCAGCTTGCTGACTGACAGGGACGACACTTCTTTTCCCTGCTGCTTTGAGCTCCTGATGTTGATAACTTTTTTTCTAAGGAACTCCTTAGGAATAAGATTTCTTAATTCCTTTATCTTAACCATGTGCAGTAGAATCTGTTCATTCATCTACACAGTGATAAAAGTTCTGAACTCTTTCTTGTCCTTCCAACCTCCATCTCTTCTGGAGGATTGTTACTTCAAAATGCAGAATAGTCCAGGAGTGTTTGCCCTCTGTTCTAATATTTTGGCCTCTTTATTGCAAGAAATTCCTTAAGTGCTGTGTTAGTTCACTGTACCTTCATGGCCACAGTACCTTGAAAAACTGAACATTAGTCCTTTTCTGTGGGTGTCTGAATATCAAGGTTGAAATTTACATCAGCAAATTTAAGTCTACGGTACAGCTAAGGTTGGCACACATCTAAGATTTATGATTTTGGATTTTACACATAACTCCTTTATATGAGTGTTTTAATTAGCTGCTTGACCATTGTGATACAATGTTGAAGCAAAGAAGTCATAGGCTCTAGTTTTTATTTGGGAGATGGATTTAACCTTAAAACATCAAGGTATACAGGTTCGTGCCTAAGTTCACTGTCAGTGCGGCGCGGTTAGCAATTACAAAACCTTTGATTCTCTTTTATTCTTTTAAATGTAGAAAACAATGTCTTTCATCTGAATGATGCAGTTGCAGAGGTTAGAAAATTAGCTGGAAGAGGTTTAATAATAGCCCAGTCTCTTATTCTGTCCCTCACATCTCTTTTAAGGCATACAAGTCAAACAAGACTTTTAAATTGGCTTTACTTGTTCTTAAAAAGTGTGGAATGTTGTTAGCAGGAGTATCATTGACCAGACTAGAATTCATGATTTTATAGTGTCCTTAGAATCTTCAGAAATCAAAATTTTATTTTTTAAAAATGTCTCCCCTGCTAACTTAGTGTTAATGTAGCCAAGATACATTTTTGCCAAATTGTGCAATGAAGCATTTCACCCTGTTTGCAAGAAGAGCTGGTTAAGTGTGACATACTGTATCAGAGCAAGGCCCAGAATGGATTCCTGAGTGCTGCAAGAGCAGTGAATGTCTGGAAATCTGGTACTATTTCTCATTAACACATCATCTGACCTTGAACAGAGGACGTGACTTCCTCGTATTTTGACAGCTAGATAGCCTATTGTTCAACTTCTTTGCCTAGGTTTCCTTTCTTTTTGCCATTGTATGGCTTATAAGAAATACAGAATGTGATTTGGAGAAAATGATCTACTTGAAGGTTTTGCTAATAACATTTGGTAGCAGTTCTTTGCTGCGGAAATGTTTGGGAGAAGCTGACGTGCCTACAGAGTTTTCATAATTGGTTAGGTTTTTCTGAATGCCAAAGAACTGAATGGTGTCTTACAGTGAGATCTTTAAATAGATAACTTTGAATCTCATTCATTTTTTGTTTGTATTTCTGAGTTCTTTGTGGTATTTAATTTTTAATACCTGGTTGATCAAGCTAGAACAGGCTTTTAAAATGTATTAAGAGTATAGACTGTATTGATATGCTGTGATATTGATATGATCATAATGTTAATGTATATTGCAAACTCGGTGAAGCAAAACATACTGTTTTATAAACAGGATTCTTTAATTTTGGTAAAACTATGACTTTAACAAATCTATTTTTCCCCTCCTAGATTTACCAACAGCATGAATCAAGAAAAGTTAGCCAAACTTCAAGCTCAGGTCCGGATAGGGGGCAAGGTGAGTATGGCATGAGAAAACCTGATAGGAGAATGTATGATTGCCAGATAATATTACTATGACTTTGTGGTCATTGAGTCTAAATTTTTTCTAATAATCAAGATCAAACCACATTCCAGTTTGAAAATAATTTGTCTAGATCTAAAACAGGTTAAACAGAACACTTTTCTCTCTGATGGCACTGGAAATAGACACCCTTGTTTGAATCCTAACCTTTTGTGTGTATGTGTGTATGTGGGCACACAGGTATGTGCAAGTATGTGTGTACACATGTGTATGTGCCTGTGGAGGCCCATGGTTGGTGTCTCTTATACATATATTCAGACAGGGTCACTTTGCCAGCTTGTTTCCCAGGTCCTATTTCTGCCTTCCAGGTGCTGGAATTGTAGGTGGGCCACCACGCCCACCTGGCTGTTACATGGATTCTGGGGATCTGAACTTTCATGCTTGTGCTTTATTTGTGGAGCCAACCTTTGAGCCCCTGAATCCTAACTCTTAACATCTGCTAGCTTTGTGACATGAGCAAGTTGTCTAGACTTGTTAAGCTTCTATTCTTTTCATCTGAAAAATATAAATAATCTTAAAAGGGGCTAGTGAAAATTAGAGTATTGTTTATAAAACACCTAAGTGATGTCTGACACAAGGTGCATGTGTAATAAATAATAGCTATTATGTTAAGATTTACTTGTAGGGATTGACAGATACTAGGCAACATTCCTACCACGAACTTAGGTGTACAAGTAGGTTTTGTTGTTGTTGTTGTCGTCATCTTCTTGAGGGTAAGGGGTTGAGATGGGATCTCCCTGTAGCCCCAGTTGGCTTGGAACTCACCATGTAGACCAGGCTGGCCTCAGAGATCTGCCTGTCTCTATCTCTTGGGTGCTGGGATTAAAGGTGTGCACTATGCCTGACTGTGGACAAGTAGTTTAACTGGAGATGTTTGAAGTGATTGTACATTTTGTTGATTGCCGAATTTTCCTACCAAATCCCTTTTTGTTCTTCCATGTTGGTGAACACGAACATAAGCTTTCATGTTCCACTCACTTTAAAGCCAAAGGAGTGATAGTTCTGAGCACCAAAAACCCTTGGTTTCCCTTCAGTTGGCTCAAGAAGAATATTCTACCCTCACCTTTTCCTTGTACAGTGTTTGCAAAAGAGAAAGAACACTGCCTCCTTTTATATAGATCACTGTGGAGAAAGGGCAGGTAGGACACTGTATATAACACGTCCCAACATCATCACACTGAGGATAACCACAGCTCCTGAGGGTGGAGACAGAAGGATAGGGAAGAAGTGACTAGTACTTTTCCTCTGTTAGTGATAGAGTCGTATGACTCTGGAGTCATAGCAACACACTGATAGCCATAGTCCTCACGTTGTAGCCCCAGGTGTGATACAGTACACCAGTGCAAAAACTGGAGATTTAACAACAGTGGGATACACCTAGACTGGCCTAATGTCCCACATCACAGTTACATTTTTTTTATTTACTCTTTCTTTATTGTGTATATATGTGCGGCATATGCATGCATGTGCAGGTTTATACAAACTTGTGTGTGTAGAAGTCAGAGTGTGTGTCATTCTCTATTGCTTACCACTTCTTATGTGTTTTGCTATTACTGTTTGTGTGTGTGTGTGTGTGCATGTGCATGTATATGCCATAGCACATCTGTGAAAGTCAGAGGACAACTTGAAGGACTCATTCTCTCCTTCTACCATGTGGGATCTGGGGATCAAACTAAAGTTTATCAGTCTTGACAGCAAATGCTTCAACCCACTAAACCATCTCACCAGACCCATCTTATTTTTATGAGTGTATTGTCTTCATGTATATAAGTGCACCTGTGTCATGTGATGTCCACAAGGATCAGAAGAAGGTGTCGAATCCCCTGGAACTAGAGTTACAGGTGGTTGTTAGCTGCCATTTAGGTGCTGGAAATTGAACCCATGTCCTCTGCAAGAGCAGCCAGTGTTCTTAACCTCCAAGCCATCTCTCCAGCCCCTTCCATCCACCTTATTTTTTTAGATTGTTTCTCACCAAACATGGAGCTTGGCTGATTCAGCTGGACTGGGTGGCCATCGAACCTATAGAATCCTTCTGTCTCTACTTTCCAGTGCTAGGATTATAGGCATGTGCTGCCACCCCCACTTTTACATGGGTTCTGAGGATCCAAACTCAGGTCTTTGTACACTAAGCACTTGACCTACTAAGTCATATCTCCAGCTCACAATTACATAGTTGTAATTCAGTGATTAGTACATTCATTAATTTATCTACTATTTACTGAGTAATTACCACATGCTATGCACAGTAAATAATCAAGATTTCCTACTTTTGACATGGCTCAACTTGGAAGTTAGTCATGCTTTCAATTAGGGTTACAATGGAGAATGGTAAGTTATAATAAAGACCAAGGTAGTTCTGCTTAGAAAAGGCAAGCTGGAATTTAAAGGATGAATAAGAATTTATCACTGGATATTACCAACAGGTAAAAAAGGGTTAGGAGAAAGCAGGGTAAAACTGGGATTGTCATTTACACCCATGCAGAGGCACATACGGTGCTGAGATAATGTGAAACTTAATAATGGCAGGCAATAATTTGACCGGGTATTTTGGGCTCCATCATAGTTTATGACCCATTCTAAGGAGCTTGGGATTTATCCATACACGGTGGACACTATTGAAGGATTTTAAGAAGGAAAGGAAAGGAAATGGAGGCTTAGCATAGAGAACAATCGAGACATTCCTGTACTACATGGATACAGACTTAAGGGTTGGAACTGACATGATTAAGTGACTAGTGGAATATGAGAGAAAGTGGGGGTGAAAGATAGAAGAGTCCAGGATGTTTCCCAGACTTGGAGAAGTTTAGAAAGTAGGTCTTAAAGGAAGATTGGTGAACTGGTAAACTTGTAGACATGTTGAGTTTTGTTTTTGTTTTTGAGGCGGAATCAGCCCAGGCTACCCTAGATTTTGATACGTACATCAGACTTATAGGTGATCCTCCTGCTTCTGTCTTCCTGAGTGCTGGGAATACAGGTGTATATAAGCTACTACACGGGCTAAACAAACTGAATTTGAAGTACCTTAGGATCCTTTGGACTGGTATCTATGTATAGCAAGCAGCTCTGTGCCGTGGCATACCCCTGTAATTGGCATGCTCAGGAGCTGAAGCAGGATTGCTTCACTATATGGTAGTGAAAACTTTGTCTCAAACAAATAGAAAATACACAGTAAGAAACTAAGCTATCCTTAAATTAGGAATGCTTCATAAATAAATGAACATCTGTGTAAATAGGTATGCTGTAGCAAATGGAGGTCATCCTAACCCATGTGGTCAGAGCTTTCTTCCCTGGCTGAGACTGAAGGAAGCTCTTAACCTTTTTTCTGTAAAGCTGAGGATTACTGCAAGAGTGATCCAGAGACTGAAAACCCCATTCACTTCTTACCACTGACTAATCTTCAGAATTTAGGCTTTTGGTAGTATTTCAGCTCTGATGTTGGTTACATTTTTATAAATTGGCCCAGAAATGTAATCCTTAATTTTAAATGGTTCTTGGGTGGAAAAAATGTATTTTGAATTATCATTATAGAAATGAACTTTTACTATCTAGTAAATAGTCTCGTTTTCAACCTATTTGTCCAGGCCAAAGGGCTAAGCATCATCCTCCTGTCCCACATCTATTCTGTTGGAGGTCACGTTTCTTGAGACTGTCTGGCACATGACTATCTATGTTACCACAACTCTCATCTCTCACCATACTTATGCATGAGCCCCCTGACTGGTCTTGTTGTAGCCTCCTAGTCAGTTTTCCACACAGCAAACCTAGGAGTAAACAGGTCAGATGAAGTCAGCTGTTTAGTAGCTTCCTGTTGCATTTAGAATAAAATCAAGTACCTGCCCAGGAAGTCCTAAGCTACATGATCTTGTCTGTCTTTTTGATTTTATTTTTCTCTTCCTCATTGTCCACTCTGCTCTAGCCACACTGGCCAACTTTCTGTGTCTAGAAAGGACAACTCGACCTTGTTCCATTCTGCCTGGATGACTCTTCCCTAGCTGTGGTCTCAATTCTAGTGAAGTAATACTTCATTCTTACCTAGTCATTCTTAAATTACTATGTTCTGGGTTTTGTTTTGGTTTTTGTTTTTCATAGCCTTTACCTTGTTTGAAATGATCTAATTTGTTTATGTAGTTTGTTGACATTTCCCTTTTATTGTAATGTAAGAACTTCAAGTAAAATTTTGATCTTCTTCATTCCTGGATTCTCAGACTCTTGATCACTTATATAGTAGAGATTTAATTCTCATTGTATTTCCTAAGGTTTTAGACTTTACTGGAAGTAGCTGACAAGATTCTAAGAAAACATTCCTTACTGTGCTTGAAACTTGTTATAAAGTACACTAAGCCCAATATTTTAAAATCTACTACATTGAAATGATAAAAGCTTAGATACTAGAGAATAATTACTGGCTACAACTGACCTTCAGAAAACTGTTGGCTAACAGTCACAACTCTGTATAGTCTTATTAATCAGTACTGCTCTGTTTTTTAATGTGGGGTATAGATAGTTGTGGGAGGAAAATCACTTGCTAAGTATGTTAACTTTTCTATCCGATTACTTTTCAGGGCACAGCTCGAAGAAAGAAGAAGGTGGTACATAGAACAGCTACGGCTGATGACAAAAAGCTTCAGAGTTCTCTAAAAAAACTGGCTGTGAATAATATAGCTGGTATTGAAGAGGTATGAGCACTTTGAAAACCAAAATTATAGAGCAGCAACACATGTACAATTCTTTACTTTCTAAAATTAAAATATGGATAGGGCTTAGAAGAACCTTTAATATTGTTACACAAATGTCTTTGAAGAATCATAGCTACTAAACTTGCTTCTGGAATGAAATTAAATAATGTTAATAGGCAACTAGGGATTTTCTTTATACTTTTCAGACTTAAGGTATTTATAATATGATAGAATTATGAAGCTATTCTTGAATTTTAATGTAGAATAAGACTTTTTTTTCTGTTTTGTATTGTTTCTGTGAGATACTGTATATCCCAGGCTGGCCTCTTAACTTGTGATCCTGCCCCTGTAGTGTTCAGATTTAAGGTAGGGAATGTATCACCATGCCTAGCAAGTTATATCTTTCTAATGGTGTAGAAATAAACCCCAGTATTTTTTCAAATGCACCTTTTCTTTTAACCCTAACTTAGCCTTTCTATACCATAAAGCCTCTAGCACCCCAAAAACCTCTAGCAATAGCTTTATATAGATTATGGCCAGAGAGATGGCTCAGCAGTTAAGAGCACTGGGTGCTCTTAAAGGGGACCTGGGTTCAATTCCCAGCACCTACATGGCAGCTGACAACCATCTGTAACTCCAGTTCCAGGGGATCTGATGCCCTCTGCCGACCTCTTGAGGGCATTGAATGACATGGGTGCATTTACATACATGCAGGCAATACACTCATACACATAAAAGTAATAAATATCTCAAAAATATCAAAATAATAATAAACAGATGAACTTCCTTTTCTTTTTTATTTTATTTTTTAGGGTATTGTCTCACTGTACGCCTAGGCAGGCCTCAAACTTGTGATCTTTCTGCCTAAGCCTCCAGAGTGCTAAGATTATAGGTGTGCATTCAGTTAACTGAATTTATTAACTTACTTTCAAAAATTATTAATTCTTAGGTGGGCATGGTAGAACACACTTTTAATCTTATACTCTGGAGGCAGAGGCAGTTGGATCTTTGTGAGATCAAGGCCAGCCTGGTCTACATAGTGAGGTCCAGGCTAACTGGGGCTACAGGGAGACTCTGTCTCGAAAAACCAAAACAAACAAAAAGAAGCTCAGTTCCTTCAAACTTTCCTTCGAGCATGTATTCAGTGGTAAAGCACTTGTCCAACATGCATGGGACCTTTAATCTCCAACCTGCCAAAACTAAGCTAACAGACACACAGACACAAACCCTAATAATATGAAACCTAACATAATTGAAAATGTTTATATAATTTTATCTTTGTCTACTTTTTTACTTCAACTCCTCTGTATGCCCAGCGTCAACGCTGTTGACATTTTGAAGCAGATAACTCTCTGTTGTGGCAACTTTCCTGTGCCTCGTAGGGTATTTAACAGCGTCCCTGGTCTCTGTCCACTAGATGTTAGTTAACCCCTCCATACCCAGTTGTGGCATCAAACATGTCCCTGAAGGTACTGTTACGCTCCTGTAATTCTAGCACTTAGGTGTCTGCCTCCCCAGTATAAGTGCAGGCCAGCTTTGATTATATAATATAGTAAGACCCTGTCTTAAAAACAACCACCACAACAAAAAATGACCTCTAGATATTGTCAAATGGTTTTTAGAAGAGAAAAAAAATTCATCCTTAGCTGAGAAACATTTATTTGGAGAGGTGAAAAATATATTTTGCTTATAGTATAAATTTATTTGTGTTTTTTCTCTAGACAGGATTGCTATTATATAGCCCAGGCTGACCTCAAGCTTTCAGTAATTCTTCTACCTCAGCTCCCTGAGTGCTGGGATTGCAAGTATATACCACTACACCTGGCTTTTCAGTGTAGCTTTAACTATGTAGTCTCTATTTCTTATATTTAACTATATGTAGGGCATCTATTTCTAAATGCTTGTTCAAATTTAGAAGACTTTATAACTATTTGTCCTGCCTTTAAGCTCCACAGTGCTGGGGTTATAAGGTTATACCACCCACCAAAACACCTGTTTATGGCTTTTTTGTGTGTATGTGTTTGTGTGTGTGGTGTATGTTATATATACACATGTGTATAAGTACACACGCCTACGTATGCTTGTTCTCACAGAAGCCAGAGGAGAATGTCAGGTGTCCTGCTCTTACATTCTCAGCCTTCTTCAGTTGAGACAGCGTATCTCACTGACCCTGGAGGTAGCTAGTGCCAGGGAACCCCAGCAGTTTTCCTCGTACCCCCGCCCCCAGGGTTACAGGCACTGTGTTACTCTTGGCTTTTTATGTGGGTTAATGCTTGAGCTGTTATGTAATTAGCCATCTTCCCAGCTCCTGTGGCTCTTAAGATTAAACTTTTTATGAATGCTTCACAATGAAATAAGGAACCAGTTAGTAATTATTTCTTTTTTGGAGGTGTTGGAAATCAAACCCATAGCTAGCCAAGCACTCTTATCACTCCCTGAGCTCCATTCCAGCCCTCGTCAGTAATCTCTGGTCTATTCAAACTACTGTCAAACTTCATAATGCTGTGCTGAGGTTATGGTTCTGTTGTACCTGAAATTGTCACAGTAAAAACCTTAATAGTTAACACTGCACATCTACTCTGTTCTAAGCATTTTGCCAAGAACTTTACTAGCACAGAAGATATTATTCATTGCATCTGTCATTTGCAAATTGTAATCTGATAGGGAAACTCATTAGACAGCTAGACATATAAATATGTACTATTCCATTTTAACTTTGTAACATTACTATGAGTTGGTTATTATAGATGAAGGAGCTAGTACTTACAGTTTTACCAACCCAAGATGTCATAGGTAATACGTGCTGAAAGTCTGGGTTTGAACTAAAGCATGTTAAAAGCCAGAGTTTATACTATCCATTAAGTTAGTTTGCTTTTTTTTTATCTGTTCAGTTTGACTTTTTCCTCTCCTCTTGTCTCTTCCACAGTATCTTAACCCCCCCCCCCCATGCCCTGTATTATTGAGCATCTCCATTTAGAATTCAATAGTGGTGACTTTATAGATAAAATAAATCTCCATTTGTATTTTAAAGGACATTTCTGTTTTTCATTTTTTTAGATCTTTATGTAAAAGTAATTTCCAGATACCTTTCTGGTAGCACCAGATAAACTGTTCGTTCTCTCTCCCTCCTTCCCTCCCTCCTTCCCTCCTTCTCTCTCTCTCTCTCTCTCTCTCTCTCTCTCTCTCTCGTGTGTGCGTGTGTGTGCGTGCGCATGTGTTGGTGGGAGTCAAACTTGACTTCGTGCATGCTAACCATGCATTCTGTCACTGAACTATTCTCCCAGCTCTGTATACACTTCTGTTGTAGCATTTACTAAACTATGTCGTTAATTCTTTTTGTTGATATTGCCACTGCAGTTTCATTAATTCCACAATACTACATAGAGAAGTAGTGATGTGAATTGACCTGTTCACACTCTCACTGCTTCCTCTTCACTTCCAACACGTTATCTTCTACCGCCTACAGACTAGATGCATAAGGAAATTATGCATAAAGTAATTAACAACACAAAATGGCAGCTGTAAAGTTCCCAGATATTTGAACCAACCTCAGATGAGAAGGTTTTACTGTTTTCTTTCTCTCTCTGAAATTGATCTTTCAGAACCAAGATATCTGTGCTTATGTAACCTTTTGCATATTTAAAGTATGTTTGTTTAGGAGCATGTAGTGTACTATCTATATACCATCACTTGCTCATATACTTTTGGGTAAAAACAGCTTCTTGTGAGGGAAAAAGCTCTGCAGCATTAATGTATTCATGGGAGCATAATTGTGCTCAGAAACACTATGATTGGAAAATAGAGATATGTGTCTTAGGATAGGAGAGATCCACTAAGTACAAATTTGAGGCTGTCAGGATGGCTCAGCAAGTAAGGACTTCTTGATCTTAGTCTATATATACCTTGTGTGACTTAAACCAAAATCACAGACAGATGTCTTCATATGAAATGCATACAGCTTGCCTTGTGAATTTAACAAGTTCTTTCCGTTGCCTAGAAAAGCAGAGGAACTGACCTTGCTGAGCCCAACATTTCATCCTTTAATGCTTTTTTCCTTCCTTCCTTCCTTCCTTCCTTCCTTCCTTCCTTCCTTCCTTCTTTTCTTCCTTCCTTCCTTCCTTCCTTCTCCCTTCCTCCCTCCCTTCGCTCCCTCCCTTCCTTCCTTCCTTCCTTCCTTCCTTCCGTTTTTCCTTCACATCCTTTGATAGTTTCTTATAGCTTGTGACCAGAAACCTTATATAACTATGCCATTTGCTTAGTAGGATGGAAGGAAAATTCGATAGAAATGAAATCTTTTTTTAACTCCTCATATTTCATTCTCTCCACATTCTAAGATTAACTCTTCACTCTTCTCTGGACTTTCTATATGTGCAGCTGCATCCTTTTTATACCACCTCATTTAAAACAACTGAATAAATTTATCTCACATTCTGAAATGGCATGTGTCTTACTTGTCACACTCAGATGTGACACAGCCATTTCACACTGGAAAGACCTGTGTCAGGAAGCACAGTATGACTTAACATTCTGCCCTGGAAGAGAAGTCTGAACAGAAGAAAAATGCATAAATTTGTTGTTTTTCATCCCTTGTTAGCCTCTCCAGATGTCTGATAATTCTTTCCCATTTGACTTTGTTTGTTTGTTTTTTGGAAAAGGGTTCTCCTGTAGTCCCAGTTGGCCTAGGCTTGGTACCAAGCCGGCCTTGATCTCATAGAGATTCTCCTGCCTCTGCCTCCCAAGTGCTGGAGTTAAAGGTGTGTCACCATACCTAGTCCATTTGACTTTGTTTTGAGACAAGTACCTGATTTCAATTCCATGGAATTTTGAGATTTTATAAGCAAATAATCATTGTAAGTATGAGAATGACCTCATAGGAAGGAAACCAAATAGCATGTTGAGAAATCCTAGTTCCGCTCCAGTATTCAACTCGCATTTAACCAGATATTTGTCCTTGGGTGTATTACTTAGTCAAGAGCACTGTCTTCTGTATTTATTCCTGTAGCCTAAAGGTTTTAAATAAGCAGACCTTTATGTTCAAATATAGTCTGAACTGTTTTAAACAATATGGATTTCAAATCTATTTTGACCTTAGTATCTGTTAATCTAGAGTGTTTCAAATTCCAATATTTGAAACTCCTCATGCCCAGGGTGTTTGTAGAAATCCTTTACTGAGCCATGTGATTTTTAAAATACAGTCCTACCACTCTCTATGTATTCTTTTCCCATCTAAAATTCTGTGACTCTAGAGTGGACCCAGAGCAGCTTTCCACTTTATAACCACTGTTACCTCCTGGGCCTTCCAGGGTTTTGGTCACTTTAGCATTTGACTTTACTATAACTATAGTCTCTTCAGAATTATATAGTTCATCTTCCAGAGTTAATATAAATTGAGTCATGATGCTATTTGTTTACAGAAGTAGAACTAAGCACTTACTATGTATGATACACTTAAAAGAACCTTAAGTACAGTCCATTGCAGTACTGAGAAACGGGAAGGTATAGAATTCTATTAGGATTTTTGTCACACACACAGAAATTAGTTGTGAGGTTATCTGTAATTTTCCAGACATTTGTCTATATTTTCTTTGTTCCAAATCTGCCTGAAATTTTAGAAACCTTCTTCCTCATCTGTACTGTCAGTGGTGGTGATTCCCTCTGAGGAGGGAACTGCCCATAGAGAGCACTCAGCATCTGTATAATGGGGCAAGGGCAGTTTTGGGATGAATCATGAAATACCTCTAAAGTAATCATGTGTTAACACAACCATTTTATATAATAAGTGGGTTATGACCAAGGTGACTTACCCAGCAGAATCTGCTGCATGGTGGAATGACATTATCTACACATTTAACTTATATAAATGAAACCTTATCAAAGCAAAACAAAAAATGCAGAGAGACAAAATAACAATTTAATAAATAGCATGTGTTCACCCTTCCATTTCAGTAATTCCAAGGCAATGGAATAATTCTAATTTGACACAATTAGTTCATATGGTAAAAGCTAGAGAAATAGTGATAGGATGATTTTAAGGCTTTCCCAGTTATTAACAAAACATGTTCAAGTAGGTAAGGGATGGGAGAGCCTCGATGTTTACAGAAATTAATGAAGACAGTTGAGAAACGATACTTGAATTAGAGAAACTTGTCAGGCCTGTTGGTGAAGACCTGTAATTCCAGCTGCTTGGAAGACTGAGGCAGGAGGATCGCAAGTTCAAGACCAGCCTGAGCAACTTAGTGAGAATCTGTCTCAAAAAGTAAAAGGATGGCTCAGGATGGACATAGTGCAGCAGTGGAACCTAGCTTACACGAAGTCCTGCATGCAAAGAGAAAGAAGGAATTAGCTGGGTGATGCAGCAACACACCTGTAGCCCCGGCTGCCTAGAAGGCCCAGGCTGAACTGTGGCTCGAATACAGCACAACAAGATCCCTATGGCTAATTCTTAAACATAGTTAAGGTCCGGCACAGAGGGTAAAAATGCTTGCTGTGTACACCTGACAACATGAGTTTGGTCCTGGGAACCCAAGTAAAGGTGGAAGGAGACAGCCAATCCCACCAAGTAGTTGTCCTCTGACCTCCACACGTTTACGCTCCCCCACTCCCATTTACAATCATAATAAAAACAATACTTTTTTAAAAAGAACTGACAATCTCCTGTTTTTAAAAAAATGATAAAAATAGGTTACAATTTTGGCAAATTTACTAAGTAGTCCAAGGAGTGAAACACCTCGTTTATTAACTTTCTGTGTCTTCTTTGTGAATTTTCAGTGGTTATGTTAATATATACTTGTTCCACCTTCCAATCAGTCCTCTAAGATGCTATCCTACTAAGTAGTGATTACACTGATTTTGTTTTATGGTATAAATTGAATGGAATAATGAGTAGTCCATTTCATTAAGAAGCTGGCTCTTGGTTGATTGTTCCATTAAAAAAAAAAAGGTCATTAATATCCTCCTCAGAGCCTGAGTGACTGTTTCTTGATCATCCTAGTGATTTGTGCTATCCAGCTTCACTGTACCCCATTACTAAGGTGTTGCTCTAGTAGCTGATTGCTACTGTGGGATTGCTTAGCTACTAAAAGCCATAATTGGTAAAATGACTTTTAAAAAAGATACTCTCTTAGTTGTCTTCAGCATATGAAATACGTTGCTTTCTGTGCTCATACAGGTGAACATGATTAAAGATGATGGGACAGTTATTCATTTCAACAATCCCAAAGTCCAAGCTTCCCTCTCCGCTAACACCTTTGCAATTACTGGTCATGCTGAAGCCAAACCAATCACAGAAATGCTTCCTGGAATATTAAGTCAGCTTGGTGCTGACAGCTTAACAAGCCTTAGAAAGTTAGCTGAACAGTTCCCAAGACAAGGTTGGTATTTAATTTAATACCTCTTTCTCTTCCCTACTTTAATTAAGGAACCTGTAATTTAAAAAATATTCCATCTGGAGTGTTCCATTGATAAGAGTGCTTGTCTAGTAGGGAAAAGGCCCTGGGTTCAATCCCCAGTACTGGATAGGATGACACATACCTATAATCCCAGGAGAATGATCAAGGTCATCCTTGGCTATATAGAGAGATTAAGGCCAGTCTGGGCAGAGACCCTGTCTCAAAAAAAGGGGGAGGGGGTGTCCTGTCTTAAATTGAGAGAATTTGCTTCAGTGTAGTTCTTTTACTTTCTATAATGTCCCTTGTATGATTTTACAAAATTTAGTTTGCTTTTAATTAATGTAGTGTGGCATACAGAATGTTCGCATATAGTACTGTCACTTGCACTATAGGCGTGTGTATCATAAATTCTGAATTTCCAAGTTGGCTTGATTTCACTTATTGTCTCGAAATATTAAAGAGCTTCATAATTCAGTGCTCATGTTACATAGCTAGATGCTTTCACTGGTACTTACATCAAATGAAATGAAAACAAAGTCTTAAAAGTTAAACTTTTGTTGTTTTAATATTACTTAAGCAAAAAAAAGAATTTTAGATGTACAGTGTTAACAGCTGCCAAATGAGATTTAGATAAGAAAGTGGGGATAGATAAGCATTCTGGGTGTCCTGTAAAAGGTTTTGTTCACAATGACTAATAGTAAAATAAACTTTTTTGTAGTGTTGGATAGCAAAGCACCAAAACCAGAAGACATTGATGAAGAGGATGACGATGTTCCAGGTACGTGACATTTTTTAGTCTTATAGTTTATCTCAGGCCAGTGAGGTGGTTCGGTAAGTAAAGGCATTTGCCTCAACCCAGGACCCGAAAGATGGAAGGAGAAAACTAATATCCACAAGTTTCTTCCAACCTCTGAATGCCTGCACACCCACAAAATAAATGAATTAATTATATACAATTTTTACAACTAAGAAAAAAGATTTATCTTTTTTCAGTCATTGCATAGATGACTTTCTGGATTTTGTTGACTAAATTTAAGTTAAGTTACAAGGATATGGGACGTGTTAAGTTGCTAGTTAAATATTAGCAAGCTTGGAGGACAATGAAATGAACCCTTCCCTCATGTTCAGGAGCCTTTATAAAACAAAGGAAAAGCACTGGAGGACTAGTTAGAAAAATAGTAATGCATTGCCCCAGGAGGTGAGAAGAAGGTGTCAGATCCCCAGGAACTGGAGTTATAGGTGGTTGTGAGCCACCATGTTGTTCCTGGAACTGAACCCAGGTAGTCTGCAATAGTAGGAAGTGCTATTAACTACTCAGCCATGTCTCTAACCCCAAGATGACTGTTTTTAAAAATGCAGAAAAATGAATCATTATTACTGAAGTATCACCAATTTACTTCTTCCTGTTGTGTTAAGTTTTATCTTTATTTACATGTATGTGTGTGTGTGCCTTTGTGAGTTTATGTACACCATGTGGTGCCTGTGGAGGCCAGAGGGCGTTGGGTCCCCTGGAACTGGAGTTCCAGGTAGTTATGAGCCACCTAATGTGGGTGGCAAGAATCTAGGTCCTCTGGAAGAGCAGTAAGTGCTCTTAACCCCTGAACCATCTCTCCAGCGCCCCCATTCTGTTTTTTACTAATTCTGATTATAACAAATATGTTTTTATTGGCAATTCCTTTGACTTCTTTTCTTTTGTCTTTTTCTCAGATCTTGTAGAAAATTTTGATGAAGCATCGAAGAATGAAGCTAACTGAAATCCACTGGTTTTTGGAAACTGGCATGGACTAGATTTAACAATCAGCTATGTTGTTCCAAAGTTTTGCAGACACGGCGAACATCACCTGTTACTAGTTCAGTAATATAAATATTTTGTATATTAATAATGCTGTTTGTTCAGCATTTCTCGGTCATTTGGTTTTGCATTTTGCACTTCTTCCCAGGATTATTCTTTTGGTCAGAATATGAAGTATTGGTGCAGTTTGAGGGTGGTTTTGGGTTTCGATTCTTGGAGGCGGGAGGGATTTTGGTTGTGTGTATGTATATGTATGCGTGAAGGTATGTGTGTATACAGTGGTGAGCAAATTGGATAACAGTTATATTTATCCTTTTTCTTCCTTCAGTAGAAATAAAACCAATCTTTGCATTTGGTACTTTTTTTTCTGGTAACACTGAAAATTAATGAGAAGTGAGTACCTTTCATTTCAGATCTGAAGCAATTCCTACCGTTGGAGGTTGGGTTTTAATTTCCTTGGCTAACTGTCATATTTTTCATATACTTCTCTGGGTTGAAAGTATCCTGAGACATTTTATCACCAGATTGACACCAGAGTAACAGGTCAGGTACCTTTGGTGTGGTTGCCTTAGATTCACTTACCTAATCAGACCCAGAGATTTCCTTTACTTAGCAGTCTTCCTAGTACTTCTCTCTCCTCTCCTTTGGTCTTCAAATGGACTGGCAGCCTTTGGTATATCCTTATCTTCTGCCCAACTCAAGAAAGAGTTTCTCATATAGAGTTAAGTGAGTGCCTGGTCCCTCTTTGTAAGCTTTGGATTCCTCGTCTTGAGGAAAACTCCATCTTCAACATTTTATTTTCCTTCACCTTTACAGTATGGTAGATTTCAAACTGGAATAGCTAGCAAGTGCTTGCTCAATAACTTTATGCCAGCCTTATCCCTAGCTATTGCCAGTCTTACCCTGGACCGTCGCTGTTCTCCATAGCAGATATAAGAGTGCCTCTTTTTCAGCAAGACTGAAATTGGGAATGTCCTTTTGAAAGAAAATAACGTAGGCCATGGACTCATCCCCTAGCAACAATGGGCATTCTGTGAAACGCTGCTGGCTCTAGGAGAAGTTCTTTAGTCCTTTTCCTACTCTTGGCCTTGAACCTACCTCTGGGTAGATCTTATTGACGGTAGCTGCTTAAAACACCCTCCTGCATGCCTGGAATAATGCTTTGAGGGGAGCAGTGGTAAAACACAGTAATTTTTTTACCTCCTCTCAGAGGATCTAGAGGTAAGCTGAATTCATTCACTCAAGTTTTCCTCCTACTTTCTGGTAAAAGCTTGCATTTCGCATATTAGCATTTATTATAGCCAGTATTTTAGGATAAGATTTAAGGAGTCTATTCTTTCCCGGCCATCGCCAAATTAACTGCAGCTTAACTTGGTAGCATGCCAACTTTTGTTTCAAGCTAGATCTCTTTCCCTGGTATTTAAAGTGCGAGACCAACAGCATATGAGAGATCTGCGGACATGAAGGCCAGCTCTTTGTGTTTTTTCATCTAAACATTTCCAATTTATTTTATAAATTTGTTGGATTTTTCCTGTTATGTTTTATATAATATGGAGTTAAAATAAAATAACAGTAATAAAATAACAGTACAAAAGAGGAGATTATTTCCTCTTGTGCTTCTGTTACTGTCGTCTACAGTTTCCTTTTACTCTATTTCTCCTCTGCTTCATTCCCAAATGAATCACAGTGTGCTCATCATTTAAAATACCCTCGTCCGTTGTTGGTCAGTATCTATACCTGGTCTGCTTAGTCTAGAATTTGTTCCTCTGACTGCACACATTGTAAAACAGAGAGAGGTCGGCAGTGTGGTGGTTGGAAAAGAGAGGGCAGAGGCTTCAGTCCAATGAGACGTTTCCACATGTAAACTTCCTTCTGTTTTTGCAGTTCTGTAAGTCTCACTTTGGAAATCCTCTGAAAGGGTTTTTTCATCTGTTTGGCATGTCTTCGTTTTTATCAGCACTCACGAACTAGACAGAGCCCCTCCCTCTCCACTCGGATCGCTCTGGCCTCGCGTTCAGAGGCTCCCTGGTCAGTGTCCACTTTTACTCTGTTGACAGCAGCTCTTCATTATGGCCTTTCTTGTGTGAAAAGAACCAATATTCTTTTTGTTTTACTTCTGTACCTTCCCCTTTTCTAGAAAAAATATATTGAAACTTTCAACAAAGAAATATTCTGCTGTTAGGGTGGATAAACATAGTTATTGATAAAGGTAAAAGTATGGGTAAAACTTTAGTAAAGTGTAGAGTTCTTGGCACAGATATGAGTTAGTTACACAAATGTGCACATACAGATATACAGAAGCAGCTGCTTAAATATGCTTTTTATTAAGGCCAGGGAAATTAGTCTTAAATTTTGGAAACAATTCAAGGGAAAAAGAAAGACAGGAAGGCAGACCAAATGCAAAAAATTGAGACATGGCCTTAATTTTTATAATTAGTATTTTTTTTTTGGAAGCTCCAACCCAGAATAAATTATTGGACCCCTAAATGTATTTATTTTTTCCTATCAGATTGCAGTTTAAGAATCATCAAGCACTTTAATTCATTAAATAGCTAGTGCTATTTAATTCAGTGTTTAGTCTTAAGTATGCCATACATCCATACAAATATATCAAAATAAGAACAGTATGGTATGGTGGGGAAAATGACCGGTTCTGAGACAGAGATCAAGCAGGTCCACTACCTGCTGTGGTATAACTTCTCACAGGACTGCTGCAGTGCACAACTCCAAGAGCCGGGGTTCATGTTTGCTGTGCTCAGAGGGTCCTATTTCCAGACTGCAATGTGAATAATGCCTGTTCATAGTGCTCTCTAAGCTTCAGTTTCCTCTGCAAAATGGTATCTGTATTTAAGCAGAGGTCTTGGAATCCTCTGTCTGATTAAGGTGAAGATGGATGATTATGGTGTATTGTCATCTAAATCACAGCAGAAAATTATTTCCTGATGCTCATAATAAATAGGCATAACAAGGCTTCGTTCCACATTGTCATCCTCAGATCTGCCTTTGTGGACCACTGTGCCTCATGGTTTTCCTGAATTATTTGAGCCTCATTATTAGTCTTGCTTGGGATCAATTCCCTCCAGTCTGCACAGGAGCCCAACTACCTGAACACATCTTACTCCTGTCCTCACTCCCAACATGCCAAGCTGTTGCTATAACACAGTATCAAGATTATTTTATGTTTCCTCATCTAGATTATAAAGCTATCATGTAAATCTTTTATATTCCAATATCCAGCATAGTACCCAACATTTACTTAGGAGTATAACAACTAACATTTATTGACTACTGTTAGTTACTTCATTTAGTGAAGCAGGTATTATCGTCTAAATTTTAAAGAACTTAAAAAAAAAAAAATAGAGAAGTTGCCAACCATCAAACAACTAATTTGTGGGAGAACCAGGATTCTAATCTAGAATTTAAATTCTAAAATCTAACATCATGCCGTACCCTTCAAGAAATGTTTATTTTGCTTACTTACTTGAAATACTGGTGATTGAACCCAGAGCCTCATGCCTGCTAGGCAAGAGCTCTTCCATTGAGCCCAACAAGCATTCACTGAAATGAAAACTATGTGCATATGACATTTTGTCAGATAATAAATTCAAACTACCTAGTTTGGCCTGCAAGTCAAACCTATCTTAAAGATTGTGTAGCATGTAATTTTGAGAATTTTCTTTTTTGCTGCGCATGGTGGTGCACTCTTTAATCCCAGCACTTGGGAGGCAGAAGCAGGTGGATCTCTCTGAGTTCAAGGTCTACATAGCAAGTTCCAGGCCAGCTGGTGCTACAGGAAGACCTGTCTCAAAAAGATTTTAAAAAAATAATAAAATAAATGGTTTGTAAATTTTTGCATATATTTAAAAACTTTTAAAAATAAAGCTTGTATGACATCCCCACCCCAGGGGACAGAGCCCAGAGTCTGGTGTTCGCTAGGCACATGCTGTCTTGGACCGTTTACATATTTTGATCTCCTTGACATTGTTTCTTAAAATTTTGACCTTTTAGGTATACCTTGTCAAAAAAAATTTCATAAACTGAACAAGTTGGTGATTAATTTACTTTGAAGCTACCCTTTCCCATGTTAAAAAAAAAAAAAAAAAAAAACACAAAAACTCATGACTGACAAATTCAGCAAAGTTCCAAGATGTAAAAATCAGTATGTTAAAAAACAAAACAAAACAAAACACACTGACATCCACTAAGAATGAAAATCTAAAAAGAGACTAAGGGAACAATTTATAATGGCGTAAAACAACACTTAGAAATGAGGAGGCAAGAGCCTCCATCTCAGATAATAGTAATATTTATTATAAAAACTACTAGGAACTAGAAGGGAATGGGAACTTATTGTTTGATGAATACAGTTTCAATTTGGGATGATGAAAAAAGTTGAGCTGGATAGTAGTAAACTAGTGTCACTGAATTATATACCAAAATATGGCTAGAATTCAATGTCTATTTTAATACAAAAGAAACTAAGCATAACACCCATGTGTTAACCAATGGTTGGAAAGGGTACCTTACCACAAGGCAGTATGGACAGTTACCTCAACATCAAGCCAAGGCCATCGTTTAAAAATATTTCTATTTTATGTGTATGAGTATATTTATTGCCTCTGTGTATGTAAGTGCACCCGTGTCGTGCAATGTCTGAAGAAGAGGGCATTGGATCTCCTGGAACTGGAGTTATAGATGGTTGTGAGCCACCAGGTGCATGCTGGGAACCAAACCCAGGTCCTCTGCAAGATCAGCCAGTGCTTTTAACCACAGAACCCTCTCTCCAGCCCCATCTAAGGCCATGGTTTTGAGAGCCATGAATAGAAACTCTTGATAAGTCAGATGGCTAGGTACCAGTTCTTACCTCCATGGTTTTACAATTGCTCAAAAATAACACATGCCTGAAAGTAACAAGTATCTCAGAAGAAAAGGATCTTCATTCCATCTTTATATTTTCTAGACAAGATGTGTTACCTTTACATTAAGAAGCCCAATTCATATACACATACTAAAATTGTTTTACACACAAAGATCTTTCTCAGGAAGCCTAAATAAGGGCAGAGGTTATAGCTTGATTCTCATGTCATCCTGAGTATTGTGATTACATGTGCTATGGCACTTGGATTCATTCTTGCATTGTTAAAGTTTTGAGGGAGCATGAAGATTCTGCCATGCCACTAGAATGTGATTGATATTTTTGATGTTTGTTTGTTTGTTTGTTTTGGTCTTTTTGAGTCAGGGTCTTCCTGTAGCTCCAACTGGTCTGGAACTTGCTATGTAGACCAAGCTGGCCTTGAACTCACAGAGATCTGCCTGCCTCTGCCTCCCTAGTGCCGAGCGTGTGTCACCATGCCCAGCTGAATGTGATGGGTTTTTATTTATTATATTGGCCATTGTCAGGAAGCAGTTCCAAGGGCTTCCACCTGACTTTTCTTAGTACCATAGTGGCTCTTAGATGACAGACTGAAGTTAAGGCTCAGTGACAGCGTGCCTGAGCTATACCCTCAGTCCCAGCCATCTGAGCCGTCTGATTCCTTTCACTGTAATTTTCTGTGAAAGTTACGGTAATCTCTGCTTCAATGTGGGTTAGGACTGTGACTTTTTTCTAACATCAAAAAGCATCCTCTCGTTCTGTACATACACTAATCCAGGAATTAACATGGCCCTCGGTAAGGGTCACACAATAATTCATCAAACAGTCTATATTTTTATTTCTAAGTAAACTGTAGTGATTCAGTAAAAAGGGTGGTATCCAAGTGGTATACAGAATCATCTCTTGGGTTCCTTGTAGAGTGGTGAATCCTACATCACAGGAGAAGATCCCAATATTGGCAAACTCTTCCCAGCCTAGCTTTAAATCCTGGCCAATTTATGGAGCCCTCAAGCACACTCTCCTGGCACTTGTAAGATACATCCTACAGTTACTTTCATCTATTATCTTGTCCTCCTCAGCGAACCCTGTACTTACATAGTTGTGCTAGTTGATACTAGTTATAAATCTTGTGGCCAAGTGGCGAGATCAAGGTGAATCTTTAGGATCTATGGTGTTTCATAACTTGCTGACTTATGGGTGGGTTGGGAAGTAGGCATTTATCTTCCCATCTGGGACAGTAGGTCACTTCTATAGGCCCAGAGAAGTCAGAAGAATCTCGAGGTTCAAGCTTCTCAAATGTGTCTATCACATATCATCAACCTTATTTCTCAAGGCTACAGTTCTTCCCCACTAGGACCCAGTTTTTGTGAGGATACTTGCCTGTGCGTGAATTCAACTTTTTCTAACATCTCCCACCCTTATTCCACCTAATAATTTTAATAATTTTCTGCCCACTGGCTGCAAAGGAGAGAGTTCCTTTAAATGTTACCAGTGAGGACCCTTGGAATAAAACATATGAATGCTACATATCTTTACCATATGAAAGAAACACAGAGAAGAGTGACTAGCCTTGCTTACAAGATTCAGGCAACATTTTCTAGAGAAAAGAAGCACCAATCCGTCCAAGCAGAGAGAAGGAAACAGGTTTCTCTAGAAAAGGAGCCATGTCCTGGTAGAATATAGTTTCCAGATTCTTCTGTCACATCACCTGCCTGTAATCTGTCAGTGTCTCAGAAAGTGTGCCTGGAAATCCTGGTGTCATCCAAGCAAATGACTCCAAATCCTACTTCACAGGAGAAGATCCCAATATTGACCCCAAAAAGCAAGAAGGATGAGACCATAGCCTTTGTGCACAGCAACAAATGACAAGTGGTATCAGCTGCCTGGCAGAAGTCAAGACCCTGAAAACACTGGAGGCTGCAAGAGTCCACACCCTGTCACTTTCGGGTACGGTGCTGAGAAGGAGGATCCTAAGAACATCTGAGCTGAATTCTGAAGTAGCAGAGTTGATCAGGCAGTCTGTGGGGAGAGTCTTCCAGGTAGAGGCAACAGCCTGTACTCAGACTCGCCAGAGGAAGGAGCTCAGCGTTTAGAAAGAAACAAGTAGGACTGCAGTGGAGTGAGCAAAGTGAGAAGAAGGAGAAGCTGGGAAGGAAGGCCGGGCCAGGTCCTGCTGCACCTTTCGACTACACTGGTTTAGATTTTATTTGAGGGCAAGTGGGGGAGCCTCTTAAAGAATTTTAAAAGGGGCTAGAGAGAGGGCTCAGCAGTTAAGAGCACTGACTACTCTTGCAGAGGACCTGGGTTTGATTCCCAGCACCCACATGGTGGCTAACAATCAGCCATAGCACCAGTTCCAGGGGATCTGATGTCCTCCTCTGGCTCCATGGGCAGTGCATGCATATGTGCACTTACATACAAGTAGGTAAAACACTCATACACACAAAATTTAAAAAGCCAGTTGTGGTGATGCATGCCTTTAATCCAAGCACTTGGGAGGCAGAGGCAGGTTGATCTCTGTGAGTTCAAGGCCAGCCTGGTCTGCATAGTGAGTTCCAGGCCAGCTGGGGCTACAGGAAGACCCTGTCTCAAAAGATAAATAAATAACTGAACTTAATAAAGGCTGGGTATGTGGCTCAGTAGTCTATTGTGTACAAGTCCTAGATTTGAAGAACCTCAATACTACAATCAATATATAAACAAGTAAACAAACAATAAAAAGGAACTGCATGATCAGAAGTGTTTTTGCATATATATGTGTGTTCATGTGGGTGCATATGTGTGTGCATACATGCAGAAGCAAAAGTCAACCTTGGATGTCACTCCTCAGGAATCACCCACTTCATTTTTTGAGACAGGGTCATTCACTGAGACCTGGGGCATACCAATTCAATTTGGCTGACTGGCCAGCAAGCTCCTGGAATCTGCTGTCTCTGCCTCCCCAGAGCTGGTTTACAGTCGTGCTGCCATGTCTGCCTGTGTTTCGATTTTATTTTCAAATACAGGTGCTAGGGATTGAACTCAGTTCTTATTGCTCGCATAGTGAGTACTTCACTAGCTGAGCTCTCCCTAACCCCCAGAATAGTGCTTTTATAAAAAGATTCCTCTGGTGAAGCCAATTAATGGGGGAAAGATCTTGAGTTCAATTCTAAGTATGTTACATTTGAGATGTCTGTAATAATACATCCAAGTAGAAAATTTGAGATATCAGGCTGTAATACAAACTTGACAGAGCCAAAATATGATAAAGTACCAGTTAAAAACAAACTTAACAGCTGGCCTGGTGGCACACACCTTTATCCCTGCCCTTGGAAGGCAGAGGTGGGTGGATCTCTGTAGGTTCAAGGCCAACTTGGTTTCATAGCAAGTTCCAGGCCAGCCAGGGATATATAGTGAGACCCTGTCTCAAAAAAACAAAAATTAAATATAAATAAACTGAATAAAGACTAGGGATATAGTTCAGTGATAGAGTGCATGCCTGAGTTTGATCCTGAGTCTTAAAAGATGGAATCAACTTTTTGGAGGTATGTGTATGTATATGCAGGTATAAGCATGCAGGTATGTGCGTCTGTGTGCCCAGAGGAGGACATTGTGGCCTACTCTATGCACTCTCTGCCTCATTGCTAGGCTGGAGGCCAGCAAGCCCCAGGTTCCAGTCTCCACCCTGCCCCCACAGTGCTGGGATTACAGGTACATAACCATGCTTGTCTTTTTTGTAAAGATTTGTTTCATTTTTAAATTAGATATATGTATGTATGTACACATGAATACAGGTATCCCATCAGATTCCTTAGAACTGGACTTACAGGTTACTGACTATGAGCTGTCTGATGTGGGTGCTGGAAACCAAACTTGAGTCTTCTTCAAGAGTTGTATGAACTCTTTTTTTTTTTTCCTCCCTGTAGCCACAGCTGGCCTGGAACTCACAGACATCTGTATGCCTTTGCCTCCTGAGTACTTGGGTTAAAGGCATGCACCACCACAATGGGCCCTGTACTAAGCACTCTTAACCCCTAAGTCATCTCTCTAGCCTCCTTGGCTTTTTAAAACAAAAATATGGGTTCCAGGGAGTTGAACTCAGATCTTGATGCAAATGTTCTTCCTCCTGAACCATTTTCCCAGCCCAAGAGATAAGAATGAAAGGTATAGACCAAAAGTGGGGAGCTAGAGAAGTGAGGTTCCTGCCTGGCACTCTCGGCTTCCACACCTTCTTGATATAATTCCTGCAGTAAGAAGAATTCACATTAACATAAGGACTTTCCACACATAAAGACTCACCTCATACTCTTGGCCTCATCCGGTCGATAGGACATCGTCATTATCAGTGAAGGGCCACCTTCTTCAACATGTTACTAGTGCCCAGTGCACTGTGATACCCCAAACAGGCAAAACTTTACAAAATGAAATAATTAACAGTTGATGTTGGGGTAAAAGTTGACAGATAACCAAGAAGGGAGTTAGGCTGTAACACAATTAAGACAGAATCTTTTGTGTTCCTACAAGAGTCAAAAGCCAAAACAGTCCTTCGGAATCTTTCCAGAAATGAGGCAAGTGGGTGAGAATTCTATGTTCCTCATGGACTCAATCATCAACCAAGCTCAGGATATACACTGCACCAAGGAAGCATAGCCTTAGATAAATTCTCTTGTCATGGGCAGTTCTCAGGCAACTGGGATAAGACTGCTTTTATCTTAAGTGAGGATATGAATTCCATTTGAGCATGGTATACCATTTCCAAATGACATTAGTGGACACTTGGACCACAGTCCCCTTCTCTACCAGTCTTGGTGTGATATGCCACCAGACACTTTTCCTTTTCCCACAGTTCTTCTATTTATGATAACCTAAGTGAATTTCCTAACAAACCCCAAAAGCTTGATTGAAATCACATGTGTACATTCACAAGCAGTAGGGATTGACCAGGTATGGTGATGCTCACTTTTAATCTGAACACTTGAGGGGCAGAGACGGGTGACCTCTGTAAGCTGGAGGCCAGCACATTCCAGGTAGTCAGGGCTACATAGTGAGACTCTGTGGGAAAAAAAAAAAAAAGGCTGGAGAGATGATGATTCGGGAGTTAAGAGCACTGGCTGCTCTTGCAGAGGACCTGGGTTTGGTTTCTAGCACCCACATGGTAACTAGCAACTGTCCATAACTCCAGTTCCAGGTGATCTGATGCCCCTTCTGATCTGTCTGAGTTAGTTCTCTCAAATGCAGTAGGCACTGCACGACACAAGTACACTGTAAAGATTGGTATTTTCAGTCTTTACCTTTGTAAACTGAGACACTGAGAGGTAAATTAACCTGTCAAAAATCACATTATCATTATGTGGTAGCTAGAACTTGGCTTCTGTCGAGCCATTTCCTTCCCACTCTACCATTGTTTCCATCACTGAAATGCTGAGCAGTTACAGGCACCTGCCACCAAGTCTAACAACCTGAGTTGAAACCCTAGAACCACCTGGTGGAGAGAACTAACTCATGCAAGTCGTCTTTTGACTTCCATACCCACACCACACATGTGCCTCCTTCCTTATTAACAACATTTCAATTCTTTGCTATTATGTAAAGGACATCAGCATGTCACTGAAGACCATTTATTGTCGAGACCCAATTGAGCCTCATCAAAGACCAAGTCTTCCAAAATACTTCTCTACATGCCTAGTACTTTAATAATTTCTGTTTCTTCTGTCTGGAGTGCTCTTTCCCTCCCTGACTGTTTGAGGGCCATTCAGGACTCAGATCAAATGTCACTTCCTTTGTATTCATTTTTTAAAAATTTTATGTGTATGAGTTTTTGCCATTGCGCACCTGTGTTATGTAATGCCCATGGGGGCTGAAGAGGATGCTGAATCCCTTGGAACTGGAGGTATAGTTTAGTTGTCATGTGGGTGCTGGGACTCGAACCTGGGTCCTCTGGAAGAGCAGAACCATCTCTCCAGCCCCTCATTTGAATTCTTTTAAAAATATTTTTTATTTTCTGTATATGCATGTATTGCCTGCATATATATGTAAGTGCATCTGTGTCATGCAGTGCCTATGGAGGTCAGAAGAGAGCATCAGGTCCTCTGGAACTGAAGTTACAGACGGTTGTTAGCCACCATGTGGGTGCTGGGAACTAAACCTGGGTCCTCTGCAAGAGCAGTCAGTGCTGCTGAACCATCTCCCCAGCCCCCTCCTTTGTGTTCTTATGATAATCTGTATGTAACTCAGTTTGAGCAAATAGTAACAATAGCTAGTATTGCCTATTTACACATAGACATATGCTCATGAATGCTCATACCCTTTAAGAATGGTATTATTGTCCCCTTTGTATAGTGACTGACTCAAAGACATAAAGGAGCTTACCTAGTCATGAGGCTAGTTAATAGGCTTACTCTTCAAACTCAGGTCTATGTAACTCCAAAGTCATTGTACTTTTATTTATTTTGAGACAGGGTCTTACTCTGTAGCCTTGGCTAGCACAGAATTCCCTATGTAGATGAGGCTGGCCTCAAACACAGAGAAAGCTGCCTGTCTCTGTCTCCGAAGTACTGGGATTAAAGGCTTCGTTGTGATTTTTTTTGTAACTGTGAATCTATAAAGATTTTTTTTCATTATGCCTATTTACTGTACACAAGATCGTGCTACAGAGGCATTTTCTTTTTCTTTTTTTAGTTTTCTTTTAGGTATATTTTTATGTATCTGTTTTGCCAGCATGTATGTAAGTGCATCCTTGTCATGCAGTAGCTGAGGAAGCTGTTGGAAGGCTGGCCTTTAGCTCATAGAGATCTACCTGCCTCTGCCTCTTGAGTTGCTGGGATTATAGGCATGCACTACCACGCCCAGCTTGCTATTTAAATTAAAAAAAAAAAAACTTTTTATGTGTATGAGTCTAAGTATGTAAGTGCACTGAGTGTGTGCAGTGCCTGTGGAGGTCAGAAGAGGGTGCTGGATCCCTTGGAACTGGAGTTGTGGATGGTTTTCAGCTACCATGTGGATGCTGAGAACCAAACCCAGGTATTTTGCAAGAGCGAGCAGTGCTCTTAACTGCTGAGCCCTCTCCCCAATCCCTCTATTTCCATGTTTTTATCTGAGTTTTTTTCCCATCTAAAGTGCCTAACCTTCTATCCAAATGCTACCTGCTCTTCACAATGTCTCCTCTTAAGTCAAACTTGTATTGCTTTACTCATGACTAATTTTTCAGGACAAAGGGCAAGTCTTCTTTTGGAGAAGTCCCATAGCATGTCATAGGCCTGATTACAGCCATGACTCATGGATTGGTAGATTCCGTTCATCAGCTTTCATTAAGGTTGGAAGATTTCATTCACTTCTATATAGTTCCAAAAGTAGCAGCACAACTCCTAGTTAAGAATCTTCAGGTTCTGTTATCAACACCCAAGGTTTTAACAGAACTCCAGGCTCTAGTTTAGAATACACATATCCTTCTTTTGTAACATTACACTGTAGTCTCTAAAGCCAAAATCCTATTATTATAGTTTACATTCTACAACTGCATTCTAATATTTCATTATTACAATTCCAATTTCCAATCTTGAAACTTGAGACCATCCTTTAACAATTCTAGAATGAAGTTTTATTAGAATCAAGGCTGAAGTTTTAGTAAAAGACTCCTGGATTCTAAACATTTGGATTCAGTTGAGGCTCTTCAACCTAATGTTACTACTGAACAGTTTTGTTTTTTTTTTTAACTCCACTTTTTATTATAGGAGTTTCTCACTCTCTTATTGGACTTACAAGTTACATTATCAAAACCCAAGATGCTACTATTAGAGCTATAGTTTCTATTACAGTAACTCCAGGTTCTAGTTGTTCAACCCCCAATATTTATTAGTGGAATTCAAGAATCAAGAAGTACTTACAGGGCTACAGAGCTGGCTCAGTGGTTAAGAGCACTGAATGTTTGCAGAGGACTTGGGTTTGGTTCCCAGCACCCACAAAGTGGCTAACAATCATACTTAACTCCAGTTCTAGTGGATCCAATACCCTTTTCTGGACTTTGTAGATACTACTCAACATGGGTGCACTTGCATATATGTAGGCAAAAGACTCATACATATAAAATAAATAATTTTTTTAAAGAAGTACTTACAGGGCTGGAGGGATGTTAACTCAGTGGTTATGATCACTTGTGATCTTGCAGAGGACCAGAGTTCAGTTCCCAGTACCCACTTCAGGAGGCTCACAGTACAGCTCCAGGGATCTGATGCCCTCTTTTGGTCTCTGCAGGTACCTGCACAGGCTCCCATATACATACACATACACACACAGATAATAAAAAAAAATTTAAAAAGTACTTAACATAGTGGTTAAAAAAGCATGTCCTCTGGAATCAGAATACTTATGGCTGGGTTCCATTTCTGTGCTTCTAACATTTGGAAAGTTACTTGTTTTCTCTGTACCTCAGTTTCCTCATCTGTAAAACAGGGATGATAGTAATATTCACCTGACATGGCAATAATAATAGAACAGGCAAAGCATTTCAAATGATGTCCAGCACATAGTAAGCACTTAGTAACTATTATTATAGTAGAATGTCCTTTTGTCCCAGCACTGGGGATTGAATCTAAGGCCTTGTGCCTGCTAAACAAGAGCTCTTTTTACTTTTTGAGATGGAGGTCTCATTTAGTTGCTGAAGCTGCTCTTGAACATCGATTCTCCTGAGTAGCTGTGATTACAGGTCTGTGTCACTAGGTTATCTAGAACTATTTTCCCCTCCTCTTCCTCCTCTTCCTCCTCTTCCCCCCTCCTCCTCTTCTTCCTCCTCTTCCTCCTTGTCCTCTCCTTCCTCCTCTTCTTCTTCCTCCTCTTCTTTCTCCTCTTCCTCCTTTTCTTCGCTCTCTTTCTCTCAATTGTTGTTGTTGTTGTTTTGAAACAGAGTCTCACTATGCAGCCCTGGCTGGCTTGGAACTCACTATGTAGGCCAGGCTGGCCTTGAACTACAGAGATCCACTCGCTTCTGCCTTTTGAGTGCTGGGACTAAAAGCCACCATGCTTAGCTGTCTTGAACTCTTGATCCTCCAGTCTCTGCCTCCCAAGTAGATAGACTTACATGTATGTACTACCACATCTGGCTTGCATTACTGCTATTGAAGGCAAAATTTAATATTAATCTAATTATATATTAACATATATAATTAATATTGTATCTCAAGCTTCCACTATGGCAACTCAAGATTCTTTACTGGAACTCAAAGCTGCACTCACTGAATTCCATATTCTGTATTTGTATTTTGGTATTTGTATTGCATTCATATTTCAATATTATATCATTAGAACTAAAGTTTCAGTCTCAAAAGGCAAGATTTTAATAGTAATAATTCAAAGTTCTAATCTAAGTTCTTTTTGTGAACTGGAATTCTACTGTTAGACTTCTATACTTTGCTCTCATAACCTGAGATCCTACTGAGATTAGACCCAGGTTCCAAATTTGGAGCCTGAGAGTCTATTAATGATCTCTCTAAAATCTACTTTTGACCTCCTATTGAACTCTCTAGGTCTTCTTCCATTAGAACTCAGCTGCTATTTGAAATTCAAAACTCTAACATTGGAAGTATAGCTCTGTATTGGAAATATAGTCTCTGTATTTCAACCCTACAATAATTTCAACAATCAGAACCAGAAATTCTCCTTTAGGAAGTTCGGTAATGGGAACTCTGTTCTAATCTGTGAACACCAGAGTCTGTGTTGTTGAGACAGGGTCTTACTGCACTACCCAGGTTGGTCTTGAACCTCTGAACTAAAGTGACCGTCATGCCATCAGACCTGGCATCAAAGCCTGAGATTCTAATACTGTGCCCCAGGCAACAAATTTGAAATGATAGATTTTATTTCTTTTTTTACTCTTATGACCACAGATTTGGCTCTCAATTTATAGTTACTAGCTAGTGGGTGTTGAAGAAGTTTCTTGAGAATTTCCTAACCATAATCTTTTATGTACTTTCATAAACTGTGCTCTCAAATTCCCAGAATAACCAATCTCTTGATAAATGCAACTCCATGGCGATGGTCACAGCCACAGGGAAGCACTGGCCCCCACAAATGGTTGTTAAGGCGCTTCCTGCAGTTCTTCTTCCCTTTCTCACGTGGCATCTTTGTGAATTTTCTTTCAGGTTCCTGGTCAGTGCTCATCACTATGCCCATCAAGTCCACTTAGGTCAAATGACTCTCAAGAATATATTTTGGGGTAGAGCGCAGTTGTTAGAGTGTTTGCTTAACGTACATGGAGCTCTGAGTTCTAACTGTAGGACCAGGAAAACCTGGGCATGGTGGCACATGCCTGTAATGCCAGCCCTGGAGAGGTAGAGGCAGGAGAATCAGGAGTTAAAGGTCATACTTGGCTATATAGGGCATTTGAGGCCAGTAGGGGCTACATAAGAACCTGTCTCAAAAGACTTAAATAAGAATATAGTTGAGGTCTATCATAGTGGCCCACATCTATAATTCCAGCACCCAGAAGGCAAAAGGCAGGAGGACTGTAAGTTCTAGACAAGCCTGGTTTACATGGTAGGCCACTGTCTCAAAAGTTCCACTGCTCAAAAGCATATATTTGGAACTTTTTACACCCGAGTAAAAGTGAATTAAAATACTTCATAAGTCTCTCCATAGTGTAAATATTTAAAATCAAAAAGTTTCAAGGAATTGAAGTTCCTAAAGCAATATTTCACACATTTGTGAGGAATAAGCTAATTTGAAAGGAAATCAGGAAGCCTCTCTGTTGAAATCAACTCACCACACCCACTCTGGAAAGATTCTGGGATCTGAGAAGGTCTCCAGTTTCCCTGAATTTGTAAAATGTGGATGAAATGCATGCAGATACTATATAGAGAAAAGCTTTGTAAATATTGTGTACATATTAGCTACTGTGTTAGTATCTGTTCCTTCTGGGGTCGCTTTGATCATGACCACTGTGCTACCTGTTGGATATGGCTTGAATTACACTGCTATTTGTCTTCTAAATGTCCACTCAACAATCACATTCGATCTTTCTTGAGACAACAGAAGACTCTGCTGGTTGATTTCACGGTGTTATAAGAAATCATTTAAAGTGGGTGGGGCTACAGACATGGCTCAGTGGTTATGAGGGCCAGCTGCTCTTGCAGAGGGCCAGAGTTAGTTTCCTGCACCAAAATGGTAGCTAACAACAGTATCTAACTCCAATTTCAGGTGATCTGATGCTCTCTTCTCACCTCTGTGAGTACTGTGTGCACGGTGTATTTACATGCAGGCAAAACACTCATACAGATAAAATAAAAATAAACAGAAATTATTTAATATTAAAGAGTTAAAAAGGGGCTGGAGAGATGCCTCAGTGGTTAAGAGCACTGGTTTGTTCTTGGGTTTGAGTCTCAGCATCCACATGGCGACTAACAACGATCCATTCGTTACTCCAGTTCCAGGGGACTCCTATACCCTTTTCTAAGATCCATGGGCATTGCATGACACAGGTGCACTTACAGACATACAGGCAATACACTCATACACATAAAATAAAAATAACAAATATTTTTTAAAAGAGAGTTTAAAAATTATCTAGTAAACATTTACCAAGTGGAAAGGAACAGAGTAACAAGGACAGAGAAGTCTTAACACCTTCCCCTGAGAAAATAAAGGATATTTAGGGAACCACACAGAGTAAATAATTGTCTATCTAGCTCTTGAAGAAGGAAGATACTTTTAAGAGTGAAATATGAACAGCTGGGACAGAAAATAACAATGTGGGCAAAGGCACAGTTATAAAAGTATCTGTGAGAATGGTAAATTGCTCTGTGTAATCAGAGCCTTAGATACAAGGAAAGAGCTGATGACAGTGATTAACAGCTGATTTTTACAGCCCTTTATTGCAAAAAAAAAAAAAAAAAAAAAAAACCTTTTAAATATCTGCTCCCAAGGGAGGCTTTAGCACAATGGGTAACACTTAGGACTAAGATAAATCTGGGTTTAAATCTGTGTTATATTTGATAACTGTTATATTTGACAGCTATTTAATGTCTCCATGCTTATTTATGCTTTCTCCTTTTAAAATAAAAACTATTTCACTGGGTTCTTGTCAGGATTAAATGTCAAGTGTGAGGTTCTTATAACCTAACCAGCACTTAATACCTTCAACAAGCAGTAGCTATCACAGACATTATGCTATCTATGAGGTAGAAATGACTATTCTAGTGTTACAGAGGAGAACAGCTAAGGAGCTAAGGTAGGGTGGTAAACCCTGGATATTTTTTTTTAAACTATACTAGAGACTTCAGACTGCAAAAGTAGGCTGGGACCTAAGAGTTAAGGATTACAGCATAAGAATTACAGCTTAACGTTTAACCTTTATTTTATGTAGGCTTTGGAAAGTCACTGTAGATTATTAAGCATTTGAATGAGGGTTCTATTTTTGAGACAGCGTAGAGCCTGTTGAGTTAGTTCACATGACTTACATCAATGAGCATAATTATAATCATAGTAAAAATGTGTTGAACATTTACTTATAAAGCAGCACCTGGAAGGAGGATTTTTGCACTGGATTTTGGTTTTTAGAAGATAAACTATTAGGGCTGGTAGGATGACTCAGTGTGTAAAGTACTTGCCACCCGAGCTTAATGACCTGAGTTCAATTCTGGAACCCATGATGGAAAGAGAGAGAATGGTTCTGAAATTGGTCCTCTGGCCTTCACATATGTGCTGGCAGGTACACACATAGTCCTGTTTGTTCTCTCTCTCTCTCTCTCTCCCCCACACACACTAAATAAGTAAATAAATAAATAAACAAGAATAAAGAAACTTGAACAAAATCACATCATTTTAAAAATTCATGTGAAAACAAAGCAGGCTCTTAATATTTTATTTCTAATATCTTTTTAAGTGAAAAAGTTTATATGTTTTTATTCCACAAGGACTTTATAGACATTAGACACATTTCTGATCTTCATAGTATATAGTAGGTATTACAGATGGAGAGCCTAAGAATCTGAGTGTGGAAGGATAAGACACTCAAGGTCACAAAGCTGGTGAAATGGCAGGGCCAGGACTCCAACCCAAGCCTGTTTATTCCAGAGCTCTTGCTATCTTATCAACATCTCACTTCCTCCCAGTGGGTGGAATGGATCATTTAAGCCAGGAGGGTGCCTCTCTCAAATTATACTCAAGTAGTATGAGTGTGAACAGCAAGGGTGGAGCCCAGGGCTCCTCCCTTGAATGCAGGGAAGGAAATGATTCTGGATCCTGGGCACCTCTGATCATCAGCTGAGAGACTCTGGAAGAGCAAAGGAGGATGAAGAGGATGGGAGGCAGGAAGGATCCATTAGTTACCACATTCCACCTGATGGGCTTCACCTCACTAGGCAGCCAAGAGTTCTAGTAAACCCACTCTCTGCAACTAACAAGTTCTAAACCCATGCAGTCATAAATATCAAGCCCCGCCCAACATTGTGCCCACTTTCCTCATCATACAGATAAGGAAACAGGCTCACAGTAGATCAAGGATTTGTAACCACAACAGTTAATGGCAGTATTCAGGACCTGTGCTTTATTGGGATTTGCCTTGTAATTAATGCCATAGTAAAAGTAACGAACAGAAAATCTTTTCCCAAAGCATAGAGAACACCTGGAGGGGGAAGGTCGCAGAGGTGGAGGAACCGGAGCTGTGAATCCTGGAGACAGCTCCAGCTGACATCCTAGCTTTCTCAGGAGTGGGCCGGCTACATTGGGGGATTTAAGAGGTCTTTTATGTAGGAAGATAGAAATTTTATATTTCTGCAAGAGACCTTCAAGGAACAGAAGGGCCCATTTCCCTCTGGAATTTAGATTCTGGTTTTCTCATCTGTGAAATGGGACAATTGTGTCCAGTTATTGAGAAGAGATCTTTCAAGCTCAGATATCTGTAATATATCTGTTTATGGCCCAAGTTAGATCTTTTAGCTTGCCTAGTGATAAGAAGCTTCCACTGACTAAGAGGAACTAAACCTGATGGTATGTTGTCAGTTTCCTAGCTAATTAATCTTTAACCACAGATGCTCCCTATCTAGACTGACCTCTAACATCTGGGGGAAAGACAGGATTTTCAGACAGGGCTTTCTACATAGATCACCCTGACACCTACTTTGGGCTCTGAATATGAGTTTTTCCTCCCGAAAGATCACTATTATTTGAAGGGAAGTAACAAATATGATCACTGAACGTCTCAGCCTCAGCTTCCTCATCTAAAAATCCGTAAAATAATCACATCACTGGGTTATTATGAGGCATAAATAGGAAAAGATAGTTTATAGTTTCTGGGGTAAAATCTGATGCATGTTCAACTCTACCCACTCACAGCAGTTCCTCCCACCGACATTACTTACGGCTTAGTATAGGCCATGAACTTGCCTAGGCTTCTGCAAGAGCCTTGTTACCCTGCTTCAAATCTTGCCTCTGCAGTTTTATTCCTCTCAGTAGCTAGAGCGGTATTGAACATAAATTGGTTCAGTCTCTCCCTTGACTGAATATTCTCCAAGATTTCTCATTGTCTTTGAGATAACAGCCCAAATCCCTTCCCGCAAGCTGCAAGTCTTTCACACTGTCTTTTGCCTGGCTCTCTGGCCACACATTTTGCGCTTTTCTTTGCTCAGGCACATACTATCCTCTGCCATATTACAACTTGGATTCCAGTCTCAACCTGCAGATCACTTCCGCAACTCTTTCCTGGACTCTTCTGAGTCATTTTATCTCAAAGATCTCCCTGTTCCCATCATTCCCTTGCCTAATGATCTCATAACATCCCAGGATTTACACAATTTATACTTCATCCTTTTCTTATGCACACACACAAACGCGTGCACATATGAGCACCTTAAGTATAGATACCAAGTCTGTTTTTACATCCCTCTGTCCTAGTGTCCAGTACAATCTGAAGATATAATTCTTAGGGACCACTTACTAAGTGAACAAAAGATGGAAGCTCAATTAGTTTACTTTCTTCTCTTTTTCCTAGTGAAATACTTTATAGCTAACAAAAATATTGTCGCATGTGTTAGGGGCCATTAATTTATCTTAAGAGCTATGGGGATATGATCTTTGGGAAATGAGATCTGGGTTCAGATCTCTGCTCTGATACTTTTGCTGTGTGATCCAAGACAACTTCCTTAAATTTTCTCAATGTTGGTTTCCTATTCACTTAATGGGGAGTGTTTAGTACCAATTTCAAAAGACAAGTAAAAAGATGCAATGAAAGGGCATGAGAAATGCTTTCTATCATAAATAACTATAGCAATCCTCCAAGCACTAGAGTTCTATAGAATTTTACTTTTAAGACAATAATATTTTGTGTTAGCATACCTGGGTTCCAGTCCTGAACTGGCTCCATGTCTCTGAGTCTCATTTTTCCTCATCAATAAAGAGATTTAATAGCCCTTTCCCTATTCACTATACAAGGCCATTAGGGGGCTCACTCGGGATGGTACATGAACACGGCCTTGTAAGTTGGAAAGGGCTATATGCAAAGTCCTATTATTATTAATCCTTGGTTCACCTCCCAAAAAGACTCTGGGTAAGTAAGATAAGGTGTTGAGTAATGTTCCAAGTGATTAAAGCCAAGGAAAGAGCTTCGGACTGGAAGCCAAGTTCAAGCCTGATTCTCTCATGGGGCCAAGTCTCTGTTTAATTCTCAGTTGAGGAGAAAAGCCAGGCTATCTCTTCAATGCCTCAGGGAGTTGAGTGTAAAGAGAGGAGAGAAAAGTCCAACAATAAGACATAGCTTGTTTGCCTGCTCTTCTGCTCAAACAGGGAGAAAGACCACGGTCCTCCTTCCAGGCCAGGTACACAGACTTGTCAGAATTCTTGAAAGAAAGGCATTTTAATATCTAAACTGTTAACAACTTGTTTCATACCTCTTCACTGACTGTGCCCACTCTGAAATGTCACGGAAAACAAACTTCCATGGGGATGTATTGAGGCAAAGGAACAGCATGTGATTCAGTGATTCTAATATGACTAGCCATTCATTCACCTGCTTGTGATTGGCAGGTTCCGAGCTTCAAGCCCAGAACATGGCAGAGGATAGGAGATAGACTCTAGGATCTAGCTGCCATTTCCAGCTAGTGGTTTGCTGGTAAATGTTTAGCTACAGGCTTTCCTGGTGTAATTCTGACATGAATGTTGGTCAAAATTTTAGTTTAGGTAACATGAAAATGAAACAACAAAGGCACCTATTGAAACCTTGATGGACACAAATGGCTTCTTTGTTGAAAGTGATTATTTTCAAATACTGTAAAAACTTATCTACTCAGTCTTTTTCGCACGTGTGTGTGTGTGTGTGTGTGTGTGTGTGTGTGTGTGTGTGTGTGAGATGTGGTAATGTTTATGTGTGCATTCATGTGAGTGACTATGGGTGTGAGTCTACCAAGGTACAGGAGTGGAGGTCGGAGGACAACCTTGGTGTCCATTTCATCTGGGACTTGTTCTGAGGCGGGGTCTCTCTTATTCACTGCTGTGGACAGGCTAGCTGGCCTGTGAGCCTCTGTTGATTCATGTCTCTGCCTTGCATCTCCTCATAGGCATGCACTGAGATTATAGGCACTCTTGCTATTGCGCCTGACTTTACGTGGGCTGCAGGTCATCAAGCTTGTGTGACAAGCACTTTACCCACTGAGTCATCTTCCCAGCTTGAGTCAATCTTTTATTCTGTGATTTTTCACAATGTAACAGCTGTAAACACAAAATAATTTTGACTTTAATCTACATCATTAACAGTTACTCCATCATTTAGTCTTATCACTAGACAATTAACAGAGCAAGGTCCAATACGCAGCATCTGCCAGTTTCCACTACGACCAGTTTCATGAGTTTTCAATTTTGATAAAGTCAATTTCTGTCCTTTTATGGTTGCTTTAGACTTTCTGTACCATACCTCAGAAACCATTGCTTAATCCAAGGTCATAAAAATTTATATCTATGTTTCCTTCTAAGAATTTATTGTTTTAGCTTTTACATATAAGTCTTTGATCCGTTTTAAGTTCACTTTTGTTAGATGGCCAACACCCATCTTTTCATGGAGAACTCCTGTTGTCCCAGCACCATTTGTTAAAAAGATTATTCTTTTTCCATTCATATAAGACACTGTAATAAAAAATACTCCATTTGAACCACTGAAAAGTAAAGAATTCTGTCTCTTCGTAAACAATGATCGAGAGCAATCTGGAACACTGACTGCTTTGTTTTGTGTAACATAACGAGAATAAGCAACTCCTCTCTGCTTAGAACATGATTTCTTTCTAAGTTTGAATCCACTTCCGACATTCTGTTCTTTGCACTTTCAGTGTCATGACATAGAGCATATCTAAGAGTTCCTTTCATAGACTTTTTTTGCTGGTGTTACTTTCTCTAAGATTCATTCCTGTTTTGGGCAGTTTGTTCACTTAGATCAGAAACTGTCTTCACTAAGTTGTTCTAGCTTTATATAGAGGGTCTTTCAAATGGAAGCAGCCTCAAATTTCCTATGCTCAATTATTTTTAAAGTTAATTTTTGTTATTGAGAGAGAGGAGAGAGAGAGAGAGAGAGAGAGAGAGAGAGAGAGAGAGAGAGAGAGAATGCCACAGCACATGTGACGATCAGAGGACAACTCTGTGGTGTTAGTTCTTTCTTCTCACCTTTATGTGAGTTTCAGTCACTGAACACTGAACTCAGGAACTCAGGTCATCAGGTGATTAGAGCAAGTGTTCTTTCCACTGAGCCATCTTGCCAGCTCCTATTTCTTTTACAATTCGAGTTCTACTTTGAGCTTGACCACTTTTGTTTCCTTGCTTCATTTGATTTTTCTTGCCAATTCTTTTTTTTTTTAAATTCATGCTTGTGAAATGGCATATAACTGGTAGAAAAAGAGGCAGCACAAGATCTGCTTTGCTGTCCGTATACTGGAATACCAGATGTGGAGTGATCAATTTCTGATAGACTGACAGAAGTAGTGTGCCATGACTGATGACACACTGAGATTTACGTAGCAAACTGTGAGCTGAAGAGCCATACTATACTATATACTATATATATAGTATATATTTATACTATATAGTATATACTATATATATACTATAGCAGCTATACTTTGTGATATCACTTTTAGTGAATATACTGAGAAATGAAATTTGAACTGTGTCGCTGAAGGGCTGATGTTAAGCAAATTGTTGAAATTTTTTTTCTCTCTCTCTGTCTCTCTCTCATCTTTTTGAGACAGGGTCTCCCTGTAGTCCAAGTTGGCCTGGAACTCGCTATGTAGACCAGGCTGGCCTTGATCTCATTGAGATCTGCCTGCTTCTGCCTCCCAAATACTGGGATTAAAGGTATGTGCACCACCCCTGCCTTACAGAATCTCTTCTTAAAGCTTTTAAATAATTTTTACTTAAAATTCTGTCTTCCTTTCTTTCTTTCCTTCCTTCCTTCTTCATTATTTATTTATTTACTGTGTATGAATGTTTTGCCTGCATGTAGGCGAATGCACCCATGTGTGTGAAATGCCTGCCGAGGTCAGAGAAGGGCATCAGATCCCCTAGAACTGGAGTTACAGATGGTTGTTAGCCGCCATGTGAGTACTGTGAACTGAACCCAGGTCCTCTGTGAGAGCAGCCAGTGCTCTTAACTACTGACCCTTCTTTCCAGCCCTTTCTTCATAAAGTTTAAATCAGCTCTCATGAATCAACATGAGCCCATGCTAGCCCATTATTGCTTTTACCTGAGATCTTTCTTGATTTTATGATTCCTCTTTTTCTTTAGTCAAACCACATTTACACACACACACACACACACACACACACACACACACACACAGGTGCACACACACATGGTTGCTCAAAACCAATATTTTGAGGTTCAAGAGATGGCTCAGCAGTTAAGAGCATTGGCTGTTCTTAAAGAGGACCTGGATTCAGTTCCCAGCACCCTCTTGTTATGACAGATAACAATAGTCTGTTAGTCCAGTTCTTGGGGATCCAATACCCTCTTCTGACCTTTTCGGGTACTGCACACATGTGGTGCACTTACATACATGCATATAAAATGTTCATGTAAATAAAGTAAAAATAAATTAAAAAAAAATCTAAACAGCACCATCTCTCCATACTCTCTGATCTTCTTGTGTCAGGTGGTAGTTAGCGCTCAGTATTTGTGGAATTGGACTGAATCCACATTCACAGGAGAATATGAGTCTGCACCATTAAGACTTGCTAAAACCCTAGAAAGAAGGGTATTTTAACAGGTGAGCTGATAACAACTGTTCCCACTTCTTCACTGCCCATTCTTGTTCTGAAATGCCAAGAAAGACAATCTTTCCTGGATATCCAGGCAGGCAGTGTGAAAGCACAAGACTTTTATTATCAAGTAAAGTTCTAACTTACTAGGGAGTAATGGATGCTAATTATTTGGCTGGTATATATCTTACTACCAAATTGTTTTTATCTGGTTTTCTGATAATGAGAGCATACATGTATATTGGGAAGATGTATCAGTTACTTTTCTGAAGCTGTGATAAAATACCACAACCAAGGCAGTTAAAGAAGGAAGACTTTTAGTGGGGCTTATGGTTCCAGAGGGATAATAGTCTATCACAGTGGGGAAGCATGGCAGCATGCTGAAGGCACGGTAGCAAGAGCTCGACGCTGGGAGCCCACTTTTTCAGTGGCAAACATGAGGCAGAGCTCAAACTGGAAGTGGGGCAAGGTTATGAACTCTCAAAGCCCAGTGACATGCAAAACTCCACCTCCTAAAGCTTCTAGGACCTCCGAAACAGCACCACCAACTGGTGACCGAGTGTTCAAATACCTGAGCCTATGGGTGCCATTTCTTATTCTACCATCACAGAGGAACATGAAAGGATATAAGGAAACTGTTAATGTTTGGGCATGTAGTTTAGTGCCTACTTGGGCATGTACTTTAATATCTACTTTGCCTAGAAAGCGTGAGTCTCTGGGTTCAATCCCCAGACCTTCAAAATGAAAGAAAAGAAAATGTGAACTGTAAAGCTGCCAGAGATAAGAAGCAACATTTACGGTTAAAAGGGTGAAGAAAGCAAGGGACTACAGCTAACCTTAACTGAGGGCCTACTGTCGTGAACTTCCAGATGATCTTTACAACTTGAACCACTCAAATGAGAACCTGGGCAAGTGACTCCCTCCATTCACACAGCCTGAAATAAATGGAGCTGTGTCTCGAGCTCAGATCAGCTCACCCTAAAGTGTTGCACTGCACTTCTCACCGCAGGACACTGTACCATCCCTATGCATGTATAGTGTGGAATAGGCTGAGGGGCTAAAAATGTCCTGATTGAACTCAGGGATTCAAAAGCTTAAATAACAACCTTCTACTGACAAATCCATCTTCTATTTTATTAGAACCCCTATATCCAGTCTCTAGCCCAAGTTCTTTCCTTTGGACCATGTATGCTGTACTACCTCTTACCCAATTCTTATGAAAAACAAACACTCCCCAGTATCAGAAGAGTCTTAACACTTCCTCACTGCAACCAGAGGATGGCAGTGTGAGTCATCATGTACAGGATGTTAAGGGTAATAATTATGTTTGTGGAAATACGCTTATATTATTATGCAGTCAACTCTGACATGACCGAGAGCACTTTACTGATTATAAGTGGCACCCCCTGATGCCCATCCCTCTGGCTGGTGCACATTCCCATCTCAACTGTGGGAGGATGTCTGGCAGGGCTGAGCAGCTTGGAGATTTGTAGTCAGACAGACCTAGGTTGGAATCTTGGCTCTGCCATTCTCAGTCACCTTGGACAGGTAGCTTTGCATCTGTGAATCTTAGTTTGATAATCTGTTGGTATGTTGAAGCAGCCCTCTACATCTTTCCCCTCAAAGCTGCCCCTCTCCTCCACTCCATGTCTCTCTGCCTGGTACATTAAACTCACCAAGTTGCCGAAGCTAGAAACCCCAGTGCCATCCTTAATTCCTCTTTTTCACATGGTTCTGGTTTTTTTTCTCCACATGCCAATCCAATCATGAGTTTAATGATTTTACCTCTTGAAATTTCTAGTCCTTCTCTACCACAATTTGCCTAGATTTTTGTAATAGGGACTTAACTTTGGCCTCCCTGCCTCTAAATTTGTATTGTCTAATCTATTCTCTACACAGCAATGAGAGTGCTACTTTCTAAAATTAGGCCTGTTAAAAATATTGACCAGCTTAAAGTGCTAATGGCTTCTTACTGCCTTATGATAAAATTCAAAGTCTTTGCCTCTGCCTTGGCTCTCTTTTGGTCTCTAACCTTGTTCTTTTGATTACCTTTAGTTTCTTTAAAAATTTTTTTTTAGATATTTATGTTTTAATTTATGTGTGTCTTTTGTCTGCATGTATGTTAAGTGCACCCATGCATATGGAGGACAGAAGAGGGCATCAGATCCCCTTGAACTGGAGTTATGGATGGTTGTTAGCTGCCATGTGGGTGCTGGGAACTGAGCCCTGGTCCTCCAGAAGAGCATCCAGTGCTCTTAACACCTGGGCCATCTCTCCAGCCCCAGGGTGCTTCTCCTTTGCTACACATATTAGTCCTGCAGCCTGGTACACTTTCCATTCCTGTCTACTTCCTTTTCCTCTTCCCACCCAACTCACTTACAAACTCCTAGCCATATCCACCACTCCTGCTTGCCTGAATGAAGATTCAGAGAGGTAACAATAGCTAGCCTTTAATGAATACCTTGCTACGAGACAATTCTTTGTGTACACACAGTAGACACTCGTCTCATTTTCCTTCCTTCTCTCTCTCTCTTTTTTTCTTTTTCTTTTTCTTTTTTTTTTTTTTTTTTTTTGGACAATGTCTAGTTAACCTTGAATTTATGAGGTAGTCCAGGCTGGTGGAACTTGAGGTGATCTTCCTGCCTCAGCTTCTCAAGTGCTAGAATTATATGTATACATACACCATCATACCCAACTAGATTCATTTTACTGATGAGAAAAAAGGCTCTCTCTCTCTCTCCCTTCCAAGGCAGGATTTCATGAGTGCCAGGCTAGCTTCACACTCTCCAGGAGGTCAAGGAGATCCTTGAACTTGTGATCGCCTGCCTCTGCCTTCAGAGAGCTGGGATCACCGGCATCTGCCACCACACCTGGTTTAACTGAACCCAGGGCTTTATGTATGCTAGGCAAGCATCATACCAAATAAGCAAAGATTTTTTTAAAAATGTGCGTGTGTTGTGTGTGATGTATGTACATGTGAATGCAACAGCCCACAGAGGCCAGAAGATGGTATCAGATCCCCTTGAGTTGGGACTACATGCATTTATGAGTTGCCTGATATGGGAGCTGAGAACAGAACTCAAGTCGTCTGGAAAAGCAGCAAGCACTTTTAACCACTGAGCCTTCTCTCCAGCTCTTCAAGAAAATATGTGAAACATGTATTTAAAATAGCAACAGCGAAGCTGTGTGGTGGAAGCAGAATTAGGCAGATCTCTCTGAGTCTGAGGCCAGCCTAGTCTCCACAGTGAGCTTCAGATCAGCCAGAGCTACACAGTGAGACCCTGTCTCAAAGAAAAGTAGCTATTTTCCTAGACAAAAACATAGACGAGGGACATTGTTTTACGGTAAAAAGACTTTATATAAGGCAGTCGGACTCTCGTATTTGCTTCTGCACTCATAATTAGATTGTTTCAGATGAAGTATCTAGAGAAAATCTCTCCTCACTCAGGTACGTACTTAAAATCATCATTTCCGGCATCGTGAATGTTCTTTGACATCTGAACTTAACAGTTTTCCCACCCTCCTTCTCTCTTTCCCTCCCTTCTTCTCTTCCTTCCTCAGGTTGTATCTGAACTCCTGACCTCAACAATCCTCTCACCTTGGCCTCCCAAGTAGCTGTGACTACAGGTGTGCACCACCTAGTATAGTGGTAACTATTGTTGTTTTGCTTTCTGAGACAGAGTCTCACTATATGGACCAGGCTGGACTTGAACTTGAGATCATCCTATCTTGCCTTATGAAGTGGTGAAATTATAAGTGTGTGACCACACTCAGCTCTTGCAGAGGACCTAGGTTCAGTTCCCAGTACTCACATGGTGGCTAACAACTATTTGTAAATCCAGTTCCAGGGGATCTGGCACCCTCTTCTGGCCTCTATGGGCATTGCACACCTGTGGTGCACTTACATACATGAAGGTAAAACATTCACACTCAGAAGAATGAATAAACACATAAATAAATAAATAAACAAACAAATAAATAAAATGCTGGTTCATTAAGTCATTCAAATTTTCCAAATAGTATTTAAAACAATCTCAACATTTGTTGACATCACCACCTATCTCTTCAGAAAAGTTTGGGAAACTATAATATTTGTGGTAGTGAATTTGGCTTTTTCAAAATCTATTTATTTGAAAGCTTGGATTTTTATCAATGGCAACAAATACCTATACTAACAAAGTTTTTTCCTTGATATAACAGCCTCACTTAGCTCATTTCCTAGAAAATGCCTGCCAAATTCCCAGGTCTAATAAACACCGTTTGTCTGTTCTTTTTTTTAACTGTTTGCTTGAGACAGGGTCTCACTGTGTATCCCAGACTGGCCTCAAACTCATGGCAACTCTCCTATCTCAGCCTCTAGAATGTCAGAATTACAGGAATAAGCTACCACTCACAGTGTGTCTGCTATTCTTGGATGTAAAAACAGTGTTCAAGGACCAGGGAGATAGTTCAGAGGTTCAATCCCTGGAGCCTGGCAAAAAGCCACATGTGGTGTTGCATTATCTATAATCTCAGCAGTGCCACAGTGAGACAGAAGGGTGGAGAAAGGAGAACCACCCAGAAGTTTTGTGGTCCAGCTAGCCTGCACTATGGAATGCTTGAGCAGAAATAAGAGAGATCTACGTCAAGAAAAGTGGAAGGTGGAAACTGACTGTGGAAAATCGTCCTCTGACCTCTACACATGCACCCTGACATGCACAGACAAATAATTAATTAAAATGGATGTTCTAGTTAATGTGAAGTGTGAGTTTATTTTCCAGCTCTGCTCACTGGAACAGCCTACAAGTAACGACAGCGGGGTAGCAGGGAGGGCACTTAGCACTTGAGTTTGTTTCTTTGGCCCAGACTGGCCTTGAATTTATCATTCTCTCACCTCAGCCCTGTAAAAAACTGGGATTACAGGTATGTGCCAAGACACCCAGCCCTGGCATTTATTTTTTTAAAAAACTATTTCCCAGTAAATGGAACTAGCCTTTTCAAGGAAACTGTGTGATTCCAACACAACAGTGAGCGAAGCACAAAGTGAGCCTGAGACACAGCAACAGAAAGCAAGGAGAGCCTAACAAATGAAGACACACTGAGGGGACACAGAGTCAGTTAAGGCTGAAACGACTTGAGTATCGATATAATTAAACATATAGCTCATAAACCAAAAATAAAAATCAATGCGGAGAAGTTGATAGAGAAGGAAGGCAACCAAGAAGCTTTTCTATATAGCAGAAAGACCAAAAACTATGTAAGGGAAAGCGGAATAAGAAAAGTATTATTTGGCAATCACTACAGTAATTGTTGTTTCAAACAAGAATCATCAATTAATGTTAAAATTTGTGGGTATTCTCTATCATCATGGGATACACAGGTATCATATACCTCTTGATATGATTCTCTTAAGAGGGCACTTCACTTCTGTAAGATTCTTGAAAATATGTATACCTTGAATCTAATTATGAACATCAGAAAAACTCAAGTTAAAAGAAAGGTTACAAAATAAATGGCCTATATTAAAAAATGTCCAGGTAATGAAAGATAAAGTCTGGGAAACTGTTCCAGCTTAAAGAAAAGTTAACTATTTATAATGTGTGAACCTGCACTGACTTCTAGACCAGAATAAAAAAAAAGTTATTTTCTTTTTTCTGTTCGGAATATAAAAAAAGAATACAAGGCCAAGTATGGTAATGAACGCTTTTAATCCTAGTACTTGGGAGGCAGAAGAAGGCAGAACCATGAGATCTAGGCCAGTCTAGTCTGCATAACAAGGTTATGTTTCTAGTCTTTATAATTATACTATGCTATCAGAATTGTTTTGAGGAAATACACTAAAGATGTTTAGGAAAAAAGAATTAGGAAATAATTACAACAGTTTCTTTATACATCCATATTTATATCTATCTTCCCATGCATGCTGAAGAGAATGCGGTTGGACCTGGCGAGACATAGATGGGGTATTTGGAGTACTCTTTGCAATCTTTCTTTAAATCTGAAATTATTCCAAAATAAAGTAAAAAAACAAAGAAACTACAAGCATATAACATTTAAACTATTCCATTCTAAACATACTTATGTTTATACATAGATGAAAGCAATTGAGATCATGCAACAGTCTTTTTTTCTTAACACTTTTATTAATTGGATAGTGAATCATCAACAGTTTTCAATGTTACTTAAGATTCTTTAAAATCAATTAGCGGACACATAATATTTTTGGGTTATCCTTACATTTTATGTCAGCAACCTACAGTTAAAACATGTAAGAAACATTTTTACACATATTTGATTCTTTCTTTTTTTTTGAGAAAAAAAAGTAGGCCTGGCTGACTTGAACCTCTTGACAGTACTCACTATATAGACCAGACTGCACTTGGACTCACAGAGATCTGCCTGCCTCTGCCTCCCAGGTTCTGGGATTAAAGACATGCACCACCAGGCCTGGCTGATTACTTCTTTATACTCAATTCCTAAGCTGGAATTTCTTTGTTTTTCAATTTCTTTTATTACATTTATTTACAGGGGGGGCGCATGTATGTGTCAGAGGACAACTTGCAGGAGTTAGTTCTTTCCTTCCATCTTGGGGATCTCAGGGATCAAACTCAGGTTGTCAGGCTTGGGAGGCAATCACCTTTACCTATTGAACAATTTTGCAAAATACTTTGTTCTATCTTAAATGACTAAGGCGACCTAACAAGTTCCCAAATTTCTTGAGGTCCCTTCGTCAGTCTGGGATGCTTAACTGACTTCCTGCATGTCCTGAGGTTTATCTGTTTTATAAAAATGATGGAATTTTGGGTTGGACTCTGACCAGTGGTTGTTGAATGAAAAGGATGTGAGATGTCACAGCTGTCTTCAGGCAGGGTAGGCTCCGTTTTGGGCTACATTTGTCCAAGGAAATTCTTATTTGGGGTAGGTCCTGAAAGTTAAAGGAAGGCTTAAAAAGTCACTGAGCAGGTGGGATGCAGGCTGGATAGTTTAACAATACCCATGCTGAGGACTGGCTCTAGAGATACAGACTGGCCCACAGGCTCATGATCTGGTAAGGGAGACACATAAGTAAATAGCTACTGACCCTGTAGTGATGAGGAGTTATAAACTGGGAAAATACAGGACTAGTAAGAGTACAGATGAGGGAGCTGGAGAAATGGCTCAGTGGTACAGAGCACTGGTTGCTCTTCTAGAGGACCTGAGGTTTGGTTCCCAGCACCCACATGGTGGCTCACAACTGTCTATAACTCCAGTTCTAGGAGATCTGATGCCCTCATTGCACATATGGATGCACTTACATACATGCAGGCAAAACACTCATATACATAAAATAAAAATAAATAAGTAAAATTTTTAAAAAGAGCATAGGTGAAGCTTCATATCTCCTTTTCAATGAAATTTTATACAGTATATGCTCTTGTATATAAACATGAAAGTCATTTATTCACCTTCGTTCCCTTCCTTTTTCCTTCAGTACACCTATAATGTATTTATCAAGTATCCTAGACTAAAAGGGAGAGAAGGAGAGTAATTTAAAAAAAACAAGGAAGTAGAATTTACCAGGCTTTGTGATCGATTGTCCAAGAGTGAGACACAGAATTACGAATGACTCCCAGGTTTCTGGACCATGTGTCTGGGTGGATGATAATATCATTTAATTTTTCCTTGCCCCCACCCCTTTGAGGTAGTAATACTGTTGTGTTTCCCATGTCAGCCTCAAACTCCCCACACTAAAGTGAGCCTCCTGTGTCAGCCTTTGGAGTAAACAGATCTACAGGTATATGTAAGCATGCCAGGCTTGGCCCCAAGTTTAAAGAGCAAACAACATTTTTATCAGAGATGACCCTAAAGTCACTTGAAGAAAATAGAATACTGGCATTCTAAAGGTTGGCTATGGCATAAAAAGGAAAGTGGGGAATTCTGCCAGGAGAATACTGAATACTTTAAAATCACTGGAGAGGAGTGAAAATCAATGCAAAAATGAATGGTATAACCCAAATGATTGACCGGAAAGTAAGATGGATTAAAATAAAAAAGATTTACAATAGAAGAAAGAAAGCAGAGAATAAAATGAGCAAGGAAGAAGGAAAATAATAGAATGAAATTTTAGCAGACAAAAAGATTAAGATTTTTTTTACATTGATTGATCAATCGATTGATTAATTGTGTGAGGGTGAAGGGTTGCCTCCTGTGTGGAAGTCAGAGGACAACTTAAGGGAGTTGGTTCTCTCTACCATGTGGGCTCTGGAGATCAAATTCAGATCATCAGGTTTGGCCCTTTATCTGCAGAGTCATCTCTCTAGCATATGACCAAAGAATTTTAAGTAAATTACTATTATCAAGCAGCTTCCATCAGTAATAAGAATTTGAATAGCAGGGGAGAAAGTGTGAAGCAAGAAAAAACTAGTCCTGAGAACAAATGAATCATCTTCATGTAGTAGCTACACCCTAGACAGAATGATTAGTCATAAACAAATACAGGTTTTCTGCAGTGGTAGTGAGCTGGGCTTGGAAAGTACAGTGCTAATGTTAGGTTGCCAACGTGACCTAAATTAAAGGGCTCATTTCTCTAGACTGAAAATTTTAACAATAGTAACTCACCTTACCAATGTTTTCTTAATATTGTAGGAAACGGTGTTAGGGTATCAGATAGGAGAATGAAGGACTCTTAGGGTCTACTTTCAGCTGTTCCTTAGGTTGGATGTACCTCACAAGTAAAATGGTGGTACCTAGTTCATAGAGCTCTGTGAGGATGAATCACAGTTTCCTTCTGAGCCTGTTTCTGTTGTTTTAAAAAGGGGATAGTGAATTTTATTTTTGTAATGTGACTCAGAAATATGTGGCAAAGATTGTACAGGAACAGCTTTCATTGATGAGAAGAGAACTGCTAGATTATATTTTCTTTGGGTGGTTGCTCAATTATTATTTGAACATTTACTGGAGACCTTATGTAATTTTCTCATTATGATTTGTTACTATTAGGCCATAATCTAAAGTAAGGTAAGACTGCCTTAGAACATTTTCAAGCAGAAAAATGTTCTGATTCTATGTTGGTATCTGCTGTGCAACAGAATGTCAAAGTACCCAGTGTGTTAGGCTCTCTTATTCAGCAAAAGGATGTTATATAAATCCATTAGTGAAATTTAGGAAAATTTCACCCAGATCAGGGGTAAGAACAGTGTTTTGATAGGAACACTCACACACACATACAAAGACAGAGAGAATAAAATCCCAAATCAGAAACAAATGGACACAATCTCTAGATTAAGAAAGGCTGAGTGTTACGGGTGTTCTGGAATTAACTAAAATTGGGACTACAGTCCAGTTCTTCCATTTCTTCTTCACATCTAGCAAGGCAGGCAGGAGAAAACCCAGGTTAAAATGTTACATAACTTGCCAGGGTCATAAAACTATACATGATGTAACAGGAATTGGGGGTGCCAGGATCTGCCTGACATCAAAGTCCTGGCTCATCTAATATATTGCTCCCCCCCAAAAAAGCCCTGTATTTGAAAATTTTGGGGGTGCAGAGAATGAAGAGATTTTCCTACTTCCCTTCTGAGGCGTCTTTTGTTTTTGGTTGTGACGTCTGCACCCTAGAGGCTGAGCGGGATCACACAGGAGGCATTTGTAAACAGATGATTCCATAACCCCAAAATACGCACAATTTCCTTCTTTCAGAGTCCTACCTAGGATTTGGCAGGGGTGGGAGAGTAGAGGTGGGGCGGGGGAGGGGTTAGTAAAAGGTGGATTCTTACCTTTAAGTTGTTAATCAATTTCAGGACAACCCGCTGGTTATTCTCGTCTCTTGGTCAGCACATTTTTTTCTCCCTATTTTGTGGGGAGGATTGGGGGTTTAAGGGTGTCTGTAGCAAATTTCTGTAATGAACCTATACGGTAGCTCCAAAAACTTAAGGTCAAAGATTCCTTTATCTGGTTTGGGAAGGGACTGTGCATATGCTCTGGGCGGGGAGGGCGTCCTGGGTCACTCTCCTTTAATACAGACCCACTGAGGGGTTAGAAGGGAGCCCCCCAGTCTTGGTGAGAAATGAAACGCGCTTCCCTCATTCTCCCGCTCTCAGGTGCCAAGAGCATTTACGTACCTTCGGGAGGGAAGGACAAGGTGCTGGGGTCTGGCGGGGGTGGGGCTGGTGGGAACCCAGGGCTTCCGGCTCCCGGGACGCGGCGTCAGGGGCGGGCGGCGCAGGGCACTCGGGCCCGCCACCCCCAGGCCGCACTGCCTCCTTCCCTGCCGCTCGTGCCCGGCGCGGCCGCCGCAGTCCCGGCGCCGTAGCCGGACGTGGGGTGCAGGGGGCGCTGTGGCCCAGCGGCGCGGGCGCCTGGAGCGGCCGCCGCGCCGGAGGTTTCGCCCAGGCTCTCCGCCTGCAGCGCCTCGTTCGTCCCGCCGCAGCCTGCGCCCCCCGGCCGGGCTCAGCGGCGCTCCCCCGGCCCCGCGTGGTCGCGGCGACCCCCGGAGCCGATGCGGCTGGCCGGGCGCCGGGCCTCAGCCGCCGCCGCAGCAACAGCAGCCCTTCGTGCCGCTGAGGACGAGGCTTTCGGCTGAGGGACGACCCCCGGCCATGGTGAGGCGGCGGCGGCCGCTGCTCCAGGTGAGTGAGCCTCGCCGCGGTCCTGCGCTCGCCCGCTCGCGCCGCCGGGGGCTCTGGCGCCAGCCCTCGGGCGGGGTGAACGGAGCGTCCTGCCCCTGCGGCCGCCTCCTGCACCCCGCAGCTCCAGGGCCGCGGGCCCTTCCTCCCCGGGTCCCCCGGAGGGTGCAGGCCCGCGGGGGGCGACTAGGCCCCGCGCTGCCGGGCAGCCCTCGGCCGGGCCTGGGTTCCGGCGCGGCCCGGTACGTGGAGACCCGGCTGGCAGCCGCACCGGTGCCCTTCGAGGTTGTCCCGGGCGGGGCCGAGCGCGCGTTCCTACCCCGGGCCCTGCGAGCACATCCCAGAGGGAGGCAGAGGACGGTTGTTTGCAAACAGCTTTGCCTTCTCTGCTCCCGGTACTGAGTCCCGCAGAGCAGCCCCCTAAGTGGGGGGCAGGGTGAATATTGAGTGCAGAGAGTGCGGGGCCCGAGAGATCCCTGATACTCCTGGAGTGGCGTTCACGCATCTATCTCACTTGCTAGAGAAAACAGCCTTTTGCGTCTTATTTGAGGTGAAATTTAATCACCTGCCGCTAGCTCATCCTTCTTGTATTACATCTTGTCTCTGAACGTGGTCTGCCTTAGAGAAAGCCCCATCCCATCTTTGCGATGCTAACTTTCCTAGATAAGCAGCCACTATTACAAAAATAGCTTTTATGAAGATGTCTCCCCAATCCCCCAAAAGACAGCAAATGTTTTAATGCTTCCATTCTTGGTACAGAAATGTTCCACCTAAGTAGGAAAGAATGGCAAGAAGATGTTAAGTCGTGCTAACTATCCCAGTTGCAGGTACCTGATGAAACATAAAGTCTAAATTGAAGAAATAAAAATGATCTTATTCTGGTATTAATGTAGAAAAAAGTTAGTGATTGCAGTTTGATATCATAAGTCAGATACTTAAATGTTTTTTGATTAATGTGATTTGCAGGTTATTCTTGTTTTCTATTATTGGAGGATTTATAGGTAATCTAAAACTTTTTTAACCATGAAAAAATAAGTATATTGTAGAAACATTGGAAAAACACAGAAAGGTATTGACTTTCAATAAGTAATAATTGGAGAGAGATCATTTGTAATCTCATAGTACATATTGATGGTCGGTTTAAAGTTTAAAATGTACTTGTATTGCTGGTGACTTTTAAAATTAAATTGGTGACACTCATGTGTACAAAAGGTCTAGAATATCTTACTAAATTACGTTGGAAACATAGTTTATGCCATCAACTAAAATGGAATAATATAGGTAGCAGAACCATAGTTTAAGTCATCAACTAAAACTAGATAATAGTATAGTTCCCGTAAGACTCCAGACTTAACCTTCCTATGCAGCATTGGAAGCTCCTGCAGTCTAAGGAGGGTTGCATGGTAAACATTTTTCAGGACCGTCAGTGTTAGATGGTGGAGACTTGTCTTTATCAGATTTTAAGTATTTCTAGCTGCAAAAAAAAAAAATTGATCTAATTTAATTTTTTGGTTAATTTGGGTTTTAAAAGTCAAATTCAACTCTCAGTGTATCTCTGAAGACCAACATTAGGATCCATTGGACATGATGATTATTAAAGTATGCTGATTCCTAGTCTCTTAAATCAAAATGTGGGGGATATTAGTGGCTGGAATATCTTGACTTTTTAATCAACATTCCAGAGTCTTAGTACTACTAAACTTTGAACATCATTGATGAAAGTGAACAGATTTGTCTAGGTGAATCAATGCATCAGCTCTCTGGCAAAACTGTCATTCTTAAGTGGTTTATAGATATTTTTCAAAACAACAGATAATGGTGTTATAATACTAGACAGAAAACAGTCTTTTGAGGGATAGCTGTTTCAGTTGAGAGATACTGAGATCCAACAGTGATAGTGTTATAGGATTCCTGGACACTCATCTTAACACTTAATGAACTTCAATAGTATTGTCTGTAAAGTGCTGATAGTTATACTTAATTTATAAGGTTTTTAGGAGAAAGCATCCTAAAAAGTATTACAATGTATAAAAGATTTTATACAATTTTACCTATTAATATCAGGTTCTGTATTAGGTGTTCTGGGAAATAAAAAAATGACCAAGGCTTCTGCTAGCAATTAGCTAATTGTGGAAGCAGGACAAGTTTAATTAACTGTTACAAGGCAGGGTCAGAAAGGTGTTGTAATTGAGTAAAATGAGCTACATCTCTGCTTAGGGCTTCTGTGTCTAATTCAATATCTTTCTCTCCGAGAGCTTTGGTAAGGGATGGGAGGTGGCTCAGTGGAAGAGCATTTCCTTAAATGCACAAGTGCCTTGGTTTAATTCCCAGGACTGGAAAAGAAATTTATATGTATCATTCCTTCCTTTTACAATCCCTGATTGAGTATTTTCTTTAAGGGAACAGTTGGGTATGGAAAGTGCTAGTTTTATATTAACTCCTTAATAAAAGGAGAAATGAATGGAGATGATCCCATTCCTTCCTTGGTTGCTAAGCTACTACTGTTCATTTCCATTCACTAAGGTTTTGGTACCTCTTATATGCTGACCACAAATGGTTGGTTGCAAAGTACAAAGCGTGATTAAAAGATAATTGCCTAGGTTTTAAGTTCTTTGTTTCTAGGAGGAGTGGTATAGGTGTGTTTTATGGTTATTAATTGCATGCAGTCATGAAGAATATGGAGTCTGATGTGAACAGGAACCCTTGCTATATCTCTTACAGCAATGTGACACTTGGGCTCTGAGCTTCTTGTATTCTCTTGAAGTAACAGTACCCCTCCCAGGGAAGTAGAACAGGTTCTCTGAGATATAGGTCATCAAAAGCAATTACCTCAGTATCTGTCAAATAGACAGGACAGAGTAAATTGTTTATTTTTTTTTTTTTTTTTGGTGCGGGGAAATAAAAACAAATCAGGTCTTGGATATTCTGTATGACTTAAAACTTAGTGTCTTTAATCTTTTTTAGAGAATAGGTCTACTTTTGGCATTCTTTGAAAGTTTTGATGGGAAACTGTTGTTGTTTGGTCTTTTTGAGAGAGAGTGTCCCTGTAGTCTCAGCTGGTCTGGAACTCATTATATAGACTAGGCTGGCCTGGATCTTACAGAGATCTGACTGCCTCTGCATCCTGGAGCTGGAACTAAAGGCCTGTGCCACCGTGCTGGGCCTCAAAACAGTTTTGATTCTACCTTAAGCACACTGTTGTTTTCCATTTCATTTTTCGTTAATAAACTAGTATTCCCTGTGTCTAGGATGCATTCCATAAATTCATTTTCAGTTTTGCATTAGTTTTTACTATTACATATGTATTTGACCTGCATTATGTAAATTATTACATAGAGCAGCATTCTTAGTATACGAGTATTGGAAAATACATTGCAGGTTCTGAACAGAAATAGTTCATATACTTCATTTTCAAAGAACATCAATTTGTTGAGCATACTTAATTTAAGGATTGACAAATTTCTTCAAAACGCAGACTTTTTCTTATAATCTGAATGGATGAGAATTAGATTTTATAACTTGTCATATATGTATTCCAGTCTTCTAACCTATTGTGACCTTGAATAGTCCTTTTTACCTTAATTTATTCTTAATACAAAATGAAATTGATAGTACTCATTTTATAGAATTATTAGATTAAGTGATATAATATGTAAATCAGAGCTACTGTTTAGTCCCATGGGTAACTATGTATTACTCTAGAAATGGAAAGTATGTTCTTTGAAGGTTTTGAAAAAGCTTGAAAGATTATTTATCCATTTTGTTGCTAAGAAATAAAGCCAGCATGATTGATTGCAAAGCATCACCAGATTAAGGGGAAAGCACATGTTAGAATTAGTATTTTGATTATGTAGGTAATACAGTGTCTTATACTCTGTTATAAATTTTAGTTAATGAAATAATTTCAAAATGCTATTTATAAAATATTTTTTATTTTACAAATTATATAGTACTTTAAATTTTTTCTTTTCTTGGTTTTTGAGACAGGGTCTCTTGTAGTCCAGGCTAGCCTAGAACTTGCTGCATAGTTGAGGATGACCGTGAGCTTTGGATAATCTCACCTCCACCTACCAAGTGCAGGGATTGCAGGCATGAGTTATCATGCCTGATGTTTAGTTTGCCTTCAGTTGCTTGGATAAAAACACTGACCAAAGGCAACTTGTGAAAGAAAGGGTTCATTTGGTTTAGAGCACAACCCATCATCAAGGGAAACCAAGGCAGGAACTCAGGGTAGGAACCGAGTGCAGACCATGGAGCTACGCTGCTTACTGGCTTGCTCCCCTGGCTCATGCTCGACCTGCTTTCTTATGCAATACAGGACCACCTGTCCAGGGATGGCACTACTCACAGTGGGCTGGGCTCTCCCATTGCACTCAACAATAAAGAAAATGCCCCACAAACAATGGCCATAGGCCAGTCTGATGGAGGAAATTCCTCAGTTGAGATTCCCTCCATCCAGGTGTGTTAAGTTGACAACTAAAGCTATCCAGCACACCCAGCTTAAATTATTTTAAATAGCCCACTTTACAGAAATGAACTATTGTAAAAATTAGGACAGTATGTTACGCTTTACATTTATACCTTTTCAAAGCCATTAGGAAAATAAGGTAAAGCTGAGATCTGTATGGGTACACATTAAAAATCAAGAGAAAGTCATTGAGTTTATGTTGCCCAAGGGAAAAAGAATTTAATGCACACTGATAAGAATTTTGAAGAAATGCATATTTTGTATTACAAAACTATTGCAAAAACTTGTTTGTTTGTTTGTTTTCTACAAGTTGACTTTTCATGAAAAATTTCTTATTTCGGGCTAGAGAGATGGCCCAGCAGTTAAGAGCACTGACTACTCTTGGAGAGACCCAGGTTTGAATCCCAGCACCTACATGGCAGCTAACAACTGTCCATAACTCCAGTTCCAGGGGCTCCAATGCCCCCTTCTGATCTTCACAGGCATTGTACAACATTAATGTACTTACATACATGCAGGCAATACACTCATACACATAAAATAAAAATAGTAATAAATAAGATTTTTTAGAAGTTTCTTATTTGTAAACTGGAGAGATGGTTCAGTGCTTAAGAACTGTTCTTGCAGAGGACCTGGGTTTGGTGCCCAGCAGCCACATGTCTACTCACAATCATCTGTAAATCCAATTCCAGGGGGATCCAACACCCTTTTCTGGTCTCTGAGGGCACTAGACACACATGTGGTATACTTATATACATGCAGGAAAAACACTTTTATACATAAGCAAATCTTTTAAAAAATATTTATTTAAAGTAATACTTTTGCTGCTATAGACCTTTAGGCATAATAGTTTAGTTTTTATTTTTAAATTTTTATTTTATGTGTATGTTTTGCCTGCACGTATGTAAGTGCACCCGTGTCATGCAGTGCCTATAGAGACCAGAAGAATGCATTGAATCTCCTGAAACTGGAGTTAAGGACAATTGTTAGTTGTCATGTGGGTGCTGGGAACTGAACCCCAGTCTCTCTTCAAGAGCATCCAATGCTCTTAACCTCTGAGACATTTCTCCAGCTCCTTTGTATAATAGTTTAAATTGATAATTCTGTAGCCTGTAGTGATTCTACTTTCTCCTTTTTTTACTGTGATAATATGTCTTTAGGATTGTTGCATAATATTTATGATGATAATTTTGTTATATTTATAAAAGTACAGTAGTAGGGGAGCCAGATGTGGTGGTTTTATACATGTAATCCCAGCATTGGCATGGCTAAGGCAGGAGGATCATTGTTTGAGAAGAAACCAGCTTCTTAGTGAGTTTGAGGCTAGCCTGGGCTAGTTAGAGAGACTCTCTCAGAACAAAAAACAGCAACAACAAAAGATGAGGGCTGAGAATATAGCATGTGTGAAGATGAGGGCTGAGGATATAGCATGTGTGAAGCCCCTAAATTCAACTTCTAGCACTTCAAACAGCAAAACAATTCAGAAGTAGTAAATCTGTGCTCTAGATTTAAAACAACTAAACTTAAATGATAATTTGTTATTTATTAAAAGGACCTTTAAGAAGAAGATCTGTAGAAATAATAAAATGAGCCTAGAGTTTTTTATTCATTATGGAAATTTTGGGCATTACTCAATTCTGGGTTCTTCTGACAGCTTGAAACAACATTAATTTTAGGGAGATTTTAAAATATGAAATGAGGACTGGAGAGATGGCTCAGCAGTTAAAAGCCTTGCTTTTCTTCTGGAGGAAGGAACCCGAGTTCAGTTCTCAGCACCTGTGTTGACTGTAACTCCTGTTCCAGGGGTTCTGATTCCTCTTCTGACCTCTGAGTACCTGCACACGCAGGGCATACATTCATACAGACACACATGCACATAGATTTAAAAATAGAAAATAAAAATATAAGTAAAAAGTAAATATATTTCAGTTAAGTTTAGAATATTAGGTAAGAGTTTTTATAGTCTTATTTACTGAGATATAATCCACATACATATAACTGACCCATTTAGGTATAAAATGTAATGACTTTTACTGTATTCACAGAGTTGTATAAACATTATCACTACCTAATTCTAGAACATTTTCATCACTTCAACCTGGTGTTTTATTAGTAATCATCCCTTAATGCCTTCCTAATCCCCCATATATGTGCAAACATGACTGTACTTTCTGCCTCTATGAATTTGCCTATCAATTCTGGACACTTACTATAATAGAATTATGATGTGATTGCTTTATTTCAATTAGCATAATGTTTTCAGGGCTTAATAATGTATCTATTGTTATTTCTTTTTTACTTTCTATTATTTCTTCTTATTGCCAAATAATATTCTACTGTATGTATATATTACATTTTACTTACCCATTTAGAAATTTGGGTGTTTTTCCACTTTCTGGCTTTTGTGAATAATATTATGAATGTTTGTGTGTAAATTGTTGTGTGGACATATATTTTCATTTCTTTTGGGATATACATGAGAGTAGAATTGCTGGGCCAAATAGTAACTCTGTGTTTAACCTTTTACTGAGTGGCTACAATCTTCCCACCAGCAAATGTGTAAAGGTTCTAATTTCTTCAGATCTTCACTAACTCTTGTTATCCATCTTTTAAAATTACAACCACCCTAATAAGTGTGAAGTGGTAAGATAAGGCTCTATTTGAGATTAATAACTTTTATTTACAGTCATAGGTAAATTGTTGAAGCCTTTATTTGCAGACAGAGGGTCAGATTCTCTGATGATAAGAAATGTTTTTGGCTTGAGGCTAGAAAGTTATGAACTTTCTAGTGAACTGTTTGGGTACAATTGATTAACCATACTGGGTGGTGATAGGAATGGGAGTAGAGGAACTCCAGATATTTTTAAAGAGTTTTTGTTTGTTTAAGAAAGAATGTTATGGGCCTGGGCAGATGGCTCAGCAGTTAGGAGCACTAGCTACTCTTGGGACTAGAGAGATGGCTTAGTGGTTAAGAGCGCTGGCTGCTCTTACAGAGGACCTGGGTTCAATTCCTAGCACCTACAGGGTGGTAACAACCATCTTTAACTCCAGTTCCAGCGGACTCCAAGACCCTTTTCTGACCTCCGACAGCATCATACAACACAGGTGCACTTGCATACATGCAGGCAATATACTCTTACACATAAAAAATAGAAATAATAAATAAAAAGAATTTTTTTAAAAAGCACTGGATGTTCTTGCAAAGGACCTGAGTTCAAATCCCCGCACCCACATGATAGTTAACAACTGTCTGTACCTCCAGTTCCAGGGAATTGGGCAGCTCTTCTCGCTTCTTTGGGCATTGGACAGCATGGGTGCACTTCCACACATATAGGCATGACACTCATACACCTAAAATAAAATAATAAATAAAACATTAAAAAAAAAAAGTCCAGGTGTGGTGATGTACACCTTTAATCCCAGCACTCAGGAGGCAGAGACAGGTGGATCTCTGTGGGTTCCAGGCCAGTTTGAGCTACAGGAAGACCTTATCTCAAAAAAAGACAACAAAACAGAACAAACAAAAGACTTCAAGTTGGCCTGGAAATCACCTGTAGCCCTGGCTACCCTCAGACCTCCAGCATTTCTCCTGCCTCAGTTTCCCAAGTGTTGGAATTAACAGGGGTGCATTGCCATTCCTAGCTTAAAGAATATTTATTAACAAAGGGCAATTGTAAGCCCTTGGTTTGGTTTTCCTTTAACTCCGCTAAAACATTTCTAAAAATTTAGAGTCTAGTTGTGCATTAATATTTCTGAACACTCGGGTCTGGTAGGTTTTTAAGGATTGCCACTACCTATCTATGTTATATAATTTTATATAAATATAGATTAAGTGCTGGACATGGTGGTATACACCTGTAAGCCTAGCATTCAGAGCCTGAGGCAGGAGGATTCTTGTGATTTGGAGGCCGGTTCTAGTAGGCTATGTAGTGAGACCCTGTCTCAAACAAAACAAAACAAAAAAGAAAAAACTATTAGTCATTCTTTATGCTTTTTTTTCTTAGTTCACAAGTTTATTATGGAAAACATTGCAGTGCTCTTATACAGTAACATCATCTTACAGGAGAGGAAACAGTTCTTAAAAACAACCCAACAAGTTTTCTGACAATGACGAAGAACATGGGGCAGAAAAATGAGAAAGAGATAGACTGCATGCAGTCACATCATACAGTTAATTAAATGGTATCTCTGAAAATAAAACAAATAGAGGGAGGCCTTGGTGCTTATTTAAAACATGTTCATTAAGGTGGTTTGCTGTTATCCTTATCTACAGTCAAGGTGAGTAAAGCTATGACTAAATGGAAGTTAAATTGTACTCATAAGGTATTAATGTTTACTTCCTACTATTTACAGTTTCTCAGAGAAAGCAAAAGTAACTACAAATAGCACTATGCCAGAAACCAGTTTCTTGACCAACAATGTCCCTTCAGCATGTGATGAACCCATTCTAGAGTGGTCACAGCTGTTGATGAGAAGAGGCTTTGTATTTTTATATGGCATATCTCTTGGTCCCTGTGAAAGCAATTTTTGAATGTTAATATTAACTGACTCTTTGGAGTTACTCTTGCTCTTCCCATTCCCTTTAGGTCATGACAATGTTGTACAATTTAAAATTTTTATTACAGGAAGTAGTCTGGGGTATGATGGGTGACATGTGACTCACCTCTATGAGGTACTAGATCAGATGTCAAGAAAGTATATTTTAGAGTATCATCAAGTTCTATGATTGCTGCTTAGTTACCACCACAGTAGCAATAGTTTGGAGCACTGAAAATTTTTACTACATTACAGTCAAGGCACCAGTTACATACCTCTATCACCAGCCGGTAAGCTCTGGACACTGTGAGGTCACTGGCATGATTAAATGCCCTAGAAATATCTTGGCCAAAGGTGTAATTAGCTGGTCTAGGAAATATATCCCAACTGCTGAGGTCATCTGGATCTGAACCCAGTAAGCCACACATTTGACCCTCTTGAGGCACTTCTTGTAGGTGATCAAGTGCTCTGATGTGATCTAGTGTATCTACAGATGGTGAAGGACCACCAAGTAGACAGAAGGTCCCCCCACCCACTAAGGCAGTGAGAGGAAAATAGTCAAAAAGATCTGTAAAATATTTCCAAGCATTGGCAACATTTTCTTAAACACTCATTGTAGAAACCAAAAACTTGTTATTTTATTATTATTTTGGATCTCTTTGAGACAGGGTGTCCCTGTAGCTCCAGCTGGCTTGGAATTCACTATGTAGGCCAGACTGACCTGGATCTCACAGAGATCTGCCTACCTCTGCCTCCCAAGTGCTGGGACTAAATGTGTGCACCACCTTGCCTGGCAGAAACCATAAACTTTGTGCTCTCATGATTTCCTCAAAGAATGGTGATAGTGATACATTCACAAGTAGCAAACCTTAAGAGTAAGCAGTGTAACTGTTTCAACTAAGTACTATCCTCTGTCCACATACCATCCCATAAATAAGTAATTTGTGTCTGGTGATTTGCCACCAGTTCTAAACAGTTCCATGAGCTCATGAAATAGCCCGTGAACATCTTCATAGTCAGTGAGTGGACTTCGAACCTCTTGCACGGTAAATTCTTTTGTCAAAATCTTAGCTTCTCACAGAGGCTCTTGATCTGGGACTCACACATTGCTTACACTCGTTCAGGTGCTCAGTCCACTGATCCAGCTCCTTGCTGATCAACTTCTCACAGGTGATGCTACCTGCCCAAACCCACTGCTGCTCCGTGCTATATGGGACATAGACATAGACACACACACATGCACATGCTGCCACCACTTTCTCGGCCACTTCCTATGATCCCCAGTTAGTGCTGGGTACTCTGCTGGCTCATTCCTCAGGGCTCCATCGCTGTTTCCTCCTCACTGCTTGCCCTTGATTTAGAGCTCAGCCTTTTCTGTTCTTTATTCTTATATTTAGAATATTACTCTGTATTTTATTCTGCATTCAAGACATTAAAACTTTTCTATGAGACATAGTTAAAATATAACAATAATGACTTGCTAATTTCTAAAGTTTTTTTTTTTTTTTCTTGTTCTTCCAAACAACTTAGGAAAAACTGCAGGGAATCATTGTTTTAGGAACAAAGTACAAGTTTGGGACCTTCTTTCTATATCCTCCATACCATAGTATTTTCCCTTTTTAAAATCACTTTTGGAGAGTTTGACAAAGTGGCATATGTCTGAAACCCCAGGCTGAGGCAGGAGGATCATGAGTTTGAGGCCAGCTTGGTGGAGACCCATGTTTAAGGAGACTGAGGGCTGGAGATGTAAGTTCAGTGGTATAGTGCTTGCTCAGCTTATTCAAGGCTCTGGATTTGATCCCTAGCACTGCACTCCTCCTGAAAAAATTAACTTTAGAATGTATCATGCTGACTTTGAACTGATATGAAAGACTAGCATTGATTTGTTAAACAGCATTCTAGTTGCTGTGAATACCATAATTTCCATATAAAATTTTAAAACCAGCAGTTCTAGAGCAGTTTTGATGGGACTCATGAAAAGTACCCTGTCCCCCAGGATGGGGATCTCACACTATATGTAGCCCACGATGGCCTCTGCTTCAGCCTCCAGAGTGCTAGGATTATAGGTATAAGTCACTACCCCAGGTTCTGGTATTTATTTTTGTGTGTAATATGGTTGGGTTGGGTTTTTTCCTAACTTCTCATTGTTAAAACGTCATTTTATCTGACAAAAAATGTTTTATTAAAGAGTAACTGTGTTTAGTTTTTTTTTTTTTAACTGTTTCATGGCATAATAGTCTATGCCAAAATTCACTTAAATTTTAAAAATATTATTTATTTGTATGTGAATTAGTGGGTGCACATGTGTGGAGATCAGATGACAACCTATAGGAGTTGGTTCTCTCCTTGTGGGACCAGTTATAGCGCTCAGGTCTTCAAGCTTGTCCGCAGGCTCCTTTACCCCGAGTCATTTCACTACCCTGCCTCCCCATTGTGGTGCTTGTTATTTTTGAGACATGGTCTTAGGTAGCTTAGGCTGGCCTTGAATTTAGTATGTAGCTTGAACCTCTGATCCTCTTGCCTGCATGTCTGTTGTACTGGATTTCTGGCTTGGATCAAATCCAGAGCTTTGTGCATATTAGGTAAGCACCTAGCAGCTGAGCTACATCCCAGTCCAGAAGTTTTGATTCTTTAACATGGTAGACTGTCTGTCCTTCATGGTTTTGTTACAAGCTGACTATTTTATCATTCCTGTTTCTATATTTAATTCTTCCAAGACTTTAAGTTTATGAAATTTTTCATCTTGTATTATTTATTTGTATAATGTGTAAGATTTACCCACAGCATGCCATCTTTTTGTTAATTGTTTCCTGTGTATTATTCCCAACTATTAGAGTGATCTTATAATATCCGTAGTTTTGTGTATGTTTTAATGCTAAGAGAACTGAGGCCTGGAGAGTTCTATTGGTTTTCCTAAGCCTAAAGCTACATTTCATGATTCAAGCCCATATCTATCTGACTTTGTAGTCAGATGATACTTTTATCATGTATACCTTCCCATGTGCCTAACTTGTTTTGCCTAATCATTTTCCATAGTGCTTCAGGAGAGTACAAATTTAGTCAATTGATTTTCATGGATATTTGCCTTTGAAGTATACTGATACAAGGAAGTGTATGTGTATCTTGGGAATTTCAGCTTTCATATACTGTATTTTTAAATAGGTAAATGTCTCACTATCATTAGAAAAGAATAGAACAATAAAAATAAAAAGGCTGCATGAGGTGGCACATGCCTTTAATCCCAGCAGGGGCAGAGGCAGATGGATCTCTATGAGTTAGTTCAAGGCCAACCTGGTCTACATAGTGAGTTCCAGGCCAGCCAAGTTGGGGGTACAGGGCGACCCTGTCTCAAAGAAAGAAAGAAAGCGGGCAGGGAGGGCGAAAAGTATAATGACTAACTTAGGCCTCAGTTTTCTGTTCTGAAACTCAGTGACCAACAGACAGCAAGGCCCCTTCTACACTGAGTGCTCTAGTCAACATTTCTAAAGGTAATTGAGTGAAAGGCTTGTAGATGCTTCCCAGTAATAGTGATAAACTGACATAGGTGAAGTAAAGAATTGAGAGGCAGCTGGTGGTGGCTGAGAAAGATGTAACGACCAAGATGAAGGCACTGGATTTTATGTAATAGCTTTCTTATCATTGATAGAGACAGTATGATTCTGAGTAAAAACCTTGAAATTCTAAACATTAGCTTGTGACTGAGGCCTCTACCTTTGTAGCTCAGACTCCCTTCTGCCCTTGCTTATTATGGTATGCATATATTTGAGGAAAATACATCTTGATCTGTGTTGTATGACAATAGGTCATCAATATCAAATTGAAGTAATAAAAGCTTTTATGTTGCCAATAACATGGGAATTTAGTAATTAAAATGTGGCCCCGTTGTTACAGGTCTTCAAAGTTTCTTTACAAAGGAAAGGAAGACATGTTTTGCATTGGAATACATTTTGATAACAAATTTATACAGCCTTTCCACTCTTAAGGTATTAGAAACACTAATATTGATAGAGATACATAGGTGATGTTTGGCTAACTGGAAAGTTGTTAGGTTTCTTTTCCTTGTTAGCTTATTTTAGATGCTTTGCTTAACTGAATATTAGCTTTGGAAAGAAATTATCCTAAGTCAGGATTGCCTGGTAAAAGGGAATGTTCTTTAGTCATAGAAGTTCGGGTTTTCAGCATTAGTATTTCAAAGACTGACGAGTGGAAATGAACTTGATAAAATTTGTTTAGCTACATACTACTAAACTTGTGTGGCTGTGGAATTCCTGTTTCCCATGTTAATATACCTTTCACTGCATTAGGTCAACTTTGATCTTTTTTGAAAATTTTTTATTTTGTTTTTTCTGTGTGAATATTACCTGCATGTGTGTAAGTGCTTCCGTGTTGTTCAGTGCCCGTGGAGGTCACAAGAGAGCATTATTAGATTCCACTATAACTGGATGTATGGACAGTTGCCACCATGTGGGTGCTGGGAATTGAACCAGGGTCCTCTGTAAGAGCAGCCAGTGCTCTTAACTGCTGGGCTATCTCTCTAGCCCCAACTTTTATTTATTTTTATAAAACCTCAATTTTACAATATCCATGAGTATAGGAACTCTGAGTTGGTAAGCCTTTATTACTTGGGGAAGGAACTTACTTTGTTGTTGCTTAAAAGCTCATAATTAGTGTTTTCTTTTATATTTAGCAAAAAAATCTGCTCTTTGTATGCATCCTTTTGTTTTACCCTCTGAAACTGTAAGGACAAATTTTTTGAATTTTTAGGGGGAGAAGAGTAGAGAGGAATGTCTGGGAAATGAAAGAGAAGGATGAATTGGCTAGGGAGAACCTCAGTCAGTGATGCGGATAAAAAAAAATAAAAACAAAAACCTGGGTCAAACTAGTAAGGAACTTCAGAGCACCAATTGCCTGCTAGAGTACAGCACCGAGCAGAAGTAGCCAGATTCTACTATATCATGTTTAGTTACTGGGTGGAAACTACCCATGACAAGTATGGCCTCAATTGGGAAGCTGAGCTGAGTAGACTTCTGAACATACTACACTTGGAAGCTGTTAGCTAACTATATTCCTTGCCCCAATGGCAGTTCTATTTTACGAGGAAGAGACAAGTAAATGTGACTGTCCATTCCTTGTGCTAAACTGATGTTTGTAGTTAAACATTTTCTGAGAGCAGCAACTCTGGGGTCCACAAACCTCTTTTGCTAATGGGAAATGTGGACAAGTGATTCAGACAGGTTTCAGCCCTGTTGCTATAGCTGATCTCAGGCTACAGTAGTTTTTTTCATTGCCAGCTTCTTCCACTGTCCAGTCTAAATAGCCCTTGCTCTCAGCTGTCATTTATCCAGGTCTTGGCTGCTTATTAGTAGTATGACCCAAACTTATTTCTGAGAGGTCTGAGAACCATACCTTCTTAGGCAGAAGTTCTTGCATGTGTCCATTCATGGTTATAACTGGGCAGGAGATTTTTCCAGTTGACATCCTAGTGAATATCTAAGTTCCACGCTTAGCTCTTTTTGTTTCTATTGTGTAACAGTAGCCCTACTTCTTCCTGAAGATGAGGGCAAGTAACTCTGTAGAGATGGTTATTCCTCTTCTTTCTCCTTCCTAGATACAAATGGCCAGGCTGCAGTTGTAACTTGTAGTTCATTGTGATCTTTGGTATGTCTCCAAGCAAGAAAAGTGTGCCTTTTTGGTAGGAAGCCTTTTAAGTTTGTAGAGCCCAGCATTGCAGGGATGGGAAACAGTTGTTCAGTGGATCATTGGGAATGATGACAGTGGGGGTATTTCTCCTTCCACCTGTTTCTCAGATCCATGTATTCCTATTACTCGGAATATAGGTCTGAATCAGTTTACAGCATAGTAGAGGAGATTGCATGCTTTTACCTCTGAGGTGGAGTATCAGCTGTGCTTTTAGTACTCTGGAGTGTGAAAATCCGTTTCTTGTGTTATGGTTTTGTATAGAGCTATAGTGGAGATGATCACTGAATCTCACTGTTAGGGGCACATTGCCAGAAATATTTCATTGTGAAGTAGACCCTTTAGTTGGATCCCATGTCTGTGGATGAGTTATATGAGTTCATTTTTTATTGCTAATAACGTAATATCACAGATTAGAAGTTACAAAGAAAAGAGATGTATTTTGGCTCATGGTTCTGAAGATTCAAGAGGGTATGGCCGTCTTGCTAGCAAAGTACTGAGACAGTACAGAGCATCACAGTGCCCGCGTGTGCATGCACACACACGTATAAATGCATCTCTTCTGGTCGTTACCTTTTTCCTATAAAGCAGCCAGGATTTCATCATGGGGCTTCTACTCCATTTGATCCTAATCACCTCCCAGAGGCCTTCCTCTAAACAGTGTTGTACAGTTAAGATTCCACTCCCTAATACTTTACAGTGGGGATTAAATTTCAACATATGGAGCTTTGGGAAGTATACTTGACCATATCCAGACCTGAGTAGGTACCTGTGAGCCTTATGTAGTGGTGCTAGTAAGGGTTCTTATTGGCTGGAAGAACAAACCCATACCTATTACTGTCTGTTTCTTTGCGATTGAATTGCTGATCCTTCTGACATAGAAAGGGTGCAGGATAGTGAACTTCCCACCTAGTAACTTGTTGATTTGTTTGATGTGCAGTGCTATTTTGGGAAGTCAGTGTGGATGTTCAGAATCAGACTTGGTAAATGAGGGTCCATGTTGCCTTCTCTTTCCTCATCTCCATTTCTCCTGCAGTGACCTATTCATTCATGTCCTCATCATGCAAGTTCTGAGGTGGCATATGTTGGTTGAGTCATTTGTCCATTTGGCGGTTCAGTGGCTCTTCTGCATCAGATGCTTTCTTGTGGGCATAACACAGGAAACAGATTTTATGCTTCGTGTCCAGTCCCTTATGTTCACTCATTTGTTCCTTTCTTACAGTGTCTCTTTTTAAAGGCCTTTGACCTGTGGGCCGGCCCACTTGTCATTGTTTATGAGTGAACATATTCTCACTTTACTTTTCTTTCTGCTATAATTTCATAACCAGGTGCATCGCATGAAGCTCTGTTAGGAAGGTTTTTCCTTTCTGTTGTCGAGATTACCCTTATATATAGCCATTGTTTGTTTTCAGCTCACTTTCACATACTGAGCTTTAGCTTTTTTCTTTTTCTTATGTTGACTTTGTAAGATCTTCAAACAGCTGTAGATGTGAGCTCAGGGAGGAGTGCCCATATAACTGTGTTGTGTGTCATGGAAATCCTGGCTGCCTGCTTTGGTAGCTCTTGTCCTTTGGTTCTGTTTTATCTCAGTCCTTGGTATTGCAATGGCTTGCTGCTGAACTCACTTGGCTCTATGACTTGAGAGTCTTAGAAACTCAGCTCATTATGAAGAGTTCTGGATGCATGGTGCCTCATGATCAAGATTCTCTCTCTTAAGGAGCTGTTGTTCTGATAGCATGGTTTTCCTGTAGAACTCCAGGACCTGTGCTCTGATTCTTCCACTGAGGCTTACTATCAACTTGTTACCATTCTTTCCTCTCCTCCATACCTCCAACAACTTAGGGACTGCTTCCAGTAAAGCTGGACTTGCTGCAGAGTTGTTTTCAACTCAAAACCAACATGTCACCTGTCATGTTACCCTTATAGGCCATAGAAGTATCCTGTGTGGAATGTGTTCCTTCCAGAATCTGAAGAAGGCCATTAGCACTGTGATGATGCAAGAAGCAGTTTGCTTGGGGGGAAGGGCAGTGCTTTAGCATGCCTCTGGATTCCTGAAACTTCACCGAGATGACAGAACCCTGAGTATACTTGTCCTGAGTATTTGTGAATTCCATATCCATGGAGTTCAACTGACTATCCATTGAAAGTATTTAGAAAAAAGTGTGTCTGTACAGACTTTTTTCCTTGGCATTATTCCCTAAACAACATGGTATCACAACTTTTTATGTATCATTTATATTGTACTTGGTGTTATAAATATCTAGAGGTGATGTAAAGGATAACAAGATGATGTATGCTGATTATATGCAAATATGATACCACTTTGTAGAAGGGATCTGAGCATCAAGGATTGAGTATTCATAGATTTTGTTGTTCCAAGGAGATAGAAGCCTGGAACCAACCCTTCATCAATACAGATATGTGTGTTTATATCATTTTCTCCCATCCTTTCAAATGTACTTATCTTTCTTCAGCATATTAGCCACCCCTTGGGAAATCAGCATGCCATTGATGTAATGAAGCAATGTGGTATTCTGAGTCTATCTCTTCAGACAGTGGATCTGGATCTGGAAAATGGCTTACGTCTAGGAATTGGCTAGGGACAATCACCTTTAGCTTTTGTTTATTTATTCCTACTTGTTTTGAGTATGTATGTTCAGCAGGATTGTGATTGTCTACTTTTCTCTTAAGGACACTATATCCTATTAACTAGCCATACAACCCTCTAAGGGTATAGCCTTATTGTCACCAGCCTCTCACTCATTATGATAACTAATTCATTACCTTGTGGTGTGGCTACCTGGCAGCTATTGCTTCAGTGCCCCATCATTCCCATTGCCATCAGTGGCCATCTTCTTTTAGAAGAAAGAACTTCTAGTGAACTTCTTAGTGATAACTGCTGCCTCTCTAAGTGTGTTATTAATGGCCTTGATGAATGTTCTGCCTTTTCACAATGTATCCACTCTACCATACCTGCTTTCCTAATCCCATCCTCCACTCTGATGTGTCCATTCAGGCATTTCGTTTTTTTTCCAGGCATCTAGGAACCATCCTAGCAGTAAGTTTAACCGCCCCCTAGGTTCATCTCACGGTTCATTCCTATATCCTAAGACATTGTGTCCCCTGTGCTCCACCCGACCCCACCCCACCCCGGTGAACTTTAACTCTGATTAATGTTTCTACTTCTTTGATTAAGCATGTTCAAAATCTAGCCCTGTAGGTATTTCTCCACATCCTTCTGGTTTGTACTTGCTAATTCTTATAATCCCTTTGGAATATATATTCTCTTTTCTTCCCTTCCAGGCCCATGATATCCTTGGAAAGGCTGGCATTAACTGCTGTTATGGGAGCCAGAAGTGGAAATGGGGGCAGATCTGGAGGAGAGCCCATGCTACCTTGTAGGGCTGTTGAGAGAATTCTTTCCCTAGGGAGATATAAACAGATGTCTGCTTCCTTTGTGTAAGGCTCCAATGACATACAGAGTACAATTCCACCAAAGTCAAACTTGGTGGACCAATGAGTTTATTGGGTTTACTTATGAAGCATGGGTGAGGGGTTACTTACAGGAGCATGGGTGACCCCAGAACAGCCAGAAAGTCTCATTCAGCCTGAATAGCTTCCTCACAGCTACGCAGTTGGAGCTCCCATGCTTTCTTTTAACCTTTCATACTCTATATACTCTAGCACCTCCCACGAGCACAAGGCCACATGAAATTAGTTCAGAATTACATGCAGATGGCTGGGAGGTAGGGGAGGGAGTTGGTAGAATCTCAGTTCAGAGTCCAATGACCATTTCCAATCCCTCTTTTTATGAGGGAATGACAGCTGTCAACAAGCCCAATCTTGAGGTGGGGGTGGGTTCTTGCAGGTAGTCACAGCTGTCATCATCATTAGGACAGCTTAGAGGATAGCATTCTGTGAAAGGGACAAAGACCTTTGAAATGCGGTCCTCCACAGTGGGGAGTGCTAACTTGCTGCTCTAGATTTGAGGCTTCAAAGGAGTTTGGAGAACAGCATCCTTCATGGGCCACTTTCTTAGGTGTGCATATCCCATCTTTCAGACTTCTAGTTTTTCTAAACTACGACCCTGACCTTGGCATAGAATACATGCCCAGACTGAGCATTTAGTTAGGTTTGAAAAACTGGTCCTGACTTTACTCTTTGTTTTATTGCTTTCCCACTGCAGGTGATAAGGATCTCTTTGTGTGGTACCAAAGAATCCTTTGGCCTTCACTTATTTGTTAGCCGCTCTCCCTAGGGAGTCAGTGCAACAAAATAGCTAGCTCATTCCATTGTTTTTTGTAACTCAGACTTCTCAGTCTTTACACTGCCATAGAATTTCTCTCTGGGAACATTCTTTCAAGTCACAGCTTGTGAAAGTGTTATTACTTGGACCACCAGCTTGTGCTGAGGACTGTCCGTGTCTCATACACCACCTGGAAAGAAATTTTCATTGCCAGCAGGCTGGTAGATGATCTAGTTTCCAGGTCCTTTTTTTTTTAACCTCCTTTCTCTGTCCTTCCCTGCTACCAACTGTATCAGTTTGATTGTTTCAGGAAGTAGGTATTGAGACAGAATTAGGAATACAAGAGGTCTACCCAAGAGGGGTGGACTCTGACAAAAGGATGAGAGAGGAGGCAGAATGGTAAGGGAGAGCCTAGGAAGGCCATGCAGATCCTAACAACCAAGTGAAATCTCAGACTGAAAGTTGTCCTTTAGAGGACTTCTGTACTATCAGAAGCGGTCAGTTCTTAGTGCCTATTCTGTGATCAGTCATTGAGTGAGAATGCCCAGAACAAGCATGACTTTGGCTTGAAAGCAGGGGGCTCTGAAGGGAATGCAGCTAGGGATATGAACTGTGTACCTAGCACTTACTGGCAAGTTCTTTCATGAAGGTTAATACAAGCGGCACACTTCCGTGCGTAATAAATACTAAGCAAGTGTTAGATACTGATGTTATAATGATTGTCCTAAGTTGCATTTGGGAGCTGATGTTATAATGATTGTCCTAAGTTGCATTTGGGAGCTGGAGAGATGGCTCAGCAGTTAAGAGCACTAACTGCTCTTTCAGAGGACTCAGGTTTGATGTCCAACATATGGTGGCTAACAACTATCTGTAATTCTAGGAGATCTGAAGCCCCTTCTGTCTTCTGTGAGCACTTATCCACTTGGCATATACTCACAGAGATAGACACATACATATACAACAATAAAAATCAAATAAATATTAAAAAATAACTAAAACTTTTTCTAGAACTCCCATTTTGTTGTCATTTTCTTTTGAATATGTTTGTCAATATGTGACATGAGTTTTCTGCTTGGAACTGAAAATGGGTATTTCACTTGTGGTCTGGCACATAGTAAGTTCTTTGGTAAATGTTGATTGAGATGAATTATGCTTCTGGTCAGTATGACATAGAATATGGTAGTCTTCTCACTTCTCATAGCTTTTGTTTTATGTTTTTCTTTTAAAACCATTTTATTTTTATTTTATGTGTATGAATGTATTGCCTTCATGTTTGTAAGTGCACTTGTATGGTACACTGCCTGTGGAGGTCAGAAGAGGATGTCAGATTCCCTGAAACTGGAGTTATGGATGGTTGTTAGCCCCCATGTGGGTGCTGGGAACTGAACCTGCGTCCTCTGCAAGAGCAACCAGTGCTCTTAACTGCTCAGCCACCTCTCCACTCCCTGTTTTATCTTTTCTTTAAATTGTAACAGGAAAGGAGGAGAGAAATTAGGAGATTGTTTTTCTCTCCCCATTTCTGACCAGAGTTGTAATAAACCCAGTTTTCTTTCACAATTTTGGCTTTTAGTTTTCCTTTACAAAAGGTGGCAGGTTGCTGGGTATGGTCTTGAGATAAATGTTACCTCCTACCTAGTTGCTAAATGTTATCTGGCTGTCCATCTAAACTTCTAACTCCCATCCCACTTTCTCTTTTTCTCCTTTAGAGTATTATGTAGCATATGAAATATTTTACATGCTTATCTCTATTTTTCATTTTGTCCCATTAAATCACCTATTAAATGAGGGTCTGTTCTGTCTTTTTACTTACTGTATCTTTCTAGCATTTAGATTTGTACCTACAACACAGTAGATACTCAAATATTGGGTCTGAATAGTTATATAAATGTGGCTAATGTGGAGGGTTTTATTGTAATTATGTTGTAATGAGATTTGACTAAAAAACTCATTATGAAGTCTTTGTACCCTAGCATGCTGGCAACCCCTTTATCCTGAGTGGATTTATCAACCAGAAGTGTTTTTTTTTCCTCTGTAATAATAAATCTTTGTTAATGATAGAATAGGAAATAGTATTCAGTAAGGTGTTTTGTATTCATTATTGTATTTGTTCATTTAATAGCAATTATTAACCCATTTACTCTAGCCAGACTCTGCTTGGGTGTGGAGAGAGGAGGGTGAATGGGACCTTTTTGCCATCAAGGAATTAAAGGCTAGTTGGAAAGGCAAGTATGTAAGTAAATTTACCGGATTCTGTGAAGGGATCAGTTCTACCTGGGGAAGGCAAAGAAGACTTCTGAGATGGCAACATTGGTGTTCAGTATGGAAAAATTAGCTACAGTTTGGATGAAAATGATATGGCAGAGGGCAACGAAGACACAAGCATGAAGAAGTATGTTGAACAGCATATTTTGTTTGCACAACTGCATATTTTGTGGTATGACAAATTGATAGGTTGAGAAACATTTAAAAATATAATCTTTTTGCCATGCAGGCAAGTACTATGCTACAGAGCTACACTGCCATCCTGGTTTTGTATGTTGAAAAGGGGTGAGGGCAGGAGGTCAGGTGGAGATCTGAGCAGAGGAGCCAGGTATGTATTACATACATGTGGTCCACTTACATACATGCAGACAAGACATCTATACACATAAAATAAAAATAAGTAAATTTTTAAAAATCTAATTTCTTTGGATAGTAAGTAAAGCACATCATCACCTGGCTCCTTTGGACAACTAGTTATCATGTGGGTTCTGGGTTCTTTGCAGGAGCAGCCAGTGCTCTTAACTTAGCCATGTCTCTAACCCAAAGAATTAGATTTTTTTAAAGTAGGGCCTGGAAAACTAATGAAATTTAAATTTCATTATTATAAATTTAAAATAGTGGATACCTTTTTAGAAAAATTATATTTTTGTCAGTGTAGCAGATGAGTGGGAAGGAGGCCAGAATGAATACAGGGATATCATTGGGGAAGCTGGTGAAGAAATCAGAGCTAGAGGAAGTAGTAGGAAATAGGCTAGTAATGTCTGGTCTGAGAAGGAAAGGGTAGATGTAAGACGTATTTAGAGTTAGAAATATTAAAATGGGGTTGTGGGTATAGCTCAATGGGAGTATGCTTGTCTACCATGTGAGGCCCTGGGTTTGCTCTCAGCACATACATACATTTATACATATACACATATTAGGATTGATTGGAAGTGTTTTTGTTTGTTTGTTTGTTTGTTTGTTTGTTTTGTTTTGTTTTACAAGGTCTTGCTATGTAGCTCAGCCTAGCCTTGAACTCACTATATGGCCTGGCTGGTTGGTAATCCTCCTGCCTCAGCCTCTTGAGTGCTAGGATTATAAGCATGTACCACCATGCCTGGCTGATTGGAGGATTTTATTTTATTTTTGGTGAGGAGAGTGGTTCCTTGATTTGAATGTAAGGTGAAATGTTAAATTAGGAGAAAGGATGAAAAAGATTTTAGGAAGACAGAATAGTTTGTGGAATTACTTAAAGCCACAGTGGGAAATGAGAAGATGAAGAGTGAGGAGGTGTGAGAGAACATGAAACTGATCATATTTAAGAGACAAATGACCTGTGATCTCAGCTTTGGGAGGTTAAGGCAAAAGGATTGCAAGTTCAACACCTGCTTGAGCAACAGCAGGACCCTTCTCAGAGAGTATAAAAAGGGGGTTGGGTATGTAACTCAGTGGTGGAGTATTTGTCATAGGTTCAGTCCTCCAGGGTTGGAAGTCAGGGGAGAGACAGAGACAGAGGGAGAGAGAAAAGAATATTGGTTTGTGGAAGCAAAGAAGACTTAAAAAGGAGTGGCCAGTTATGTTAGTATACAGAGTACAGATAGGACAGATGAGGATTTAAGTGTCTGTTAGAGTTGAGAGTAGAGGTGCATGATCTTAGCAGCAGGGAGGCTGAAAAAGAGGGATTGCCACAAGTTCAAGGCCAGCTAGGGCTTCATAGCAAGTACCAGATCAACTAGGACTACATAGTAAGACCCTTTCTCAAAAATTGAAACAAACACAAGAACCAGACTCAAAAAGAAAAAGTATCTGTTAGACTTGACAATTGGAAAGTCATGAATAACCTTGCACCAGTTTTAGTGGATCAGATGTGAGAGTGTGAATGAGCAAAAATGCATTTTTAAATTAATATCTTTAAAAATTTTGTGGCAGGGTCTCTTATACCCCAGCCTGCCTAGAGATCACTATGTAGACCAGGCTGGCCCCAATCTTACAGAGATCTACCTGCCTCTGTCTCCTGAGTGCTGGGATTACAGACATGTGCCACCCATACCCAGTGTTATTTTATTTTTTAGATTAAAAAAATTATGTGTTTGTGTGTATGTCTGTGTGAGTGTCTGCCACATGTGTCAGGGTGCCTACAGAAGCTGGAAGCAGGTGTTAAGTCCCCTGGAGCTGTAGTTACAGGAAGTTGTGAGCTACTAGATGTGGGTGCTGGAAACTGAACTTGGAAGAGTAGTTTGCACTCTTAACTGCTGAGCCACCTTCCTAGCCCCGGTTAAAATTTTTTTTAAATTTTATTTTATTTATCATTTTAATTTCATGTGTATGAGTATATTGCCTTTATGGATGAAAGTGCATCCATGTTGTACAGTGCCTATGGAGGTCAGAAGAGGGTGTTAGATCCCCTGGAAATGGAGTTACAGACTGTTCTCAGCCACCATGTGGGTGCTGAGAACTGATCCTGGGTGTTCTGCAAGAGCAGCCGGTGCTCTCAGCCTCTGAGCCATCTCTCCAGGCCTCCTTCCCAACAGTAAAAATATTTTTTAAAGAACTGCTTGGCTGAGAAAGAAATTCAGAAGGGCAATAACTAGGATATATGGAGTTGAAGGAAAGATTTGAATATTTGTCATCTAAAGATAGGTGAACATGGTTACAGCCCACTAAAGGAAGAAGTTGAAGACAGGAGTCACAAGTTTTCAATCCATATTTCAAAGTAGATTTTTTTCATAATTAGTTGATGTATGTATTGAGAGATAAAGTAATTTGAGTTATATCAGCTATGAAAACAAGGGAAATATTTTTGTTATAATTTATTAGAGCAGCAACTACCACAGAGTTCTCAAACAATTAATTTTTTAAATATCCTTTATGTATGTGAGTGTTTACCCTGCATGTATGTAACTGCAGCCATGTCATGCATTGCCTGTGGATGCCAGAAGAGGTCATTGGATCCTCTGGAACTGGAATTACAGATGGTTGTTAGCCACTATGTAGATGCTGGGAACTGAACCTGGGTTCTCTACAGGAGCAGCCAGTGCTCTTAACCACTAGGCCATCTCTCCAGTTCCCAGACTTAATTTTAGAAGTTTTTTTTAATCTAAAATTATTTATACTAAACTTATTATTTATTTGATTTTTCCTTTTTTTCATGACCAGTCATTTGTTGTATATATGCTCTTTGAACATAATAGCATTCAGTTTTTAGGATATCCTAATTACATATTTGCCTGTGGAATTAAATGCTGTATCTCTGAACATTTGTTATTATGGATTATATTATATTGCTGACCATCCTATGTGGCTGCCAGTTCTTGTTTTCAAAGCTTTAGCATAGCTCTTAGTATGCATAGTGGATAATTATTAAATGAATGTATTGAGTAGATATATGATTGGATGAGTTAATAAACTATGTGAAAAAGTCTTTTTTTCTGTTTGTGCCTAACCTTACCACTGTCTAACAGAATGAAAATCCCCCTGCACCTGAAGATGTAATGCTATTGTTCTTAATGAATGTCAGGAGTCTCTGAATTTATGAGCTTTTTTTTTTTCTCAGTGATTATGCATTGCTTCCCGCTTCCTAATTTGAAGCATCACAATCATATTTTTGTTTCCTCTTAGCCTCTGAAGTTACACTGGAGGTGATGGTCCTGCCTCAGCCTTCAGAGTGCTGGGATTGTAGGTGTGCACCACCATTCCCAGCTATGCTGGTTGGTTTTAAAGAAATAATTTATATAAACCAGTGCTTTCCTCATTAGTTATAAATGATATTTCATTCTGACAGTTGCCCAAAAAAATGTGTCTTGAGTTTTTGAAAATTGTGAACATTACTTTCAGAATTTCTTCATGGTTATAAGCTTTCCTCTCTTTTGTTGTCATGGTTATGTCTTTAATAATAACTTGTCAGAGCTTTTATCTTTATACAAATAATTTTGAAAAATAAGTAGGAGTAGACTACATTGAGAGCACTATAATGTTGTGTATATTCATTCACTGTCAGGTGACTTAATTTTTACCCATAGGAATATACACCTGTCTAGCTGGCAGTTTTAAATTAGGCCATTGCATGGTTCTAGTTGTACTTCTGGCATTTCTTTAATGACAAGTGTGGATATTTCCCTGGCATGGTGTTCTTATTATAGTTTGCTAAGGATGGTGTTAGAGAAAGTGTTACTTTTGCACAAATATTATTTGTAGTATTTTAAAAATAGCAATCAGGTCAGCATGACATTTTGTGACTTAATTACTTAAAGCTTTAAGGGAAATATTTGTGAAGTCAGCCTTTCCATTTTTGGGTGGGGGTGAGGCAGGGGAATGGGATTCTACATCATATATTTAAATGCATTTAAAATTTAAAGCCAACTTTCTTGATTTTCTAGGATGATTATTATGGAAACTAGCCTCTAAACATACTATTTTTTATTTACTTTTTGTTTTTCTGAGTCAAGGTCTCACTTTGTTAGTCCTGCCTTCCTGAAATTAGCTTTGTAGACCAATCTGGCCATAAACTTGCAGCAGTTCTACTGCCTCTGCGTCCTAAGTGCTGGGATTACAGGCATGCACCACAACACCTGGCTTTAACCTTTAAAGAACTGAATAGAGGCTGGGGGAGATGGCTTAGTGAGTAAAAAGCACTTACTACATAAGTGTAAGGACCTGACTTCAAATTCTTAGCACCCATGTAAGTCAGGCATCTGTGATCCCCATGTTCCAGTGACAAAATGAGAGGTGGAGACAGAAGAACCCCTGGAAGCTCACTCTGTCTGAAACAATGGAGAAGGTGAGGACTGACACCTGAAGTTATGCTCTGACCTCCACATATAAACCATGGTACACACATGTTGGCTCTCACACATGAACATTCATACATATACCCTTCACATATACACAAAGTTTAAAAAAAATAATTTTATTTATTTTTATGTGTATTTTACCTGCATGTAACACATTATGCATTGCCCAAGAGCACAGAAGAGGGCATCAGATCCCTTGGAGCTGGAGTTCCAAGGGTGGTACCATGTGGGTGTTGGGAACTGAACCTGGGTCCTCTGCAAGAACAGCCAGTACTCTTAACTGCTGAGCCATTTCTCCAGTCCCAGACAAAGATTTTTTTAAAAAAGACTAAATGAATATACAAAAAGTTCAACATCGGCTGGGTGTGGTGGCACACGCCTTTGATCCTAGCACTTGAAAGCCAGAGGCAGATGGATCTGTATGAGTTCAAGTGAGTTCCAGGCCTGCTGAGGAGACCCTGTCTCAAAAAGACCAAAAATAAATAAGTAAATAAATAAAATTTAACATCAACTGAGTGGCATGCCTTGATCCCATCACTCAGGGGGCAGAGACAGGTGACTTTCTGTGAGGTCAAGGCGAAGGAAGGAAGGAAGGAAGAAGGAAGGAAGGAAGGAAGGAAGGGAAGAAGGAAGGGAAGAAGGAAGGGAAGAAGGAAGGAAGGGAAGGAAGAAGGAAGGGAAGAAGGAAGGGAAGAAGGAAAGGAAAAAAACTTCGGCATCCTTGGCAATCAAATTAATGCAAATTAATACATTAAAATTCTGTCTCACTCCAGTCGGAATGACTATCTTTCATCAAGAAAACAAATGCTGGTGGGGATGTAAGAAGAGTTCCTATACACTGCTTGTGAGAATATAGATGGGTATACCCACATGGAAATCACTGTAGAGATTCCTCAGATAACTGAAAATAGAACTTCCATGTGATCCAGCTACATTCCTGGGTATATAGCTGAATCTAAAAAAGCGTGTCATAGTGACCCTTGCATATCCATGTTTATTGTAACACTATTCATAATAGCCAAAATATAGAACAAGCCTGGATGTCTTCTCAATAGATAAATGGATAGTAAAATTTGTGATATATTTACACAGTGGAGTTTTATTCAGTTTAAAGAAGAATGAAATTGTGTCATTTGCAGTATACCAGGTGGAACTGGAGATCATTATGTTAAGTAAAGTAAGCCAGATACAGAGAGACAAACATTGAATGTTTTCTTTCATATTTGAACAAATATATACATATCACACACTGATTTAAATGCATGAAAATGAAACTCATTATTTTCTATGCTAAAACAATAGATATGTTTAAAGCTAAATGTAGATTCTAAAAGAATTGATAAAAAGTTTTGCACATTCAGTGGCATACAGCACTTCTTTGGTTTTATTATTGTTTGGAAGTAGAACCTTTTGATCTCCTTCCACAGAGTAGTCCCATCATTTTCTTACCCTCCCTGATCCCAGGTTTATGTTCTTCTTATTTTATTTTCATTATATTATTTAATATGTGTGTTTGTATGTGTGCATACATGTGTGTATATCAGAGAATAACTTGTAGGAGTTGGTTCTCTTCTTCCGCCATGTGAGTCTCAATGATTGAACTCAAGCTGTCATACTCGTCTGCAGGGTCCTTCTGAGCAATCTTGCCAGCCCATATGTTCTTCTTAAGAAGTGTCTAAGGCTGTTGAGATAACTCAGCATGTAAAAGCCTTGCTATGCAAACCTGACTACCTGACTCAGTCCTGAGAACTCATGGTAGAAAAGAACCAACTCCCCAAAGTCTTGACTTCTATACATGTGCCACGGCACACACAAACCTGTACTCTCTTTCACACATACATGATAATAATGAATAAAATGAAAATAAAAGGAGGATGTTGGAGAGATGGCTTAGAGGTTAAGAGCACTGGGTACTCTTGCAGAGGATCTGGGTTCCGTTTCCAGCACCTATATGATGGCTAACAACCATTCTTAACTCCAGTTCCAGGAGATCTCTTGTCCTCTTCTGACCGCTGTGGGCATTGTATGCATGGGTACACTTAACATACCTAAAGTTTTCAATGGGTTTAATATTTACTGGCTTAACATTTCACTTAAGATGAGGTAAAAATTTTAACTTACAGATTGTTTCATAACAATCAAATAAAGGGTTAGGACAGATTTATTTTAGTTTTTTATTTGGTTTTTTGCTATTTGGGGGATCCAACCCAGGGTATTGAGCATGCTAGACAAGTATTCTACCTCTGAGCTACATCTGTAGTCCACGAGCAGGTATTTTCATTATCTGCATTTAAGAGGAAAAAGAAGAAAAAGAGGCCAAGAGTTAGGCAACTTCTTCTATGCTAATAGACTGTAAATTCTTATTCTGATAAAATTATAGATACATAGTGTAGGTATTTTGATGAAATTAAAAATGAAAATCAGCCTGAGAAATGATAAGGAATGTCTAAAATTCTGTTGCTTAGTTTTTTTATGCCTGATTAACCAATTAAACAAACAAAATATGTTACCAAACAAACACAATATGCTGTTTATTGAGTTGGAAGTTTTAATACAGAGATGTGCTAAGTACTTTTAATCCTTCATTAAAAATAAAATGTAAGCACTAGAGAGATGGCTCCGCAGTTAAAACCATGTACAGCTCTTGCAGAGGACTTGAGCTTGATTGCCAGCACCCATGTCAGGTGGCTGTTGAACTCCAGTTTTAGAGGGTCTGACACCTTTGGTCTCTGCATGCACCTGCACTCATGTGCACATATTCCTACAGAGACACATATACATAATTCAAGAATAAAATAAATATTTAAAAATTAATCAGAGCTAAACGTGGTGGCGCATGCCTTTAATTCTAGCACTCTGGAGGCAGAGGCAGGCAGATCTTCACGAGTTCAAGGCTAGCCTGGTCCACATAGCAAGTTTCAAGCCACCTGGGGCTACAGGGAGACCCTGTCTCAAAAAGAACAAAAAAATTAGTTAATCAGCAGCTACCTAATTGGATTTAAAGCCCACTCAATGGGAGGGAACTCATGTGTGGAACTGTAAACAACCAAATACACATGGCTGGAGATGTCATAGATCTTAGAGAAAACCTAAGGCTGTCACATCCCTGGACAAATGTAATTTCTTACTGTGTGCTAAATATGTATCCTTATATTTTCAGACAAGTATGCCAGTTACCACTCACCAAAGAAATTTCTTTTGCAACAGACAGAGAGTAAGTGTCTGTGAGATGCCCAACCCCAAGTGATACATCTACAGTGGAACCTCTACAACTAAGGCTTATGGAACATAGTAGAACAAGGAGTAGAGAGACTAGTAATGCATCTCTCAACTCTCATGAGCGGAAACTTCCTCATGCAAGAGAGCAATGAACACAAAAGGCCACAACTGGCCAAAATGTAGAGATTAAGAGTCTGCAGAGTGTGGATCCCTGAACAGGGCTCAGGGACCATTGCCGAAAAGGGGTGGAAAGATTGTAAGAGCCAAAGAGGAGGTACATAACCATAAGGAAACAGAGCTTTTCAGGTTCCTGGGGACCTTATGTATATGAACTTAAAGCAATGGTGGCAGCATGCAGATGACCATGCAAACTCAATCAGACAAAAGCCATTATAGAACTGGGGAAAAGGGCAGGAGGCCACAACTTTGGCAAGGAGCAGCTATATTGGCAGCTGATCACTGCTGGATTAGGGAGAGTTGATCTTTAAGGGAGTGACACCGGACAGCCTGAACAGCCAGAACAGCCAGTAGTAGATGAGTTCAAACTGAGGGACGGGTATACAAACTTGACTTGATAGACCTTAACATATATTTCAAAAATGCATATAGTCCTGTGGGTGGGCTATGGGTGGGTGTAGATAGGAAAGGGGGGACAAACTATGATTAAAATATATGAAATCCACAAAATTCAATAAATATATTTAAAAATAATAATTAGTTTGTCAGTTGTAAGTGGCAGTTGATAAATATTTTTTAAATGTAATACATTCAAATAATAATTTTGCAATTTTGTACAAAGTACTTTTGTAGCTTTTAAGATGAATTTATTGGTTGTGAGAGGACTCTGCTGCTTTTCCCACCCTATAATTGAAGGTGTTGAAATGGTTTATGTGGTAGGCTGGTGGACATAGCAAGCATGTTAGTGTCAGGTGAGTTGATATTATAGTTAGTTCTAGCTTTAAATCTTGTTTTAGTACTTTGCCTCTCTAAAAGAATACAGTTCAACAGTTTTCAGAGTATGTGCAGAGCTGTGCAGGGAGCACCACCATGGTGTCTGATTGTAGAACAGCATTGCCCCGTGCAGAAACCCTGTTCTCATGAGCAGTTTATTCCTCACTTCCAACTTCTCTGTGTATTTGCCTGTCTTGTACGCTTCCTGTGAAGGGACCCTGCATCTGGCCGCTTTTTCATTTTCATTCATTTCCTAGTTCATTTTTTTCTTTTCCATTCCTTCCCCTTCCTTTACCCCTTCTCCTCCTCTTTCCTTTTCTGTTTTTTATTTTTCAGACAAGTTCTTGCTGTGTAGCTCAGGCTGGCTTTGAACTCAGCAACCTCCTGCCACCCATGTGCTCAGACTTATAGGCATACATCACTACACCTAGATTAACATACTGTTTTCTTTTTTAAGAGTTATTTTATTTTTAATTATGTGTATTTGTGTGTGTGTGTTTGTGCATATGAGTGTAGGTATCTGCAGAGGTCAGAAAGTGTTGGATTCCTTGCAGCTGCACTTATAGGCAGTTGTGAGCCACCTGATGTGCTGAGTACTGAACTGGGTCCTCTGCAAGAGCAATGCATGCTCTTAATCACTGAGCTATCTCTAGCCCTAGCAATTTTTTTTTTTTTTTTTTTTTGTCTTTTTGAAATGTGGTTTTCGTGTAGCCCCAGCTGTCCTGGAACTCACTATGTAGACCAGGCTGGCCTTGAACTCACAGAGATCCACCTGCTTCTGTCTTCTGCGTGTTGGGATTAAAGACATGTGGCACCACACCCAGCTAGCCCCCAGCATATTATTATTAAGATTCAACCATATTGTAACATGTATTGGTATTTCATTTTTAATTAGCAGATTATATTCCATTATAAATACATTTATTTGTTAATCAGTTAATGAACATTAACTTTCTTTCCATTTTTGGATTATTTGAATAATGCTGCTGTGGCATTTTTTGGAGACAGGACCTTCTGTGGCCCAGGCTGGTCTGAAACTTACTATATAGTGGAGGATGACCTTGAACTTCTGATCCTCCTGCTTCCAACTCCCAAGTGCTGCGATTACAGACATGCACCACCATGTCCAGTTTTTGAATATACATTTTTAAGGTAATTTTTTTTATTTGTACAAGTGTTTGTGTGTGTGTGTAGTGCTGGTGAAGACTGGAAGAAGACAACAGAGCCAGGGATGTCTGGCTGGCTGGTAGTCAAACCTGGGTCCTCTGAAAAAGCAGCAAGTGCTCTTAGCCCCTGACCTGTCTTTCTAGCCCCTTGAGTACACGTTTTTGCATAGAAATATTTTCTTGGATATGAGGAGTAGAATTACTTGGTCACATGGTAACTGTATATTCACCTTATTTGTTGATGTTATTTGTGTTGCTAGGGAGCATACCCAGGGCGTCATGCATGCCAAGCAAGTGCTCTACCACCAAGTGATACTTGCTAGTTCTGTGTTCACTTTTTTAAGAAATTGCCAGGTTGTAATATAAACAGTGGCATAATTTTATATTCCTGTCAGCTATGTGGTGATATGCCAGTTTCTTCATATCCTCACCAACACTTGACTTTCTTTTGGATTCTAGCCCTTTTAGTGTTTGTGAAATAACTCATGACTTTGATTTTCAGTTCCCTAATGACTAACAATGTTGGGCATCTTTTCATGTACTTACTGGGTATTTGCTTATCTTTTCTGGAGAAATGTCCACTTAAGTAGTTATTTGTGTAGTCTGTGTCTCTTTGTATCACCTGTTAATTCATTTTAGATACTGTGTTAGCTTCACATGATATATTGTATACTGTAACAAATCTCTGAGGTAGTCAGCTGATAAGGAGGTAAAGGTTCTTGGTTTCAGGCCTTACAGTCTGTCTTTGGCTTTTTTCACTTTTGGGCCCGTGGAGAGCAGTGTAATGGAGCCAAGTGCTTCATCTTATGGTCACTCGAAAGCACACAGAAAGGAATGGGCTGTGGTCCCAATATCCTCTTAAGGGGCTAGCAACCCAACTTCCCTTCAGTAGGCACTACTATTTGAAGGTTCCACCACCTCCCTTTATTTCCCAATTGAAGCCCAAGCCCTTAACACTTGTGCCTTTGGGAGATATTTCATATCCAAAGTATAGCAAATATGATTTGCAATTATTTTCTCCCATTCTGGGGAATTGTCTTTTCATTTTTGTGAGGTATTCTTTGAAGTAGAATTACCTTGAGTTTTCATGAAGATTAATCTATCTTGTTTTTCTTTTTGTCATTATTTTCCTATGTATTTACTCTGATGGTATTAGAAATGAAATTGTTTTCTGAATTTCATTTCTAGATTGTTCATTGCCAGTGTATAGAAATAGAGTTGATTTTTGTATATTGTTCTTGTATCATTGTTAAATATAGTATTTTGGTGTGTGTGTGTGTGTGTGTGTGTGTGTGTGTGTGTGTATGTCTGTGTGTGTGTGACTCATTTTCTGTATTCAAGCTAATATTTTGGGGGAGTAGAGATAATTTTGGTTTTTCCAGGCTGGGTGTCTTTTATTTCTTGTTTTTGGTTAGCTATCCTGGCCAGTTTGGATTAATGGTATGTCTGGTATAGTTTTGAAGAGAAGTATTAGGATAATTCTGTTGACTTATTCCTTGTGTTAGCAGGAAGGCACTCAGTGTTTCACCATGTATGTGATATAAACCATAGGTTTGTCACGAATGACCTTTTTCACCTTGAGGAATTTTATTTTTAAAAATTACATTTATTGCCAAGACAGACACAAATGCAAGTACCTGCCTTCAAGGATCCTATAATACAAAAGGCTAATATGGTAAGAGCATATATTGTCTTCTTAGTTATAAGAGAAATTATGATTCTGTAATAAAATACTGTTTTGGAATGGAGAAATAGCTCAGTGGTTAAGAGCAATGTTCTTGACTGTTCTTGCAGGGGACCCAGGTTCGGTTCCCGACACCCATATGACGGCTAACAACCATCTATAACTCCAGTTCTAGGGGATCTGATGCCCTCTTCTGGCCTCTTCAGGCATTGTACAACATGAATGTACTCAGTACATGCAGGAAACAAGCACACTCATACACATAATAAATAATAAAAAATACTGTTTTTATCTCTCTTGTTGGCAAAAATAAAAGATAATATCAGTGGGGCTAGTGGAGATGATTCAGTAAAGTGCCTGTCACACAGAAGCTTGAGGACCTGAGTTTGGATCCTCAGCATCCTCTTGAGAAGTCAGACTTGTAGCACGTGCATGTAATCTTAGCACTGAGGAGCAGAGACAGAAGGATCTCTGGAGCTTGCTTGCTGGCTAGCCTTCAATTTTTTTTTCTTACTTATTTATTATTTTTATATGTGTGCCTGCCTACTGCAGTGCATATGTAGAGGTCAGTGAAAATTTGCAGGAGTCAATTCCCTCCTATCAAATCTTGTTATTGAGTGCTTCTATTCCCTTAACCATATAAATTGATCCCAGATCTCATGGTGGAAGAAGAAAACTGCCTTCTGTAAGTTGTTCTCTGACCTACATCATGCAAGTGCACCAGGGTACATGCATGTCTTCATTCATGCACACAATAAACAAAGTAAAATAAATGCAAATCAAGATTATACTGAGTGGCTAGGAATGTATTTCAGCTGATAGAATACTCGCCTAGCATGCAGAAAGCCCTGGATTCAATCCCAGAACTGCATAAATGAGGTATACTAGTGTATGCCTGTAACCCCAGCACTGGGGAGGTGGAAGCAGGAGGATCAGGAGTTCAAGTTCATTCTCTGCTACATAGCAAGTTTGAGGCCCATCTGGTATATATGAGACTCTGCACCCCCCACCCGATAATAATTACACTGAGAGTGCATCTCGCCCCATTCAGATTGGCTGTCATCAAGAAAACAACAAATGGTGAGGATGCTATTGGTGGAAATGTAGATTGGTTCAGCTACTGTGGAAATCACAGGGTGGAGGCTCCTCAAAAAATAAAAGTAGAACTTTGTGATAGTGCATGTTACTCTTTGATTTGTACCCAAAAGAATGAAAGACAACATATGGTAAAGATACCTGTATACCCATGTTCATTGCATAACTAAGCTGTAGAATCAGTATTGTGCCCATCAGCAAGTGAATGAATAAAGAAAACGTGTGTGTGTGCACAGTGGATTATTCTGCCACAAAGAGCAAAAGTATGTTATTTTCAGGAAAAGGGATGGAACTGGCGATCAGCGCACTAAGTGGACTAAGCTAGACTCATAAAGGCAAATACTGTGTGTTTGCTCCCATACACAGAGTCTAGATTTGGGGAAACAAAGTCATGAAAGTAATTAGAGGGATGTTTGGGTGTATTGGAGAAGAGCTGGAGGAAGATGACAAGCAAGGGCGATGAGAGTGGTGACTGTACTCCAGGTATGTTGTATACATGTGTAGAAATGTCATAATGAAAAAAATTTTGTTCAAGCATTATACACCAATAAATTTTTTTAGATTTATTTTTATATTTTATATGAATGTTTTTCCTGCCTGTCTGTAAGCTTACCATGTGGATGCATGCAGTGCCTCTGGAGGCCAGAAGAGGGTGTTGGATACCCTGGAACTGGCATTTTGGATGCTTATTAGCCACCATGCAGGGAGGTACTGGGAACTGAACCTGAGTCCTCTGGAAGCTGACGGTGCTATTAACCTTTCTCCAGTCCCACTAGTAATTTAAAGAAAGATGTGAGGAAGGGACTTGTGCATGTTAAATGCAGATATACAACCTGTGACAGCAACTGGTCTTTATTATTTCTAGAGTACTGATTTTTCCAGTGTCATATACATGGAATCGTAGTATCTAGCCTTTTAATCATTTAAGGTCCCTTCTTCCTTGTGCTGGTGATTGAACCCACAGCCTTGAGCCTGCTGGGCAAGCTGTTTACCACCACACGACATCCCCATCTCTTCTTAAGTCTTTCATGACTTGATAATTCATTTCTTTTTTAGTGCTGAATAGTCTGGATATTCCATAGTTCACTCACCTACTGAAGGACACCTGCATTGCTTCCAAGCTTAGTCATTCTGAGTAAAAATGCTGTAAACATCCATCCTTAGATTTTCATCTCTTTGGGGTAACTACAGTTTTATAATTGATAAATTACTGTAAGATGTTTGGTTTAAAAAAACTTCCGAACTGGCTTCCAAAGTGGCCGAACCACATTATATTCCCACCAGCACTAGAAGAGAGCACCTCTTGTACCATATACTCTATTTGGTACTGTTAATGCTCTGAGTTTTGACCATTCTAATAGCTGTGTGGTAGTCTATCATTATTGTTTTAATTTGAACATCCTGTTGACACATGATGTGAAACATACTTTCATGTGCTTACTTGCTGCCTGTATATCTTCTTTGGTGAAGAGTTCATACAAATCTTGTTTGTTTTTTAAACAGTGTGTCTAGTGTCTCACTTAGCCTATGACCTTGAACTTACTATGTAGTGAAGATAACGTTAAACTTCTGATCATCTTGTTTATACCTCTCTAGTGCTGGGATTACAGGTGTATACTACCATATTTGGTTTTTATGTGGTGCTGGGGATCAAACCTAGGGGTTTATACATGCAAGGCAAACACTTTCTTGACTGGTCTATATTTTTAGCCTATACAGTATTTTTTGGCCAAGCAAATGTTCACTTTCTTTGAGTTTTTATCCCCCTTCTCCCCATCCCTTTTTTTTCTTTCCTCCTCTTCCTTCTGTTCCTTGCCCACTTCTCTTTGTAGGTGCTGGGAATCAAACTCAGGACATTGTGTAGGCAAGTGCCAACCCATTAAGCCCTCTTTAAAAATTATTTTTATTTATGTGTATGAGTATTTGTGTCTATATGCGTGTATGCCTTGTGTATGTAGGAGTACCTGAGGAGGTCAGAAGAAGGCATTGGATTTCCCTGGAGCTGGAGGTACAGATGGCTGTGAGCCTCCTGATATAGGTGCTAGGAATCAAACATGGGTCCTCTAGAAGAGCAGGAAGTACTCTTAATCTTTGAGTCATCTCTTCAGCCCTAAGACCTCTTTGCATAATTTGAATGATAGCATTTTTTCAGATAGTGTGTTTTGCAAATATTTTCTCCCAGTTTGGCTTGCTTTTGATGCTCTTGACAATGTCATTTACACAGCAGGCATCCTTAGTTATTTACTCAGAGAGCAACTTTAAAAGCATTTTAATTGTACAGATTTACTCAATATGGTATAATTCAGTACATACATACTGTCTGTAATTATCAAATTGGGTAATTAATATTAGCATTTCCTTCAACATTTAAAAGAACTTTTGATTAGCATGTAATAATTATATGTATTTATGGGATACAATGTGATATTTCAATGCATATGTAATGTGTATTGTTCAAATTAGAGTAATTATTTGTATGTGTGTGATGTGTGTGTGTGTGTGTGTGTGTGTGTTTCTACACTTCCTTCTTGTAGGAGTGCTGGGATGACATACATATTCCGCAGCATCTGGTTTTACACAGTTTCCGGGGATGCAGGCTTCCGTTCCTCAGTGTGCATAGCAACCACTGTATCCACCAGGCTATCCCCATAGCTGAAATTAGCATCTATGTTTCCTTATCACTACTTTATATTTGGAGCTTTTGTCTTTTAGATATTTATAAGTTTTATATGTATTATATGATATGTATTAGGTTGTGGGTTATAGTTCCCTCATGGTCTGTAGAATTGGAATTTATTATTTCCATCTATACTTTGAGTATCCATTGTCTAACCTCACACTATTCCTGCCCCCGTCCTTAGGGAAAAGATTCTTTTTTTTGAGAAAGTTGACAATTTTGTTGACGTTCAGCTTCTTAGTTTTTTCATGTCTATGACTTTGGTGTCTTATCCAAAAATCATTGATAAGTCTAAGGTCATCCCAGTTTTTCTCCTGCATAATATTCTACTAGTTTAATACTGTCAAAAATTACATTGAATTTATACATCACATTGTGAAGAGCTGTTATCCTGACAATATTGAGTTTTCTATCCACAAACATAGAATGTCTGTCTCCATTTATTTAGTTCTTTGGTTTTGTCCTCTGAATTTTGTAGTTTTCTTAATATTTTAGTGCTATTATAAGTGATTCTATATTTTAAATATAAATTTTACTTATTTCTTGATAATATATATATATAGGAAAGTAATAGACTTTTATGTATTAACTTTGTATCTTTTAACATTGCTGTGATTACTTATTAGTTCCTAGAATACTTTGTTAATGCTTTTGGGTTTTCTACCTATATCATTATGTTGCATGTGAACAGACAGCATTCCTTCTCTTCGATTTGTACACCTTTTCTTTTCTTCTCATATTGCACTAGCTGGGACTTTCAGTATGATGTTGAGAAGCAGTGTTACCTTGTTCTCGATGTTAGTAGGAAAAGTTTCCATCAGCAGTTAATCATGGTATTTATTGTATGTTTTTATTTTTATAGATATTATCCACCAAATTGAGGGTGGTCCCCTTCCTGATTTTCAGAATTTTTTTTTATTATGAATGACTATTGGATTTTAAGAAAAAATATTTTCTTGTATTCACTGATAATGACCATGTGATTTTGTTCTTCTTTTTAGCTGATATGATATATTTATATTGATTTTTTTTTTAATTCTGAGCCAGTTTTGCATACAAGGGATAAATTTCTCTTGGTTGAGTGTATAATTTTATACCTTGTGCAGTTTGTTTGCTAGTGCTTTGTCCAGCATCTTTCAATTGAACTGAACTTCAATTTGTTTTCTCTCCCTCTTTCTTTTCTTTCTTTTGGCCCTGCTGGCCTGGAACTTGATGTGTATACCAGGCTGGCCTCAAACTCACAGAAATCTGCATGCCTCAGCCTCCCAAGTGCACCACCACGCCTGGCCAGTTTTCTTTTCTGTTAACGTCTTTAGTTTTGGTGCTAGGATAATGCTAACTTCATAGAATGTATTAGGAAATATTCCTGCTACATTTATTTTTGGAAAAAGATTGTAGAGAATCATTGTAAGTTCATCCTGAAATGTTTGATAGAATTATTGGTGAATCTGGTACTTTCTATTTTGAAAAGGGAGAGTTGTTTTTTTTTCTTTAATGTATGTTTTTATTGCGGTTCTTGTGCATTTCGTAGACTAGATCTTGATCAGATTTAGACCCTCCCATTCCCGTCCCCTGGATTTCACTACAGCATTAAAGTGATGGGCCAAGCAACCTGGGCTGAAATATCTGAAACTGTGAGCCAAAAATAATTTTTGCTTCCTTATAAGTTGACTATCTCATGTATTTTGTTACAGTGACAGAAAGCTTACTAACGTATGGTTCATTTCATTTGGGTTATCAAGTTTGTGGGCATAAGGTTGTTAAAAGTACTATTTTTTAGACTTTTCATGTCCACAGTATCTGTAGCGGTGTCTCTTCTTTCATTTATGATGCTAGTAATTTGTGTCTTTTCTTTCTTTTTTTAATAAAAAAATTTTGTGTGTAGGAGTGCTTTGCCCACAGGTATGTATGTTCACCCATGCATGCATTGCCTGTAGAGGCTGAAACAGGGCGTTGGATCCCCTGGAACTGGAGTTACAGATGATTGTTAGCTGCCATGTGGGTGCTGGGAACCAAAGCCAGGTCCTCTGTAAGAATAGCCATTGCTCTTAACTGCTGAACCATCTCTTCAGCTCCCTCTCTTCTTTCTTAGCCTGGCTGGAGGCTTTTTGAAAATTTAACTGTGTGGTAGATGTTAGAGGACAACACCCAGGAGTCAGTTCTTTCCTGACACTTTGTGAGAACCAGGGATTGAATTCAGGTTGTTAGGTTTGTGCACAAGTGCCTCTACCCCACTGAGCCATTTTACCTCCTCATTGCTGGGGACTTTTAATTTTTCTTTTAAACTAGAGTTCAGCATTAATTTTATTTTCAGTTCCATTTAAATATTTCATTCCTCTCTCTTCTTGTTTGCATAATTTTTTCAGGAAAAATCAGGTGTGAGTCTTACTATATAAGATGCACCCCTCTTTCTGTGGCTTCTTTCTGTATTTTTAAAATATTAGCATTACTTGTGTGTGTGCATATGATGTGTGTATGTGCATGCAGACTTGCACATGCTGTGGTATACATGTGGAGGTCAGAGGACAATTCTCAGGACTTAGTTCTCTGCTTTTGCTTTGAGCTCTAGGGATTGAATTTAGGTCATCTAACGTGCATGGCAAGTGCCCTTACCTGCTGAGCCAACTAGCCTACCTTTTGAGTTTCTGTTTGTATATTTGTTTGTTTTCTTTTTCTTTTCTTTCCTTTTTTATATTGTGCCTTAGATTGGCCTTGAACTCTTGAGTCTCCTGCCTCAACCTCCTGAGTGATACCATACCTGACTTCTATTTAAATTTTTTTTTATTTTTTTTGTAGTTTTAGTATGATATGACCAGATAGTGTGTCTCTTTCCTCTCTCTTCTTTCTCTCCTCTCTCTTCTTTCTCTTTTCTCTCTTCTCTCCTTTCTCCCTCCCTCTCTTTCCATTTATTCTGCTTGGTGTTTTCTGAACTTCCTAGACTTGTGGATTTGTATCTGACATTAATTGGGGGAAATTCTCAGTCATTATTAATGTAAATATTTCTTTTCTCTATTTATTTCTAGTGTCTTTAAATTTTTCTTTGTATTTTCAGGTTTTGAGATTTCTGCTGAAAAATCCCCCAGCTTAGGAGAGTCTTTGCCCTCTACTAATGAATCCCTGAAAAGCAGTCTCTTCCTCCCCAGCACTGGGATTAAAAGTGTGTCCTACCACACCTGGCTTTTTTTTGCATGGGTTCTTGGGATTGAGTGTAGAGCCTCATACTTACAAGCCAAGCACTTTGAGCCATCTTTCAGACAGCACTTTGTTGAGTCTCTCTCTCTCTTTGATTGCTTTGTCTTTGTTCTTTCATTTTGTCTGTTTTACCCCATTGTATCTTACATTAATGACAGTTGTTTTAAACTCCTGGTTTGATAATGCCATCATTTCTGCTACATCTGAGTTTGGTTCCTGTGTTTGTCCTCCTTCTTTAAATCATGTTTTGTTTTTGTTTTACCTTTCTATATAGTATGCTTTGTAATCTTTTCTTGGTAGCTGGACATGATGTACTAGGTAAGAGAAACAGCTATAAATAGACCTTTTGCAATATGATAAGGTGTTGAGAGAGGGAGAGAAGAATTCTGTAGTCCTGTGATTAAGTCACAATCTTGTAACCTGTTCCTTTCTACTGCTGACTTCACAAGTGTTATTTAATGTTTTTTTTTTTTTTCTTTCTTTCTTTCTAGGGGACAAGATGGGTAAAATGGCCTGGGGTTGGGTATTGCTTTCTCCCAGCCCAGTTAGGCCCTGATATGACCCCAGCAAGTTGTATTCTAGTGAAATAATTTATCCTGGGAACAGATCTTGTTAAGAACAGAATTCTGGCTTATTTCAGAATTATTCTTTTATTCCTCTCCCTGTATTACAGGATTCTTCTCTGATATTGACTATAACTATTATAGTTTGAGCTCTTAGAGATAAAACTCACCAGAAGATAGGGCTGTTCTGTGACTGGGCCCCCTTGGAGTTTTTAACTCTTCAAAGATACTCAGACTAAGCTTCTAGCAGTTCATCATTTACAGCTCAGATTCTGCCCCAGCACTCACCCCTTGCAGAGGTTTCCACTTGTGGCTTTCTACTCAGGTAATTTGTGGTTTTCCGATTTTACCTGACTCTCCAAATTCACTTGTGACCTTTTATGGATCTAAGAAGAGTTACTGAATTTCCAGTTTGTTTGGTATTTTACTTTCTAGTTAGGACTGCATAGCTTCTTATATGTTGGAACAAAAACTGTACATACAACCTAATTGTCCTTATTTTGTTTTTCTTTAAAGATAGGATTTTGCCAGATAGCCTTGGCTGGAACTTGCTATGTAAACCATGTTGTCCTTGAATTTGCAGCAGTCCTGACTTAACTCTGTCTCCTGAGTACTGGGATTACAGGTTGTATGCCACTAGGCCAGGCCCCTTTTTGTTTTCATATACTCTTTTTTGTCTTTGTGTACATAATTTATAGACTATAAATCAGTCAGTCTGCCCATCAGAATGGTCTCAAATGTAAGACCCACTTCTCTTTCCATGACTTTATCTTATTTCCTATCTATTTGGCATCATAGAACATCAGAGTCAGTGTCTGATCTTTGAAATGTTAAGTGTGCTGTTAAAGTTGAAACTTTGATTTTTGATGTTTCCCTTCATTTTTACTATGCTATTGGAATGTATTTGTTAAGACTCTTGGAATTTAAAGCAACCTGGAACTAACAGGAAATAAAAGGGGGGAGTTTTATAAGGGTGCCTGGTTATCTTGTAGATATTAGAGGTGCCAGTTATAGTTCTATCTCTCAGGCTAGGGAAGAGGGTCTATGTAGAGGCTGTATAATCAGTTCATCTGCAGTCAGGTGCTCACACTATCAGTTAGATGGTTAGATGATTGGTTGGATGGAAGAATTTTCTTTGAACATGGCATTTTCTTACAATAAAAATGAGCAGAGCATTTGCCTAGCATGTGCAAGGCCCTGTTTTTGATTCCCAGCACTTGTAAGAGGAGTGGAAATTAAAGTGTGTGAATGATGTGTGTATGGGGACCAGTATAGGCGATTCTAGAACGCTTGGCACAAAATAATACAATATCCAAAATTTTAAGGTATATATTTGAGCTAATGTGGTGGTAGTTATGGTGCACTTATGACAACTAACCTATTTATGATTTTGTGTTAATATTCTCTAGAGAAACAGAATGAATAAGAAGGATCAGTCAGCAGATTGTGGACAATATAAGTTCATAATGCATGAGCTAGTTCCTTTAAAAAAATCTCAAGATGTTTGTGTTTATGTGGCTATTGTAGGGAGGACAGTCTGGTTTACTCAGCCCAGTGGAAGTGCTATCTCTTTTGAAAGCACTCTCATAGACACAGGGAGAAACAGTCTTTATAGTCAGATGCCTAGGCATCCTTTGATCCAGTCAAATTGCCATGTAAATTTAATCATCATAAAAGTTACATATTTCAGTAGTTTCTGGCCCTATATTATGCTTATAAATTTATTTCAATGGTTTTGAGTTCTCTTAATTCAAACATGAGAACTTAACGTGCTCTTCTCTGTAGTGCTGATCTCAGATTAGTTGTTATCCTAAGGATTTTGATACCTGTGTACATTTGATACACATGCTATAATTGCATTTTCCAATATGTGTTAGTCTACTCTGTCTCTTGTTCAGTGTGTGTGTGCTAGTTGAAAGCAATCGCTCGTTCTTTATGGCTCTTGACTGAGAATGTGAAAGTTGTAAATGGTGCCAGAATGATATCCTAGAAACTGAAGCCGTGTGAGACCACAGGGAGCAGCAGTGTCAGCTTCCCAGACTTGTTCTCTTCATGTGGTTTGATCTTGATCTACAGGAATAAAGTTTTTCCCAGACCTTATCACATTTCTTTTTTCTCTGCTACTGTGAGTGAAGGTGTACTTGTTTAAAAGCATATCATTTTAGGATCAAGTTTAGCCTTTTTAGAAAGTTACTTTTTTGTTCTTCTTTGTTTCATTGTTCTGACCAAGTATCTTGATGGATTGATGATTTCATAAACAACCAGTCCATTGGTTGGTTTCATAGTTTGTCATACTCTGCCTTTCTGCTATAATTATTTCATACAAATTGCTTTTTGATGATGAAGAATAATAACTATTTGTTGATCATGGTGTATCAAATCTGTGCAAGGCACTTCATGAAAATGCTTCATGTTAAGGAAAAGTTCTCATCGTTAAAAATAGCCTACAAAGTGTAGTTTCCTAATAAAGTATAAAGAAATTGAGACTCAGAGAGTTCAGTAACTTGTTGGAAGTATCACCAGTTTTTAAATTCTAGAGCATGAGTTAAAATCTAGATTGGCCATATTCTCGTCGCAGGCCTCTTCCTCCCACACTGCACTGACTGCTCATTTAAAATGTTCATTTGGCTGAAACATACAACTAGTATATTGCATGTTGGTGATGGTTGATTTAAAATTCCAGTCCCACTTTTGCCAGATAATGCATTCCTGTATTGAATCATATTTTTTCTTTTTTTCCAAAGCAAGTAGTCAAACAAATACAAACTTTCCAGAGATGAATGATTATAGATAGAAAGCACAAAACCTTGGTTAAGTATGATTTGTTTCAACATGAAAACCATTAATTTATGTTTATATTCATAAACTTTGGAATTATAAATACATTGAAGTTTTAGCAGTCATTGCATAACGCTTGAGATCTTTTGTATGGAAAATTTCCTAAATGAAAGTGTTTTGAAAATAGATCTTTTAGTTATTTCAGTTTGTTTCAGAAGAAGGTAGTGAATATGTATGCTGTGCCATAAATGGTGTCATATGCCAGAGATACAGAGATAAAAGACAAGGGAATTCTGAATCCTGAGGAACCTTAAAAACCTAGAAAGGGAAGACAGACAACAGCCATGAGTAGGTTGATAAGTACTGTGATATATTGTGTACTGGTAAAAATGCAGGAAAAAGAATAGGTACCTATCTCAGACCGAGGTCAAAGGGACTTCATGGAAGAAGTGATGTGTAGAGTAAGAAAGAGGATGAGGTCAGTGCCGGTGACAGAGGCAGGGCAGAGTGTTGGGGAGTATTCAAGGCCTATAACATGTGAAGGCCCCTGTTTCTCTGTGTCTTTCCCTGCCTTCTTTCTCATATAGTGTGGGGATTGAACCCAGGGACTGTTTAAATATATATTTGACTGTTAGATAGAATTCATGTAACATAAAATTAATCCTTCACAGCATGCATTCTGTGGTTTTCATGATATTCATTGTTGTACAACCGTCACCATAGTCTAATTCACCCCAGAAAGAACCTCTGTACCTATGAATAGTCACTTCCCATTTCCCTCTCTCCAGGCCCTAGCAGGCCTGTTCTACTTTTTGTCCCTCTTTATCTGCCTGTTCTGACTCTTCCATGGTGATACAGCCCCCAAAACATTTGTGATGAGCTTTTTTTTTTTAAACTTAGCAGAATGTTTTCTTTCACTTTCATTTTATTTTAGTTTATTTTTCTGAGGTAGTGTCTTGTTCTCTAGTCCATACTAGCCTCAAATTCATGATCCTTTTGTCTCAGTTCTCCAATTCTGGGATCACTAGCACAGTATTTTCAAGGCCTATTCATGTTGCAGCATGGATTGGTATGAAGCTCTGTTCTGGAAAATAGAAATAGACAAAATAGAGACCTGTGTTTATGTTGATCAAAATGACAAGTGAACAGAGCAAGAACAGCGAGAAGGTTCCAACTTGAGCAGCAGTGTCAGCAAGTTATGGGAGTACATACTTTATTATAGGCTAGAGAATGCTTGTGAGTAGTGTTAAGAGTGAAAATGATCTAGATTTGTGTAGGGTGTAGTCTAGACGGATACAAAACAGGAGGGTAAGGAAACTAGTTAGCATTCTTGCAAAAGTCTGGACAAATGAAAGATGGTGGGAGTAAAGTGAATGGATTTGAAAGGTTTAAAAAGACTGGCAGCACTTGGAGTTCGATTGCATATAGAAGTAAGAGGACTATCTAGAATGACACTCAAGTTTGAGTTGTGAGGCAGATGATGGTAATGCAGACCCTCTCTGGGGAGCTCCAAGGTAGATAGGAAAATGCTTTTATTTATTTGCTTATTTAAAAAGATTTTATGTGTATGAGTATTTTGCCTGCATGTATGTAAGTGCGCCATGTCAGTTCCTGATGCCTGCGAAGGCCAGAAGAGGACATCGGATCTCCTGGAGCTGGAGTCAAGGACAGGTGTTAGCTACCATATAGGGGCTGAGAATTGAATCCTGGTCCTCTAGAAGAGCAGCAAGTGCTCTTAACCACAGAACCATATTTCCAGCCCACAAACTAGGTAAGTTCTTAAGTGTTAATCTATAAGAAATGTTAAAATAGCACTGGAAAGTTAATGAAAGAAAAAGTGTCTTCCAGAACTTTTAATTTGTAAAATAAAACATGTGGTTAGAAGGAAAACTAGTAAGCTGTTGTAATAGAGGTACAGTAAATACCCTTCTCTCACCTGGCCTTTTGCTTGATAACAGTACTTTTCCTCAACTATCTTACCAGAGCTAAATCTTGCTTTCGTTATTATAGAGATGATCTCTCATATTGTACCCCAGGCTAGCATGAAATTCACTATGAAGCCCAGGCTGGCCTCAGTCTGGTTACAATCTTCCTACCTCAGCTCTCTGAATGTCAGTATTATAGACATAAGCCACTGTACCTGCCTTTTTCATTTGTTTTATTGAGTTACTTATGTGAATTAGGAGTTAGATCAAAGTAGTTTAATAGAGAACAGACTGCCGTCAGTGAGACTCCTTTTTTGCCTGCCCTTCTTTAGGCTTTCGCTTTGAAATGTTTACATTTGAAGAATATCAAATTACTAACCTGATATTTCCATTTGCTTATTGATATGTAATGAATGGTACCAAAACCAACACTAATGATTTAATTATTCTCTTATGTTTCTAGCAGTTGGTTCAGCCATGTGGTTCACAGGGTCTTTATGCAGTTGAGTTAGACAGTGACTGAGGCTAGAGTCATCTTCGACCTTCCTCATTCACATGGGCCAGGTCAACTATATGTGGACTCCTCTGGTGGTTTCTTTGGCATGATAGCTCAGTTCGAAGAGTGACCCAGAAAGACTAAGTGGAAGCTGTGTCACCTTTGCTGACTTGGCCTTGGAAGTTACCTGTTTCCCTTCATTAGGCTCTACATGTTGAGGCAGTCACATCTGCCCAGAGTTAGAGGAAGGAGACAGATTTCAGCTCTCTTGGAAGACTGCCACGTTTACATTAAGATCATGTGGGCTGGATGTTGCGGTGCATGCCCGTATTCTTCACACTTAAAGAGACAGAGACAGGAGAATTGCAAACTTTGTGACCAGTGTGGGCTGCATAGCAAGTTCTAGGCCACCTGAGGCAACATAGGGAGACTTTAAAAACAAAAACTTAACACTGAAATCAGATTGTGTAGGGTGGGCAATGCTACAGCAGACATTTGGGAAATAGGATTTACCACACCCACCTGAGTAACTCATTCAGACTAGGGACGGATCTGAGAAAGAGGACGTCAGCAGTTCTACTCACACTGGTGTTTGAACTCCTTGTCAGACCTCCTGGTGGAATATGAAGTTTAGTTACTGGGAGGATACCAAATTTGTTCTATGGGAAATTGTATTCCTTAGAACTAAGACAGAAAACATTTAAATAAGAATATTTTGTCTTATTCTCATTTTTCTTTCTTTTTAAATTTATGGGCAGGATTCTAGAAATTGTTATCTCCTGTTATAAACACTTTCACATCAGAGATTACTGAAATTCACTTGTACTTTACATATTAAACATCATAGTTATTCCTATGAACTTCTTAGTTTTAAAAACAGCTTTTGGTTTCTTAATTTTACATGATTCTTCTATATTCCCTCCCATATTGCACTTGAAATTTTAGCCTTCTGATATCCATCCCAATGAGATAATCTTCTAAAGTCTTTGCATGTGCTTTTCCGGTTTCTGCCAGAGCCCGCCGGCAGAAATCGGACTGTACCCAAAGCGGGGAGTGAGGATGAGAAAATGTAGAGATAGAGGTAGAGATGAGAGAGAGAGATAAAATAGGACAGACTCAGGAGGGCTGTCAGTCACACTGAAGCAACTTGCCTTTATTAAGTCCCCCCTATTTATACTGTGAAGTGAGCAAAACAATGGGTCAGATGTTCAAAAACAATACTAACACAGGCAAAATAACTTAGGATATGATTGGCTTCCTTCAAAGATCTTCAGGTGACCTCAGTCTTGGGTGTAAAATAAACTTCTCAGGTATAAATCATTTGCATAATGAAGACTCCTGCTTCCAATCAGCACTTCTGTGCACGAGATTGACTTCCGCCTAACTCAAAACTAGGGCATAGAGTTCAAGGCAGGCAAATGGCTCCCGACATATCCCCCTTTTTTATTTTTTAAATATACCATAACCTTTCTGATTATGGCACAGAAGACTGTGCCTGTCTTAGGTCATCCTCTCCGAAGCATAAGCCTTACCTGTCATTGGTACGTGAATGCCCACCATCCACGCCCTGTCTTAGGTCAACTTAGTTCGAGAGAAGGTTGCCCCGTCTTTGGCTGCCAGCCTCTCCTGCAAGGGGCAACTCTATTCACTATAGAGTTTGGAGCCGAACACTGTGCATGTCAGCTGTAACATCCCAGAATGTGCTGAGGATATACATCCTATGGAAGGAGTATGCAAATTCTAAGGAGAATACGTAGATCCAGGATTATAATATTTCCTGATCTGAGGTCAAAGAAGACCCTGAAGGCAAAAAGACTTTTAACTTATCTAACGAAACAGCAGCAGTTTCTGCTGCATCAAAATCAAATAACTATTTTTACAGTTAACATAAATCTAAGGATATATGTTCATTATGCCAAACCTTGCAACATTTATAACCCTCAAAACATATACTAAGGTTTTGTAAAATCTACAGAAATCATAATAAATGAAAATTACTAAGATACCATAACTTGCATTCACCCATGGGAACAACTGAAATGCAGTTAATCAAGTTACATTAAAACACAAGAAATACATTGAACACAGAAAACATCAAAACTAATACCATTATGAGCAATATTTAAATTGTCCAATCAAAAGTATATATAGGATTGACTTAGGCAAGCTATCATACGTTCTTAAATTTGTCCATGGCTGCTGCCTGTTTCCCTATATGTCTGCGGGAAACTCGTCTGATCACCAAAGTTCTTCACTTAGTAGTTCTTCTCATTCATCAGCATTCCCTGTAGTAGAATCCTGATTTACTGTTGTTCTTCTCTTATAATGATGTCTTGCTAGGCGAGTATCATTCAATATTGCTGCAATCTCTTCTTCTTCCCATATGGCTGGATGCAGCATAGTTGGATTTATTATGTAAGTCCAATAAGTCCATCAGGAACTGATTCCACAGCAACAGCAACATCACTCCTTGTTCAGTTCCTGTGAACCGGACCAGCCTTTCTGGCAGCCACCTGGCATTTTCAGCAACCCGCGGAAAGACACAAACATGCCCTCTTCCCCATATTAGTACCGGGTCTGGGCCATTCCATTTCCCATCAATCGGATCCTTCCATTTCACTTGTGCATAGGTATCTAAAGTCTTAGGATGCCACAACCTATCTGCAGCAGAAAGACCAAAAGCATCCACATTTTGAAATAACCAATCTATCTGTTGTTTTGTAAATGGAAGTACTATTACAGTAGGTTCTTTTACTCACTCAGCTCTAGCCATTTGAATTAAACACACCACTGCCTCATAATGAGTTAACACTCTAACAGGTGATACAGGTAAATGCAATCATAGCAAAGGTCCTTCCTGTCATAAAACTGCAGTTGGAATATAAATAGTAGCCAAAATATATGCTGCTATAATCTATATATTGTATGTTAATTCTCAGTTGCCCATTATACCTGAGATAATGCCTTTCTGGCTTCCTCCGTCAAGTTTCTAACCGATTTAGGATCTGAATCTCCTTTTAAAATGTCGAAAAGAGGCTTCAGTTCTCCTGTAGCAATTTTTAAATGAGATCTAAGCCAATTAATATCTCCCAATAATTTTTGAAAAGCATTCAACATTTTCAACCCATCTTTCCTAATCTGAATTTTTTTGAGGCAAAATTGTTTTAGGATATAATCTATGACCCAAATATGAACACGGAGATTCGGTTTGTACTTTCTCAGGTGCTACAATTAGCCCTTGCTCTTTCAGAGCCTGCTGTAAATGAGCATAGGCTGCAAGCAAAGTTTCCTCTTGTTTGTGAACTTACTGTATGCTATGCAGCTAAAACTTGGGCAAGAACCAAACATTCCTAAATAAACCTTGATTAGACATTGTTTTATTAGGACATTGCTTCACTTGATGTCCTGGTTGTCCATACCCGAAAGAGCTTCCTGGGAACATATTATTGAATTGAAGCTTACAGCACTGAGAAGTTTTTAGGTAGAGGTTGCCATTTACCTTCTCCAGGAACTGTAAATTGTATTAGTGACTTTTTGTTGGTGTGAGAAAATAGAGAATTCCATGAACTAGTTTTGCTATAAACATGTTACACCATAAAATGAATAACTACCTCTGTTGAAATTAGTTTATTCTTCAATTACTCTCAACAGCACAATGTCCTTACTCTGAGGCTGTTTTGCACAGGGTCAGGTGGCCAGCCTCATCCTGTGTCCTTTAACTCAGAGTTTACAAGGGACAGAAGAACTGCCGAGTTCAGTAACTACCAGTAGGAATTGAAACACCTGTCCTATTTCTGTTGCCATCACCTCTGCTGAGTAGCAAAACAATAGTACAATTAATACCAAGCCCCGTTAGGACAGGAACCAGCTGTCGGATTGGGAAAAGATCAGTTGTGCTTGCGTCGTTCAAATAAGAGACGTGGGTGAGAATTGAGCTCACAGCATTATGCATGCTAGGTAAGTATCCCACCACTAAGCTATAGTCTCAACCCAGCAAACTGTAAACTGGAAAAAGAACTGCCTATTTAGTACTTGTTTCAGAAAGCAAAGCACCCCAGGGCTGGTGAAATTTATGTGATTCACCTGGTAATTAAGTAGCAAAAAACCTGAGGTAATTAACAAAATCTGAGATCATGGTTCTTTGATGTTCTAGGCTCTAGCCTCCTTGATCACGAGCTGCTGTAGGAGAATACATTTGTAAAGATATTCAACTACACCCTGTCAATGCCACATTTCTTCTAAATATTCTTCCTTTGGCTCAGCCTTAGGCTTTGCTATGCAACAAATGGTGAAAAATCCTCCTCTCTCAGACTTCTAGCTGCTTCCTTTTTCCTCTTTTTTTCTTCTTCTTTGGGATCTAATGACTCTTGAATAATTGCTCAATTTCAGGTTTCACAAAAGCTAACTCCTCAAGCAAAGCAGCTTGAGGCTCGATCCCATTTCCATTTGCTTTTTTTGTTTGTTTGTTTTGTTTTCTTTTTCCGAACCTTTTCTATCTTGTGTCTAAGATCTAAACTATTCCTAATCAAAGCCCAGAAACTAAAGGTATCTACCGGAACCGTACTCGGTCCATAAACATCATAATAATCCTGAAGGTCTCTTCCTACTTTCTTCCAAGTTTTTAAATCTACAGACCCATTTTCAGGGAACCAAGGACAGACTTCCTCTACAAAGTTCAAAAATTTACAAAGCTGTTGATGTTTTACACCAACACCTCAAACATAAAGCATATTTTCCAACATATTTACAAAAAGCAAACAACTATCACCTTGACCCATTTTACTCCTGAGATTTCTCGCTGCACACTTTTCCTTTAAAATTTATAGGCCTTTACTTTTCCTTTTCTTTTAAGTGAACTCACTCATACCGCGGTGTCCTTCACTTAACCCCCAATCTTCAGGTCCCTGGTCCAGGTGCCACTTGCCAGAGCCCACTGGCAAAAATTGGACTGTACCCAAAGCGGGGAGTGAGGATGAGATATAGAGAGAGAGAGAGAGAGAGAGAAAATAGGACAGACTCAGGAGGGCTGTCAGTCACACTGAAGCAGTTTGCCTTTATTAAGTCCCCCCTATTTATACTGTGAAGTGAGCAAAACAATGGGTCAGATGTTCAAAAACAATACTAACACAGGCAAAATAACTTAAGATGTGATTGGCTTCCTTCAAAGATCTTCAGGTGACCTCAGTTTTGGGTGTAAAATAAACTTCTCCTCAGGTGTAAATCATTTGCATAATGAAGACCCCTGCTTCCAATCAGCACTTCTGTGCAGGAGATTGACTTCTGTGTAGCCCAAAACTAGGGCATAGTTCAAGGCAGGCAAATGGCTCCTGACAGGTTTCATATGTCAAAGTGAAAATTTAAATATCTTAAATTTTTATTCATTGAAATTCAAGTGTTATGGTCTCAGAGTCAGGGTCCATTTAGGCTCAGAGACAGATGTGTAGCAAGGCAAGAAATTTATTACGATTGCAATCAGGCCAACTCACTCTTCACGGGAGTAGGAGAGAAACGGCCCTGAACTGAAGCAGCAGGGTCTTTTTATAGGTCTTTCATGACCTTCTGCAAGCAAGCAAAGCTGAACACAAAAGCAAGACTTTGCAGTTAATCATTAGCACAAACTTATTATAAAATCTTATAAAGAGTCTCATGAATGGTGATCGATCAGCTCTGACCAGCCTCTATGGTCTACCGATTAGAATACCCTTTGTTAATTTAACATGAAGAACACAGATGTCAGAAAAAAAAAAAAAAAAAAGCCCTTACCGTTAGTAAGAACAGTAAGATTAATGATTTAACTTATATCAAAAACAAAACTGCAGGAAAAACAGAAATAGGGAATTAACAGACATCAGAATGAGGTCAGCAAAGTGCCAGCCTCTAACATGCCCACTCCTGATGAAGGATCTTCAAATCATTGAAGATCAGCACTTAGTGAGGGGGACTGGTCTAAATTGCTCACACTGACTCCTTAGAACCATGAGTTTCATAGAAATAATACTTTGATTGAAAAACTTGATAACCATGTTTGAAGGGCAAGGTCCATAAGCAGGAGAAAAAGTATTGGTCCTGCTAAAGCACTCAGGAGAGTAGTTCTTAAAATTCTGGTCCTGGACCACAAGGGCACTGGCTGTTCCTATGCCCACTGATCCAGCCATGCTGCCAGGGTGTCTGATTCCAGTCGATTTTCTTCTTTTTTTTTAATCTGAATAATAAACCTGGAGTAAAAGATGAATGAATGTGCAGAGATCTGAAGTTTCAGTCAAGATATGGGGATTGATACAAGGTGTGAGACCAGACTCACAAGTAAGTCAAGTGCCCTTGGGCAGGACTAAGTAATAGGGTGTGGTCCCTGCCATTAGGGTCTTTAGATCATGAAAATGATTACAATGGGCTGAGTACCAGGACTGGTCAGTTTTATAACTCCCTGCATAGAGGCACAGTCCCTGTCCCTCAAGTCTTCCTAAGGTGAGGGTAGATTGGGAACTTCAAGGACAGGGGTCAGGTTGCCCAGTGACTGCTCTTACACTTAGCTTTCTAAACTTAGTGTGGTTATTTCCCATAGTGGTAAAGGTTGCAGTGCCTACAAAATAAGGCGGGTCTTTTTACCCTATACTGTCTAGTTCAATTTTACCTCCTATTTTTATCACATCACCCTCTGAAGAGGTGACCCCAGTTGCCAATAGGGGATTGGGGCACTGACCACTCTAACTTCTTCACGCTGAACAGGGACGTAGGTTGTGGCAACTGGGGTACCGTGGGTCTATCTAAAAGACCCTGAATTGCATAACTGTCAGCTGTAGAGAGAAAAGAAAGTCTTTAACTGGTGCCTGGGAGATGTGAATTAAATACAAGAGTGGTTAGTTAGCATTATACATTCTAAACAGGGAACCAAAAAAATCAGAACAGAGAAAACTTTAAATGTCCAAGTCAAAGTCCATAGAATTTCTTGTTCAGGACTCCTAAGCGTGTCTGTGGTGTTCCTCCTTGTTTTTCTTTTGGCTGCCAAAGCTGGACTTGAAAGTCTTGAAATAGGATTTGTTTTAGGCACCCTTACAGTCTGTTGGAGTGGCTGGAATCTGTAAGTTCCCTCCCAAAAGGCTTCTAGACAGGGAGAGAAAATAAATTAGTCATCATTTAACTTTTAAGTTATAACAGTTGTGGGCTTGCCTTTCTTGGTTGCAGGTATGCACTGCGGTGTTGAAGTAGGCCAAGATTTGAAGTCTTACATTTGAGTAGCATTTTCTTATCAAAACAAAAGCGTTAGTCAAACCTAGTGTCTGGGAAGTACAGTTCCTTGTATTCTTAGAGAAGCATACCAGTCATCTTAATCTTCGGTTATACTTTCCTTTTGGGTGTTTAAGATCATACAGGTGGACTAAATAAACCAGTTCCTTAGGTGGAGACACATGGGCTTTGGAGGAGCCTCTGGCTCCCTTGGCCTTTCTTTTACTAGTTCTATCTGTGTGAAGATAAGTCAGAAGGTGTTGCTAGACCGGGGCTTCACTTGGAAGCATCAAGGAAACATTTCCCTGTACTGACCCTCCTCTTTGCAGACTGGACACTGCTTTGAGTCCTTCTAGTGGGGTCTCCATGACCTCCCTGAACAGGAGGACTCATCACAGTTACAGGACATTTTGAGAGATGCGCCATAGTCCCCTGGAACTTAGTTGACCTTGGAGGGCAAGAGACAAAAATGTCCCTTAAGTCCCTCTGACCAGATTAGTATGGGCCTCTAAATATGGTTGTTAAACACCAAAGAAGGTTAGTTCCACCAATCTGGTATTTTTAATTCCTGTGTTATGCAGTTAAAGCTTAGGCAAAACCAAACATTCTTGAATAAACCTTGACTAGACATATATATATGTCTAATATATATATATATTATATTTTAGACTACATAACTGAACTATTCAGAAAATTTAAGATTATCTATACATAATTTATTTTATTTTTATATACCATATCAATTCAGACCTTTATTTACTTGTATAAACTTCTCATTTTTCTTTTATAAAATATTTCCTTTTCTTTTTACCTTTTTTAAGCATGAGACATAATAACATTAAAAGATAATTTTCCTTCCATTTAGAAAATTCTCTTCCTGGGGCTACTAAGCATTATTTATCTCCTTTCCAAGGTTATAGTGTTAAACCAATGTTTGATCACGTTAAAGTTCACTGTGGGGAATGAATGACTTTGCTCATACTGGTGGTTGAAGTATTACTAACAGGTATGATGGATATAGGAAAGTAGTTGCACTGCAGAGTCTATCCAGCATGGATGTTGACTTTTCTATCTTATGGGTCAAGTTCTCTTTTCCTGGCTTTTCCAGATTTCTTCCCCAAATGCAGGAAACCATTTGTGATTAGGGCAAAATTACATACAGCTGACTGGGAAGAGTGGCTGGATTCTCAGGTGAGGGTCCAATGACCCTGCTTACTTCTCCTTCAGTGAAAGAACATAACTGTTAACAAACCCACCTGTGATAAACTTTTGCAAGTAGGCACAGCTGAAGTCATGAGGATGGCAGTTACTCAACTCAAAAGAGTGCTGTGCAGCATCATCTTAATAAAATGACATGGAATGCAAATTACACACATACACACTGCAGTTTACAGGTTTTCAGGTAAGCCTTAAACTATTGAAATCATTTTAAAATACAAAATAGAAAATTCCATTAGATACTTTTGCTATAGACATTTTATATCGCGAGATAATAACCTTTGTTGAAATTAGTTTTATCCCTTAGTTATTTTTAATAGTAAAATATCTTTACCTTGAGGCTGTTTTTTTTCCTTGTCAAAATCTTGAAAAACATCCTGAGATAACAGGCTTGAGTCTGAATTGGGAGGGCCAATCCCATCTCCAGAATCAGCTTCTCAGTGAGCTCAAACAGCACATGACAATTTACCAATATGATTTATATAAAAAGGCATCTGTTCTTTTTATAACCTGCATGCATTTGTCCACGTAGGTGAGTCTTTTCATCTACTGGGTCCATTATTCAGAACAGGGGTTGATTAATTAAAACAGAACATTTAATATCAAGATATTTTATGTAATATTTTTAACTTTATGAAGCCATGGGTACTTGGTGAGCACCCAAGATCAAGCAGGACTAAGTTGACAGAAGTTTCTGCCTTTACCACTGTCAGACCTGAGATCCTCTCTGACTATACTTGATGTGACCAGAGGCATGAAAACTTACACCATAATCAATCAGTTTGTCTACTCACGTCAACGACAGCCTGAAAGATCTGATAAGTACTCTTTAAATATTCTTTAACTAAACAAGGGACAAGACTATTAGCTCACAGGGTAGTTTCTTCTAAAGAGAGCTCTCAGTCTGCCTAAATAAAAAAGCATATTATAATTTATTATATATACTTTTAAATTAAATACCCATAATCTAAAAACTAAGGAACACAGAAAACAATGATACCTAAAAGAAGCCGGAAAGAGTTGATGTGAAAAATTTTTTTTTCTTTTAGTCTGTCCAGGACATTGTAAGGAACACAGAAAACAATGATACCTAAAAGAAGCCAGAAAGAATTGATGTGGAAATTTTTTTTTCTTTTAATCTGTCCAGGACATTGTAACTTGAAAGTGAAAAGCAGCGTTGTCCATCCATTGAATGAAGGGGCAGAAACAAAAGCAAGCTTGGAGAGCAGCTTATGTCTTTTAAGATTTGGCCCTGGAGTAGTGCAAATTCACGTGAGCTTTCCAGGTCCAGTCATCACAGGTGTCAGCTCACTTTGTATCTAGCTAGTCCTGGAGGCCCATGGCTAGAAAAACTTTTAAATATTAGCAAATATACCATCTAAAAGTTATTAAAATCCAAAATAATTCCCCTTAAAAATATGTCATGTAAACAATGTCAGAATCCAAAATAGTTCCCTGTAAAGACCAGTAAATACACAAGACAATGTAAAATATTTTAAACAAAAAAAAAAATCATTTTTAAACTCAGTAAGTATACCATACTAGAAATCAATATTCAAAGTAATCCCTTTTAGAAACAGACCAAAATAATGTTAAATTTTAAACTACTATTATGGGGGCCTAATAAAGCTTCTCTAGGAAGGCAGCTGGTAACGTCTCAGGTCCCCACAAGGTGTGGCTCAACTTGGTAGGTTAGTGGGCATCCTAGTAGCTGCTCATAATCCCTGCAACTGAGATGAAACTGAAGTAAATGTCCCCTACCGTGAGTGGTGTTGGGGTCCCAGTGAGACACAGTAGAAGGGAACACATCCTCAGTCTGGCCAGTCTTCTGGGTAGGCAATCTGCCAGATCCCAAGGCAGACCAAGCTGTTTCTTTAAAGACTCCAGCTCCTTTTCAGAGGTCAACATAACTTTCAAAAGCTGGGGGAAGTCCTCCTGTGTAGGCAAGTGAACAGGGTGCCCACATTCTTGATCTGAGGGAGGCACCACTTCCCATAGGGGAAGTGAGGGTGCTGGGTTTGCATACAGAAGGGGATTAGAGGACAGAATAAGCTTAGCCTCTGGTAACACTGTTTTAGACATGGAATGGGTTAATGAAACAAGGGGGATTTGACACTTTGTAAGCCACTGGGGTGGACTCTCCAGGAGGTCCAACCATGTGGTAATGTAGGGGATCTGGTCAGGTGGAGATCAAAGATGACCCTGCAAAGGGTGTAAGCAAGATTAAGGTTGAAAGATCCTGCAGGAAGCCACTAACTTTTAGAAAAGGTTGGTCATTCAGAGCCAAGTGGCCTTAGATGAGAGCCGGAACTGCTTCCTATCTTCCTGAAATTTAAGAAATTAGACAACATATACTTAAGGGGGTAGAGACAGAGGAAGATGACGAGGTTAGGAAGAAGGCCACACCAAAAACAAGACAGACACAAACAGACAAGACAAACCAGGTTTTTACTGAGCCCAAATTTCCAAAAGTAACCGATCTTTTGGGCCCAGCAACCAGATGGCCCCTGGGACGGCTCCTCACCAATGACCACACCCAGGGGGAATATTGCTGCGTCCAGCTTCCGGCCTGAGACTTGGCCAGCCCAGAACAGAAGGGGTACCCTGGACAGAACAGAGAGGCGCTTCCCACGTTGCTACACAGATGAGTTTGGGTGCCTAGAGCAGACAGGGAGGACCAGGGCTGAGGTACTCTCTCAGCATGCGTCCCCTGGTAGTTCCCACCTCTCGGGGCCATTCCAGATTTCAGTGGAACCTCCAAATGTTATGGTCTCAGAGTCGGGGTCCAATTAGGCTCAGAGACAGATGTGTAGCAAGGCAAGAAATTTATTACAATTGCAATCAGGCCAACTCACTCTCCACGGGAGTAGGAGAGAAGCGGCCCTGAACTGAAGCAACAGGGTCTTTTTATAGGTCTTTCATGACCTTCTGCAAGCAAGCAAAGCTGAATACAAAAGCAAGAATTTGCAGTAATCATTAGCACAGACTTATTATAAAATATTATAAAGAGTGCCACGACATGGTGATCGATCAGCTCTGATCAGCCTCTATGGTCTACTGATTAGAATACCCTTTGTTAATTTAACATGAAGAACACAGATGTCAGAAAAAAAAAAAAAGCCTTTACCTTTAGTAAGAACAGTAAGACTAATGATTTAACTTATATCAAAAACAAAGCTTCAGGGAAAAACAGAAATAGGGAATTAACAGATGTCAGAATGAGGTCAGCAAAATGCCAGCCTCTAACACAAGTAACCTCAGTTCTCTTTCCCTTTTTAATATGTTAAGAAAAGTTAGGACTAGAGAGAGTAGAGGCTTTTTAAAAAGCACATTGGAGATTCCCTGTTCTCTGTGTGTAGGGGGGATTGTTTGTTGGTTTGGTTTGGTTTGGTTTTAGACAGGGTCTTAACTTATATAATCCTGGCTGGCCTGGAGCTCGATGTGGATCTGGGTAGCCTCTAGCTCACAGAGACCCATGTGTCTCTCTCTCCTAAGTGCTGAGATCAAAGACATGTGATACCATGCCTAGCTTTTATTTTTTTACGCTTTAAAATTTTTTTCAAATCTGAGGTCTTCAAATTAGCTCTCTTAGCTCCAAATTAAATGAAAACTGTTGGTTTCTAATATGGAACGTTGCTTTCCAGTTCTGATTTTAAAGTCCTCCCCCCTTTTTAGGAATATGCAGCAAAGTAGTATTAGCTGACAGAGATGATTTGGACAACTTTGATTCTTAAGAGAAAACAAATCATGTGAATAAACATTGAACTATTCACCTCCTCCAAAAGCAACAGTTTACCTTTTGTGTCATTATATAAATTGTTCCTGTTTTACTTGACATTTAGACCCCCACTTTTCTTAGTATTTTAAATTTCAACCTAATAGTTAACTTACTAATATCTTTTATATTTGTCTAAGTATTTCCTTAAAGTAAATAAGAGCCAACAAGATGGATCAGATGGGTAAATGAATTTAGTGTCAAGCCTGATGACCTGAATTCGATTCCCAGGACATACATGTGAACTGACTCCCACAAGCTGTCCTCTGACCTCCACTGTTAGACACACATACACTAAATTAAAAAAAAAAATGCTTGTTTATGATTTTTTTCTTTATAAAATTATTTTATTATTTTTATCTTATGCAAATGAGTGTTTTGTCTGTATGTACTTAAGTGCCTGTGGAGATCAAAAGAGGGCGTTGAATTCCCCTGGAACTGAAGTTACAGACAGGTGTTTCCACCATGTGGGTGCTGTGAACCGAACCCCGGTCCTATGCAAGAGCAGCCAGTGCTCTTAACCACTGAGTCACCTCTCAAGCCCTGTTGTTTCTTATTTTTAAATTTTGCTTTCTGTTATGTTCTCTTTGTTATTTTTATTTAAAACTTGCTTGCTTGCTTTTTTGTTTCCTTCTTCCCTCTGATATGCATGCTTTCACAAATATTTTTTAGGAAAGAAGAAATGTTTATCATGAGGTTGATCATTTAAATATGGAGTCTTTATTTGACTTGTTTATTCACATGGCATTTGTCAAGCACTATGTGCTGTAGGACTTGTTCTTAATAAACTTGCAGTCCAGTGGGAGTGACTGAGAGGAAGATAAATGATATAAATTCATTTGATAAGTATTTACATCAGCAAGGATATGTATAACATGAGCGTAAGGTAACTCATACTATAATGAAAAATCAAGAACTTCTTATAGTGAGTTGAGAGTAAGTTGAACCAGATAAATATGAGTGAGCTAGGTAAAGAATGGCAAGCTTATTCCAACACAAGTGCATAGGCACGGAATGATAGAAAAACCTGATAAAGCATCTCGCAGGAAGGGTTGATTGTCTAATATGGTTGGAGCTTAGAGAAATAATGAGAGAATATGTAAAAAAAAGAGGACATCTATGCCATGCTAAAAATCACAGTTCATTTTCAGTGAAAGAATAAAGAAGCCAGTTATGTTAGTTAGATGCACAGTCAGGGCTGGAGCCTGGAGATGGCTCAGTGGTTAAGAGTGTTTGCTGCTCCTCTGGAGGACCTAAGTTCAGTTCTCAGCACCTATATCAGGCAGCTCACAGCCCCCTGTAACTCTAGCTCCAGGAGATCTGACATCCTTTTGGCCTCCACAAGGTACCCATCCTATGTGCACACAGACACAGTAAATCTGGGTAGTATATGCAGTGCCGAGAGAAGCCCCACCACACGGACTTCAGAGGTGATGCTCATCATATATAGGAGACTGAAAGGATTTTAAGCAGCGACATGGCATTTGGGTTTTCTCTTTAGAAAGTTATTGCAGAAGATATATTTTATAGAAGACTAGAGGAATCCATACTGGTGTGAAAACTGTATCAAGCTAATCTAGGTGAGAGCTGCTGAGGATTTAAATTTAGGCAGCTGTGGTTGAAATGGGATGAGGGAGATAAAATTAGAAGCTATTTATTTGGAATCCTTGTCATGGTTGTGCATTAATTAAATACATAACCAAATCATATATGAAATATCTAGTATGTGATAACTGTTCTGGAGCTTTGTGATAGGAGGAGGGAAGCTTATAAGTTAGTGGGGTGCAGCAGTTTTATAAACAAATTAATGTAACATAAAAATGTTATAAAAATACTCTGGGAGCACAGAGAACTACCTACTAATTTCACATTGGGAGGTGACATTTGAATGGAACATTGGAAGAGTTTGGTGATATCTCTCCTCTATATATCTTGAATTATATTGAAGATCTTTTAATTTTTATGTTGAAGCTATCTTTTATGTTACATACCTATCCTAGTACTAAAATTCGTCTGTTCCTTCCAAAAAAGCAATTTGGTTATGTCAGAAGCTGATGAAAGTATTGTTAAAATAATGGTTAGATGTTTTTAAAAGTACTAGATTATCTCTTCCCTGAGAAACATGTTCTCTGTGTGAGATGGTAGACTTCTGCTTTTCACATATATTGTTTATCTCTCTTTGTTTTTTGAACTATTTCTTTTAAGAATATTTTTATTTATCATTTTTTGTGTATTACCTGCATGTATGTAAGTGTACCTGTGTCCTACAATGCCTGCAGAGGTCAGAAGAGGCAGCAGATCCCCTGGAACTGGAGTTATGGACAGTTGTTAACTGCCATGTGGGTGCTAGGAACTGAACCTGGGTCATATTAGATAATGTAATATATATAGTAATGTCAAGAAATTTCTTCTGGTACCTTGATTTATCTTTATACTTAAATATGATGCTTACTAGGTAATCTTTAGGAATTTTACTTATTCTATAAATACTGATTGTGTTGCACATTTTATGCTAATAATATGATATAGTATATGTTTATAGATTATATATATTAAATTATTGTTACATATATATATGTATATAGGAACAGAGTCTCTGTAGCCCCAGCTGGCTTGGAACTTGCTATGTAGACCAGGCTGTCCTCAGTCTTACAGATATCCACCTGCTTCTGCCTCCCGAGTGCTGGGATTAAAGGTGCACCATGCCAAACTGGTACTATGATATTCTTCGTCTTGTTTAGTTCTCGCTACTAATATTGTTGAAGGTTAAATTAGACCCTTAAGAAATTTCTCATCATCTCTAAGTATTTAAGTTGGACAACTCATTTAGAGAAAGGGAGTCATGTTCAAGGAAGCTTTGTCTTTTGCATACTATTTAACAATAAAACTCAATGTATGAGCAATAGATCCATTGCTTTTGAGCAGTGAAGGAAGGCTGGAATCCAGAGAGACCCTATTTGGAGAAAAAACAGTTGTTTGGCAATAAAAATCTCCGCATAAAACTTTTTAAGGCCAATTTAAGAATTCTGTTTGTATAGGGGGAAAAAAACTATCCCAAGTGCTTCCTTGTGAGGCAGCAGTTTTCTTAGCTCTGGATTGTCAGAAGGGTTTATGTTCTATAAAGTAAATGGTATTTTTATGAATTAACATTTAAAAGTTACTGGACAGAAATGTCTGCTGTTATCATTTTGTTGTATATTATCCCCTGAAAATGAGTGTGCAGAAATTCTTAACTCTTTCTTAACACTTTTAATTTGAGGCCTTCTTCAATGAAGTCTGTGTGCTGCTGCCTTCCATGCTGAGATCTTTGAAGATGAAATTATAATTTATTGTTAAGTCCCATTAAACTTTTGTCCAGCTGTGGGAGGTTTATCTGATAAAAAATAAGAGTTTATTGTTTTTAGCAAATATAATGAGCACTGTGTTTTTTTGTTTTTTTTTTAGGATCAAACAGAGCCTACTGAATCAGCTGGACCAATTGAGGGTGCAGCAAGCATCATGAGTAAGCACAGAAAAGGCTGTTTATCATGTGTGTAAGGGGGAACAGGTAAGAAACCATCATCTTTAAGATACTGAACTTGAGAGGACTAGATCTGTAAAAACTAATGTTGTTGCATGTATGCTGTTTGCCTCATCAACAACATTGTTTGTTGTTAAATCAGCAGTGTAATTTTTCAGACAGATTTACTTTAATTCAGAGCAAGACAATATTTAATTAATTTTGAGACAGAACCTTCTTATGTAGCCCAAGCTACTGGACTTCACTATGAAATTCAAGCTGACCTCAAACTTGGGTTCCTTCTGCTGCTTCTCCCCAAGCACTGGAATTGCAGGCTTATTCATCAGCTTTTTTGTTTTGTTTTGTTTGAATCACTCTTAAAGTATGTCACAACACTAACTTCTCTACCATTGCTGGCTTCTCCCTTTTAGAATCAACTTACTGTTAATCTTGATCATAGAAAGTTACTTTCAGCATGATAAAGAAGATGGATTTGAGCAATAATGTTAGGAAAAAATAGTGGCATATCTAGTTTTCTTAGTCATCTTGCAAAAGCTTAATTCAATTAAAATAATTTTAGAGTATGGATTCAGAAATGTAGATGTATAATTACATTATTTTGTATTTGTATTGTGAAGAACAATAATAAGTATTTTTCGGGGGAGGGAGGTTCCCTGTAGATCCAGCTGGCCTGGAACTCTGTGTGTAGACCAGGCTGGCCTCAATCTCACAGAGGTCTGCCTGCCTCCATCTCTCTAGTGCTAGAATTAAAAGTGTGTGCTAACACACCTGGTGAAGGGGTCAGAGCAGACTTTTTTTTTCCTCCCAAGTCTTATGATTATTTAAGGGTTCCAGAATGACAGGACATCATGTGGTGAGATTTGTTTCAGAAACTGATCTTACCATTTGCTAGAGTGTTACATTTTCTGGCTAAGTTCTCTGGTTCTTCCACATGAATTATGAGGAAAGACAAGGGTGTCTGGTCTGAAATTGAACTCTTTCTCTTCAGTTGAGGGTGGAATAGAGGCACTTGGCAATAATTTTTTCACCAGAACCGGGTCTGGGATTGGCAGGGTCTTTTTTGCCTTCTAGCTTTCTAGCATGGGATCTTCTGTGCTTCATGTAACAAGATCTTATCCTTCAGGCATTGCCTCTTTAGGAAGCTCTCCACCCACTGTTGCAAAGGATATCCTAAACTTCCAAAATCCATTTTTGTTTCTCTATGGGAGCTGTAGCTGAGATGTGGATGTCTGTCAGCCTTCTTTGCAGCTCAGTTTGGCTCTGTGACTAAGTTTAGTAAAAGGATGGAAGAAATGATATGTGACACTTTGAGATCTCTTTTCATAGACTAAGTGTGCCTACTTGACTTTTATCTTTCACCACATTGCTCTCTCAACCTAGATATGACTGTCACCCAATTTTGGTGGAGAAGGTTAAAGAACTACATCCTAGGACAGTGCAAGTCATAGAATAGACCACTAACCAAACGCCTTTCTTGATCTGTTATTACCCATGCTGATACAACAGTTTGGTTTAACTAATGCTTTGTTACAAAGTCTTTTTCTAGTATATTTATCATGAATAGTAGTTCCCTGAGCAAGGTTGGGGAACCTGCATTCTGTTGAGTAGAACTGTCTGCAACTGCAGAAGATTTGGTCAATTTGAACCTGGGTCCTCTGTAAGAGCTGCTAGTGCTCTTAACTGCTGAGCCCTCTCTAGCTCCCCTCCCCCCTTTTCAAGCTGAGGTGGATCTCATAGAGATCCTTCTGCCTCTGCCTCTCAAGTGCTAGAATTTAAGACTTGTGCTACTATATTTAGCATGAAATGGATACTTTGATACAGAGATAAGTAAAGAATCCTGACATAAGTTCTAGCTTATGCAATGAGAAGAGCACCCTGCTCCAAGCCTTCAGGAAACTACAGATTTTTCTTTGGAAATGAAACTAGAGTCTCTAGACTTGAAGACCTCAAACAGTCTCTAGAGATATCAGGGAGAAGGCATTATAGTGGAGGCAGGGGAATTAAGGGAGATCCTCTTATCCTAGTTTCATTATGATTGCTGTGATAAAATACCCTGAAAAAAGCAGTTTAAGGTAGAATAGGTTTATTCAGTTTATGGCTCCAGGTTACAATCCATAGTTGGAGAGTCAAGTCAGGAACTTCATATAGCTGGTTATATCACATAGACAGTACAGACCAGAAAAATATGAATATATGTATGCCCCTTGGTGCTTAGTCCCCTGTTTATACTTATTCAGACTAGGATCCCCTGCCTAAGGATTGGTGCTGCCCATAGTGGGTTGGGTCTTCCCTCATCACTTAACCTAATGATCAGTATAATCTCCCAGTTTCTTTGTATTGCTGTGATTAAAAACACTGACCAAAACCAACTTGGGGAGGAAAGATTTTATTTTACCTTACAGCTTACAGTTCATCATTGAGGGGAGCCAGGATAGGAGGTCAGAGCGGGAACCTGGAGCACAGACCATGGAGAACTGCTGCTTACTGGCTTGCTTCTCTGGCTGGTGCTCATCTTGCTTTCTTATATAACACAGGACTATCTCCCCAGGGTGGCATTGCCCACAGTAGGCTGGGCCTTCCCATTTCACTCAACAATCAAGAAAATGCCCTCACAGGCATGGCCACAGGCCAGTCCAATGGAGGGAATTTCTCAGTTGAGATTCCCTCTACCTAGGTATATCAAGTTGACAACTGAACTGTCCAGCACACCCACAGATATGCTCACAGGCCAACCTGATCTAGATAGTCCCTTGCTGAGTCTCTCTTCCCAAGTGATTCTAGATTGTGTCAAGTTCAAAAACTACCCATCCCATCTATGTGAAAAATGAAGCATTCACCTTCCTCTGCTCTTTCAGAAGGTGGCTTCCAGTCATATCTCAGCACTTCTTTACAGGGTATTCATTATATAATTCTGCTCTGGAATCCAAAGACAAGACTTGTATCTAAAGACATTGGAGGATCTCCCTAACTGATCACAGTACAATAGAAGCCTCCCAGTTGACAAGCTGCACATTCAAGTTTTCAGTACTCCATTTGTTAACTAGATAAGCATTTGTGGAGAGCCTTCAATGTGAGAGACCAAAACACTTATGTACAAAAGAGTATTGAAAGAAGTAATTGAAAATAGAAAAAAAAAATGTTTAAACCAGTCTCCAGGTAATCAAATCAACAAGGTAGAAGAAAATACTATTAAAAATATCAGAAAAGAAGCTGGAGAAGTGGCTCAGCGGTTAAGAGCACTAGTTGCTCTTGCAGAGGTACGGGGTTTGATTCTCAGCACCCTCATGGTGGTTAATGACCATCCATAACTCCAGTTCCAAGGGATGCGATGCCCTCTTCTGACTTCTGAGGGCATGGCACGACACAGGTGTACTTACATGTCTATAGGCCATATATACTCATACACATAAAATAAAGAAAATATTTTTTTTAAGTATCAGAAAAAGAAAGTGCTCTGGAAATAAAAAATATAAATTTTTATAGAAAAAAATTAGAAATTTTTATTGTCATTTAAATTTTGTTTTGTTTCACTTTTTATTTTTAAAAATATTTTATTATTTTTACTTTATGTGTATGAGTGTATTGCCTGCATGTGTTTATGTAAGTACGCATTATATGCAATGCCTGCAGAGGTCATCAGAAGGCGTTGGACCCCCTTGAACTGGAATTGCTGGGAATCCAACCTGAGTCCTCTGCAAGAGCAGCCAGTGCTCTTAACCGTATCTCCAGGAGCTTGTTTTGTCTTTTGTGACAGGAAGTCACTCTGTAGCCTCGCTGGTCTACCTGCCAAAGGTTTCACAGCCTTTCCAAACAGTAACGCCAGCTACTGTTCAATCCCATGAGCTTATGGGAGATATTTCATATTTCAACCACAGCCATCTATCATGAGCATGGATTTCGGCTTGTCCCACACTAATGTTGTTCACTTGGATCACTAAACTAAGATTTCCCTGGGGAATGATACCTTCAAACCTAGGAAATCTTCCTTTTTTCAACAACACACTTGTCTGTTTATGCATGTTGTGAATGTCATTTCCTTTTGCATTTAATGGGTTATATAATTCATTGCTATAGTTATTTATGTTGGTGTTTAGGTTGTTTCTGGTTTGGCCTGTTGGAGCCCTTTCAATCTGGTATCTGGGTTATTCTGACATGCCCTTACTGTTCTTGAAGCGTGTTCTTGCCTTCAAGCACACAAGATATTAAAGACTTATTTTTTATTCTATTTAATTTATTATTTTTATTTTATGTGTATGAGTGTATTGCTTGCATATATGTAAGTGTACCTGTGTTGTGCAGTGCCCACAAAGGTCAGAAGAGGGCGTTGAATCCCCCCTGGAACGGGAATTATGGATAGTTGTTAGCCACCATGTGGGTTCTGGGAATTGAATCTGGGTCCTCTGCAAGAGCAGCCAGTGCTCCTAACCAAGAGCAGCCAGTGCTCCTAACCACTGAGCCATCTTTCCAGCCCAAGACTTATATTTTTAAAACCTTGTAGTTCAGGGTAATTTCAAGCTCATAATCTTGCATCATCCCCCCACCTGCTAAGATTACAGGTGTACGCTGCCATCCTCTCTCTGTTCTCTTTAAAAACAATTAAAACATAATCTATATGCCATAAAACTTACCTTTTAAAAAATCTACAAATTAATGATGTGTATATTCCCAGAGTTGTGTGATCATCCCCATTCTCTCTGTTGTCAGAGCATTTTTATCACTCCTAAAAGAAACTCCATTTCAATTAGCAGTCACTTACCACTTATCTCTTAAGTTAGTCAGGGTTCTCTAGAGGAACAGAACCAATAGAAAGACTGTGTTTTGCAAAAGACATTTATTAGGTTGACTTACATGATATGGGATGGGTAGTCAAAGAGCAACTGCACACAGGAGAGGCAGTACCTATTAATATATCATATGTAATGAGCTGATATTAAGCATGTTGACTATTTGAATTTTCCTACTTAACATTGTTTACCATTACCTAAATTATAAGATATTTGGTGTTAAGATCGATATCTGAGACTTGAATAGACTACTACCTCATGTACGGTATGTATTAAATGTGCTAAAATTGCATATTATTACAAATTTTATTTACTCTTAGTATTAGTCTAAATTGCAAGATTTAATGAAATGGAACCCTTGTTTAAATGAAATGGCGTGTTTTTAATATGATTTTAAACTACAAATGAATAAGGAAAAAATATTAAATTCTTGTATTTGGGCTGGTGGGGCGGCTCCGTGGTTAAGAGCACTGGTGGATCTTCTAGAGGACCCAGGTTAGGTTCACAGCAGCCGCATAGCAGCTGGCAGCTGTCCATAATTCCAGTTCCAGGACGTCTGATGCCTTCTTCTGGCCTCCGTGGGCACTGCACACATGTGGTGCACTTATATACGTGTAGGCAAAACCCTCATACATGTAACATAAACATAAATAAATAAATTTTTGATTCCTGTATCTGTAAATTATGTAGCTTGTCTATTCAAACTTAGTTAACTTAATAGGTGCCAATTATATAAAAATTGACTAAATTAATAGTCATAGGGAAATAAGAAAATCAGTTAAATTTCCTAGGTTTATTTTCTTATTTGTAAAATAAGAGGAGTAATATGCTTCAGAGAAGAAGAAATATTCACTAAATCAAAGAAAATTCACCCGTTTATATTTGACTTAAAGTCTGCAGTGACAGGGCACTGTGATTCCTGACTTTCCCTTTTCGTCCTTTCCCCATTTATGAAACTGTCACCTTAACCCTTTCTAATAATAATCCAAGGAGAATTTCCAAATTGAAAATGTTGAGGTGGGAGTGATGGTGCAGGCCTTTAGTCCCAGCACTCAGGAGGCAGAGGCGGGTGAATCTCTATTAGTTCAAAGCCAGCTGGTCTGCAGAATGAGTTCCAGGCCACCTGGGGCTACAGGAAGACCCGGTCTCAAAAAGACCCCACCCCCACAAAAAAAAACAAAAGAGAAAAAAAATGTTGATAAATGAAGGAAATAGATAAGCATTAGAGATCCTGATAATGTATTTTATTACAATGGTGGACTGGGGAGATAGCTAAGTCAATAAAGTAATTACCACAAAAGTATTAGGGCCTGAGTTGGATCCCTAGAATCTATGTAAAAAGCCAGACATGTGGTGTGCACCTGCAGTCCCAGCTCTGTGGAGACAGAGAGAAGGTTCCCTAAGGCTTGCTGGCTACCAGTGTACAAGCTGAAGTTCAGTGAGAGACTCCATATCAAAAAATAAGGTGGAAAGCTGGGGAGATGACTCTAAGTAAAACACCTGCACATAACCCTGAGTGCCTAAGTTCAAATCTCCAGAACTCACACAAGGCCAAGTATTACAGAGCATTGTCTGTAATCCTGCTGTTTCTATCATGGACTGAGGTGGAGATGGGAGAATCTCTGAGCTCCCTCACCAGCTAACTTAAGTGTACACAGCAGGAAAACAGTGAAGAGACAGCTTCAAACAAGAAAGATGGCAAAGAACAACACTCAAGGTTGTCATCTGACCTCCACGACATTTGCCCCCACACTCACAAACACATGAATGCACATACACAGAGACAAACACACAAATAAGATGGAGAAGTGGTTGAGGAAACACCCTGCATTGGTCTCTGGCCTCTACATGCACATGTACCCACATGCACACTCACACAAATCTTAAATATATGCACACATTCACATGCATTACAAAATTAATTAAGTAGTTCATTCATTCATTAAAAGGGATGATAATGACATGGAAAGATGGCTCAGTGGTTAAGAGCACTGATCATTCTTGCAGAGAAACGGGTTTGAGTTGCCGGCATCCACATAGTGGCTAAGAATAGTTCATAACTCCAGTTCCAGGGGATTTGACATCCTTTTCTGGCTTCCACAAGCATTAGATGCACATGGTAAACTTATATACATGCAGGCAAAATGCTGATACACAAAAAGTAATTATTTAAAAAAATTTTTTTGAGAGATGATATGGGTATTCTTCCCTTGGAATCTTTCCCACTCTTAGGAATTCTTCATTATTCACTAAAAAATCTTAAGTTTGCTCTGTTCAAAAAAAGGCTGAACAGTAAGCTGGGTGTACTGGCTCATGACTGTAATCCCAGCACCTACATGGTGGTGAAAAACTATCTGTAACTTCAGTTCCAGAGGATTGGACACCCTCTTCTGACCCCTGCAGTCATTGTATGATACAGGTACACTTACATTCAGATATAACACTGATACATATAATATAAAAAAAAAGATATGTTTTAAAATTCCACTTAAAACTGAGCATGACGGTGCATGCCTTTAATTCTAGCACTCAGGAGGCAGAGGAAGGCAGATCTCTGTGAGTTCAAGGCCAGCCTGGTCTACATAGTGAGTGCCTGGCCACCTAGGGCTACATAGTGAGACCCTGTCTCAAAACAACAAAAAATTACACTTAAAAAGAAGAGATTTAAAAAGAATGTTCAGAGTCATTGTTAGATAATGATTAAGACTGGGTGTGATAGAACAAACCCAGACTAGCTCTGGGGTGGCAGAGAGAGGCGAATCTCTGTGAGTTCAAGGCCAGGCTGGTCTGCATATTGAATCTAGGCTAGCCAGTGCTACATAGTAAGACACTGTTTTAAACCCTCCCTATCCCCAAGGAATGACCAATATCCCTTACCTGGTGGTTGAAATTTCTTATCATTTCCTATTTAATGAAAATTCTGAATGCTTCCTTTTCTAGAAGAAATATAATTTTTATCCCATCAAAATGATTCCCTTCCCAATATCTGAAACTCATTTTTTAAAGAGTACAGTCTGTTAAACTTTAAGTCTACCTTCTATGTTTATAATAGTCCTATAATTGTCTCTTACGTATTGGTGGAGGAGTGGCTCCTGGACAACTGTAGGTTTCAGAATTCATAGACACTCAAGCCTGTATAAAATGGAGTATTTGTATACAGCCTATTCACATCCTCCTTTATGCTTTCAAGTATCTCTGGTTTACTAAGATAAAGTGCTGGGTAAATAGTTTTTATTTTGTCATTATGAATAACAGCAAGAAAAATGTTTGTGCATGTTCAGTACAGATGCAATTTTTTTCTGAATATTTTCTATCCATAGTTGGTTTAATTTGCAAATGAAGAATCTACAGATATAGAGGGCTGTGTTTTGATAATTGTCAGCTTACAGGTTTCTACACTTTAATAACTTAAGGACTTTATATTGTTTACCATTGTCCAAATGGATTTATTGGAGATTTCTTCCTTGTATATCTAAGAATTATAAATTATAAATTTAGTTAAATATTTTATTAATTCAAAGTATGATTCAAATTTGTTCTGCTTTTTAGGTTTAATCAAGTCTCTAAAGCAGTGTTTTCTCACTAATGGAGAATTATTTCCAAGCAGAAGCTTACAACCTGGACAAGGTATTAGATGAATTTGAACAAAACGAAGGTGAGAATTTGCATTGGGAAATCTATTTGGATTTATGATGTAGACACTGTGAGGATAAGGAAACGCAGCTCTTTAAAGAAAAAACAAGTCTGGTCATGTAATAACATTAATATAGTATATCTAAGGGGAGAAATAGCAGTTTTTAGCACTATGTACCAGATATTTAGATGTTTTAAACTTGATATTTAAAACAATTCCATGATGGGGCTAGAGAGATGGTTCAGTGATTAAAAGCACTTGCTGCTCTTCCAGAGGACCCAAGTTTGGTTCCAGTACCCACATAGCAGCCAACAAAAGTCTGTAACTCCATTTCTAGGGGATCTGACACCTTCTTCCGGCCTCCATGAGCATTGCATATTTTCAGGTATAGACCAAAATTTTAGCGATTGTCTTTCAACCTCTGCTTTAAAGCCAGGTATGATAGTGCATGCCTTTAGTCCCAGCACCCAGGAAGTAGGCAGATCTTTGTGAGATGGAGCCAGCCTGGTCTACATAGCAAGTTCTAGGCCAGCTGGGGCCACAGGGAGATTTTGTTGTTTTGAGTAAATGATGGAACAGATCTTTTTTAAAAATGTATTTATGTATTTTTATACAATAGATTTTTATCATATTTAGATTCCCTCCTGTATCTGCACCATCCTTACTAACACCCCCTCCAAATTTCTGTACTCTAATGCATTGTGTTTTATACAGTCAGGTTTGTGTACCCCAGATACCCTTTACTGTGGGTTCATCCCCTGGAGCCTGGTCAACTTAACCATCTCACCCTGAAGCCAGATTGACTCTCCCCTTCCCAGTAGCCATCAGTTGCTAACAGTTAGTTCCTCGGGTAGAGTTGGGGTTTCTTCCCTACTTCTCAATGTCTGTGGTGGGATTTTTGTCTGACTTGAGTTTATGTGGGACTTGTCCATACAGTCAGCATTGCTGTGAGTTCTTATGAGTAACTGACCAGCTGTTTGGAAAACTCTCTTTCCTTGTGGTCATCTGGCTCTTGCAGTTTTTCTGCCCACTCTTCCACAATGATCCCTGAGCCTTAGGAGGGAGAACTTTGATGTTATTGTCCTAGTCAGTGATAAACAGTCTGCAGCCTCTTATTCTTTGCATGTTGGCCAGAGGTGGTTCTGTGTGTTAATGGCTATCTGCTGAGAGATGCACTAATCAAGACAGGTCTGAGAAAGTTCCCAGATCTTGGGGTTCACAAAGGTCCTAACAAGATGAATGGCAGGCACAAGGAGGTGGAAGAAAAGGAGCTTATTTATTTTTTTATGTATATGAGTATTTTGCCTGGTAAGTAAGTGCACCACGTGCATGAAGAGCCCACGGAGTACAGAAGAGGGTGTCAAATCCCCTGGAAATGGGGTTACAGACAGTTGCTAGCTGCCATGTAGGAGCTGGGAACCGAACTTGGGTCCTCTGCAAGAGTAGCCAGTGCTTTTCACCACTGAGTCATCTCTTCAGCCTGCTAGAATAGATCTTAAATAGCACACAAGATTATGGGATTAGGAGGGAGAAGAAATGAAGTATACCTGAAATGAATTGCTTTGCTAATTCTACCATTGACCATCCAACTCCAGCTCTTGTCCTTAGGCTCGTTCCTGTTCATGTAAATGTGAAACCCAGTGATTTAGGGTTTTGTTATATCTCAATGGACCTTGTACCTAGAATAGTATAAGGTATCCTCTGAGTTTTAGCTGTTTATACAAATATGTTCTTTTTTCTTCAATATATATTTTTATTGAATTTTTGTGCATTCTATATAATACATCTTAATTATCTTTAGACCTCTCCCCTATCTGCACCCCTCTATAGTCCTCCCGTGGGATTTCATGCATTCTCTAACGTTAAGGCGTATTGAATCAAATTTGTGTCCCTAGATGTGTTCTTAGTAGATTTTTCATTTTTAGCTCTCTGTGTACTAGCTATTGGGGTAATGAGCTTTCTAGATGAGCATTACACCTAATCATGTGAATACTGTGCTTCCAGAATACTATTTACTGTAATAAAACTAGTAGTTCATTGCATTCATTGCAGTCTTTGTAATTTCTGTAGATTCTAGTAGAATATTTTTGTATATGTTTATTTGACAGTACATTTTTGTTGGATCTTTAAAAATATCTTAACAAATGTAACACTTATTTACAAAAAAAAAAGTCCATTAGGAATATTTCCCAAACCTACTTCTTGGTTGTAACTGCATGCTTCTTTTTAACTAGTTTACTTTTTTGTTTTGTTTAATTTATGTATATGTGTGTGTGTATGTGTGTGTGTGTGTGTGTGTGTGTGTGTATGCCTTTGTATATATGCACATTCATTCTGCTGCCTGTGGATTCCCTGGAGTTGGACTTACAAGTTGTTGTGAACCTTTCTATGTGGTTGCTAGTAACTGAACCCAGGTCTTCTGGAAGAGCAGTACGTGCTCTTAACCACTGAGCCATCTCTCGAGCCCCTTGTTTTTAAATCTTAGTACCAGTTACATCAAGATGTCTATCTCTAGTCTGGTACCTTAGAGAGAGGGTATGCTTTAAAAGAAGTGATTTCTCATCTCCTGATACCTTATTTAAGGGAGAAATATGCCAGAAATGGTCAAACCTATAATCCTAGGGCAGGAGCAGGAGAACCATCACAAATTCAGGGCTAGCCTGGTATTAGCAGAGCTGATTTCAGGCCAGCTAGGGCTACATAGGTAGAACCTGTCTCAGAAACAAAGCAAAACAACAAAAACACCAAACCAAACCAAAACTGCAACAAAGAAGCAATGGTCACTTTGGCAGCACGTATACTAAAATTGGAAAGATGCAGAGAAGACTAGCACAGTCCTTATGCAAGGTGACGTGCACATTTTTGAGGTGTTCCATATTTAAACAACAACAACAAAATAGAACAATGCTTGATATCGTAGCACATGCCGTCTAGCACTTGGTTGTTGGACACAGAATCATAGGTTCAAGGCCGACATTGCCTAGGTAGTGAGTGTGAGGTCAATACTGACTATATGAGACCCTGTTTTAAAATCAAACAAAACAAAATACAAAACACACACACTTATGTACAGTGGGTACTAGGTAATTAACATACTGCCTAGGTAGTAGATAAAACCTGATTATTCCTGCTATTATTATTATTAAACATTATTATAAAACTATATGCCTTTTTATTTCTAAGGTGCAGCTTGGAAATATTTATATGTTTAATATTTCATTGATTATTTTTATTATGTGTATGAGTGCATTGCCTTTCTGTAGATAGGTGCACCCGTATCATGCAGTGCCCATGGAGGTCAGAAAAGGGCATCAGATCCCCTGGAACTGGAGTTACAGATAGCTGTTAGCTGCAGTGTGGGTGCTGGGAATCAAACCCAGGTCTTCTGCCAGAGCAATCAGTGCTCTTAACCACTGAGCCATCTCAGTGGCCCCGAAATATTTATTTTTTAAATAGGAAAAGTTGGCTAGCCTAAATTTGAATTTAAACTTAAGACTTAGTAAGTTAGAGAGTACTAAACATATTTATTGAGCCCAGGGCCTCATGAGCACTACATAAGCACTCTATCAGCTGAGCTAGATCCCCAGCTCTAAATCCATTTTTAACCCATCTGATGTTCTATGGCCTTTGCTATCTGCCTGCCTATGGTACTTCTTTTCTCTACTCTTCAAACTAGTTATTTTCTCCGCCCAAACTGATTTATTTACTACTCTCCTAAAACTTTGTATTTGTTGCTATGTTTTTCCTTGTCCTCTACTTATAAATACTTCATTTGCCAAACTTTTTTTATGTGTACGAGTGTTTTGCCTGCATGTATAGTAAGTATAACAATTGCATGCAGTGTTCATAGAGGCCAGAAGAGGGTGTTAGGTCCTCTATAACTGCAGGTATAGGCCATTGTAGTCATCATGTGAGTGCGTGGAAATGAACCCCGGCATTGGATCTCCTGGACCTGGAGTTATGAACTGTTGTTGTCAGCCATCATGTGGGTGCTGGGAAGCAAACCAGGGTCCTCTGCAAGAGCAGCCAGTGCTCCTCACTGCTGAACCATCTCTCCTGACCTATATTTTCCAGACTTTGATAAAATTGAGACCAACCAGTTTCTTCTTTCAGTGAATTGAAGCTCGCTCATCCTAAAGTTTTTCTTTTCCTACTTAATAATTTTCAAACACATATGCTAATTAGGTATTTGTGTATATTTTATTTATATTTTATTTTATTTATATTTCCTGCCCAGAGGCATGAAGTGTGTGTGTGCTTATATGTGTATATAATTTTAATGTTCCTTAAACTCAGTGCTTTTATTTATATTTACTTTTATGTATTTATTGTATACATTAATGTATTTATTGTATAGTATACATACTATATACTAGGTATTATGCAAAGTAAGGACTTACACTGATGGAATAAAATGATTTCTCCCTTCAGAACTCATTCAGTGGATGAAAGAGAAGATAAACTATTTCATTGAATATAATAAAAACCTTAATAAGGATATTAATAGAGTGATATGGGTACATTGAAAAATTAATGTTACAATTTGTATTATTTCAGCACCCTGGTTATCATTTACTCAAGGGAAAGAGAAGAAATATAGCAGAGACATATGGTAGCACTGTAATTCGTTATGGTTTTGAGCTGTTAAAAAGAAACAAAGGTGAGGCTGGAAGATGGCTTAGTGGTTAAGAGTACTGACTGCTTTTGCAGAGGACCCTGATTTGGTTCCCAGCACTCACATGGTGGCTGACAACAACAGTCCATAACTCTAGTTCCAGGGGATCCAGTGCCCTTTTCTGACTTATGTGGGTGCACTTACACATGCAGGCAATGTACTCATACACAAAATTAAAATAATAAATAAAATATTTTTTAAAAAAGAAACAAATACTATATGAAATTCTGCTTATACTATAAGTTGGTTTAGTAGGTTAATGAGCACATTTTGCCAAATGTCTTCAGTTAATAAGTATGACTTTAATTAGTAATGTAACATTATTATAAGCAGAATGTCACATGCTATAGCAAACTTCTTAAAAACCTTATTATAGGAAAAATTAAATATATATGTTAAAGAGAATAGTATAATGAACTTCCATGCCCCCATCCCCACCTGTGGCAGTGACTGACACGCTGCCATTTTATCTCATGTATATTTTCATCTTCCCCTCACTCTGTTTCATTTTTTAAGTTGTGAGGGTTGTGGTGTGTGTGCATAAGCACACAGGTTAGCTTACCTGTGTAGATGCTTGTGAAGGCCAGAGGTCAACTCTGGATTTCTTCCCACTTGCTTCTCTGTCTTATTTTCTGAGAGAGAGTTTCTCACTGTATCTGGAATTTGCTGTTTTTCAGCTAACCACAAGTGAGCCTCCGGGATTTGTTTGTCTCCACTCCCTACAGCAATGGGGATCCAAGTGTGCACACCAGTATGCCTATAACCCTTTACATGGGTGCTGGAAATCTTGATTTAGGTCCTCATGCTTGCAGAGCAAGCAAGCATTTTGCCCACTGAACCATCCTCCCAATGTTTTTTTTTTTTTTTTTGAGACAAGGTTTTCCTGTAGCCCCAGCTGGCCTGGAACTCAATATATACACCAGGCTGGCCTGGAACTCAGAGATCCACCTGCCTCTGCCTCCCAAGTGCTGGGATTAAAGACATGTGCCACCATGCCTGGCATCAGCCTTAAAAAACAACAACAGACAAGTCTCCTGTATTGTCCAGGCTAGCCTCAAACTCAATACATAGCCAGGTATGACCTTGAACTTCCGACCCTCCAACTTCCTGCTTCTTTCCCTCACCTCCCTGGGATTATAGAAATCACCACTGTACCTGTTTTAGGCAGTGCTAGAGACTGAACCAAGGGTTTAGAGATAGACAAGCACTTTCCAACTGAGCTAAATCTAAAGCCACATTTTTTATGTTTTTAAAAGGTAGTTTTTATATTCAATAAAGTGCCTAGATTTTAACTGAACAGTTTTTTCTATTGCTTTGGTTTTGTTTGAAACAAAGTCTCACTCTGTTGCCCAATTTGGTTTATGAACTCAGTGAGTCAGATGATCCTCTCACCTTAGCCTTCCAAGTAGGTGGGACTACAGATGTGTACCTGGATGTCTTGATTGATTGTTCAGTTTGACAAATGAGGATATCCATGTAACTCATTTCCCAATCATGATATCAGTTAGAGAACAAAACCTTCTTACTCAATTACTGTGTCCTCACTTCTGCTCCATTATCTCTGCCTTGCCTTGTACATGGATGGTTCAAAGGTGCTTTCCCAACTCCTGGGTATATAGGTCAATTTAATTACACTATTAGATTGTGGTAAAAATTCTTTGGTTATTTGAAATGTTCTGAAGCATTATCATTTGATGACATAAATTGTAGGACATTGCATTGAATATTAGGCCTAGCTAAAGATTAGATACCTTCATATTCTAGGAATATTTTTATCTTCAGAGAATGTATTTGGAAATTTTGGTTTGATAGTCCTAAGTAGCTTTTTATTGTGACCAGCAAACTTATTAAAACTTTTTTTTTTTCAGATGAAACAGTTTCTACTAGTTTATTGGATACAAAGTGGAATAAGATTCTAGATCCTTCTTCTCATCGACTGTCATTTACTCCTGTGCTGGCCAGTGTGAATGAACCTGCAGTTTCTAATGAACCAGGACCACAACTGAAAGTCCTCTCTCTGGCTTGTTCAGCTCCCCTGACCAGGGAAGGAGAAGCCTGTCCTGATAACTGTCAGGACTGTGATTTAAATCCAGAGATTGCCACAATGTGGATTGATGAAAATGCTGTTGCAGAAGACCAGCTAATTAAGAAAAACTATAATCAGGATGACCAATTTAGTACCGTTGACATGGGAGAAGAGAAATGTGGAAGCCTACCTTGTCTGCCAGATGAGAAGAATGTTCTTGTTGTAGCTGTCATGCATAGCTGTGACAAAAGGACATTGCAAAGTGATTTGCAGGATTGTAATAATTACAATAGTCAACCTCACATGGATTCTTTTAGCTGTTCACTGGATAATGAAAATAGGCAAACTGATCAACTTAGTGTTAGTATGAATGGATCCACTGAAAAAGATATGAACTCAGAGAAACAAAGGGATACTTTGAATAGACCAAAAGCAGAGGGGGATTCTGTTAATCATCTCTGTACTGCTCCATCTAGTAGTGTATCCGGTGTCAGTTCCCCTTCACAGTTAAAGGACGATGAAAGTATAGTTCAAGATCCCCCTGTGTCTACAGTTACAAGTTTAACGGTTAGTTCAGTAATCTCATCCCAGGGAACAGATGGAGGATCTGTCATTAAAAAACAAGAGAATTACATACCAGATGAGGACCTCACTGACAAAAATTGCTCTCCTAGGACAGACCTAGGGAGCCCCAGCTCCTTTCTCCACTCAGGTGAGGAGATCTTGACAAAAAAGATAGAAAAGGAGTCAGCAGAAGAGAGAACAACTGAGGAATCCCTCCCATTTGGTTTATCTTTGGGTCTCAAACCAGACATACCCAATAGAAGGGATAATTGTGAACAGTCTTCGGATTTCCTTGTGTCTAGTGATGTTAGGACTGATGACAGTGAGGGTTATGGGCATGAAGAAATTTTTGACACTACAGAATTTCTTAATGTGACAGAACATTTCCCTGACTCTCAGATGACTCATTGGAAATTGACAAAGCTAAATGAGATGAATGGTAGCCAAGTAAACGAAGAAAATCAGAAGGCTTTACAGATGAGCCAACCTGAGGACACTAGTGGTGATAGTGGAGGAGAGTGTGTTGGGATAACAGGTGCAGGTCTAGATTTCAAAGGATCTTTCGTGAGTGAAAGTGAAGGGTGTGATTTCTACACTGTTAATGACACACCACCAGCACCTTCTCTCTCTAATGGTTGTGATTCCTGTGGAATGCAGAGCCCTGTTGTTTCTTTTGTTCCAAAGACTTTACCCTCCAAAGAAGATTCAGTAACAGAAGAAAAGGAAATAGAGGAGAGCAAGTCAGAATACTACTCAAATATTTATGAACAGAGAGGAAATGAGGCCACAGAAGGGAGTGGACTACTTTTAAACAGCACTGGAGACCTAATGAAGAAAAATTATTTACATAATTTCTGTAGTCAAGTTCCCTCAGTGCTTGGGCAATCTTCCCCCAAGATAGTAGCAAACCTGCAATCTGTCAGTGTTCCTTTTGGTGGTGCAAGACCCAAGCAACCTTCTAATCTTAAACTTCAGATTCCAAAGCCATTATCAGACCACTTGCAAAATGATTTTATTGCAAACAATGGAAATAATATTAAAAACAAAAATGATATTCCTGGGAAAGCAAAATTAGGGGAAAACTCCGCAACCAACACATGCAGTGCATCTTTAGGAAGCATCTCTATGGCTGATGCAAACGGGGAACATTTAGAAAGTTACGAGACTGAGATATCCAGTAGGCCATGCATTGCGTTAGCTCCAGATAGTCCAGATAATGATCTCAGAGCTGGTCAATTGGGAATTGCTGCCAGAAAGCCCTTTACTACCCTGGGTGAGGTGGCACCAGTATGGGTACCGGACTCCCAGGCTCCGAACTGCATGAAGTGTGAAGCTCGTTTCACATTCACCAGAAGGAGGCATCACTGCAGAGCATGTGGGAAGGTAAGTGGCATGTGTCAGCTCAGAAACTTGGCATGCTCATTTTGTAATGCTGAACCAGAAATTAAGGTGGGATTAGGTAGACATACTCCTAGTTGAGATGACATTATCAGCAGCTTTGAAAACCCAGTTTTAGTGAGTTTCTATATAAAACATGACCTTGCTGTTTATAATTTTTTCGTTATTATGGTAGAATTTATGCTGTCTCAGTTTTCTGTGAGATGCGAATTGGGGAAGTGTTTACTTTGTGGTTTCTATATTGATAGATACTTGGTTAATGGGATGGTTTGAAATAAGGAAGTTGTTCTGTCAGCTTAGGAGATATTTGTGATTCACTTCTTTTTTTCTTAATCTGTTATTTTATTTTTATGTTTTTGAGAAAGAGTGTGGTTATGTAGCCATGGCAGGTCTGGAACTCACTGTGTGTACCAGGCTGGCCTCAGGCTTATGGCAGTCTCCCTGCCTCCGTCTGCCGAGTGCTGGGATTTTAGGCATTGTAACCACCATGGTCAGTGCTTAACTCCTTATTTTCTTTTAATCCATGAAAATTTGACTGTTAACACAGTCAAAAATGTTGTACCTTTTGGCATAGAATTTTTTATATTTATTAGGTATACTTATTAGGTATTTCCTCCCATATGACTAATACAAATGGTTGAAGACTGTATGGATCCTTATGGCAAGGTGAAGAGATTAATTAATACTCCTTAACTCTCCAAATTCTATTAATTAGCACAATTTCTTTTATGTTTTATATTTATTTTTATTTATATATGTGGGGGGGTGGCTGGGGAATTGGGGAGGTGTCCATGCAGGCCAGAAGAGGGTGTTGGGTCTTCTCGAGCTGGAGTTATTTGGCAGTTATGAGTTGCCAAATCTGGGTACCAAGAACTAAACTGAGGGCCTCTGGAAAAGCAACAGGCTCTCTTCACTACCGAGTCATCTTTCCAGTCCCAACATTTTTTTTCTAAAGACATGGTCTAATGATGCTGGCTTGGAACTCAGGTGAACTAAGCTAGCCTTGAACTTAGAGATCCACCTGCCTCTGCCTTCTGAGTGCTGAGATCAAAGTCATGCACCATTAATAAGAGTTGAAAATAAGAAAGAAAGGGGATTTTCTATTTTTATAAAGAATGTGAGGAAATTGGTTGGGCATGGTGTTCCACCCCCTTAATCCTAGCACTGGGGAGGCAGAGGCTGGAGGATCTCTATGAGATTAAGGCCAACCTGGTCTACATAGCAAGTTCCAGATCATTTGGAGCTACATGGAGACCCTGTCTCAAAACAACAACAAACTCGCCCCCCACACACACAAAAAAAACAATATGAGGATTAATATGAGGCCTAGATTCAAATTTTAGCTTGGTTACTGTTACTGTTACATAGCTTTAATAACCCTTAGTTTTATACCCTGTAACAACAAACAAAAAATAGTTTTCATTGGGCTGTTTTAAAGATTGTATAGATTATGGAAGTAATAACAAGTGCTCAGTAATTTATCTCTACCTCTTGTTATCCCATCTATGGGATGTCTGTCTGTCTGTATTCATTAGGATGACTCTAACTTCAAGAGTCTCAGCGATTTAGAAGAATAGAACATTTATTTCACATAAGAAACTGTTAGGCACAGGCATGTCTGGAAACACACTCAGGATATGGAAGATCTCTTGGTCTTTTCATGGTCTCGAGTTAGTGGTTGAGCTTTAGCAGGTCCAACTGGACAACTTCCACAGGGAAGAGAAGTGGGCTGAGGGTCAAACGAGACTACTCTCACTAACTTGTTTTCTTTAATATTTATTAATTATTTTTATTTTATGTGCATGTGTATTGCCTGCATACATGTAAGTGTCCCCTGCCATGCAATGCCCAAAGAGGTCAGAAGAGAGCGTTGGATCCCCTGGATCTGGAGCTACAGACAGTTGTTAGCCACCGTGTAGGTGCTGGAACTTGAACCCAGGTCCCCTACAAGAACATCCAGTGTTGTTAACACTGAGCCATCTCTCCAGCCCCAGTTCTCACTAACTTCTTACTAGGGAGAAAAGAGTACCAGTAGTGAACTTCCTTCAGTTCACTTAGACCCCAGGTCTTAAGACTTGTTACTGGAAAAAGGAATTGGGATTCTCAGAATTGGCTTAATCATAATTTATTTTTTAGGTCTTAGCATAGTGTTGTCTGAAGAAAAGTTGGATTTTATTAACAGATAGAAAGGGAGACTACTAGGTCTGGAGAGATGGCTCATGGCATAAGAGCACTTGCTGTTCTTCCAGAGGACCCAGGTTCAACTCCCAGCACCCACATTGTGGCTCTGGCTCTGTTGCCCTCTTCTGGACACTACACACACACACCAGTAAATATACTGGCCATCAAAACACTTCTACAAATAAAAATTTGGCACACACACAGGCATGTGAACACACATGTACATACACAAAAGGAAGGATTTCTAGACTGTCCCAGTACAGAATGACCAGATAAGTGATGGGGAGCAGAAGGGGTTCAAACTGAGACTTTGCTTCTGTTCTTTGATTATTAAAGTTTAAAGGAAGAAAATGATGTGTCTAATTCCTAAATACTTTGCAGTCTGTTTGTTTGCTGGAGTGGGCTTGTGGTTAGTAACCTGAATAAGCCAGTAATTCCAGCACTGTGAAGGTGAAGACAGGAGGGTCCGGAGTACTTATAGCAAGTTTGAGGCCAGGTTGGGCTGCATGAAGCCCTGTCTCACATAAAAAAGGCAAAAAACCATTGCTTTCTTAAGCAAATAACAAAAACATTTTGGTACTGACCTATATCTTGATGTGATAAACAAACTAAGTGCCCTGGGTAAATTCATAAAGACAATCATTATAAAATGAATGTAAATTGAGAAAATAAATAGAACTTTCCTGAGCATAATTTGCAGAATTCACTAATTCATTTGTGTTCTGGATTCGTAGTTCCCTCTTTTCCTTCTGTCTCTGTTTGCTCTGAGGTGTTACAGGGATTGATGTCAGAATCTACAAACGTCTCAGAAGAAAGGAGCTCTTTAAATTGTGAATATCAATATACTTTTTCTAGATATTTATTATATTATACTGGAAGGTAGCTAGGAAAATATCCTAAGCAATATGATTTTGTAAAATAATAGCAATTGATGGAGCAATTTTATTTGTTCTTTTCTAGTAGAAATCAAATATATCCAGTCATTTCTCTAATTTTTTGATCTGTAGCCAAATTGTTTTTACTAAAAATAAGTATATATTAAGCATTTAATGTATGAAATGTTCTGGGCTGGAGGGACTCAGAAATACATAGACTGGAATTTGCTTTCTCATAGAATTTGTAATCAAGCATATTGTTTCAATGAGTGAGGAGAAGAATAGTCTGTATTTTCTGGAATTTTTCAAGAATCTAAAAAACTGAGTATGAATCACTGAGCTAGAGTAGATAAACAGATCGTCTGATTCCATAACAAATTATAAGTTACAGAATATTGAGGTGTTCATTCACATTTAGCCATCAAAATCCTAGAGAGTATGTGTTAATTTTTTTCTGACAGACCAAGAATCTGAGGTTCAGAGAGGTTGAAGGATATGCCCAAGGTCATATAGCTTATGTGTCCTACCTGTCTCTAAAGCTAATATTCTTTCTCTCTTTCTACTTCCCTTGGCACATGTACTGATTCATAGTAGCAATATGAAGGAAGGACTTGAGGAATTCTAGACCTACCAGTGCTATATAGTGAGAGTCTGTCTCAAAAAAACAAAACAACAAAGATCCCTGAATCTAGAAAGGATTAGTATAAAATGGTAAGAAGTTACTCAACACAGTTTAGGATTTACATTTGGCTCTTTCTAAGTAGATAATTATTATGATCTTCATCTTGGTTAAATACAATAAGTAATAATTATGCTAATATATTAGACTTTTATCACTGTGACCAAATATTGAGAGAAATAATTTAAAGGAGGAAGGCTCATGGTTTTAGAGTGTTTAGTGTACAGTTATCTGGCTCTATTACTTTAGGCCTGAGGCAAGGCTGGCCATCCTGGTGGCAGGAACATGTGGAAGAGGAGGCTGTTCACTCATGGCAGATTGGAAGCAAAGCATGAAGGCCTAAAGGACCAGGTATAATATTCAGAGTCTCTGTCTTAGTGACATACTTCCTTTAGTTAGGCTCTATCTCCTAAAGTTTCTGTCACCTCTCAAAATAATGCTACCATCAGGGACCAAACATTGAACACATGAACCTATGAGGGACACATTTCATATTTAAACCCTATCAGCTAGAATTTAGGAAAGGAATAAAATGTAGCAGTTTCTTTCTATATTGTAGTAATGGGAGGTAGGCACAAGGGTTCCATTTTTGTCTTTACTGTTAATTGGAAAAGCATTTCACACACTCTAAAATGCCTAACAAATGTGTTTTATTTTTGACTTTGCACATTTTAAATTTAGATAATTGTTCCATATACCAACATAATCCCTATTTCTCTTGTTTGGTAAGCAATAAGTTACATAAAAGAAAAAATACACTGAATGCCTTCCCCAGAAGGTGCCCTGTAGGCTAAAATCATCATCAGTATAACCCATAGAGATTTTCTTTGAAAACTGCTGATTCTAGAGGACAGTGATATTCATTCTCTGTCAGACATTATTTGTCTTGAATTTGTTGACACTTCTTCCTGTGACTTCAAAAGCCTGGGGAGAACCATTGAATTTAAAAGTATAACTAAAAGTTTTTAGAAAGAATTTCAGAGTTGGAGAGATGGCTCAGTGGTTAGGAGCACTGGCTGTTCTTTCAGAGAACCACAGTTCAGTTTCCAGAACCCACATGGTGACCAACAACCATCTGTAATTTCAGTTCCAAGGGAATCGAATGCACTTAGATACATGCAGCCAATATACTTATACACATAAAATAAAAATTATCAATAAAATATTTTAAAACAAAGAATTTCAGAGGACAGAGCTGGAGAGATGGCTCAGCAAGTTGAGTAACTTGTTTAAAAATCTCAGAGTTGATCATTGGGCATGTGTGGATTTTAATACAAATAGTTCCAATTCAAAAACCTCATACCTTTTTCACAGCAAAAGTAATTGTCTATACTTGAATTGTTTACTAGAAACAGAAGTCTTTGTCTTTAGATGAATATTAAGTTGAGGCAGTGATAAGGATTAGGACTTTGAGAGTGAGTGAGTGAGTTTGTTTGTTTTTGAGATAGGATCTCCCTATGTAGAGGAAGCTGGACTGGAACTCACAAAGAGTCCCCCTGCCTCTGACTCCTGAGTGTTTAGAATACAGGTGGGTATACCACCCTACCTGGCCAAAGAATGAGTTTTTCTATTTTTAGGGAAGACTTGAAATGAAGATGGATGGGGCCTATCAAAGGTAGCAGGATTTTAGGTTTTTGCCTCTTGTGAATTACAGAGTTTGACAAGAAGAGTGTAGACACCAAATCATTGAGAGAAGAGAGATTTAATGACAATGATTTGTCACTTACTGTATTAATCAATGGCGTGGGTAGACAGAATAGAGTAGCACTCGGATATGAAAAGTCCTGGATCCTATTTCCTCTGGAAAAGGAAAGATTGTAGAAAGTCTCTTTCCTTTCAGCTCTGAAAGAGTTTATATGAACCTCTATGCTTAAAAAGAAAAAGAAACAGGGCATGGTGGTTCATGCTTTAATCTCAACATTCCAGAGGCAGAGGCAGGTGAAAACATGCTGAGTTCGAGGCCAGCCTGATCTACATGGCACATTCTAGGCTGTCTGGGGCTCCTAGGAAATCCTGTCTCAAAGAAAGAAAAGAGAAAAGGAAACAAAGATTTGTGCTAACCCTGATTTATCTCTGTAAAATTGTTACTGAATTTCTGATTAGCTGAGAGCACTTTCTGGGAAGACTATGCCATTAAGCATTTTGAAGCAAAATGTACTTTCTGGAAGTCATCCCAGTTAGACTGGAATGCTATTTTTCAAGCTGTCAGTTAAGAAGGCTTCTTAAGGTTTTATTTTGCAGTTAGTTTTCTGATTAATTTCTAATACTAGCTTCTTGAGGGTCCCTTTAAGGACTCATAATCTCATTACTTGTATCAAAAAAAGTTTCATGACATGTATAATATCAATGTGGCACATTGAAACATTATCTAGATTAATTTTTAATATGATTCTTGAAAGATTTCCCTCTTAGACATTTAAATTTATAGATATTTGACACATTGAATATTTTTAGCATAGTTATATAGTTATATAATGTCATATCTTTTATGCTCATATTTGTATAACTTACATAGTATTTTATATATATATATGTGTGTGTGTGTGTGTGTGTGTGTGTGTGTGTGTGTGTGTGTCTAAAATGGCAAGCCACATCCAGTTTCTAATTGTGTGCATTTAATTTGAATTAGTATTCCACAGTAAACTCAGGAGAATTTCACTGATAAAAGTATATTGAAGGGCCAGAGAGATGATAAAGCACTTGTTCCAAAAGCTTGACAATCTGAGTTTGCTCCCCAAAACAAATGCTGGAAAGAGAGTCCCAACATCTCAGTGTTGTTCTCTGACCGTAACGGGCATACGCCTATGTATACACTTATAAATAAGATATTTCAGTAGAATTATTAGGTTGATACAAAAGTGACTGGCTTCTTCACTCTTGAAATTTTCTGTTTGATCCTGGAATATATTCTTAAATAAATGTGGTTAGGATCTCCATCTTTTAAATTTGTGTTTCTCACTTTTTTGTCTGATGACTTATTACTTGCTATTTTATATTTTATACTGTGGAAATGATGTTAGACAGGAAGCAAATTTGAGTGATTTTCTTACCAGGTTCAAAATGGGTTGTAAAGGAGCAGAGACAGTAACATCAACACATTTGGCTCCAGAACTGTTAGTTCAGTGCAGTTCAGTGGCAAGAAGTTTGTGAGATGAGAGCCTTGAGATGAGGAGCATTGTGGTCGGCAGTCAGAGGTTGCCAGTGACCAGCAATAATCTAAATGAATCCTCTTACAAGTACATGGGAAGTTTCCAAGAGCTCTGCATGCATCACTGCTGGGTGGTCACTTGACCATTCAGTGGTTGTTTGGCCCTTAAAGCAAATTGGAAAGGTGGGAAAGCTCAGTATGTGGATGCCTCGTGAGCTGACCAAGCAAACCTTTCTGTCATTTTGAACTCTCACCCTCTCTTACAGCAGCAATGAACCATTTCCTGATCAGATTACAGTGTGTGACAAAAGTGTAATGTATACAACAATGCAGTGGTTTGACTGAAAAGAAGTTCTAAAGCACTTCCAGAAACCAAACCTGCACCCAAAAAAGTTCATGGTGGCCGTTTGGTGGTCTCCTGCATCTCATCCACTGCAACTTTCTGAATCCTGGCGAAACCATTGCATTTGAGAAGAATGCTCAGCAATAAATGCGATGCACCAAAACCCACAAGTCCTGCAGCTGGCGTGCACCAACAGTTGGGCCCAGTTCTCATGACAGTGCCCAACTGTATGTCCCACAACCAAAGCTTCCGAAGCTGGATAGATTGGGGCCGCAAATTTTTTTCTTCATCCACCATATTCACCTCACCTCCCATGAACCAGCTACCTCTTCTTCAAGCACCTAGATAATTCTTTTACGAGGACACTTCCACACTCATCAAGATGTAGAAAATGCATGGATTTTTATACTATAGTAATAAACCCATTGGCAAAATGTGTTGATTTTAATGGTTCAAATGTTGATTAATAAAGATGTATTGGAATCTAGTTATAATGATTTAAAACTCACAGTCCAAAACCACAGTTTTTTTGCACCAACCTAATACTTGTTGTTTCTTAATCTGTTGTCTTTCTAATTAGTATTTAATTTGTGTATTTACTTATTTATTTTTGTCTTCCAAATCTGATCCATGTTTCTTGAAGGTATGGGGTCTTGGTTGCAGCTGTTTCTTCTCAACAATAGCACATGAGAATAGCTCAGAAGATATTTGTTAAACTAAGTAATAAATATTGTTTCTTATTGCAACAGTATTTTTAAAAAATATTTACAGCATCTTGAGTCTTTATATAATAATATAAAACTTAGATATAATGGATGTTAGAACTTGGGAGATAGTTTACTTTCTGGGTTTTTTTTGAAAGGGTCTCCTTGTAGCTTCATCTAGTCTGGCACTGGCTTTGTAGACCAGGCTGGCCTCTGTCACACAGAGATATGCCTGCCTCTGCCTCTCTAGTGTGGGGATTAGAGATGTACACTGTACACCCAGCTTACCTTTTTATCCTTCAGTTTTTAGAGACTGGGCCTTGCTAATATAGCTCTGGCTGGCCTAGAATTTACTATGTGGGCCAGACTGCCCTCCTGTCTCTTCCCTTTAAGTACTAGGATTATAGTCATGTACCACCATGCCTACACTTTTGTGTATGTGTTTTGGGTTGTTTGTAGATAGTGTCTTGTGTAGCCCAGGTTAGCCTCAAACTTGCTATATAGCAGATGATAGCCTTGAACTTATGATGTTCTTGGCTCTACTTCCTGAGGTAGAGGATTATAGATATACACCTCCATGCCTGGCCCTTTTTTGTTTGTTTGAGACAGGATCTCATATAGCCCAGGCTGCCCTAAAACTTGCTGTGTAGTTGAGGACGAACTTGAACTTCTGCCTCCAGCTCTGGAGTTCTGGGATTACAGGAGTGCCTGAATTGCACGCATGTACTGCCATGTCCATTCTCTATGGTGCTGAGCTACATCTGCTACCCAGGAAATACTATAAATTAGTTGTATGTTTCTTATTTTTTATTTAAGGGTAGATTGAAATGATAACAAATTCTTGTCCTAGTTTCTTACTATGTAATGGTGGAAATCAACAAATGTGAGAAAAAATATCTGCTTTAAGTACAATATTGCATGGCAGCTCAAAGTTTCCCTCATTACCCTACTTAACCTACTTGTTTTACCCTAAGGTTATTGTTATGACTTGAATCGTCTGGCCTCAGAAAACAGGACCAACAGTTTAATTCAACCTTGTTTCAAATGAAGCTAGGGAATTATCTCCTATTGCACACTCTCTAAAAGTTCATGTTAGTTAGAAGTAGTTTTTGCCTATGACATAGCAGTTACCACACAGCCTTATCTTTATGGTTGTCTTCTATTGCACTGTAAGGATCTTGAAGTTAATTCTGAGCTTGGACTTAGCATTACCAGTATGTAGCACAGAACCTGGCAGCTTCAAAGTGCTCATTATATAGTTCTTAATGAATGAATAAACAGGGAATAGATGATTGATTTATTGTGTCTGTTACTCATCTATAACTTACACTTATAATAACTGTGATCCGTACTCCATAATATGTAAATTTTGCACGGCTGGCCAAACCAAACATATAAATTGTAGTAGGAATTATGGAGGAGATAAAAAGGAGGGCTAATACTAAAAAAAAAAAAAATGGTGGTGTCCAGGACAGTTTGAGAAGGCCTCGGAGAAGTAACATTTTAGATGACGTTTGAAAGTTGAGTCAGTCACCCATTCAAAGAACAGAGACAAGGATGCTCCAAGAAATAGGCAGTCCTTTAATGCGATAACGTGGTTTTCCTTTCCAGAATTCCTGCCCCTTTGCACAATAGCTTAGGAGGCCACAGCCCTGCAGGTTTGTGAGTCTGCCCACCTTTCTGAGTTACTCAGAAAAGCATAACTTTTCTTTTTCTTCTTTCTATCTCTTTCATGAACATGCTTCCCCTAACCCTTCGGGATTTCCTAATATCTTGGGTTTCCTTACTCTTTCTGTAAAGTCCTCTTCTCTGCCATGGAGTGGCCTGCTTCTATTGGCTGACCGCCATTGCTTAACCCAAGCAGTTTCTGTCTCTATTCTCCTCCTCTGGGCAGCTACTGAGATTTCCAGTTTGCCTGCCATGGGTGTTTTCCTTATAAATGAAAAAAAAAAAAAAAGAATGATTCAGGAAAAGATAACAGCATGAACAAAGTCTCTGAGGCAGGAAAGCACCCACTCACAGAAAGAATTCTAGTATAGTAAAGTATAGTGAATGAGAAAAGATTCCCATAAAAAGAAGTTGGAGAAGAAATCAAGAAATTAGGTCAGATAGGGTTTTGCAAGTCCTATAAGGATTATAGGTGGAACCATGGAAACAGATGAGATCACCCAGGGAAGAAGCTAAAAACAAAAGAGAAGGGGCCCAGAGCTAAGGCACCTGGTAAAACAGAAGGGCCCAGTGCAGGTGACTGGAGAGGGGTGGGGAGAAGCAGAGAAACAAGGAAATAGCATGTCACGGAAGTCAAAAGACATATGTACTTTGTGAAAGAGGGGGTTCTCACCTGTGTAAGATGCCCGTGCCAGTAAGATGTGAACAAGAACAGGTTGTTGGACTTGCCTGTAGAAAGGCAAATTTGATGGAACAGTGCAAACAAAAGCCAGAGTAATTGAAAATGGATTAAGAAGTAAAAAATGAAGATAGCTTTTTCAAGAACTTCTGCTGTGAAGGAGAACATACAGAATCAGAGCATTTGTTCAATGTAGATGTTGGTTATGGATAAACTTTTTAGGGATGGGAAATAACTTGTATTTGTATAATGACACAAATGATCATCTAGAAATAAAGTTTTAGGGGAAAGGGGAAATTGACCAGAAAAGAAAAAATCCTCAAGAAGGCCAAGGGGATAGAATCTATATGTCAAGGATTTGCTCTTTAACAAGGGGAAGGTAAGAAGAGATAGACCTTTTTATGGATTCAGTGGTGTGAGCATGAAGAAATTCACAACTTGGCCCAGGTTCCTCTCTCCCTCTTTCTCTCCCTCCTAGGGATTGCATGCAGTACTTCTTATATACTAGACAAGTGCTCCATGAATGAGCTATACACATCCCCAGACTTGAAATTTGGAGGGCTCTTTGAAACTTTCGGTCCATTATGTTAGTCGACCATAATCAGTATCTACCCTTTAGACTAATATATGATCTTTGCCTTAGAAGCATTATTTATTCAAAAATCAAGAAAAAAGTTTTGTAGGACCCATCTGCCCCTCCATTTCCACTAGTCCATTATTTGAATGATCATATTCTTATTGCTTAGTGCTCTAATTTTCATTAAAGAAAAAAAAAAGGTGAAAGAATGAGCCCTATAAGACGTGTCACAGTGGGGCTCACAGTTCAGCTGGTAGATCACTCGCCTAGCATGTACAAAGCTCTGGGTTTGATCCCAAGCATTGCAGAAACCAGATGGGTAACATACCTATAATCCCAGCTCTCTGGAGCTAAAGGTAGAGACAGAAGTTTGAGGTCATTCTTGGCTACATAGCAAGTTCAGGATCAATATAGGATACATGAAACCCTGCCTCAAAAGACAAAAACTGAAAACTTCTGTTTCTGTAGATGACAAGACTTAAATATATGGAATAAGAAAAGAGTAACTGCAAGGCTGCAAGCACTTCCATGAGAAGCAGACTCCTGGTGGTGGTAGCAATGAGATGGCCAATATTGACTTTTTGTGCTGGACACTTTTAAAAAGTATTTTCAGGGCTGGAGAGATGGATCAGCAGTTGAGAGCACTGGCTGCTCTTGCAGAGGTCCTGGGTTTGATTTCCAGCACCCATATGGCGGCTAACTCCAGTTCCAGGAGAATCTGACCTCCAAGGGCATTGCACAACACAGGTGCACTTACATACATGCAGGCAATACACTCATACACATAAAATAAAATTAATTTTGAAAATCATTTTCATGTCTGTAACTACCTAATAAAGGTAACTGCCATTTCAGTCCACTCATAATCACTTGTTGATGTGATAAAATATTCCAAGAAAGATTAATTTGTTCAAAATCACATAAAATCTAGGGAATGAAGTAAAGATTCATGCTCTGACACTTTGACTTTGAATGCTCTGCAGAAAAGTATGTTTCAGGAAACAAAGTGAAGGGAGTGATGAAATTGAGGTCCTTAATAGACTCCATTTCTGCAAGAGCATCTGAGATATAACCTGAATTCCTGGGCAACCAGCTGAAAGAGAGGTGGAGTTAACAGTTGTTTGGTATACACGCTATGCTTTGTTTCTGTGGTTTAATCTTCCTCATAAACCTGTGAAATGTTTTTCCTATGTTACAGTTGAATGTACTGAAATGGTAGAACTGGGAACTGAATGAGATTCTCTGCTAGCTCTATCACGAATGCTCTTTTCCCATGAATAGAGTTGATAGAACAAAAATATTTTTAAAATAGGGTTTGTTATAGTGATTTTTCTGCTTCCTTTATATTGACAAAATAGAAAGTTTGGTTTATACCATAATTAAAAAAAATGTATAAATACTTTAAAAATGAAAAATACCTGGTTTTAAATTTTAGGTAGTGATTTGTTATTCTAAATAAAAATACATGGCAAAGGTTTTGTTTTGCTTTTTGTTTTTGTTTGTTTGAGTCAGAGTCTCTCTGTAGCCCAGCTGACCTGGAACTCACTGTATAGACCAGGCTTCTGTCTCTCACAGAGATCCTCCTGCTTCTGAGAACCTCCCAAGTGCTGGGATTAAAAGTGTGTATCACCACACCCAGCATATGTTAAGTTTTTTTTTGCTATTTATTTATTCTAATTTATGTGTATATGTGTTCCTGGATGCTCATGAAGGCCAGAGTAAGGGCATAAGATTCTTTAGAGCTGGAGTTACCAGTGGGATGATACAGTGTTTGTCCCTTTGGATCTGGCTTATTCACTAACTGTAATGTCTTCAAGTTTTATCCATGTTGAAGCCTGTATCCAAATTTTATTCCTCTTAAAAGCTGATTAATATTTCATTATATATATATATTTCATTTTGTATATATAATTCTTTGTCAGATATCTTCCAGCCTTAAGATTTCTTGAGAGTCATAGGAATTTAAGGATAGATTTTTCAATTTTTGCCAGAAATGTTGGGACTTTAAAAGGTAGTAGGTTAAATATGTAGACCTCTTTAGATAGTATTGACAATATTGTTCTTACTTAAGTTTTATAAACTGTGAAGATAGGATGTCTTCTGTTTTTATCCTTTTTCAGCAATCATAGCTTGTTGTACATATTTTTCACCTACTTGGTTAATTACTAAGTATTTAATTCTTTCTAGTGCTATTTGAAATGAATTGTTTTCTTAATTTCATTTTTGATTGTTAATTGCTGGTATACAGAAGGTACAGCTGATCTTTGCTTGTTGATTTTGTATCCTGCAGCATGAATGAAGTTTTATCAGTTCTTAAAGGTTTTATATTTTTGTGGTACTCTTAGGATTTTCTGCATTTAGACTTATGTCATCTGAGAACAGGGATAATTTTACTTCTTCCTTTCTAATTTAGATGGTTTTATTTCTTTTTAGTTGCTCTGACTATATTTATAACACTATGTATGCTAAGTAGACATGGTAAAAGCACAGATTCGTGTCTTTATTCCTATCTCAAAAGAACAGCTTTCAGCCTTTTACTGTACCATATAATATTGTCTATGTTTGTTTTGTTTTTATTAAAAATAACTTTTTGTGGTACTAGGGGTTGAACCAGGCAAGTGCTCTCTACTAGCGAACCCAGTGCACCCGTCCATTTTTGTTAAAGAAAGGAGTTTTATTTGGTAGTAAGAAGGTTTGTAGCAAATTGCAAATTTCACTATGGAGTCACATGGCTAAGAATTCTAGTCCTTTAAAAGATGGCAAGTAATTTAATCTAGACTCAGATCTTGCTCTTCATTTTCCTGTCTTTTGTATCATCTTTCGGTTCAAATTTGCCATTATTCTACAGAGCCTTGGCAAACACTCCACATTGCCTTTGTTGGTGGTTCCACAGCTTTGGAAGGCAGGTTGAGGCCAAAACCATACTGATCAGGTCCAGGGCCTATTCCAACTTCAATGTGCTCTGGCTTTGGTCTATAGTCTGGGACAGCAGTGTCCTGAATAGGTAGAGCACCCAGTGCTCCTGGACATCTGCATTGGCAAGGAACAGAGTCCTGAGCTCTGCACACTCATCAGCATACTGGCCAGGTCTTGCCGTCTCCTTTCCCAGCCAGCACATCCATAATGGCCCAAATACTGTGGTGGTTACCTAGCTAGATGACTGTGGATCTGGCTCTTAGCACATTGCTGATTTCATTACCTGAATTAGGCTTGGGGCTTGTGCTAGTTGCTGAGGCAGCTGCTGAGGCAGAAGCTAGGCTGGCACAGGTGGAAGAAGTGGTGCATGGTGGGCTGACTGTTGCCAGCTGGCTCTAGAAACTGGACCAAGAGCTAGCTACTTGCTGGTGGCATGCCATTTCCCAATCAGACACTGGCTAGTCAGACACAGCCCATTGTGAGGGCCTATTATGTGACTTTTCCTGGGTAGTCATTAAAAACAAAACAATCTGTTCACTCTAGATAGAGCAGCACAAACAGATCAGAGAAATGATTCCATCCATCCTTGTCCAGTTTGTTGAACCTGTGAGTTTATTAGAGTTTCTTGCAGACCCAACAGTAGCTGCCTTGCTGGAGTCCCATCCTCAGTCAATCTTCAATTCACTTATACTCTAGCCTCCCACCCCCCAGCTTCATTGAAGACCACATGCTCTGAGGTCTGAAGGGAATGGATGGCTGGAATCTCAGTTGCTTGAGGCTCTGGTGACTCTCTCCCCTCATCATCCTGCAGGGACTATTAATAGCCCTGTTAACATACACCTAACTAGCACTGTATTATTTTGAGTATTTCTTTGCCATGACTGGAGGGCCTTAACATTTTGCAGATCACCACAGCCATCCATGGTGTCTCATAATCATATTATGCTTGGAAGAAGTAGTCATACCACAGCAGGGCCTCAAGCACATCCACTTGTGATGAACTGCCTTAGCTGACTCTTGAATCTTGTTTCCCAACAGATTCTGCAACTCTTCCTTACAAAGCTTAGAGAACCCATGGTTTCGATTCTTGCTCACCTCTAGTGCCCCAGACATGAAGGTCAGGGTGTTCAGATGCTCATTGACCTTTGTTGTTTTGGACAGCCTTGGGTTCCTGCATTTAAATTTTTTATTGGTGTGTGTGTGTGTGTGTGTGTGTGTGTGTGTGTATGCATGTGTGTATATAGAAGTCAGAGGGCAACTTTGTGGAATCGGCTCTCTCCTTCTACCTTTACATGGGTTCTGGGGATTGAACTCGGGTCACCAGACTTGCGTGGCAAGCACCTTTACCCACTGAACCATCTTACTGGCCTAATCTATATTTAAAAGAAGAGCCACTTGGACCAATGTCTTTAACTTGAACTTGTAGACTCTTGTAGACCTTCCTGTTAAGGTATGAACTTGAACTCATAGCAGTAGAGGAAGATAAGTCATCTTCCATGGTTCCAGACATCCTGTCTTTTAAGCAAAAGTAACATAAGGGAATCTTCTGTTCCATTTACCTGGAGTCACTGTAGTTCCCAGTGGTGATACTTTTCCTACCTGAAATTCTTCCAAATACTTATGGACAAACCCACAAGTAAATAAATGTAATTTTAAAAGATTTTAAGTGAAATTAAATTAAAGAACCTATTCATATAAGTTTAAGAGAAGGGATCCGCACTTATAAAGCCTGATAACCTCAGTTCAGTCCCAGGACTCATATGGGAGAAAAGAAGAACCAACTCTCTGAAGTTGTCCTCTGACCTCCACATGTGCATCAGACATTGCAGGTACTTGTGTATGCATTCACACACCGTTGTTTAACTTTTTAAAGACGTGGTTATTTTAAAAATACATATTACATTAGGCGGGGCACAGTGGTGCATGTCTTAAATCCCAGTTCTCAGGAGGCAGAGGCAAGTGGGTCTGTGAATTCAAGGCCAGCCTAATCTACATAGTAAGTAAGTTCCAGGCCAGCCAGGGCTACATAAACCCTATCTCAAAAAAATTTATTACTATGGATATTTGATGTTAAAAATAAATTATTGGGCCTAAGAAGATGATTCAGTGAATTAAATACTTACCCTGCAAGCATGAGGCCTAGAGTTCATATTCCCAGAACTCACATAAAACCTAGGCAGGTTTGGGGGTTGCCTATAATCCCAGTACTAGGAGTCAGAGATAGGGAATCCCAGAGCAAGCTGGCTATCTAGACCAGCTGAACCTGAGTTCTGTCTCAGTAAAGTGGAGAACAACTGAGAAGGCCACCCAATAGCAACTATGAACTCCCACATACACACTCACACATGCACAGGCACCCACCCACACTTGTCTACACATATGGAAATACAACATGTATGTATCACATACACACAAAAGAGAAATTATTGTCTTATTAGATATGATGGTATATTTTAAAAATAGTCCCTGTATCTTAGAAATTCCATGTTTTTTCTTTTTTAAAATTGAGACAGGATCTCACTAAGTTATCCAGGCAGACCTCTAGCTTGGGATACTCCAATGTTAGCTTCCTGACTTGCGGGGAGTACAGGTGTGTGCCACAATACATAATTTTATACCAAAATATATTTCTTTCAATTTTTATTTTATGTGTATAAGTGTATTGCCTACATGCATATAAGTGCACCCATGTCATGCATTGCCACCGAATTCAGAAGAGGGCATCAGATTTCCCTGGGACTGGATTATAGACAGTTGTTAGCTGTCATGTGGATGCTGGAAATTGAACCCATGTCCTCTGCAAGAGCAGCCAGTGCTCTTTACTGCTGAACCATCTCTCTAGCCCCTCATTCCATAAAATGGTATCTGAGGGCCTGGAGAGATGGCTTAGTGATTGCGAGTGCAACTGCTTTTGCAGAGGACCAGAGTTCAGTTCCCAACACCCATGTCAGGTGGCTGACAACCACCCGTAACTCCAGCTCCAGTGGATCTGTACCCTCTTCACATACATCATTAAAAATAAGACAAATCTTTAACAAAAAGTAATTATATCTGAGATTCACCTCAAAATTATTGGGCTGGTGATGTAACTCAGTTACTTGCCTTACATGTGTGAAGTCCTAGGTTAGACCCTCAGCTCCACAAAATAAAAACAAAAACAAAAACCCATGAAGTTTCACATAGGATGAAAATTGGCTCTGATAAAGTATTGAAGCCGGGTATTGGAGACTTGGAGATTGGTAACACTGTTAGGTTGACTTTTGTGTGACTGAAAAGCTCTATAATAAATGCTTAGTTGAAAAATGGTCAGAATACGAATTTTAAAAAAAAGTATGCCTTAATTGCTTATCTATCAAAAATTAGCACTTTTTAACCCACATACAAAACTTTCAATGCAATGTAAGTTTTGTATTTACAAGATACAGAATAAAGGCATGAAAGCTGGCTCAGTGGTTAAAAGCACTCGATGCTCTTCCAGAGGACCCATTTGGTTCCCAGTACCCATACCAAGTGGCTCTCAACACTTGTAACTTCAGCTCCAGGGCTGTTTTTGTTCTTACCATGACAGTTGTTTTTGTCATAATTGCAGGGCTTTTTGAAGATGTGGAACATTATTTTTACCATTTTCTAATTTTGAAAAAAATGACCATCTTATAAATTTAATTTTCAAGAACTGACAAGTAATTATTATTTATAGTATAAGGAGGTATAAATTGGCAAAAGAAGTACATAGTTATGAAGCTTGTTCATAAGTTTGGCAGAGGTGTTTTGGGGGAGGGGTGGGACCTTTTTTGAGACAGGTCTCCCTATATCACTAAACGAGGCTGACCTTGAGCTCACAGAGACCCACCTGCTTCCTGAGTGCTGGGATTAAAAGCGTGCACTGCCTTACCCTTCAAAAGGTTTTATTTTTAATGTAGAAAAACATGAGTGGGAATTTTTACAGAAAATTAAATGAGAATAAGAAACCAGTTTACACTCAGCACCTGTTATGTGCTATATGATATATGCATCATCTTGTTTTATCCTCATAAAAGCCTTATGAGGGGAATATTAGCATTTCTAATTCATAGTATGAAAAAAATTCATAAGCCTCAGGAAGTTTAATGAATGATATAAGCTGACCATAGAACCCAAATTTCCTGCCTTAAGAAAATTATATCATGGTCCCCAGTGTGTAGTCACTGGTAAATTACCCTTGCTCAAGTAAATAAGTCCCCTCCATGCTCATGCTAACAATCATAATTAAATGCAGTGGATCACGTGCAAATGAAGACCTGAGGGGAGGAAGAAGAAGAGGAGCGGGGAGGGGCAGAGGAAGAGAGGGGAAAAGGGAGGAAGACGATGGAGAGGCTTCAGAAAGAAGGTTTTGTGGGAAGGGGACAAAAAGGGATAATGGGGGATATGATCAAAGTACTATATATCTATCCATATATATGAAATTGAGGAAGAATACTTTTTTTTTTAAGAGAAAAATTACATATATCTTGCTATGGTGGTACATGCCTATAAACCCCAGTACTTGGGATGCCGAAGCAGGAAGATCATGAGTTCAAGGCCAGCCTGAATTCTGTAATGAGATCTGGTCACAAAATACGAACAAATACAACATGTAAATACATAACATACACATAAATGGAACACTTTAACCAGTTAGTCATTCCTTATTGTCTGTAGGGGGTTTGGTTCCCGGATACCTAAGTCCCGTATATAAAACAGTGCAGTATTTTTTTTTAAATGTATATGAATCTATTGCCTGCATGCATGGTAAGTGCACCCATGTCATGCATTGCCTGTGGAGGTCAGAAGAGGGCATCAGATTCCCCTGGAACTGGAGTTACAGCCAGTTGTTAGCTGCCATATGGATGCAGGGAATCAAACCCATGTTCTCTGCAAGAGCAGCCAGTGCTCTTAACCACTGAGCCATCTTTCCAGCCCCAGAACAGTGCAGTATTTATATATGTCTGTATAATCTATACATATTATCCTGTATACTTGAAATCATCTGGAGAATACTCATTACATAATATAATGTGTTATAAATTTTATACTATATTGTTGAAAGAATGACAAGAAAACTCTTTTCTTTGGGGAAGAGGTGATTTGAGACAGGTCTCCAACTAGCCTAGAACTCTCTATGTAGATTAGGCTTGCCTTTATCTCAAAGATTAGCTTGTGTCTGCCTCCTGAGTGCTGAGATTAAATGTGTGCACCACCTTGCCTGGCTAAGAAAAATCTTTATACACGTCTAGTATAGATATAATTTGTTTTTGAATATTTGTTTTATGGTTAGTTGAATATGCAGATTAGCAACCCTTGGAATAGGAAGACTGACTGTACTTACCTAGATCATTGTATACAGTGTGTATTATAAATTATCATAATTTGTCCCTTTGTAACTCAGCAAGTCATATAGATCATGTTATGTGAAGCTATTTTTATAAATTCCTTTAAAATGTTTTCCCATTGTTAAAATTGGACCTAAAAGAAATAGCATTTTCAGGACAAGTACATGTTTATTTTTCCATTCATATGTTTATATAATAGTTTTCACTTGTCAGTGAAATGATAAACAGTTTTTGAGTATCTGTAATGTTTCAAGGAGAGTGGTAACTTTGAGGATACCAGATTGCTTTTAGAAGTAACTTAGCCAAGTGAGATGTAGCTCGATAGATGTTGCCTAGCATGCACAAAGCCCAGAGTTCAACACCCAGCACCATAGGCTTGGTTATTCATGCCTTTAATACCAGTACTTTGGAGGTAGAGGCAGGAGGATCAGAAGTCTAAAGTCATCCTCAGCTACATAGCAATTTCAAGATCAGCTGGATTACATGAAACGTTGTATCAAAACAACAAATTAACCAACTGGGGATATAACCCAGGTATTAGAGTGCTTCCCTAGCACCTGTAAAGCCCTGGGTTCAATCCCCAGGACTGGATAAACCAGGCATAGTAATTGAGTTAGTTACTTTTTTTTGTTGATATGACCAAATACCTGACAAGAATCGATTTAAGTGAGGAAAAGTTCATTTTTGGCTTACAGCTCAAGAGGATACAATCCATCATGGCAGGGAAAGCACTGTGGCAAGGACAGGTAGTCTTCTAGTCACACTGCATCTGTAGTCAGGAAGCAGAGAGTGAAGAGGAAATAGGGCTAGGCCATGAAACCTCAAGGTCCACCCTGTTCACTCAGTTCCTCAAGTGATGGAACACCTAATATAAATAACTTAAAGAACAAGACTTCTGGCTCCTGGATCAGGAGATCAGTGCATCACGGCAGGAAAGGCACAGTGGTGGGAACATGAGATAGATGGTTATATCATGCTGACGTCAGGAAGCAGAGAACTGGAGTGGAACCTGGGCTGGGTTATAACCTTTAATTCCCCCCAGTCTCTCTCCAGCCATCAACTTCTTTGAACTAGACCCTATTCCCAAAAGATTCCATAACTTCCCCTAGGAGTACCACCTGATAAGTACCAACTGTTCTTACTCACAAGCTTGTTTTTTCACATTCCAACCATATATCATTCTACCTTCGGCCATAGACTCATGACCATCTCATAATGCAAAATGCTTTCTCCACCTTCAGAAGGTCTCATAGTCATACAGTTCCAACTCTGTTCAAAAGACCAGTCTCTTCTGAGACTCAAGGTAGACACTTAGCAATGAGCCCCTGTAAAATAAAATAAATAATATAAAATAAAGCAAAAATACTGTACACTTCCAACATACAGTGGTACAGAGTAAATGTTCTCTTGCTAAAAGAAAAGAATGGAGGCAAAACAAATGAAGCCAGATCTAGTCCAAAATTCAGCAAGGCAAGCACCAAAGACTGCAACTGTATATCCAGTATCTGGAATTCCTGGGTAGCATCATCTAGGCTTCAAAGCACTTAGATAGCCTTGTTCCTTACAGCCCTGCTTCCTACAGCACACACAGTTTCTCTGCCTGGCACCATGCAGTTCCTCTGTCTTTCCAGGTGTTCTGTATTCCTGGCATCTGCAACATCCTGGGTTCTCCACTTCATTATAGTCTTCGACTTTATCGCTTCACCCACAGCCCACTCAAAAGCTCCATGCAGGAAATCTGACTTTATTATAGGTTGTCTGGCCTAATCAACATTTTGTATGTATTCTTGGCACAAGCCCTCATGACCCTTTAACTCTAACTTTCTTTATACCTGCAAAACTGTTACCATGTAAATGACCAAGTTCTATTTTAGACAAGCCTGGCTCACCTGGACCTCAGCTGCAGTGGTATTTGTTTGCCTTTAGAGCTGAACCTGGGAAATACTTCTCTTAGGCCACTGTTTGCCTTCAGCACATCCTGGAGGCGTTGGAGGCTGTATCTTTCCAAGGTTCTCCTTTCAAATGAATGTTTTTCAAATAATGTTTCAGTTTTACGCCCCAGAGCCTCTGTTGGGTGGGGTCTCTTCCTCAAGTCACCATTCCTATTGTCCTCGGTGCATTATGAGTTTTTCTTTAATTTACCAATCTCTAACAGTTACAGCAGCTCTGTTTGTATTCATCTTTTCTGTCCTGTGAGCAACTTTAAGCCCAATCAGGTTCTTTTTCTCACCATCATGCACATTTTTCATAATTTTCTGCCCTATTTTCTACTCTTTCTCCTTGTAAATCTGACTAAGTAAGTTTACTTAGTCAGTGCCAGGGAGGTCACATGCATCTTACAATGCCCATTTGTGGAATCGGTTCCTTCCACCATGTGGGTTCTGAGGATCAAACTCAGATCATCAGGTTTTGTGGCAAGGACCTAAACCCACTGAGCTATCCCTGCCTGCCTCCACCTTGTATATTGAAGTAGTGTCTCTCACAGAACCCAGACCTTGCTGTTTTGGCTAGTCTGGCTAGCTAGGTTGTTCCGGGATTGAATCCTGCTTCTGCCTCTTGTGCTGAGATTACAGGTGGGCTACTCTGCCCACCCCATTTTGATGTGAATTCTAAGGATCCAAACTCTGGTCATCATGCTTGCACAGCAGGCACTCTATTTGCTGAGCCATCTTCACAGCCCTGTTATCTGCATGTTTGTCGACATTCTGGTCTTCCACACTGCCTCCGTCCAACATGCTGTGTGGCACAGAATACATGAAAGAAACAGCGTAAGGAAGTGTTAACCAGCAGAGTTGCTATGGTCAAGACTGGGACCCTGGAAAACCTAACAAGCTAGGTTTGGCCACCCATCCCCAATAGACCAATTAAACAGACACGTGAAAAACAAAGAAAGGAGATATATTCAACATGGCCACACTGGGAAGAGGAGCAGTGAAGAGATCCAGTGACAGTCCCCACCCAAATGGAAATTCCCTAGGAATCTCTTACTAGCAGAATTATAGTTTCCTAAATCCAGCTTCCAAGCCCTTACATAAGGTTTAGGTTTAAATAGTTATGCAAGAGTTATGCATAATAAAGCAGTCCTAGTCAACCTGTGGTCACACCTGTCACTGACCCATCATTGTCTCTAGTCTAGTCTCAGCTTCAAGGTGACAAGTTGTCAGAAGTGTGAAATCTTTTCCTGGGAGACAAGTTCTTTTCTGACTTCAGCCTTTTCCTTCTGCTAACATGAGATTCCTAGGAAAATTCCATTTTGGAATGGGGACTCTTGAAAGATGGCAGCATGAAAGACGGGGGCATAGATCTCTTTAGAATATGTCCATTCTTGTCAGCATGGTTACAGAAGAATGTATTTGTTCTGATTCAGGGAATGTGGTCCATCGTGGTAGGGAAGGTACTGTGGCAGGAGCAGTTCACAGTTAACAACAGAACATGAGGTGGTCGGCTACATTGCCGTTGCAGCAACAAAACAGAGAACCTGAGTCAAAACTGTGGCTAGACTTTAGCACACAAGGCTTGTCTGTGAGCACTTCCTCCAAGTAGACCTCACCTCCTAAAGGCTCTATGTCTATTCCAAACACTACCACTAACTGGGAACCAACTATTCAAATACATACACGATAGGGCACATTTCATATTAAAACTGTAATGTTTTGGGGTGTGGGTTTGCACACAGATCTCAGGTCGGTCTAAGACAAGGGGTCTCAGCTTCTCTTACAAGGGTACTAATCTCAGTCATGAGGGATCATGACCTAAGTACTCTCAAAGGCTCCATCTCTTAGAACCGTCATCACTGTGGGCATTAACATTTTAACATGTGAGTTTTAAAGAGATTCTCTCATTGAAACCATAGCACCCATCTGTTATCTAACTATTTATTGTAAATGAGTATCTTCATAGAATTTGTGAGTTAAGTGAACCAGGTAACACATGTGAAGTGTCTAGTATTTATTTAGTTTGCTGTGAACTTGAGCAAGTCATTTAACCACCTATGATGGTTAATTTTGGCTGTAAATTTATTTGGATTGTGCCATGCCTAGATTAGTAGACCACACTTGCAGGTATCTATTTTAGGGCATTTCCAGAGAGAATTAACTGATCTGGGGAAGAGGGGATTCCTCCAGTAGAGATGGCATTGTGACATAGGGTTAGAGGCTGGAGCTGATAGGATAAGAGGAAAGAGAAGGACCGCAGCTCAGGTGTCCTCACTCCCTCTGCTCCCTGACCACCGCAATATGAGCTTTTCTGTTCTACGTTCTCCTGCCATATTGGATCAAATTGTCTGTGAACCAGAATCAGATCTTTCTTCCCTCAAGTTATTTTTCTCAGTTATTTTGTCCAAGTAATGGAAGGTTAACAGACTATCACACCTCAGCTTCTTAGCTGCACATGGTAGCTCACATCTGCAGTGCTAGTATTTTGGTGGCTGAGGAGACCAATTGCTATAATTTCAAGGCAAGCCTGGCCTACATTATGAATTCCAAACAAACCTAGGCTACAGAGTGAAACCTTATCTCTGAAAAACAAAAATGAAAAACTAAACAGCAAAAAAGAAAACCCGTGGTTTCCTCCTATGTGAAATAAGTATTCCATACCTTCTAATCTCCATTTATCTTACTTAGTTGTTTTGAAAATGTGAAGCCCTTTGGAAGCTAAAATGATCATCATAGTAACTAGCTAGTTTACATTTTACATGGGAAGAAAGGAGATGCTACATGTAATGTTAACTTTGTTATGCCTTTTATCTCTTAGTTCAACTTAGTAAGGCATAAAAACTAGAGTAGAGTTTATTTTGCTGGCAATAGCTTTCTTCCTCTATAAAGCTATGTGATAAATTACTGAAGAATCCTCAAGAAAATAATCTAAACAAGAACCTGAGGAGATTGTTGTTGCTTGATAGGAAAAGGAGAAGGAAGATTCTAGCTAAACTCCATAAGATGAAAACAAGGTGTTGGAAATTGGCATGGCTGATTTTGGTTGTATGCTTTGATTTCCTATAGCTGGAGCTATGTTTATTTTTATAATGGAGTTGTATATTTTGATCCTTGTCTTTCATAGCACAGTGGGGGTGATTACTCCACATGTAGGGATAATAGAAAACAGAACTTAAAACCCAGAAGTTCCACTCTTTGTTCATTTCATCCTGCTAGAATTTCTTTCCAAACAAACTGTAGAGACAGCTATCTGTAAGTGCTGGCATCATATGAAATGTGCCTAAGGATAGCTAGTCTCTGTTTTAATTCCTCCTGTATGTATTTGTTGGGTGACTTCGACCAAGGTTTTTATTCTCAACAAGCTATGTTGACTTCCTTACTGTTGACAAACTCACAAATCTCACTCTAGGTTTTGAATTGCAGCTTCCTAATTTGCCATTTTCTTTTGAAATTTTTTGGTTTGGTAGTCTAATATGGTTCACTCTTGATCAGTATTGGTCGGTATTAGTTTGCTTTCTTTGTACTGTGATCCTGGTAAATTCAGTATATTCTTTTTCCCCACAGGTTTTCTGTGCTTCCTGCTGCAGCCTAAAATGTAAATTGTTATACATGGACAGAAAGGAAGCCAGAGTGTGTGTAATCTGCCATTCAGTGCTGATGAATGGTAAGTATTAAAGAGATTGCCTCAGTCACTGAGACAGAATAAAAGAAGTCCTATGGAAAAGCTCCTTGTTTTCCTGCCTTTCTTTATTGCTTGTTTACCTTCTCAAATGGCATAACCATAACTTGGTCTACATGTTTTGAAAGTGTAATAGCACTTCAGATTTCCCATGTCTAATTTAATAGATGAATATTAAAGCCAGGTAAGTTTTGTGGAAAGTATGAAGTCCTTTGGAAATACAGTGTTATGTAGCTGCTAATGCTCCTGTCAGTTGGTTGGAGAGGTGTGGATTGTCTACTGTTGATCAGCTGGCTGGTGAGATATTAAAATTGAGCCAAGGTTCTCCTTGCCAGAAAAACTTTCACTTTCTATGAAATACCTTAGTACCTTAGAATACATTTTTAACTGTTTCATTTATCTTGTTAAAAATAAATATTTTGGCATCTAGGATCAAGTAGAAATTTGACTTTTTGCCAGTTATTTCTTTAAAACAACATTTAAAAAAATGATCTATATATGGGAGAAGAATTCACCCAAGGGAGGAAAGATAAAACTTAAAACTTACTCATTGTTCATCTTCTGTGGGACTAGAAATGAATACATGGGCATTTAGTTAAAGACCAAAAGAAAAAAAAAAGAAATTACAAACACCAAAACCAAAAACCTTGAATATTCTTGTGAGGGAAAATAACCCAGTAAAACTGAAGAGGTTATAGTATTTTCTCTTTGAATGTGTCTTTGTACAGTTGCCTCAACAATTACAAATAAAGATAAAATGTTGAACTGGACACCACTGCTGCCTGTGTCCTCATAGTGTGTCCTTGGAGACTGGACCTTATCTGCTCTGAGATCCCTCCTGCTCTGTCTGTCTGCATTGCTCATAGTGGTGTTTTCCTGTTGCTGGCTTACTAACCTACTGCATGTTAGTTACTCTATTCTAATACCCTATGATCTACCTAATTTTCCTCCCATTTCTGAATTCTTATAATTTTGATCAAATATGAATCATTCTCTCTACTCTTAAGGATTACTTTTTAGTTGATGGTTATTTCACTGAGTTACTTAATTAATGATTTTTATTCCATTGCTTTCACTTTTGAGCACATATCCACAGACAAGAGTATGCAGCTTAATTACAGTACCTAATACCTCTTTTATTTGACGAGGTCTTCCAACTTAATAGCATTTTTTTTTTAACTTGACATAGCTAAAGATGAAGGAAATGGCAGAGGATTCATATGGAATCACTTATTTTTATTAAGCCAAGGGGATCCTAAGGTAATCCACTTCTGGTTTTGCCAGCGTCTCTCCTCTTGCATGGCTTAGCCTGGTCTTTCACTGGGCATTTGATTTGATGCTGTTCAGTGTTCCCTCTTTTCCCCTTTCTCCTTTTCTCTTTCTCCCCTCTTCCTGCCAGTGCTTTCAAATGAACATAGCTTTTGTTACTAGCCTTAGAGTAAATAGGTATCCAAAATATCTATAAGTATTCAAAGTCTTTTGGATCATTCTTTGATGTTGAATGGGTTTTTTTTTTAAGGTGCTCAAAAATGGGGTGGTTTCCATTCTTAGGAATATATTACCTGCATAAAATTTTGATGTCTTTGATTTCTATAACTCCATTCTTCATATTTACTTTTAGAGACATTAGTGGATGTGTCAGTGTTTAGTTAGTAAAATTATAGTATATATAGACTCTTAATGTATTTGTGATCATATTGGTTGGTCACACATACAATATTGGCACATTTTCATGTTCAAATAGATCCTATGCTTTTGAGATACACCAGTGATGTGAAATGGTTATTATTGCTGGATACTTTTCTACAGGGTGATGAGCATTAAAGCACAAGACATAGAAACACTGAGATGCATGCTCCTGAGCTTTAGGCTTCTGAATTTTTCAAATGGGAGTTTATCTAGAAAGTCTAGAAATGAGACTAAAATAATTAAGAAATGGAATTATATTGTTTTTGTCCCTGATTTTTTTTTTTTTTTGAGAGAAGATATAAATGTATTAAACCAGAAAATGCCTAAAGCCTATCCCAGTTGTGAATCCTCAAGGTCCTCTTAAGGAAATTCATGGCCTCTTTTAAAGAACCATCTAACAACCATCCATAACTCCAGTTCCAGGGATCTGATGCCCCTTTTGTCCTCCGTGGGCATTATGCAACACAGATACACTTACCACATGCAGGCAAAAATACTCATATACATAAAAAATATATATATAAATACATAGAAATTTTTAAAGAAACCATGGGCCTAGTCTTTAACTCATACCTATCTACCAACAGTCTGTATCAACATCCTGTAGTTATGGTTAGTATCATCTAAATATCATATAATTCTTAACTTGTTTCAGTCAAATAGTTTACTTAGCTAAATGGTCTCTTTTATTGAATAAAATCATCTATCTCCTGAACACTTTCACTAGCTGGAAGAGAGACATACTATGAGTATTAATGAGGAGAAGCTGCATTATTTATCCAGTATTATGGAGGTCTTGATGTCCATATTTTGCAATCCATTCACATTGATTGTGTCTGTATTTGCTTTAGCTCAAGCCTGGGAGAACATGATGAGTGCCTCAAGCCAGAGCCCTAACCCTAACAATCCTGCTGAATACTGTTCTACTATCCCTCCCTTGCAGCAAGCTCAGGCCTCAGGAGCCCTGAGCTCTCCACCTCCCACTGTGATGGTACCTGTGGGAGTTTTAAAGCACCCTGGAACAGAAGGTAGGGGATCATGTGCTATTCTCTCTCTTTTTCCTCGACAAGTTCCTCTGACAAGGTGCTAATGCAATTTTCAGCACCAGTCTTTAAAACTTCAGATAAGTCCCTATGGGCAGTTATTAAAGTGGAAGAACAAGATGAAGCATGTCAAGACTATATGTGGCAAGTAAAAATGTTGTATTGCCTCATATTGTGGAGGGACCACTGAGAATACACCAGTTTCCTCTCCAACTTGAGCATCAAGTAATTCTGCTACTTATAACTGAAAAGAGTTGTAAAATTTGAAACCATCCTGTAAAATCCTAGACTCACATTTACCTTAATGTTCTTTGTAGGAATTTACCAAGTGGTGAAATAGAGTTCTTCCTATTGACCAGCCTGTTCTAGTATTGCTTTGGGGAATATACATTACCATTCTCTTTTCATTCTAATCTGTCCTTATAAAATATGAAAATGTCATATGTAGAGACCTTCAGATCCAGGACTTTAATTCTGATATTATATGATAAGATTATAGGCTCAACCTTTTAGAGATTATCACTTCTTTATGATTATGAAAAATACTTTGTAAATCTAGGAAGGTATACATAATGAAAACAATAGTGTATAAATTAGTCCTTAAAATTATCTTATTAAGATGTTTCCTTGATATTGAAAATCAGTCTTCATTAATTTTATGTCTGTCTATCTAGTAATATTTCCTTTCCCTTGCTGAATAGCCTCCTCCCCTTTTCAAGATCAACTCTCTACAGACACTATCAGCTCTTCCCCTTCCTCTCCAGATCAACCCTTAGTGACACTCCTTGTACTTTGTGAGTTCAGGCTCTCTTCCTTGGATCTTTATTCTCTTTCTTTGTTTGCCATTTTTTGTTCTTTCCTGGTCTCTTTATTTTGACAGTTTAAACTGATTTCCAAAACTGGATTTAAGGAGATTGTTTCATCAAATGCAGTTTGCTAGTTTTTTCTGTTCTTGCAGTGAGGTACAAGCCAGCACCAGATCCTCCCCGCTTCTTCACTTACCAAAGATCTGGTCCGTTTGCTTGAGTCTTACATGTCTCTGCCACCTCTTCCTTTATTAATTACTGTTTCTTCAACATTCTTCAGAGCATCTTTTGCCCTTTAAAAATACCATATCACTTTGCCAAGTAGTAATTTCTGTGGAAACCTCATGTTTTTAGGAGATACAGATTTATTTTGCTAGATTTTTTTTTCCTGCTATAATTTATTTTCTAGGTATTTAAAACACTTTCCTTGATTTCTGTCAGAGATGCAAGACAGAATATGTAACATGATTATAGACATGTTTAAGGACAAGCATTTAAATTTTTACATATAGAATTAAAGTATATTTAAATGGGAATTTTATTAATTTATAACCACAGTCCTGATATAGTGTGCCATTATAGTTCTCATATATCTTCTAGAGAGATGCTAAATTATGATCTCTTTGTGCATCTGGAATTGGTGAGCTCTGCTTTGAGATTAGAAACCCTACCAATGTCACATCGATGCCTGTTTTATTTTCCTGGCCCCTCAAGTGGCTCAGCCCAGAGAGCAGAGGAGAGTTTGGTTTGCTGATGGGATCTTGCCCAATGGAGAAGTTGCTGATGCAGCCAAATTAACAATGAATGGAACTTCCTCTGCTGGAACCCTGGCTGTGTCACACGACCCAGTCAAACCGGTAACTACCAGCCCTCTACCAGCCGAGGTAAGAAAACAGAATCTAACCTTGACTGCCTACTTTACCTGGTACTGCCTTTTTCTTGCCTTTTGTTAAGTTGAGTGATTTCTATATGGAAAGAACCCTATAGGTTTTGGATACAATGTAGTGTAAGTTTCATTTGTGTATATATTTAAGCAAAGTAAACATGGTAAAATCAGCTGTTCTTGTTTGTTCTTTATTTGGAAGTTTTTTGGAGAAAGATTCTCATAGAACTGTCTACAGCTGGTATAGTGTGTGTCCTACCACTCCGTAAAACAGGGGGTGAGGAGGAAGCAGAAGGACCAGAAGCTCAAGGTCTTCCTCTTCCATCCGGAGCTACATGAGACCTTGTCTCAGAAAAAAAAAAAAAATCTCTTGAAGGGTTTTCTCAGGTGGACTGCTCTGAGGTAAAAGCTAGGCTTGATGGACTTGTGTGGTCCTTTCATGCATTGGTTTTCAAATTGCAATCCCTGTGTGTGTTTGTGGTTTGAAGTTTATTAGTGCTTACAAAAAACTTGAAATTTCCCAGTAAAGTAACAGCCTCTTTGGAATCACATTTGGACATTGCCCATTTAAAGATTTATTTGTATTGAAAATGTGTTATATCTTGAGAGAGAATTTAAATAACTTACACAAAGTATACTATATATGTAAAAAATATATATGAACTAATTAGTATGCCTTTTTAAAATGATTCTTGTTCTCCTTTCAAAATGTTACAGTAGACCCTTTTGTGCATTTGTTTGCTTATATACACGTGTATATTATAGGCTCGGATCCACATATGAGGAACGATATTACTGTTTTTTTCTTTCTGAGAATGGATGACATTTGCATAGACATTTTAGGTCTTTCCATTTTCCAGCTAATTTTTCTTTTAAAATTTCATTTTTCTTTAGAGTCGAATAATATTCCATTTTACATATGTACCAATTTTTCATTGTCCATCCATCTGTTGATGGACGACTAGCATTGGCTCCCTATCCTCACTATAATGAACAGTGTAGCAGTAACCATGGAGTGCCAATATCTCTGTGGTAAAGTATGGCGTTAATCTGAGTAGAGTGAGATAGTTGGGTCATATGGTAGTTCTAGTTTTTAAATTTTGTTATTGTTTTTGAGACAGGGTCTTCCTGTAGTCCTAGCTGGCCTGGAACTCATTATATAGACCAGGCTGGTCTCAATCTCCCAGAGAGCCCTCTGCCTCTGCCTCCCAATTGCTGGGATTTTTTTGAAGCACCTCCAAACTGATTTCCATAATGGCTCTACTAATCTGCACTCCCACCAGCAATGAATAAAGTTCCTCTTTCCCCACATCCTCTCCAACATTTGTCAGATTTCTTGGTGATAGTCATTCTTGCTGGTTGTATCTCAAAGTAGTTTTGATTTACATTTTCCTGATGATTAGGGATGTTGAACACCTTTTAAAATAGTTATTGGCTGTTTGTATCTTACTTTTTAAAACTGTCAGTTTACTTTGTTAGCCCATTTGTTGATTGGTTATTTTATTTGCTTGGTATTTTCTGCACTTCTTTGTAAATTCTGGTTTTTAGCCTTTTGTCTGATGTATAGCTGATAAACATCTCCCATCCTGTCTGTCTGTGTGCTCTGCTGATAGTTTCCTTTGCAGGAACTTTTAAATTTCATATAGTTCCATTTTTGATACTTGGGGCTATTTCCTTTGCTATTAATGTTCTGTTCAGAAAGCTCTTGCCTACTCCAATGTCATGAGGAGTATTCCTGTGTTTTCATGTAGCAGTTTCAAGGTTTCAGCTGTTGTTGTTTTTGTTTTTTATGTATGAGTGTTTTGCCTGCCTGTAAGTGTACCTGTGTGTGCAGTGCCCCTGGAAACTTTGGACAGTTTTAAAAGACTTTTTTACATTTTATTTAAATTTTACATGTGAGTGCTTTGCCTGCATGTGTGTGTGTGCAGTGCCCACTGAGGCCAGAAGAAGGCGTTGGATTCCCTGGAACTAGAGTTAAGGATGGTTGTGAGCTGCCATGTGGGTCCTGGGAACTAAACTCGAGTCCTCTGCAAGAGCAGCCAGTCCTCTTAACCACTGAACTATCTCTTCAGCCTCTTAAAAGACTATTTAGAGCAGTTTTAGGTTCATAGCAAAGTTGAAAGGAAGATAGAGATTCCTCACGTATCCCAGTCCCACACGTGCAGAGCATCCACCGCTCGCAGTACCTCCCATCAGAACGAAATGGTCGACACACATGGTGAACCTGACCATGATTACCCAAAGTCCACAGTTTACATTAGTTCAATAAGGTATTACTTCTGAGGTTTCAAGAAAATTGATACTAGTTATTTTATATTTGCATTCAGTAATACTTGTTCAGATATTTGTCTCCCTGTCATTTGTGGACTTTGTTGTAATGCAGTTGCATCATGATTATTAAATCTACTGAGACTGGAGAAGTAGCTCGGTTGGTAGAATGCTTGTCTAGCTTACATGAAACCCTGGATTCAATTCCCACCTCCACAGAAACTAAACATGTCACACCTGTAGTCCTAGCACTTATGAGGTAGAGGCAGGAGAATCAAGAGTTCAGGGTCATCCTTAGCTACACAGTTAGTTTGAGACATCCTGAGCTACAGATTCGTCCAAAAATTTGAAAAGAAAAAAAAATTTACTGATGTTATATTAGTCCATTTTTTGTTGTATATACAGAGTTTAGAGAAGGGACAATAAGCTACATGTTTACTCCACAAAAATTATCTCATGTACTTTTTCTATAATGTCTACCTTACCTGTCCCTCTGTCTTCTCCAGGGTAACTATTATTCTGACTTCTATCATATAGATTATTTTTGCCTGTTCTTAAATTTCATATAAATCCCAACATATAATACATGTCTTTGTCTAACTTTATAAGCTGAACTTAATATTTTAAGTGAGATTTATCCATGTTGTTTTATGTACCAAAAATTCTTATTGTATAATATTCCTTATTAATATACTAAAATGTATGTTTTCCTATTAATAGACATTGGGTTACCTCTTTATACTGTTATAAATAAATATTCTAAGTATCTTCATTTGTCTTTTAAAAAGTATGAATTTAAATTTCTCACCAAAATTCTCATTGTGCTCTTATATTTTACTCAGGTCTTAGATACACTCGATTGTTCACTTTGCTGGTTTACTTTTCCTAGGTGGATATTTCTCTCTTCTCTGGGAGTATAACTCAGGTTGGAAGTCCAGTTGGAAGTGCAATGAACCTTATTCCTGAAGATGGCCTTCCTCCCATCCTTATCTCCACTGGTGTGAAAGGAGGTATGTGGGCATAGTGTTTGAACAGGAATAGCTGTATGTGCCAGATGTTGCCTTCTGTTTAAAGACAGGTGATTTGTATGACAGCCATTTTTCTCCAACAAAAAAAGCAACAATGGTCTCAATACCATGAAAATAGTTGCTGCTATTACTCGTTTCAGTATAGATGTTTATGTTTTTATATTATAGTATCATTTTCAGGCTTTAGAAGAATATTTCAAAGTTCATCATACTGTGAAGAGAGTTGCTTATGGTTCCAGAATTGGCTCAGCCTGATGCACCCAGGACAGTTTTGAAGTATGATGAATGCATTAGGAAAATACATAAAGTAATGTGATGAGGACTTAAATAATTGTTTTGCTGTTAAGAATATCTTTTAGGGGCAGGAAAGATGGCTCAGTGGTTACAAGTACTGGTTTCCCTTGCAAAGGAGCCTGGTTTGGTTCCCAATAACTACATGGTGGCTAACAGCCATCCACAACTCTAGGTCCAGGGGAGCTGACACCCTCTTTTTGGATTCTGTGGGCATTGCACAACATGAGTACACTTACATACATGCAGGCAAAGCACCCATACACATAAAAAGATAATAAAAATAAAAGTTTAACGAATATCTTTTAACCAGGTGTTATAGCACAGACCTATAAAACTGGACTTGTTTCAAAATTTAAAACAATCAGCCGGGCATAGTGGTGCATGCCTTTGGCATAGTTCCAGCACTCAAGAGGCAGAGGCAGGAGGGTCTCTATGACGTTGACGTATGTACCAAGTTAGCCAGAGCTACATAGTAAAACCCTGTCCAAAATAAAACAAAATAAAATTAGGGGGCTGGAGAGATGACTACATAGTTAAGAGCACTGATTGCTATACAATTTTTATAAATAATCTTTTTTCTCCTTGGTCTTAGTTTTTTTCCTGATCCCCATGACTTCGTACTTTATGTCTTTCATACTGTTGGCAGTTACCTTTAAAACAGATACTATTGGGACTGGAGAGATGGCTCAGCAGTTAAGAACACTGACTGCTCTTGCAGAGGACCCTAGTTTGATTCCCAGCACCCACACGGTGCTAACAACTGTCCATAACTCCAGTTCCAGGGGATCAGACGGCCTCTTCTGACCTCCTCTGATAACATAGGTGCACTTATACATGCAGGCAATAACCTTGTACACATGAAATAAAAAATAATAAAGTATTTAAAACAAAACATAGATACTATCACATATTGTCCTTATTTCCAACTATTTAATGGATTCATTTTGGTTATTTTAATGAGTTTTAGCTTAGTAAGGAATTATAATGGTTTATTTTATGATTAAAAGAAGTCAGTTTGCTGAGTTCTGGTGTGTGTGTGTGTGTGTGTATGAGTATTTTGACTGCATATATATGTAAGGGCACCCATATATGCAGTGCCTGTGGAGTCCAGAAGAGGGCATTGGTTTCCCCTGGAACTGTAGTTACAGATGGTTGTTAGCCACAGATGGTGGATGCTGGGAACGGAACCTGGATCTTCTGCAAGAGCAATCAATGCTCTTAATCTTAATGAGCCATCTTTCCCACCCAGCTGAGTTCTATTTTGATAAAACTTGTACCCATTCAATCTAGTTGTCAAACCATCTCCCATAAGAGAGAACACATACTTTTGTGTATTTGTTTAATTAAAACATATTACAGTCTCTTCAGAATTCTACAGTTTTTTATTCTACTGGGGTAATTTTAAATTTTTAAAAAATTGCTTAATTCTCTTTAATTTTTTCATTGATAGGAAGATAAACATTTTCCACTAGATCTAATGAAATTAGTTTTTGTTTCTTTTGATCAATGGAAAATAATGTTACTTTTTTGTCCTGCTATCTCCTCATGATTCATTTTATGAGAGGCCCATTGAACTTTGAATTTCTAATTTCTTTCCCTTGTCCTTAAATCAGATTGACAGTGATTACTGTCTATGATTGTGACTTTACACTAAGATGACCACCATTTAAAATGATGTGACTGAGAATTACAGTCTTTGCTTGCAGAGACTAAAAAAGTCTTGCACTCAGAGTCTTCAGTGTTACTTCTCTATGTTTGCAATCTGATGTGTGGCTTACTAATGATTTTAGTAATATATGTAGTAAGTTCATGAGTTACATTCAGAGGAATTATGAAACCAATTATGATACTTGTATTTTATTTTTAGTCGATTCTTAATTAGCCTTTTTATTTTATGTGTATGAGTATTTTGCCATGTACATAAGTGTATGCATTGCCTCTGGAGGCCAGAAGAGGGCACTGGATCCCTTGGAATTGGAATTACAGATGGGTTGTCAGCTGCCATATGAGTGCTGGGAACCAAACCTGGGTCCTCTGGAAGATCAGACAGTGCTCTTAACCACTGAGCCATCTTTCCAGCCCCTTGGTCCATTGTTAAAGTCTAATGTGTTACAAGTGTCAAAAATCTCAAGCAGTCAGTATATAGTAAAAAGTAAGGCTCCTCTCTATCCTAACTCCTTGACGATTTCAGTAGTTAGCTCTTAGTATATCATCACCTTTTGTATATTTTGGGTTATTTTAAACAGTGATCTTGGAACATTTATCCTGTGACATTCTTGTTCTAATAGTTGAACATTTTTGTTAAATAAAGAGGTAGTCTCAGACTTGAGACAAACCATTTGGAGGGAAGGTTTATACGTAGGACAAGCCTTTTGTCATTCTAACCAGACTGGGTCACTTCTCAGAGTAAAATGGAGCACTGTTAAGGTGGGAGTGTGACAGCATGTTCACGCCACGACCTGTGTCAAATGTGTCTCTTTCTTGTGACTAATCATCTCCATGAGATTTCTTCGTTAGTTGTCCATTTAATCAATCCATCACAATGTTTTCTCTCTCTACAGACTATGCTGTGGAGGAGAAACCATCGCAGATTTCAGTCATGCAGCAGCTGGAAGATGGCGGTCCTGACCCACTTGTGTTTGTTCTAAATGCAAATTTGTTGTCAATGGTTAAAATTGTAAATTGTAAGTTAGAATTTCTTAATTAAAATGAAGTACTTTAAAGGCATAGATATTTTTAAAGCTTTTATATAGTATTTATTTGTATAGTCTCATCTTACTGAAAACTGAGTTCTGAAGAAATTGGTTTATATAAAATGATGTATCATCTAGGACAACTGTGAGACTAACTGAAATTCTTGCCTTTAGTCACAGGGATGAGATAGGTGAATTCTTCACGGAGGAAAGTCAAATAAATCTTGAAGTGATGTGAGTTAAATTCTTCTTGAGATGGGTATGTTAAGTTACAACTCACAACCAGAATAACTGGAGGTGAATAAATTATCCAGGGGGGCCAGACATTTACATAGTAGATTTTAAGACTTGGAAGCTTTAATCATGGTGCAGAATCTACTTGGAAAAAGTGTGAGTTATGTAGTATATATTCAAAGTTTAATATCCATAAATTATCAGAGGAAACTTCTTAATTCTTGGTGTTAGATTCATGGACATGAGGTCAAAAAAGAGGATAGTAACTTAAACTATGATTCTTTCCAATATGATATCGGAAAATAGAGAATGTGTTGATCCTGCAAGTTTTCGGGGAATGTCCTGTAGTTCCCATTGTGTATCTATCTTAAGTTGACTTTAGAAACTAGAAACACCTGTGTGCTGCTTCCTTAGAAGTTTTCTGTTGATGAGATGTAGGTTTCTGGCTTACTTGATAATCATACTTTTGTGTGTTTGGCCAATTATTAATGTTTTCCATTTTTCCTTCTAGAGTCACATTTCAGCACAATTTGCTTGAAATTCCAATTTACTATATCTAGTTCATAAGTTATACTTAGAAATTAGCTAACCTAAAATGCCTTAACCACCTGAAAACAGTTGTATTGGAGGGCTAGGGATTAGCTAAACTGGTAAAGTATCTGCATGCGTAAGGACCTGCAATTGATCCCCAGCACAGAGATTAAAACAAGCAGGTGCAGTGGCCCAGATCTGTAATCTCAGCATTGGAGAGGCAGAGACAGAGGATTGCTCAAGCTTGCTTGCCAGCCAGTCTAGCTGAATCAGTAGGCTCCTGTTCAGTGGGAGACTCTACCTCAAAAAAGTAAGGTGGAGAACAATTAAGGAAGACGCTCAGCATTCATCTGTGGCCTCCCAGGTGCATGGGTGTATATACATGCACACATACAAATGGTTGAATAATTTCCTATTTAGATACACAAGTAGTGATTTTCAAAGTAAAAAGAAAGCAATATTTGAGTGCCCTTCTATTTCCTTTGGGAAACGTATTACAGTGCAAATGATAGTCGAGGATTGAATGCTGTTTTTGACTATATAAAGCTTATATCTTTTGGATCCTTCCTAACCTTAAAGTGAAGAAGTAAAAGTAAGTAGTCTAGATGAGGCATACCTTTAATAGTGTAAAACCAAGTAACGTTATACTACAGATTATCTAGTATTTTGTCCCTAGAAGGACTATAACTAAACTAGGTAGTACAGAAAAATGTGTTCTCTTCAGGGCACAGTCTGAAGCCAAAATTATAACACTGGCTTTTACTGCTGTTGTTTCTAGTTTTATATAAGTAATTGTTTCTTTAAGTGAAGTTATTTTTTTCAGTGTGTGTGGTGTGTGTGTTGTTACATGAGTGTAAATGCATGTGCTTGTGTAGGCTGGAGGTCAGTGTTGGATGTTTTTCTCAGTTTCCTCCTTATTTTTTGAGATAGGGTCTCTCACTGAACTTGGAGCTCATTGATTGGTTTGCTGGGATCTCTTCCCCTCCTCCCCTCCTCCCTCCTTTTTCCGTCCTCTCTCCTCTCCCCTTCCTCCCCTCTCTCCTCTCCCCTTCCTCCCCTCTCTCCTCTTCCCCTCCTCCCACACTGCACACAGAGGTTGTATGCACATGCCACCATTTTCATCTTTTCGTGTGGGTTCAGGGAATCCCAATTCAGGTCCTCATGTTTTCATCACAAGCACTTTACCCATTGAGCTATTTCCTCAGCCCCTAGTCAAGTAAATTTTTTAAAATATAAGTGTGAAGGACTATGTCCTTACAGTCTATTTAAGTCATAATTTATTTTCTTTCATTGTTACTTCTTTTAATTTCAAGGATTGAGGAAAAAAGCCAAGGCATTGTTTTGTCTTCAGTGATTCTTTGACTCATGTAGTAACTAGAAGTTTACAGTACAATTATAAAGGCTTACATATTTTTTTGTTATATTGTAGTAGATTTCTGTGCATCCTACTAAGAGCAGGGATTAAGAAGAACGTCTTTATATTTTTGTTCCATCTACAGATGTAAACAGAAAGTGCTGGTGTTTCACAACCAAGGGAATGCATGCTGTGGGTCAGTCTGAGATGGTCATTTTGCTGCAGTGTCTGCCAGATGAAAAGTGCTTGCCAAAAGACATCTTCAGTCACTTCGTGCAGCTCTATCGGGACGCCCTGGCAGGTAGGAATGCCTTGTGTATAACCTTGCTCCATTAGTGGATGATAAAATTTTTGGATTCAGATATAATTATATTTGATTTGAAAATATGATATTGAATTTTGATATTAGTGGCAAATTAGAACTTGCCATAATTTGAGGAAATTAATTTTTATTACTCTACTTGGTGTGATTCTCTTTCTTTTACAAAAGCTAAAATCAAAATTGCAAAAGAATCCATTGACTGTGGCATAAGAATATTATTTTGAGTTATTTAAGGATTATAACATGGATACCAGGTAGAAGGAAGCATAGTCAGAACTTGATCAGAATCATGATTTTCAGTTATCAATGTTTATATAATTGTAATGTATATAAACAGTTGAATATTCACATTTATAAAGAATAGATTGCATAATTTTATTATGGTTTCAGAATAAATGTCACTATTATTTACTATGCAATGTATAAGTAAAAGCACAGTTTTTAGAAACTGGAGAAGTTAGAGCTAAGGATGTTAGTAAAAGGAAATACTAAACTTTAGGGAGAACAAGAGATATTTAACTAGGCATGGTGGTTTATACCTATAACCTCAGCACTTGGGAGGCTGAGGAAGAAGGATCATGAGTTCAAGGCCAGCCTAGACAGCATAGCAAATTCTAGGCCAGCCTAAACTACATAGTGAGACCTTATCTCAAAAAACAAAAACGCATTAATTTTATTTTTACAGTACAAATCCTCATGATTTAACAGAAAAGATAAGATGAAGTAATAGAGCTAAATATTCATCTATGATAAGTCAGTAAATAGTACCTACAAGTGGATAAATAGGGAACTAGGAGCATAAGCGAAATGAATAATAAAAGATTATTTTTAAATTAACTTTTATTTTAATTCTGTACATGTGAGTATATGTACCCTCTGAGGCCAGAAGATCGCATCAGATCCTCTGGATCTAGAGTTACAGGCAGTTGTAAGCCACCTGACGTGGGTGCTGGGAACTAAATTCGAATCCACTACAAGAGCAGTGTGCTCTTAAGCACTAAACCAGCTTTCTAACCTTTAAAAGAGATTCTTACAACAGGTATGGTTGCACACTTCTGTGATGCTAGCACTTGGGAGGCCAAGACAAGAGAATGGTGAGTTCCAGGCTTCTCCAGGCTGTGAAATGAGACCCCGTGATGGCTAATCTTCATTGTCAATTTGACACACCAGAGTAGAAGAAATTTCAATTAAAAGCTTTCAAGCTGGGGACATGGTGGTGCACACCCTTAATCTCAGCTCTCAGGACACGAAGGCAGGCAAATCTCTGTGAGACTGAGGCCGTGCTAATCCACATAGTTGAATTCTAGGCTCACTGGTGCTACAGGAAATTCCTGTCCTCAAAACAGAACAAAACAGGACTGAAGAGATGGCTCTGCAATTAAGAGGATTGGCTGCTCTTGCAGAGGACCCAAGTTCAATTCCCAGCACCTACATGGTGGCTAACAACTGTCTGTAACTCCAGTTCCCGGGAAATCTGATGCTTTCTTCTGACCTCCACAGGCATTGCATGACACAGGTGCACTTACACACATGCAGGTAATATTTCCATACAGACAAAGGTAAAAATAATAAATATTAACAAAACAAAACAAGAATTGCTTCCAGTTGGGCATAGTGGGCATGACTTTAGTCCTAGAACTTGAGAGGCAAAGGCAAGCAGATCTCTGTGAGTTTTTGGCCAGCCTGGTCTACATAGTGAATTCAGACCATCCAGGACTACATAGTAAGACCTCTTTCAAAAAAAAAAAGAATCACCTCCATCACTTGGGCCAGTGGGCATATATGTGGTGTATTTTCTTGATTGTTAATTGTTGTAGGAAGACCCAGCCCATTGTGGTGGTTCCAGCCCTAGGCAGATAGGCCTGGGCTGCATAAGGAAAATGGCTGAGCAAATCTGGGGAAGCAACCCAGTAAGCAGTGTTCCTCCATGGTCTCTGCTTCAGTTTCTGTCTCAAGTTCCTGCTTTGACTTCGCTCAGGATGAACTGTTACCTGGAGTTTCAAGATGAAATAAACCCTTTCCTCCCCACGTTGGTTTTGGTCATGGTGTTTACCACAGCAACAGAAACCAAGCAAGGACAGACTCCATCTCAAATTTTAAGAGAGAGAGAGAGAGAGAGGGCACTGAAGAGGGAAGTAAGGGTGTCCAGAATATAACCCATTTTCATTTGGTAGTACTCCATAAAGATATTAAAGCCATGCAGCTGGAGAGACGGACCAGCAGTACTGCTAACAGATGTCCTTAACTCCAGCTCCAGGGGAACCTGATGCCCTCTTCTGCCCTCTGAGGGCATCGCAGGACACGGGTGCACTTACATACATGCAGGCAATACATTCACGCACAAAAGTAAAAATAACAAAATATTTTAAGAAGATATTGTTGTGCCCAGGTTATAGAATCCTCTCAAAAGACCACCATGGAGGTCAAATCTGATGCAAGAACAAAGGGTCTTTATTTACAAGCTCGAGCTCGGTCCACAGTCTGACACACCGCCGCAGCGGGTGATAAGACAGTGGCCCCGAGTGGAGGGTGAGGTGATGTTTTATAGGGTTAAAACAAAGAGAGGAGGGACAAGGGTTGGGATTGGTTAAGGAAGCCCACTGGCTCGAAAAAGCATCTTACTCATATTAAGGTAACAGGGCCTGTGGAATGTGCTTACCAGAGTATGCTTCAAGGTCTTGGGCTTATTTGGGTTTCTGATTCATGTCTTGGTCATCCTGACCAGATTCTATGCTTTCCCTTTAAGCCATGACAAAACCACCTGATATCTGAAGGCCACGTCCTTGCAAATGTTTAACTAGGGGGGTGGGAAAGAGTTTCTGAAGCCAGGAAGCCAAGCTTATGTGGCTGAGGCTTTTTCTAACAAGATGGAGTCAGATTTGCTGTAGCCTTCATTTTCCATTTCTGGGGGGTCCTTACACTCCCCCCTCTCATAGGTACCTGAGGCCCAATCATGGGCCTCTATGAGACTCATTAGTTTTAATGTTCATGGGCTGATATTGAGACCTTAAAACCATCCAGGTATTTAGGGGGTCTTTTTACCCTCAACTGCCTAGTTAATTTCTATCTCCTACCTTTATCCTCTGAAGAGGTCACCCCAACTGCCAATGGGGAATTGGGGCGCTGACCGCTCTGACTGTTTCATAGCTGGACAGGGTCGTAGGTTGTGGCAGTTTTGGGGTACCTCCTCAGTAAGTCTATCTAAAAGACCCCTGAATAGCATAACTGATGCCTGGAAAATGGAGCAAAAATAGTCAGGACAGGGAACATTTCAAATGTCCAATTCAAAGTCCATTAGAATTTTTGTTCAGTTGTATTCCCCCTTGTTTCTCTTTTTGGCTGTCAAGGCTGAACTTGAGAGTCTTGAAGTCAGGATTTGTTTTCAGGCACCTTGATACTTTGCTGGAGTGTAAGATAAGTTCTCTCCCAAATGGTTTCTGGACAGGGAGAGAAAGAAATTAGTCATTTAATTTCAGGGTCAGAACAATGGTGAGCTTGCCTTTCTTGGCCACTATGCACTGCAGTGTTGGAGTAGGCCAGGATTTGAAGTCTTACATCTAAATAACATTTTTTCCTTAGAACAAAATCATTAGTGCTTGTTTCATTTAAACCCAATATTTGGGAAGTATAATTCTTTTTTTCAGAAGTACATTAATCATTTTAATTCTTGGTTATACTTTCCTTTTGGGTATTTAAGATCATACACTTGGCCCTTACAAACCAATTTAACTTTACTCTTAAGGTCAGTTGAGCATCTGTTCCTCAAGGGGAGTTCACATGGGCTTCAGAGGAGCACCTGGCTCCTTAGGCCTTTCTTTTACCAGTTCCACCTGTGTGAAGATAAGTCAGAAAGTCTTGCTAGACCATGGCTTCACTTAGAAGCATCAAGGAAATGTTTTCCTGTTCCTCCTCTTTGCAGACTGGATACTGGTTCAAGTCCTTCTAGTGAGGCCTCCATGACCTCCCTGAACAGGAGGACAGGTGACTCATCATAGTTACAGGACATTTTGAGAGATGCCCAGTCCCCTGGAACTTAGTTGACCTTGGAGGGCAAGAGACAAAAAAAGTGTCCCTTTAAATCCCTCTGACCAGATTAGCCTTGGCTTCTAAATATGGTTGTTAAATACCCAAGAGTAGTTCCACCAATCAATACTTTTAATAACTATATGTTATGTAGCTAAAGCTTGGGCAAAAACCAAACATATTTGTTCTTCAGACCATCCGAACCATCACCCCATAAATTCCAAGATTCACATACATAAGTCTCTCATCTTTTATACATTACAACACATTGTCTCAGACCTTCAATCACTTGCATAGACTTTCTCATTTTTCCCTTCCTAATCTGGAACTATCCAGTCATCATAATCTTCCTACATAGATCCTTAATAAAATATTTCCATTCTCATATCTTTCTAATACCTCCGTTCATCTTTTCATTTTCTTTCTTAGTACCATGAGATGTAATAACATTAAAATTTTTCTTCCTGGGTGTACTAAGCAATGTTTATTCCATTTCTAAGGCTCTAGTATCAAACCAATGTTTGATCATATTAAAGTTCACCCTGGGGAATGAATGACTTTACTCATACAGACGGGTGAGGTATACAGGTGACCTGAGAATAGATGCACTGTAAAGTCTTTACCTAGCATGGATGTTGACTTTTTTACAAACTTATGGGTCAAATTCTTTCTTTTAGCAGTCCCCAAATGCATGAAAAACATTTTAAGCACCTTTAGAAACTAACAAATGCATTATGGAAAACAATGTAAGATTTTAAATAGTTACTTTTAGAAATCAGCAAATTTACCTTATAGAGATGTTAAAATCCGAAATAATTTCCTTTAAAAACAGATAAAGATTTTATAAAAACAAATATCAGAATTTAAAATAGTTCCCTGTAAAAACCAGTCAATGCATAAGACAATGTCACTCTAAAAACCAGTAAATACCATGTTAAAAGTTAGAATTTAAAATAACTGTCATTAAAAACAGAGCAGAATGATACTAAAATGCTGATACTGTTTTCCTAATTCGACACAGAAACATATTAACCTTGTTACAAAAGACCATGGGAGAATCTCTTGCTTTTCTTTGATCCCATCAAGAACCCCAGTTCAAAGGAGAATGTGAAGCAATGTCCTCTGGATCTCTTCATTCCTAGATGTAATTTATGGCTGGGAGAAATTACTCAAAAAGAAGGCAGAAGGAATGAGAAGCTAGGTTAAAGGAAAAACCTTTTCCTGCAGAGGAACGGACTTGCTTTGTTTTACTCCCCTAATCACTATCCAAAGCAAGTACTGTGGATGGCTTCCTCCTCCTTGCCATATGAGACTTCTGCTCCCTCATTTGAAAAATGGATTTGAGCTCCAGTATCAACCATAAATTCTACTGGTTTCCCCCCCACTTTCAGGGTTACCCTAGGTTTGGGGAGGGGCACCGAAACCCGTCCCCTCTATTTACTATCCAAAGCCAGTACCTTTGGCTTGGCCCTCTTTTGAGGGCACTCTCTAGCCCAATGTCCTTCTTCTTTGCAGTACGCACACTGATTCTTTCTTAAGCGAGGTCGCTCTCTCTTACCTTCAGTTCTGTGGGTGTTTTCCTTTCCATTTGCTAGGTGCTGCAACCTCCTACGTCTTTCCTCTGGTTCCACAGTGGCAGCCAGTAGAACACTAGCAAGGTGCTGTGTCTTCCGCCACTCCGCTTTCTCCCGTCTCTCCTCTACACTTTCTCTTCCATTATACACTTTCTCTGCCACCTCAATTAAGTCCCTGATGCTTTTCTCACCTAATCTTTCCAATTTCTGTAACTTTCGTTTTATGTCTGGGGCTGACTGATTGATAAAGGCCAAAATAACTGCTGCTGCACTACTAGGTGCTTCCGGATCGTAATGTGTATATCTCCTGAATGCATCTTGTAACCTTTCTAAAAAGGCTGCCGGGCTTTCCTCTTTTCCCTGTCTAACATCATAAACCTTAGCCAAATTTGTGGGCCGTCTTGCAGCCGCTCTGAGACCTGCCAGCAGAGTCTGGCGATAAACCAGGAGGCTCTTCCTACCTGCTTCCGTGTTGTAATCCCAATCAGGTCTAGTGAGGGGAAAGGATTCCTCTATTAGAGCAGGGTCAATAGTAGGGTCTCCAGTAGGTCCAGGAACCAGCTTCCTGGACTCCACGAGCACCCTTTCCCTCTCCTCAGTAGTAAACAGGATCCGCAGCAGCTGCTGGCAATCCTCCCACGTAGGCTGGTGGGGGAAAAGGACAGTTTCAAGAAGGTTAATCAGCTCCTTAGGGTTATCAGTCTTCTCAGGCACAGCTGCTGCCAAAACCTCCACCTGTCTGGGAAGAAAAGCTTTAATCCATTGAGGGGGGTTTTCTACTAAATTCCTCCAGACTACTATATAGGGAATCTGATCAGGGTGGCCACTGCAAGGTTGAAACACGACTCTCTCAACTGCCCGGATGATGTCCAGATCAAAAGTTCCCTCTCTTGGCCATCCCACCTCAAAAGTGGGCCATTCATTCCTGCAGAAAACAAAGAATTTACTTTTTTTAACTAAAACAGAAAGATCATGTGCCCTAGAATTCACATCTTTAAAATGAGAAAGAACCAAATCCAAGGGAGTAGAAGGAGTCTGTCCCATATCGTCAGTCTCAGTCGTAAATACAGACAGAAATATCAACAGAGCAGACACAAACACAAAAACTCCTATTAGGACACGTCCCGGAAAGTTTCAAGAAGAAAATGAAAGTAAGCTGATAAGCTGACAGCAACCAGCTGTGCTGCAGGTGCGACCTGCAATTTCTTTCACCAAAAATGCTGAGGCCCCTTGCTTCTTCAAGGAGCTCTTTCAAATTCAAAGTCCAGTGTGAGGGATTCTACGTCCTCACCTCTGGGGGCCTGGAACGTCTTCCAGCCCCCTGTGGTTACGGTTGTCCAGCGCGTCCGCTCTAACCGCTCACAACCACAAACCCAAATACCTGAGCGCTCTCAGAGTGAAAGTGGAAAGGGACAGAACAAGTAACAGGAACAAGTAACACCAAAGACAGAACTTACCGGCCGGGTGGAGACCCTCCAGATTTGGTGTCCATGGGGTCCCTGGGAGGATCCCGCACGAGCCCCCAAAATGTTGTGCCCAGGTTATAGAATCCTCTCAAAAGACCACCATGGAGGTCAAATCTGATGCAAGAACAAAGGGTCTTTATTTACAAGCTCGAGCTCGGTCCACAGTCTGACACACCGCCGCAGCGGGTGATAAGACAGTGGCCCCGAGTGGAGGGTGAGGTGATGTTTTATAGGGTTAAAACAAAGAGAGGAGGGACAAGGGTTGGGATTGGTTAAGGAAGCCCACTGGCTCGAAAAAGCATCTTACTCATATTAAGGTAACAGGGCCTGTGGAATGTGCTTACCAGAGTATGCTTCAAGGTCTTGGGCTTATTTGGGTTTCTGATTCATGTCTTGGTCATCCTGACCAGATTCTATGCTTTCCCTTTAAGCCATGACAAAACCACCTGATATCTGAAGGCCACGTCCTTGCAAATGTTTAACTAGGGGGGTGGGAAAGAGTTTCTGAAGCCAGGAAGCCAAGCTTATGTGGCTGAGGCTTTTTCTAACAAGATGGAGTCAGATTTGCTGTAGCCTTCATTTTCCATTTCTGGGGGGTCCTTACAATATTAAAACCATAAGTATTGGGTGCTCACGTCCTACATAGAGTGCTTGTTGCAGTCAGAGACAACTTTGCAGAGTCAGTTCTCTCCATCCGCCTTTCTGTGGTCCCTAGGGTAGAACGCAGGTCATCAGGGTTACACGGTAATCATGTTCCTCAGTGAATCATCTCTCAGCCCCTAGACTTCTTTTCTGTTTGTTTTCTGAAACCCCTGTAGCCCTAGCTGGTCCTGAAACTCACTATATAGACTAGACTGGCCTCCGTTTCACAAGGATCCTCTGCTCTGCCTCTGCCTCCCTAGTGCTGGGACTAATGGCATGTGCTACCATATCTACTGCCCCTCAACACTGTTTTTTTAAAATCTTTTTGAGATAGGGTCTCCCTGTGGCTCCAGCTAGCCTGGAACTTGATATGTAGACCAGGCTGGCCTTGAACTCACAGAGATCCACCCACCTCTGCCTCCTGAGTTCTGGGATTAAAGGCATGAGCCACCATGCCCAGCTCCCCCCAGGCTTCTTAATGTTGTAGTTCGCTTTGTGAAATTTTGAGCCAAAGCCATTATCTAAAATATGAAGCACACCTTTGTTTATTGAGGTGTTACCAAAATTTAACACAAAAATTAGAAGCAACAGGGCTAGAGATATGGCTCAGTGACTGCTCTTGCAGAGGGACCCAGGTTTGGTTCCCGGCAACCATATGGTGGCTATCAACCATCCATAACTCCAGTTCCAGCAGATCTGATGCTCTTTTCTAACTTCTGAGGGCATTATACAACACATATGCACTTATATATAGGCAGGCAATATACTCATATATATAAAAAATAAAAATAATAGATAAAATACTTTTTAAAAATTAGAAGCAACATAAATTCCCATGTATAGGTTAAAAGATTAACTTTGTTGTATTTATTATGTGTGTGCATCTTTTTTAGAACTTTTTTCTTTTTATTATTTTTATTTTATGTGTATGAGTGTATTCCCTCATGCAGGTAAGTGCACCCATGTCATGCAATGACCGTGGAGATTAGAAGATGGCATTGGGTCCCCTGGTACTGGAGTTACAAACAGTTGTTAGTTGCTGTGTGGATGCTGGGAATCAAACCCAGGTCCTCTGGAAGAGCAGTCAGTGCTCTTAACTGCTGAGCCATGTCTTTAGCCCCAGAGCTTTTTAATAATTAAAAAATGTAGTTATGAAATTGATATACCAATGTAAATTTTTTTAAAGTGCTTTGTGGGGTTTTTTTTTTCTTTATTTTGGTTTTGGTTTGGTTTGAGACAAGGTTTTATTATATTTTGTTATGTAGCCCCGGCTGGTACTCATTATATAGCATAGATTGGCCTCAAATTCGTTACAGTTTGGGCTTATAGGGGTGTGTGCCAAATGTGTGTGCTTTTAAAATAAGCACAATTCAGACTACTGCCTTTTTAATGTGCTTTAGTGCTTATCCATAAACATTTATACCTTTTTGCTTTAATTAGTCTTGTGATAAGGTACATTCTCATGAGCCAAGCAGTGCACTAGAGTTGACTATATGGTAGCCTCTGGAGTACATTTTGGGTATTCACTGTTACCAGTTCCAAATGTGTAGGACTAATTTGAAGTCATCTAGATCTTTCAGGCTATATAGTACCCTGAAGGTTCATTTAATTCCAGAAATGGCCTGAGCCTTTCACTCTTCTGCTCCATTTGAATATGTTCATGTGTAAAAATTAAATAGAGCAGTGACTTTGAGGTATAGGTGTAACTGTTCATATGAGCTTCCTATAGGAAGTGAGGAACCACTGGAAGAACCTGAGCTGAGGGCTATAATCTGATACGTATTTTAGAAAGATCACATAGAAACAGCACAAAAAAATGGTGGTTACACAAATATGGTGGGTTCATAGATGACCATACTGCTCAATAGTAACCATGAACGTACTTCTGATGTTTGCAACACAACAGATGAACTCCCTGGTATTATGCTGAGCTACAGAAGCCAGGCACAGAAAGTACATATTGATTGGTTTTATTTATACAAGTCTCTGAAACAAGCACAGGTAATCTGTGGTGAAAGAAAGCAGCACAGTGCTTGCCCGAATGGGGCCAGGATACAATTGCTTGGGTTGATGTTCTTCATCTGATTGGAGTAGTGGTGCATGAACATTCACATCTATTAAAAGTCGCTGGGTGTGGTGGCGTACGCCTTTAATCCCAGCACTCAGGAGGCAGAGGCAGGCAGATCTCTCTGAGTTCAAGTCCAGCCTGGTCTACATAGCGAGTCCAAGCTAGCTAGGGCTACACAGAGACCCTGTCTCAAAAAGACCAAAAAGAAAAAAAAAAAAGATTTGTGGAACTAGCAGAGTGTGGTGGCACATACCTATAATATGCGCTTGGGAGGTGGAGGCAGTTTGAGGCTACATGAGACCCTGTGTGAAAAACCGAATTCATGGAACCCAGTACTTTAAATATGTGAGTTTTATTGAATATAAATGTTACTTCACCATTGATTTTTGAAAAGTTATTATAGAAATTCAATAATACATTAGGAAATTACAAGGCTTAAACTAAGTAGTGACAGTAAGAATAGAGAGTCGGAGAGTGGTGAGAGAAAATGATGGTTCGGTTAAATAGGGTTTACCAACTGAGCATGAGGGGTTGGCGGTGGCAATTAGGGTTAGCTTCAGGTTGATGGCTTGGGTACCTGAGTGGGTTGGTTTTACTCCCTTGGTTGCTATAGAAAAGCAGGTTTGACAGAGGAACAAGGGATGAGTTCTTGGCTCAGTCTGGTGAATTAGGACTAATGACTAATGAGTTTAAACTAATTAGATGGAGTATGTGATAGGCAAATATGTGGATATGGATCTCAGAAGATAAATCTAGGCTAAAATACAAATTTAGGAACTGTAGCTTCCATTTGATAGTTGAAATTATGATTTTGAATGGAACAGGCCAGCGTGAAGAGCCTACCATATGAATAGAGTTCAGAGAGATTATCTGTAAGGAAGGGCTGTGAATCATTGCACAAGTCATTAAAATACAGGTTTTGTGTAAATGGTTTTGCATTGTAAGATTTATATTTATGAGACCTAATGTTTGTACAACTTTATAGAGTACAACACAATAATCCAATACATGCATATAAAATATATAATGATCAAATGGAGGCTCTAAGCATTTCCATCTCCTCAAATATTAATCATTTCTGTGCTGGGAACTTTTCTAGTAAATATATCATAGATTTGGAGAGTGTTGAGATAAGGTCTCCTTGTAGCCCCAGCTGACCTGGAAATCCATACATAGACCAGACTGGCCTTGATCTCAAAGAGATCCATCTGCCTCTCTTTCCCACATGCTGGGATTAAAGGTGTGCACCACCATACCTGACTGTCATGGATTGTTATAACAAGTTTCCTCCTGGGCTGTGTAAAAACAGAACTAGTTCCTCTTACTGTGACAGTTCTCTTACCCAGCTTCTCTCTACCTTCTTTCCCTCCTGACCTTATAGGCTCTAGTGACCAGTTCCATTCCATTTTTTCTTTTTAACTTCACAAAGGAGAGAGAATGTGTGATAGATCTTTTGGTGTCTGGCTTGTTCATTTAGCATGACCTCCAGTTTCATTCATGTTAGTACAAGTGACAGGTTTCACTCTTCTTATGGATAAGTAATATTCCATTAAGTATATATACCATAATATCCTTACCATTTGTTCTTTGATGGACTCCTTGGTTCTTTCCCTTCTTTGACTATTGTGAATAGTGTTAGAATAAAAAGGAGTGTGAGTCTTTAAGAGGCCAATGTACATTGCAGAAATAACTTCTCTTTGATACAATGATTTCATTCCCTTTGGACATACACTCCAGTGGAGTGGAATTGCTGGATCATATGGTAGTTATGCTTGTAGTTTTTTCAGGAATCCTCAATAGCTGGACTTATGTACATTTCTACAAATAGTGCCTCTTCATCAATGTCTGTTGATTTTTTTTTTTTTTGCCTTTTCATTATAGCCATTCTAAATAGGGTGTAGTGATCTTGCTGTGGTTTTTGTGTTTCTGTGGCAATTAAAGTGATGTTGAGCATTTTTTTCATGTTTTTACTGGCTGTTTATATGTCTTTTTTCCAAAAATGTCTATAGGACATTTTGAAATTGGTCTATTCCAGGTTTGTGAAGATGTCCTTCCTTCTCCTGACCTCTCTCCCGTGCTTCCTCTTCCCCTTTACCCCCAGGATTCCTTTCCATTTTCCTGGCTCCTGCAGTTATATCAGGATATATGTTCACAGTTGGAATTCGGAGCCATAAACAAGAGGGAACATATGTCACTTCTGTTTCTGAATCTGTGTTACTTCATTTAGTATAACAGTTTGTAGTTCCATTCATTTACCTGCAGATTTCTTGATTTCAGTTTTCTTTACTGCTGAGTAGAACGCCATTATATAAATATAACACGTTTTCATTATCCATTCATCAGTGGAGGAGCATTTAAGTTCTTTCTCTTAGCTACTGTGGAAAGAACAGCAATAAACATTCTGTGAAAGAATCTTTGTAGTAGAATGAATCCATAGGGTATATGCCAGGGAATTAAGGTATGACCGAATCATATGGTAGATTTATTTTTAGTTTTTTAAATATTTTATCAATTTTATTTTATGTGTATGAGTGTGTTGCCTGCATGTATGTAAGTGCACCCATGCAGTGCAATACCCACAGAGGTCAGAAGAGTGTGTCAGATCCCCCTAGAATTGGAGTTATGAATGGTTGTTAGCCACTTGACTATCATGGATTATTATAACACGTTTCCTCCTGGGCTGTGTAAAAACAGAACTAGTTCCTCTTACTGTGACGGTTCCCCTTACCTAGCTTCTCTCTGCCTTCTTTCCCTCCTGACCTTTATAAGCTCTGGTGACCAGTTTTCCATTCCATTTTTTCTATGAGATCCTCTCACCATGTGGGTGTTGGGAACTGAACCCAGGTCTACTGCAAGAGCAGCCAGTGTTCTTAACTGCTGAGCCATCTCTCCAGCCCCATCTCTACCTCTTAAAGTAGTTTTGATTTGCATTTCTCTAATTACTGAGAGTACTGAAAGGTGAAAAAGGAGGGTGCTTTAACTGGGGAGGAAGTAGCAAGGGTTATATAGGAGAGATATGCAATGCCTGATGGTATTAAAAAACCAGAGGGAAATGTATTCGTTCAAAATCCTTCTGAAAAATATACATATAATAAATATTTGAGTACATGTGTATAGCTGAAGATTGTATAACAAAAAACTCAGTGCCAGACAGGAGAAACGTCCCTATGAATTGTTGGCCTGGGTAGTCCAAGAAACTCCCAAAATAACACAGGCTATTGCCACAGCCCTGGATTGCCTCCCAGAACTTGGCTGAAGACAGGCCTCACTTCAGACACAGGACTTGAAGAAGTGAACAGGAAGTGACCTGGAAGCCTCCTCCCTGAAGACTAGCTCTCATGTTATCATCATGGGAGACTATACATGCTGCCAAGGGAGAGAGCCAATCAGTGGTCCTACCCAGCTGTAAAGCTTAATAAATAACAATGACTGGCCCAGAAAACTATTGTTATTGGTGCAGTAGTGGCACTTTTATCTTGAGGGTAATCAACAGCTATCTAATTGTGATTAAGGCCAGTTCAATGGGAGGGAACTGATGTGTGGTAGTGTAAACATAGCCAAATACACATGGCTGGAGGGGGTCATGGATCCTAGAGAAAAAAATGACTTTTTTCCACATCCCTAGACCAATGTAATTTTTTACTGTAGTCAAAAAAAAAAAAAAAATATATATATATATATATACAGATGAGTATACTTCTCACCTCTCATCAAAGAAGCTTCTTTTTGCAACACATGGAGACTATTACAGAGACACAGAACTTTGCACAGATGCAAAGAATACATGTCTGTGAGACACTTAACCCTACCTGCCACATGTTCAGTGCAATCTGTATGCATAGAATAGATGCATCTCTCAACCCTCACCCGAGAAGTTTCATTATACAGCAGATGGTGATTAACCCAGAAACCCATAATTGGCCAATATGCAGAGAATAAGAGCCTCTACTTATCCCTGAATAGGACAGCTGTTTCTAACCTTGCCTCCCAAGGCTCAGGGATCATTGTGGAAGAGGAGAGGGAAAGACTGTAAGAGCCAAAGAGGGTGGATGCCCACAAGGAAACAGAGTCTTCCAGACAGTCAGTTACTCATATGAGCTCTCAGCAATGGTTACAGCATGCACAAGTCCTGTACAAGTGCAAACCAGACAAAATCCCAGCAAAGACATGGGGAAGAAATCCCAGTTCCTAAGGAACTCTTGGCAATTGATGGCTCCTAGGAAGGAGAAAGAACAGTTTCTTACAGGGATAGGATATTTGGTTGGCCCAGTGAATGGACCTACACTGAAGGATATTTGGGAACACAAATCTGACTCTATAAGCCATTTTTATCTATATAAGAGAATACATTAAATTAGGCAGGGGGAGGTGGGAGGGAAGTGCAGATGGGGAGGAAATCTAAATACCATCAAACTATATTGTATGAAAATAGCAAAAATTCAATAAAATACTTTTTTAAAAATTTAAATAAATTTATGATAAAACAAAAGATGTCCAGCTACATCCATTTTGAGCTATTAAAATATGAAAGATACTGACAGTGTGGCTCAGTTGGTAGAGTGCTAGTGTAGCATGCATAGAGCCCTGAGTTCAATACCCAGCACCCACATAAACTGGGTGTAGTGGTATATGTCTGTAATCCTAGCACTTGTGACGTAGATACAGGGAAATCAGATACAGGCCTTCCAGAGATGGAGGCCTGACTGCACGTATCTCCTTTAGAGTAAACTGCACACTCTGGTACGCTGTGATCTGATCTTGTGTTCCCACTCTCTTCGTTTCCCAGTAGTCATCTCCTTGTGCTTATTGGAGCCAAACTCAATATTTCTTGGTTCCTTATAGTTCTAATAATTTCCCACTCTGTTACACATGGTGTAGTGTTTTCCCACTCTGCTATTTCTCAACTGAATCCTGTCAATTTTCTTAAGTCTTTTGTTGTTTTGTTTTGAGCATCTCACTGTGTAGCCCAGGCTGGCCTCAGACCACATGACAGTCATCCTGCCTCAACCTCCTAAATTCTGGGATTACAGGCATGTGCTACCACACTCAGTCAGTTCTATTAAGTAGTAGAGAACAGTTTTCTGTGAATCCTTTCCTGGTGGTCCTCTCAGAAGTAATTTCTTCTGATTTTAAAAAATGTTTTATTTATTATTATTTTAATATTTATTTTTATTTTATGTGTATGAATGTTATGCCTGCATGTATGTAAGTGCACCTGTGTCATGAAGTGCTCGTGAGTACAGAAGATTGTGTCAGATCCCCTGGAACTGGAGTTACAGACAGTTGTTAGCTGCCATGTGGGTACTGGGAACTGAATCTGAGTTCTCTCCAAGTGCGGCCAGTGCTCTTAACTGATGAGCCATCTCTCCAGCCCTCTTCTGAATCCTTTTAATATTTCATTAAGTTAGTTGGTTGGATTTTAAAAGAAAATTTTATTTTTATTATTTTTAATTGTGTGTGTGTGTGTGTGTGTGTGTGTGTGTGTGTGTTTCTAAATGTGTGCAGAGACCAGACGTGTTGGATCCCCTGGAACTGGAGTTACATGCAGTTGTGAATTTTCATCGTGGGTGCTAGGAACTGAGCACAGGCCCTCTGCAAGAGAAGGGAGCATTTTTAGCTGTTGAGCCCTCTCTCTCCAGCTATACATTTTGCTTTTGGTATGTATTTGTTTTGTTTCTCGTTAGGTAGCCCTGGCTCTCTAAAACTGTGCTATGTAGACTAGACTAACATTAACTCAGAGGGATCCACCTGCCTCTGCCTCCTGATTGCTGGGATTAAAGGTATGCACCCCGATGCCCTGCCTTGTTTCTTTGTTTTGCAGTTGAGTCTGTATTGTTGCCCAGGCTGGCCTTAAACTACTACTGAGCTTAACTGAGTTTCATGCCTTACCTTCTAGATTAGCTAGTAGTACAGGTACGTAGCGCCTCACCTAGCTTATATCAGTTTCTGTAATACATTTCTAAACCAAAAACTTAGTGACTTAAAATAATGCAATTTTATTATCTCACAGTTCCCATGGATTAGGGGTCTAACCAGTTTAATTGACTCCTTTGCCTTGGATGCCTCAGGCTATAATCAGAATGTCAATTGTGCTGTAAGTTTTGTTTCTAAGCTCATTTAAGTTATTATCAGAATTCTGTTCCCTGTAGATCCCCATTTTATTGCTAGCTGTTGGTTGCAAACTACCTTTGGCCTTTAGAAGCTACCTGCATTTCCTTGCCTTTATGACTGCTTAAGCTATCCTTAAGAAAACTTACAGCATGGATGTCTGTGTTTTTCCAGACCACCAGTCTTTTTGCTTTGAATCTCCCCTATACCTAGATTTAAGGAGCTTATATCAGGCCCACTCAGATAATCTGCCTTTTGATTAACTCAGAGTGATGACCATAATACTCATAGGTGATGCCCTTACTCCTGGGGAGAAAATTAAACAAGGTATGTACACCAACAGACAGAGAGAATTCTACTTATCACATTGTACTTCCATCCTTTCTCCAGAAATGATAGTCTTTGGGATATTTTACTCATTTAATATCTCTACTAATCTTACTGTCACCTGTAGTTTGTTTTACCATTTAAAAAAAGTGAGTATTTTGACTGCATGCAGTAAGTGCACCTGTGAAGGTACGGAGGCAGGACTGTTGTTAGCCATCTCTTCAGCCCTGTTTTACTTTTTATAAAAGAAAAAAATTACTACTCTTATTTTCAGTTATCAACTGAATTTCAATATCAATATAGAAATAAATACTTTTTAATTAAAAATATTTTATTTATTATTTTTATTTTATGTATATGAATGTATTGCCTGCAGCAGGCTGGCCTGATGGTCTTCCTGCTTCTGCTTTCCATGTCCAGGGATCATAAGCATGTGCCATCACGCTCAGTTTTTCAGCCTCTTTTCTTTCTTTTCGTTCCTTCTCTTTATGGTAAAATAAATATCATTATATAGTACAATCAAACTCATTCATTATATTTGCCAACATAGTTTTCTCCTCCACGGTTGTTTTCAGTACTTATGTGTCAATTTGGACTTGTTTCTCATTTTGAAGTACCTTTTCATTAGTTCTCATACTGAAGATCTGTGACTGGTATTAAGGTTTGAATGTAAAATGTCCCTTACAAGCTTGTGTGTTTGAATACTTGATCCTCGGCTGGTTACACTGTTTTGGGAGGTTGTAGAACTGTATGGCCATGAGACCTGGCTGACATAGTTTTAACCATAGGGGCAGGGATAAAATGTTGTAGTCAGCCTTGCTTCTAGCCCAAGGCCTTTGCTTCCTGATCCACTTTGATATGTGAGCAATCTTCCATCAGGGACAGGAGCTGCCAAGAATTCCTTGCCATGAAACTGTGAGCCCGAATCAGTTCTTCCCCCAAGTTATTTTTTTTTTGTTTGTTTGTTTGGGTTTTTTTTTTTTTTTTCAGTTATCTGGTCACAACAGTGAGAAAGTAGCTAATATAGAAATGGACAATGGATTCGTGATTATGGCAAGAAACTGACCATATTGGAAGTATTTTGTGGGAAGAATATAGAAGAGTTTAGAGCTGAGGGGGAAGGAAGCCCTAGAAAGCTGTAAGGAGAGCTTACAGCTGTGCCAGTGATGGTGAGGAACATTAGAGTGATAATAGAAAGGCAGACAGTTAAGGCTCATGGGTCGTCGTAGGGGAACAGGGCTCCCCTGGGAATGGGACAGGAGGCCAGTAGAACTGCATTCTGGCTACATTCTGCTTGTGTCCTGAAAGTGTGAGTGAGACTCAGTTAAAAAGTAATGGAGTAATTTGTTTGGCACAGGAAATTGCATGATAGTATAGCATCAAGGCTGTGGACAGAGATACTGCTCACCTCCCTTAGCCAGATACGTAGCAAGAAAGAACAGAAAGCAAAGCAGAAAATGTACAGTTGGAGGTCTCGGAGAGAGGACTTAACAGCTCAAAACGCTCCCTGCTCTTGCAGAGGACCTGAGCTCGGTTCCTAGCACCCACATCAGGCAGTTCACAATTTTATGTAACTCCAGTTCCAGGAGCTCTAACACCTACCCCTTGAAGGCACCTGCACACACTCAGACACACACAATTAAAATAATAAAAATAAATGCTGGGTGTGGTGGCACATGCCTTTAATTCCAGCCCTCAGGAGGCAGAGGCAAGTGGATCTCTGTGAGATTGAAACCATCTTTGTCTACGTGGTAAATTCTAGGCGTGCTGGGATTAGGGAGATCTTGTCAAAAAGAAACAGAAAGAAATATAATAATAAAAATGCATCTTATTTTCAAGTGTGGTTTGGCCAAGCCAGGAAAGGAGAATGAGTTTAAGGTTTCAAGAGAAGCAGCTTTAAGGCGGGGCATGGTATTACATGCCTTTAATACCAGTACTGAGGAGGTAGAGGCAGGTGGATCCCTGTGAGATAGAGGTCAGCCTGGTCTACATATGAGTTCCAGACCAGCTGGGGCTATAGGGAGACCCTGGCTCAAGGGGGAAAAAGTATCTTTTAAAAAACAAAAAGAATAAGCATAAAGAGAAACCTTGCATTCTGTACTATTGACAGTAAGAAAGCAGTGCTTAGGGCAACACACCACCCACTGAAGGCTTTAGATTATAAAAATTCAAATTTACTTGAAAGGAGACCATCTGAAGAGACAGTGCTGCTGCAAGGATGCCCTGATCAAAACAGCCTCCGGAGCTGGAGAGATGGCTGAGCAGTGAAGAGCGCTGTGCTCTTGCAGAAGACCTGGTTCAGTTCCCAGCACCCACATGGTGGCCACAACCATCCATACTTCCATTCCAAGAGATCTGACGCTCCTCTGACCTCTGCAGGCATTGCATGACATGGATGCACTTACACACACATGGGCAAAATACTCATAAACATAAAATAAAAGTAAACAAATGAATGAAAGAATAATAACAACCTCCTAAGAAAATGTTTTCTTAGTTTTAGGTGCCCAAGTTCACAGGGACTGCTATAACTGGTGAAAGTGGGCCAGACAATATCTTGAAATGACCCCAGAATTGGATTGATAACATCCATATAGTGCTGGTTTTGTAGACATACAAAATGTAAGAGTCTTGCTCCATGGTTCTAGAAAGCCAGTGAGGCCAGGGAGAATGTCACAGGATCAGAATCCCTGCAAGGGGGTCCTAAAAGCTGTTGCATTGGAGACCCTGGAAGGTTACAGGTGCCAGAATCATGAGATGTCTATCAAGACCTTATCTAAAAGTCAAAATAAAAAGTGGGCTAAGGGTATGGCACAATGGAAGATCTTACCTTGCCCAGGGCTCAGTCATTAGTCACGTGCTGAAAGTCTTTAATGGAAAATTGGTTTGTAAATTGATACAAAGTGTTTAGCATCTTTCCATGTCCTTTGAGTTCAGAAGTAAAATTTGATTGGTGTCTGTTTATTTGGATTCCTCTGTGGCCTTTGGGTTAAATAAAATGTATAGGAAACCATCACTTTTAACAGTCCCTGCATTAAGTCCAAAAGAAGAAACCAAAAGGTAATCACTCTGACTGAAGTTCTGAGTTGAAAAGCTAAAGTTGTTAATCTGATCTTTAAAGAAATAAGTATGGAGAGATCTGCTTACATCCATAAGCAAGCCAGTTTTCACCAGCAAATTATTTTTAAAGGGAACTTAGGGGCCAGTGATGGCTCAGAGGGTAAGAGAGTGCCTCCTGCCAAGCCTGAGTCTGATCCCAAGGACCCACATGGTGGAAGGAGAGAGCATACTCCCCAGCCTCCACATGCACACACACAGATGGAGAAATGCATTAAAAAATTTAAATAAATAATACTAAAATCATCAGTCTGCTTTTTGTTCTCTGTGTCTACTTTTCTCAGCTGTTTTCTGTCTATAAAGCCCAACTTCTTGGCCCATTTAAGCACTTATAAGATGCTTACGATGAAGTGTTGCTTGATTTTAGAATTGCAATAAGGTCTTTAAAGCTTTTGTTTTTTGACATGGTGTGAGTGAGTGTGTGTATATACAATTATATATGTAATTGTATATATGTCAGTATGCATGAATATGTGTATATAATTAGTTCAGTAGATCAATTGTGTTGAATGCTGTCACAGGGAGGTACCTATATGAATTAGTGTATAACAGCCTTACTGAATTCAAGAGTGCTGGATTATCTTTAAAATTAGTTTTTTTTTTCCTTTGTCTTTGTTTTTGAAGCAAAGCCTCACATAGTCCAGGCTGGCTTTGAGCACTGATTTTCCTCCTTCTGCCTTCCAGTGCCTACTGTCATTATAGGTGTGCGCCATCGTGACCAACTTCTTGTCAAATTCTTATACCTAGTGTTTTCATTTTGTTTTTATATGCACCTATGGGGTGTTACTTATCTGTAGATAAGGTGATTAATATATTCTAAATTAAGTGACTCATTAGGTTTGATGGAGATCTGCATTTTTAAATTTGGGTGTTGGGGAGTTGGAGAGATAGCTGAGTGGTTAAAAGAACTTGCTGCTCCTGCAGACGACCTGAATTTAGTTGCCAGCCCCCATGTGTTAGACCATAACCATCTGTAACTGAAGATCCAGGAGATCTGATGCCCGCTTTTGGACTCCGCAGGCATCAGGCACATACGTGGTACACATACATGTAGGCGTCATACACATAAAATAATAAATCTTAAGAGGTTGGAGAGATGACTCCAACAGTTAAGAGCAGTGGCTGCTCTTGAAGAAGACTCAGGTTCCATTCCCAGCACCCACATGGCAGCTAACAACCATCCGTAAGTCCAGTTCTAGGGGATCCAACACCCTCTTCTGACCTCCACAGGCATTGCATATGGGTGCACTTACATACATGTAGGCAATACATTCATACACATAAAATTAAAAAAAATTTAAATCTTAAAATATTTTATGTATTTAATGTGTATGTATGCATGTTTGTGAGTATGCACATGTGGTTGTCAGATCTGCTGGAACTAGAGTTACAGACCCTTGTGACCTGCCCAGTTTGGGCGCTGGGAACCAAACACGGATCTTCTGCTAAAACAATATGTGCTCTTAACCATTGACCCATCTCTCCAACTCTAAGATATATATATTTTTTCTTTTCTTTGTTTTCTTTTTTGAGACAAGGTCTCACTGTGTAGCTCTGACTGTCCCGGAGCTCCCTATGTAGACCAGGCTGGCCTTGGACCACAGAGATCTACTGGCCTCTGTCTCCTGAGTGCTGGAATTAAAAGATATGCCATCAAACAAGATCTGCATTTTTTTTTTCTTGTTGTTTTGTTTGTTTCTTTATTTGAGACAGGATCTCCTTGTAACCCCAGCTGGCCTGGAACTTATTGGTGTAGACCAGGCTGGCTTCCATCTCACAGAGAACCACCTGCCTCTACCTCCAAGTGCTGGGATTAATTAAAGATGTGCACCACCTGTTTTTTTGTTTTTGTTTTTTTGGTCTTTTTGAGACAAGATCTCCCTGTAGTCCCAGCTGCCTTATAAATACTATGTAGCCTAAAATGGCTGCATCTCACAGAGATCTACCTGCCTCTGCCTCCTGAGTACTGGGATTAAAAGTGTGTGCCACTGTGGAGAGATTTTTGAGAAAGGGTCTCCCAGTAATTCCACCTGGTCTAGGGCTCCAGGCTGGCCTCCAACTCACAGATCAGCCTGCCTCAGCCTCTCCTCCCTAATGCCCTGAGGAGGTCAGAATTGTGTGGTGGTTCCCCTGAAACTGGAGTTACAGATGGTTGTTAGCCACCATTTGGGTGCTGGGAATTGACTCCAGTTCCTCTGCAAGAGCAATCAGTGCTCTTAATTGCTGAGCCATCTCTCCAGCCCCAGCTCTGTATTTTTAAGCGATAAAAGTGATACTTGATAAAAGTGATAAAAGGTATACTTGATATATAAAGAGACATAGTGAAGAATGAATGTTATTGTAAATAGGAGATTAAATTTGAGGAAATAATAATCTTTAAAAAAAATAGTAATAAATTCTAGACTCTGACAAGGGGATTCCAAAGAAATAGTGAATTATCTCCTTGGGCACCAAGCATCATACTTTTTCATTCCTGCATTGTATTCACTTAGTTAATCCTGTGCACGATTCTAACAGAATACTGCAGACTAGGTAATTTATAAAGAACAGAAGTGTATGCCTCACAGCTCTGGAAGCTGGGAAGTCCAAGATCTGGGCCTCTCATCTGGCAACATATTCTGGCTGTACCATCCTACAGTGGGAAGGCAGTTCTTCTTTGTGGTGTTAATGCTTGCAGAGCTATCAATGGAACCTGCCTACTCATCCCTTATTGAGCAGCTCTTGTCAGGAAGTTCTTTTCTAATTCTAAAAGGAAGAAAATGCCTCCTAAAGGAAAGGGTCATAAATCTGTTTTATTTACAAAAATATTGAATTACAAAGTATTTTGTAAACAACATTTATAATTGATAGGATAAAAACAACCTAATATAGATTTAAATAAGTCCTTAATTGTATATCTGATTTTCATATTTATCTCAACTGAAATCATAAAATAATTATAAACAATAATCTTATATGTAGTTACTATCTTCTCTATAAGTGTTCTTCATCCCTTAATGTTTCATAACCATAATTGTTCTCTTAATTCATCAGGTTCATGAATTGACTTTGTTTACCAATGGGGTAGACCATTGGGGGCTTTGTTAAATTAGACATCTAATCTAAACATTTTAAAAACATTTTTAATTCAATTTATGTGTGTAAGTGTTATGCCTGCATGTGTGTAAGTGCTCCAGTGTCATGCAGTACCTGTGGAAAACAGAAGAAGGCATCAGGCAGATCCCCTGGAACTGGAATTATGGATGGCTGTTAGCCACTACATGGGTGCTGGGATTTGAACCCTGGTCTTCTGTAAGAGCAATCAGTGTTCTTAACCACTGAGTCATCTCTCTAGCCCCATAAACATTTTTTTTCATGACTTTTGAGCCATAATTCTCTGAGACCTCTAATGTCTACAGTAAAGCTGTACAATTTAGCTGTATAATTTAGGAAACCATTACTACTTAATGTTAACTGTTAACTAGACCAACTTCTGCAATATAAATTATTTCATGCTTATAGGAAGCCCTGATAAAATTAGAAAACAAACCCCATTCATCTAAAAAGTAATAACTTCTTTGGGTTGAGGAGATAGTTCAGTCAATAAAGTGCTTGCTACACAAGTTTAATCCCAAAGACCCATGTAAAAAGCCAGTTATAGTACCTGGTGCTTGTAATCCTACCACGGGGAAGGCAGAGACAGGTAGACGGGTAGAGATGGGATTTCTGGACAGCCAGCTTAGACTATGAAAGATCCTGTCTCAAAAAATCAAGGTAGATGGCTCCTGAAGAAGGACACCTGAACTGGGTGTGGTAGAACAGACCTTTAGTCCCAGCACCTGGGAGGCAGAAGCTGGAGGATTTCTGTGAGATCGAGGCCAGCCTGGTCTACATAGGGAGTTCCAGGTCAACTGAGGCTACAGGGAACCCTGTCTCAAAAAAAAAAAAAAAAAAAAAAAGAATGACACTTAAGCTTGACCCCTGGTCTCCACAAGCAGTGCACACATACACACATGTGCACCAGCACACATGTTCATACACACAAAAAACTTTCTAAATATAGATCTGTTGCAGTGAGAGATTGGGAATTTGTGTTTGGTCGTGTCTAGCCCAGTTTAGAGAAATAATACTTATTTCAAATATAATTGATTTTCTAATAGAGAATACTTAATGAAGGGGCTGGAGAGATGGCTCAGTGGTTAAGAGCACTGGCTATAATGGCAGAGGACCTGGGTTCAGTTCCCAGCACCTGAATGGTTGCTAACAACCATCTGTAACTCCAGTTCCAGGGAATCCAACACCCTCTCTGACCTCTGAGGGCATCACACGACATACATGCAGGCAATATACCCATATGCATAAAATAAAAATAATAAAATATTAAGGAAACACATTTTTAAAAAGAAACTAATTAATGATTTTTTTATTTTAGGGAATGTTGTGGGCAACTTAGGACATTCTTTCTTCAGTCAAAGTTTCCTCGGCAGTAAAGAACATGGTGGATTCTTATATGTAACATCTACCTACCAGTCACTGCAAGACCTAGTACTTCCAACCCCACCTTATTTGTTTGGGATTCTCATCCAAAAATGGGAAACCCCTTGGGCCAAAGTGTTTCCCATTCGACTGATGTTGAGACTTGGAGCTGAATATCGACGTGAGTAAAAAAATCTTCAAAGTCATATTGCCAAAGCATGCATAATGATAAAGCAAAGCTTGACATACTCAGATCCCCCTCTGTTTGGAAATACATTCAGTAAAAATAATCTTGAAAATAGATAAGCTAAATATGATTAATGTCTATCTTTGTCTATAACGGGAAACATGAAGCATATCAAATGAGGAAGTTGATGGTATTTATTACCTTGTGAATTTACTCTTTTATGATTCATTAATTAAAAACAACATCTTTAAAAAAACTTAAGCCAGGTGGGGTAGTGCACACTTTTAATCCCAGCACTTTGGAGGCAGAGGCAGGAGGATCTCTGTGAGATCAAGGCCAGCCTGGTCTACAGCATAGCAAGTTCCAGACCAGCTAGGGCTACAGAGACACTCTATCTCAAAAAAAAAAAAAAAAAAACAAAGTTAGTTTGAACAAATAGCTTTATTGTTTATAGTATGTCTAGAATATGGTCAGCATATTTGTTACCAATTGGTTAGAAACAGTTACGGAAACTACATTTTACTTAATCCTGACTATTAGGAAGCTGGTGGTGTGGAGACCTCTGTCAGGTCTCGGCCCATGCCTATAGCAGAACAGCTAAGCTGTAGTATGTGTGTGGTTTGTTTTTAAAGACTTTAAAGATTAAGTGCAAGCTTTGCCTTAGCTTTTAGATCTTCACCTACTTAAAAGTGCGTGTTTTAATACTCAAAATACTCATTAGGGCCTCAGTTCCACCATTTACTAGCTCTGTAACTTTAGGCAAGTAATCAAGTTTTCTGATAACTTTTCACTCAAATTCTGATTGTCAGGGGTTTCTGGTTGTTGTTTGATTGTTTTATAATTGGTAGTCTTAATGCTTGCCTCAAATGTTTATACTAGATTGTTGAATCAAATGCAGTAATAAATGAAATATTTTATAAGCCATGAAATGAACTTCAGTTCTCAGCAAGTCATTTTATTCTGTTTATTAGTCATTGACTAAGAATTCCAGATCTATCATGTTTCCTGGGTCCTGAGAATTCAGAATGGCTAAGATATGGTCATGCAATCTTAGGACTCTATTTAAGGGTTATGAACAGAAATTATGATTGCAGTGGTATATTGTGTTAAGAACCAGTGCTTATAGTTAAGTTCTTTGGGAGCACCAAGATGATCTTTTCCTTGATCAAGAATGAAGGAGTTGAGTAAGAAAATACTTCTCAGATAAAGAGATTTCTAGGTGGAACTCTGAAGACAATGAATCAGTAGAATGAAGCAAGGAGAGAGGAGGACTGCTTATGGAGAAAGCAGCCTGTGTTTCTCTGTCTTATACTGACATTGAGAGATGAGCCAGCCGAGCATGTCACCTGGTATTGGTCTCTCCTAAGGAGTTCTTGGTTGGTAGTTACTGAAGAAGGAATTCTTAAATTCTTGAGCATTGGGGAATGAGGAGGTATTTGTTTCCTGGATCATACCAATCCTGTTTGCTTCATGGGCCCCATGGGTTACTTTTGAAACAGATGCATCAAAAGACTTATTCTGGTTATCAAAAGACTAACTTTGGCTCAGTTACCAAGCAATTATTTTTGAACCCAAAACTTGTTATGTCATAATTAACCATTGTAATTATATTTTAAATTATTTAAGCCATGATGTCTCTTTTCCTAGAAATTTAAGCTATGAAACTTAGTCTGATAATTTCTCATTTCTATAGTTTACCCCTGTCCACTGTTCAGCGTCAGATTTCGGAAGCCTTTATTTGGAGAGACTGGGCATACCATCATGAATCTTCTAGCAGTAAGTTGGGAATCTTCCTCTTTTCTTTCTGGAGCTTGTTTGGGAGAAAGGAGAAAAAGATTTTATTATTTTGTTGACAGTTGTATTTCTGTTGCTTCAAGCAGATAAAGCTGGAGGAAAACAGAATATATAATTTTCCTCTCCACTGTTCTCTCATTATTTATTCTGCATATGTGCAGACTGATTCTTTTGGACAAAATGCTTTTCTATTAAAGTTTTTGCTATGTATATACACAGGCTTAGGTCAATCCTGGATATTTGGAGTGAGTGAAGTTTTCTCAAGTCATATCACTTCCTAGAACTCCTTGTTAAAGTCTGCCTAATCTGCATATGTGTATTGCCCCAAACAGGCTGGCAACCTGAGGGCTAACATAGCTATTGGTCGTGTGTGTGTGTGTGTGTATTCATGTATCCGAATGTGGGCATGTGCATGCCACAGTACATTTTGGAGTGTAGCCACGGTTTTTTTGCCTTGTTAGTCACTACTGTGTGAACTTCATGAGTTTGCCCTCAAACTTCCAGGGATTCTCCTGTTTTCCCCAAGGGACACTGCAATCCCAAATACTTGGGTTATGTCCGGATTTTACTTGGGTTCTTGGGATTCAAACTTAAGTCCTGATGCTTGCACAAGAAGCATTTTTACTCACTGAGCCATCTCCCTAGCCCAAAGATTCCTTTTTATTAGTGACTGACATTATCACTCCCATAGTAGGGACTGAATGAACTTGAGGCCTCAGACATGCTAGGCAAGCACTCTACCATCAATTAACATCCCCTAACCTCCAACTCCAGCCCTATTTAATTAAAAAACATTTTTTTTTGCAAAATATTTATATAATCTGGGGCTAGAGAGATGGCTCAGTGATTAAGAGCACTGGGCTGCTTTGGCAGAAGACTCAGGTTTGAATCTCAGCACACACTTGGTGACTAGCAACCATCAGTAACTCCAGTTCCAGGGAATCTAATGCCCTCTTCTGGCCTCTGTGGGCATTGCATGACACAGGTACACTTTCATTCATGCAGGCAGCAAATACATTCATATACAGTTTTTAAAAAATTATATGATTTGAAGAGAAACCAGAGAACTTTTATGTAGTTGACTTCAAATATGTAATCTTCCTGCCCTGGCCTCCAAGGTATTTGGATTACAGATGTGTTCCACCAGGTCTTGCTTTTTTTAAAAAATAAAAAGCTATTTATTTATTTGTCGGAGGGGAGTGTATGTGTGTGTATAGAGGCCAGAGGACAACGTTGGGTATCATTCCTCAGAAACACCATCCACCTCATTTTCATACAGGGTCTCTCACTAGCCTAGCCCATTAGACTAGGCTGTCTTACCAGCAAACCCCAAGAGTCCTCCTGTCTCCGCCTCCCTAGCTCCCCATTTCTCCTCCTAGCTATTTAAGTGAGTTCTAGAGATTGAACCCAGGTCTTACTTGCAAGGCAAGCACTTTTCTAGCCAAACCATCTCCCCATTACTACACTTTTAACAGTGCTCCATAACAAGTAAATGATTCCAGTTAGCAAACATTCTGTTTACATACTACCTTTCCCTCATCAAATGACCCAACAGGAATCAAGGAAATATCTGGCAAGGTCACTGACTCACCTCTACTGTTCTTACTTGAAGTTCAATGGTTTTCAAGAAAAACACTTCTGAGTGTGTTATATGCTGTTTGTCTAATTTCAGAGCACTGCAATGATTATTTCTGTAAACCTTTTACCCATCCTTTAATTCCTTTGTTTGTTTCTTTTTCTCCCTATCTCTGGATCTTCCTGCTTCATCTTTCCAGGTACTAAGACTGCAGGCATATGCAAGCCTGCCCTTCATTTAGTTGCTTTTTAAAAGTGGATTTCCTGATGTCCTCACTCTTCATGCTGAAAGTTGTAGTTCCAGCTATCTTTTTTTTTTTTTTTTTTTTTTTAGGGAGAAAGGACTCATTTTTAAGGATTCGGTCTGCCATGGTCACATTGCATCTTGTATTAGTTACTTTTCTGTTGCTGTAATAAAACACTATGACCAAAGAAATGTATAAAAGGAAGCGTTTACTTACCTTACAGTTCCAAGGAATCCATCTTGGTGGGGAGGCATGGCGGCAGAGGTGGCTGGAATAGGAGCAGAAATTAAGTTCACATCTTCAGGCACAGGAAACAAAAAGTGACTGGAAATCCAGCAAGACTTGAGAACTCTCTAAGCCCGCCCCCAGTGATGTGCTTCCTCCAGCATGGCCACACCTTCCGAGACATCCCGAAACAGCACCACCAGCTGGGGACATGATGTTCAGTACCTGTGGGAGACATTTTCATTGAAACCACCACATCTGTAGTCAAGAAGCAAAGCACAGCAAATGCTGGTGCTCAGCTGACTTCCTTCTTTTAAAAAATTTACTTTTATTTTATGTGTGTGTTTTGACTTGCATGTATGTAAGTGTACCATGTCTGTGCAGTGCCCTCGGAGGCCAGAAGAAGGCATCAGATCACCTAGAACTGTCATTACAAATGGTTATTAGCCTCCATGTGGGTGCTGGGAACCGAACCTGGGTCCTCTGCAAGAGCAGCCAGTGCACTTAACACTGACTCTCTCCATCTCTTACTTTCTCCTTATTCTCCATGGAATAATGCCTCCCACAATCTAGATAGTCCCTCATAAGCTTACCCAGAGGCTAACAAAACCTAGATAATCCCTCACACGTGTGTCCAGAAGCTTGTCTCCTAGGTGATTCGAGATCCTGTCAAGTTGACAATATCAGTCATCACACTCCTTTATTTTTAAAATCAGCTATCTTTTTCAAAAAAATATGTATGAATGTATTGTCTGCATGTAGATAGGTGCACCCATGTCATGCAGTGCCTGCAGAAGTCAGAGAGGGTGTCAGATCCCCTGGAACTGGATTTATGAACCATTGTTAGCCACCACGTGGGTGATGGGAATTGAACCCAGGTCCTCTGCAAGAACAGCCAGTGCTCTTAACTGCTGAACCATCTTTCTAGCACCAAAATCATCTATCTTTTAAAAATATTTGAAAGCTAAATCTGGTGACTCAGTCCTGTAATCCTCATTGGAAGAGCACCACAAGATTGAGGCCAGCCTGTGCTACATAGTTATGGGACAGCTTGAGTTACATATACATAGCAAAACCAGCTAAAACAGCAAATAATAAAAACAGTGGCTGTGGTTGGCACACACCTGTAATTCAGCACTCAGGATGCAGAAGCAGATGGATCTCTGTGAGTTCAAGGCCAGCCTGGTCTACATATCAAGCTTTAGGTCTGCCAAGACTATACAGTGATTCACTGTCTAGAAAAACAAGAAAGAAAAAATAATGACATAAAATAAAGAGATTTGAGTATTGAGAAAAATTTGAAGATTTAATCCATGTTTTTACTTTTTCTAATTCCTCATTCCTTTGTGTAACTCTACTCCGTCTGCTGTCATTTTCCTTCTTCCTGAATAATTGTGTATGATGTATGTGTGGTCTTGGTGTGCTGAGTTGGTTATCTCTTTTTACACGGATTCCAGGAATCAAACTCAAGTCATCAGGCTTTGGAAGAAAGTACTTTACCCACTGAGCTCCCTCATTGACCAGCCTGTAGCATTTTTTATCCTGTATGTTTGCATTTCTAAAACTTTATTTCATTTTCCTATTTAAAAGAGATTTCTAAATGGGACTTGTGAGGTGGCTGAGTCAGTCAAATAGGACCTGAGTTTGGATTCTCAGCACCTGCGTAAAAAGCTGTGTGTAGCAGCGAGTATGTAATTCAGCACTGGGGAGATAGAAACAGAAATATCCCTAGGGCTAATTAGCCAGCCCGTCCAGCCTAATCAACAACAGTGAAAGACCTTGTCTCAAAAATAAGGTAGACAGTTATTGAGAAAGACCCCGAACACATAAGTGCACATATAAACATATGCACAGCATGAAAAAAGATGTTTTGCTACTGACTATTCTGTTCTTTAAATTTTTTATTTATTTATTTTTATGTGTATCAGTGTTTTGCCTGTATGTATGCCATACAGTGCCCATAGAGGCCAGAAGAGGGCTTCACATCCCCTGAACTGGAGTTATGGATGACTGTTAGCTGCCATAAGGGTGTTAGGAACCTAACTTGGTTCTGCTGCAGGAGAAGCCAGTGCCCTTAACCACTGAGCCCCAACTGTTTTGTTCTTTGAGGGTTGGTTGGTTTGTTGGTTGGTTGGTTTTGAGACAGGAGCTCATATATCCCAGGCTGGCCTCTCACTGGCCCTGTTGCCAAGCCCTTGAACATCTGATTCTCCTTCCTGAAGAAGGCTGAGATCACAGCCATGTGCCGTCTTGCCTGATCATATGCAATGCTGAGAATTAATCACGGGTGCATGCTGGGCAAGCACTCTGCCAACTGAACTACATCCTTGACCTGTTGTTAAGTATTGTAAAGATGTCCCATTGTCTTCTGGGATTTTTATTTGTTTCAGATGAGAAATCCATTTTTCCTCTTACCCTTTTTTTGCATAATGTTGTCTTCTTTGATTGCTTTTATTTTTAATATGTTTGATGGTTGGTTGATTTGAGAGAGGGTCCTCCTATGTAGCTCAGGCTGACCTCAAAATCACTATTTTCTTGCTTTAGTCTCCCGAATGCTGACCTTGCAGGTGTGGCGTCACCCTCCTGCTCACCTTTTTCCTCTCTCCTCCCTTCTTTCCTTTAGGGACTCCAGTTGCATACACATGAGGCTGTTTGAGATTGTTTCACAGCTCAGTAGTTTTATTTTAATTTTTTTCATGCACAAACACATTGTTTTTACAAATTTCTATTTCATTTATTATAGCTTTTTAAAGTTATTGCTAGACCTTCAACTTTGACAAATAAACTTTTGTTTTTTTCCAGTGTTTAAGCTGATATTAATTCCATCCATTAAAAAAAAAAATCTCAGGACATCTTTTCTTGGGTCATTTTATTAATGTTGCTTTTTTCCCTCCCTCTCTCCTCCTTCCCATCCTTCCTTCGATCTTTCTCTTGAGACAGGATCTCCCTGTGTAGTCCAGGCTGGTATTGAACTTGCTCTTTCTCCCTTGTTCCTTAAAGTAGTCAAGATTACAAACATGTGACAGGATACCTGGCTTGAGTCATTTTCAGCATCATACCCATTTACTCAACTTTTTGACTCTAGAATGTCATTGTGATTGTGGTGCCCTCAGTAGATAATCCAGCCTCCTCCCTCAGTGCAGTCCCTTTCCGTGGCTTTCTTCCCAGTCACTGCCTCCCTTATTTCACGGTGTTTTTTTCCTGCTTTTTTGCATAGTTGCTATTTTTCCATTAGATGCCAGACACAGTGATTTCAGTGTGTGGGATACTGGATATTTTTTGTTTTCCCATCGATATTGTTTGTTTGATTGAGGCTGGGTCTCCCAAATGCTGAGATTAAAGCCTGTGCCACCACACCTAGCTCCCATCAATATTCTTGAGCTCTGTTGCAAGTAACACAGTTAAAATACTTAGAATACCCTCCTTTTCTCATTCTAGTCTATCTCTGTGGTTGTCAGTTCCATCTTCTTTGCAGTCCTGACAACAAAATTTAGAAACATTTAAAAAATATTCTTGTTTGTTCATAGTCCATATCCATTCCAATGGCAAATATTTTCAATTTTCTCTTAAAGTATATCTAGGAATCTTGAGAGCATCTCCACATCTTTTAAACTGTTAACCTCCTGGTTATCACTGTCTTTTATCTGAATTATTTTTATTGTGGTTATGTCATCTCCTTTGATTCACACTGTTTATAACCTTTTCTTCATAAAGACTTCAAATCTGTCGAAACAGGTCAGAAACCACGTTGGGGCTCGAGAGATGACTCAGGGCCAAGAGCACTGACTGCTCTTGCAGTGGACCCGGGCTTGGTTCCCAGTACACACATGATGGCTAACAACCATCTGTAACACCAGTTCCAGGAGATCCAATGCCCTCTTTTGATCTCTGTGGGCATTATATCAAATGGGTATACTTACATACATGTAGACGATACACTCATACACATAAAATAAAAATAGTAAATAAAATATTTTTTTTTAAACTTCAAAAAGTAGACCAGAAACCTCCTCATGAAAGTCTAAAGTTTTTGTGGCACTAAGTGTGTGGTGACTTGAATTTGTAATCCTTGTACTCAGGAGGCTGAGGTACAAGAATTAGGTGATCAAGGATAGCCTGCCTTCCATAATAAGTTTCAGGCCAGTCTGAGATATGTAACAAAATCTATCTTTAGAAACAAAACAACAAAAATCCACCTTTAGCAGTGACCTGTGTATAATAGCACTTTAGTCTTGACTCATATTTATTTCCTTCTGCCATACCAGATATAGGGTGTGTGGGGGTACATGTGTGTATGCACATGTGTGTGTTGTATGTGGAGGAGTCTGTGGGTAGGTGTGCCACCTGTGTGTGCATGCAGGTGTGTGTGCATTTTCCTGTACTCATTGAGTACCTAAAATGTTCTAGTCATTCTAGGTAGAAAAATGAAGCAAGTAAAAGTCCCTACCCTCTTGAAGATTAAAGGAAGAAGAAAGACAACAAATTAATAGACTGTTAAACGGTAATAAAGCTAAATAATCATTTAATGTTATAGAAGGAGAACAGGAAGCTATTTGGTCTACTGTCTTGTGTTTGTAGACTAGAGAGAGCTAGAATACAGGAAGTAAGGGCTTTCATTATACATTCCCTCATTGTTTAAATAAGCAGGATCATTCAGTATTGACATTGTTTCTGATTGTGCTACTTTTATTACTAGAAATTGGATCCTATCATTTTAGAATGCTTTATTTTGCTTTGCTCAGGACTTCAGAAATTACCAGTATACCTTGCCAGTTGTTCAAGGTTTGGTGGTTGACATGGAAGTTCGAAAAACAAGCATCAAAATTCCAAGCAACCGATACAATGAGGTAAGATTTACCATGAAGGCGTATTCGTCATATTTTTAAAATGCTAAGAAAAGTAAAAAATGCATGATTACATGTAAAGTTTATTTTTAGTTGGTAGTAAAATCAGCTCATATTGTTATTTGGCTCAATTTGTTTATGGAAATTTTATTATAGAAGGTAATGTGATAAATTCTTGACTTTCGTAGTAATTGGTTGCATCATTTGTCCTTTCAATATTGTGCTAGATTTGCATTTTATTAAAAAATACAGAGTTAACTATAATGTATCTACCATATTAGTGATGGGATTTATTTTTCCTTTTTTTCCTACTGTAAATGTAAATTATTTCTGATTGTCTTTAATGTTTAAGTAGAGCTCAGTGTAAATCCTGAAATAGTTTTTCAGTAAAGTTCCAAAAGCAAATTATTGAAGTGAGTTAAGCTGTATTTTGTAATAGAAGTGAGCCAACTGCAGTATCTCATGCCTGTAATCCCAGCACTTGAGAGCCTAGGATTGAAAGATTGCCATAAGTTTGAAGCCAGGCTGGGCTAAAGTGTGAGATCCTGCCTTAAAACACGCTCACGTGCGCACACACACACACAACTGAAATTATATATACTATATACATATTAGCAGAATTATATAAACAATCTTCTTTGTATATAAAGTCTTTCTTGAATTAAAATTTGTCTTAAAGGGCTAGAGGGACGATCCAGTGGTTTGGAGCATCCATTGCTCCTGGGGGACCAGCGTTCGACTCTCAGCACTCACGTCAGGTTCTCACATCAGGCAGCTGCCTGTACCTCCAGCTCCAGGGGATTTGATGCCTTTGACCTTCTGGGCACCTGCACTTATCTGACATACCCATCTCTCCATACCTATACACACAATTAAAAATAAATCTCAAAAGAAAATAGCACAAAAATAATTTATTAAAATCATTTCTAAATATCAAATGATAATCATTGAGATTATTTGTTTTGGTTTGGGTTTGTTAGTTTTTGTTTTGTTTTACGTTTGCTTTATTTTTGTTGCTGGGGATTAAATCCAGGGCCTTGGACATGGTAACTAACCAGCCCAATCATTAAGGTTTTACTTTAAAGAAAGAAAGAAAAAAATTTTTATATATATATATATACACACACACACACACACACATATATGGCTTTTGAGAAAGAATCTCACAGTGTAACCAAGGCTGACCTCAAACTCATGGTTCTCCTGCCTCAGTCTTCCTAGTTCTGGGATTGCAGGTGTGTGCCTCTTTGCCCTGCAGAATTGTTGTTCTAAAACTTAGTTTGGGGCCTGGAGAGAGATGGCTCAGCAGTTAAGGGCAGTGGTGCTCTTGCGGAAGACCTCGGTTCAGTTCCCAGCACCCACATGGTAGCTAACAACCATCCCTCAGTTCTGTTCCAGAGGAGTCATGCCTTCTTCTGGCCTCTGTGAACTTTGCCTCAATGTGTTGGTATACATGCAGGTATAGCACTCCTAAAATAAAAATAAATAATAATTAAAATAAAGCAACCTAGCTTCACATAACAAGGGTTAAAATTTAGTGCCACTTTTCCTTTCCCCCTTAGATTTTGTAGCATATGATTTCCTTCCTCCATTCCTTCCTCCTCTTCTTCCTCCTCTTCTGTTTTTCCTCGTTTATAAGCCTGTGTTAACTTAATCATTCATATATCCAATGCACATTTTGTATTTGTGATGTAGAGTCACACAGATGTCTGTCTAACTGGACTTCTGAGCTCAGGACTCAGCATTATGATGAGAATAAGCTTGCCCATGACTTTCTGTGTTATATATTTGCTTTTGTTTTTTTTTCAGGAAACAACAGTTTTTTAATAAAATAGCATTGAGAATGTGTGCTTAACTTTTCCTGGGTACAGTCAACAGTCTTCATCTGTTAGGTAGTCTTACCTTGGAATGTCAAAGAAGAACAGAATACACTATGCAAACTCAAATCTTAATTTTTTGAAATTATTGTCTATATGTATGAATATGCATGATGTGTCTGTATGGATGTTTATGCCATGGTGCATGTGTAGAAGTCAGAGGAAGACTTGTGGGAGCCAGTTCTCTCTTTCTACTATGTGAGTCCAGGGATTGGGAGCCCGTGGTCAAGGTTGGCCCCAACTCAGTTGGTAAGTCACTGAGCTAGCTTGCTGGCACTGATACTCTCTCTCTCAGTACTCAGCAGTGCAATGAGCCTAAGCTCCAAGTCAGTTACACGATAAGCATAAATGATTAATGTAATGTGCTGCATGGCTAGCATTTTCTATGATATTCAGTAAAGTGTGTGCAATACCATTTTATTATAAAATGAGCTTTGTAGGCTTAAGTAAATGTCCTGAGCACATTTAAGGTTGACTAGGCTTTGATATTTGGTAGGTGAGAGCCTTTAAGTGCATTTTTATTTATATCTACAACTTAGAAAGGATTTATCTGACATAGCCCCTAGTAAATCAAGGAACATCTGTATATTCTTTGACTTAACCACCACAGTATTTCATTTTTCTCTGACTTAATTTGTACCCATAATCTTTTCTTATTTCCCTCCTTTTGTGAACATATGTATGGTATGTGCATACTTGTGCTTCTATGTGTATGTGTGTGCATGCCCATGCATGTGCTTCTGAACGCCAGAAGTCAGTGTCTTCCTCTGTTGCTTTCTATCTTTTTTTTTGAGATACTGTGTCTCATTGAACCTGGAGCTCATCAATTGGTACACTGACTGGTCCCCACGTTAAAAAAAAAAAAAGAAGAAGACCGTGAGGGGCTGGAGAGATGGCTCAGCAGTTAAGAGAACTTACTGCTCTTCTAGAGGACCCAGATTCGGTTCCCACACCTTCTTCTGACCTCCAAGGGCACCAGGAATACCTGTCGTTCACTTACATACTTGTAGGCAAAACATTCATACACATAAAATAAAAATAAATGACATGAAACAGAATATGAAAACAAATGGTGAAATTTCTTAGAAAAAGTATAGTCTAAATTGAGACAAAAAATTCTGCTGAATGGAACTGTCAAAAATGTTCCTTACCTTCTTAATGATTTGGGGTTTTCTAACAGAGCCAAACTTTACATGTAGAACACATTTGTAAATGTTCATCAAATAACTAAATGAATAACAGATCTTCTGGATGATGAATGAAGTTTATACATCATTGAAAATAACTAAAGTCAAGAGGGATAGAACTGGCATTGTGGCACATGTCTGTAATCCCATCACTCAGGAGATGTGAGCAGAAAGATCAGAAGTTCAATGTCATACTCCACAACATAGTGAGTTCAAGGAATGCCTAGGCTATATGAGACCTTGAGGCGTGGGGCGTGGGGCAGGTCTTGGGTGATTGAAGACATGAACTTCCTAATGAAGGGGCTACCGACACAGACTGGCAGACCAGTAGGAGATGAGGTGGGATGAAGAGAATACTGGTTTTACAGAGGCCATCAGAACCCCAAACAGAACAATTTAAAATTTAATCTGTGTGTGTGAGTGTGTGTACACACGTCATTATATATATGTGGAAGTCAGGAGACAACTTTCTGGAATCAGTTCTACTGTGGGCTTCAGGGATTAAACTCAGGTCAGGCTTGAGTGATAAGTGTTTTGACGCACTGAGACATATCATCAACCTAAACTTTATTAATTTTTTTGCTTTATTTTTATTTTGTGTGTATGAGTGTTATGTTTGTAAGTGCACTTTTATTGTGCAGTGTCCACAGAGGACAGAAGGGAGCATCGGATCCCCTGGAACTGGAGTTACAGGCAGTTATTAGCCTCCCTGTGAGTGCTGGGATTCAAACCCATGTTTTCTGCAAGAACAGCTAGTACTTTTAACCAAAGTGCTGAGCCATCTCTCCAACTCCCCTAAACTTTAATCTTTTATAGTCAAAAGGTTTTATAAGTTCTTCAACTATAAAAGTTGAGGCAGAGTTTTAACTTTTAAAAGTGAAAGCAGAGTTTTAGAAAACTTGAATTTTAGGTAGCTATGTGGAAAATGTGGGTAGATGGAGATGGAAAGGAAAGACTTTCAGCATAGAAAGCTAGGGGGAAGTGTGCATCTGATGGCAAGGGATTGCACATGAAATAGCTAAGTTCATTCATCAAGCACATAAAGATCCCTAGGGATTTAGGTCACATTTCTTTTTATTGAGCCCAGGGGCTGGAGAGATGACTCAGTGGTTAAGAGCACTGGCTGTTCTTGCAGAGGACCCAGGTTCAGTTCCCAGCATCCTCACGGCAGTTGACAACTCCTGTCCATAACTGCAGTTCCAGGGGATCCAATTCCCTCTTCTGACTCCATGGGCACTGCACATCATAGATGCACTTACACACATGCAAGGAATACACTCATACACGTAAAATAAAAATAATAAATATTTTGGCTGCTCACTAAGATGGTCAAATAAATCCAGAAAAGATATCCAAGCCCAAAAGACATGCAAATTGCAACAAAGAAACAGAAAAGCAAGATAACACCATAACTCTGAGAGTTCACAACTCCTCAATCACTGAATCCGGAAATCCGGAACAAAAAATTCAGAACACTACTTCTAAAATAGTCAGAGATTTTGAAGAAGAAGCAAACAGCAATGAAGAAGTGAAATTAATTCAGAACATAGACACAAAAGCAACAGAGGAAAGAGCCAACAATATGATTGAAACATTCAAATGAATCAAATAACAACAGAAAGAAAGTGTCATCAGTAGACGAGATCCACAGAAGAAAGAGTATTAGGTATGCTGGTTGAAATGAGAAACGTCCCTGCAGTTTTCAGGTATCTGGTTCCCGGTCAGAGTGGTGTTTGGGGAGACCGTGCCGCCTGTCTGGGGGGCGTGCATCACCGGGGTGACCTTGCCCCACTTCTAGTCGCCATCTCTTCTTCCTGCATGTGAGTAGAGATGTGGTCCCCTTCCTGTGAGTAGAGATGTGGTCCCTCGCTCCCTCTTCCTGCCACCTGTGGCCCTACCATTGTGGACTCCCTTCTTTGGAAAATCACTTTTGGTGATGGAGTTTTATCACAGCAACAGAAAAGTGACTAATACATTGGGGATAGAAGACAAGGTTGAGGAAATTCAGACATCCAATCTTTTTTTTTTAAGCATAAAAAAGTAAGCCTGACCACACCACAACAGCCAAGAGCTCTGGGACACGATCAAGAGACCAAACGAAAGAATACATGAGGTAGAGGAAGGAACCAAGATTTAAGTGTGTGTGTGTGTGTGTGTATGTGTGTGTGTGTGTGTTTGATGAAACTATAGCAGAAAATTTCCCAAATCTAGGAAAAGAAATGAATACCCAAGCACAAAACACATTTAGAATTTCCTTGCTCCCCAAAAAAACACAACCAAAGAACTTCTCCCAACACTTAGTCAAGATTTCAAAACTATAAAACAAAACAGTATTAAAAGCTGCAAGAGAGTGTCACCCACAATGGCAAAGAAAAAATTAGAATAATGTGTTTTGATCCCTGGAAGTAAATAACTACAAACCAAGATTCCTATATCTAGCAAACAGAAAGGATGGGGAGGGGGAGTGGCCGTTTGTTTCATTGTTGTTGGATACAGTGTCTCACTGTAAACCGGACTGACTTGGAACTTACTATGTAAGCCAGACTGGCCCCAAACCAACCGTAATATTTCTGCTGAGCCTCCTGAGTTCTGATTGCAGGCATGAATCACCGTAAGTGGGCCAAAGTTGATTTCTTAAATCAGCAGAGAAAGACATTTTAAGACAGGCACAAACTAAAACAGTTCATGACCACCAAGTTAACACTGTAGAAACTTTGTGCTAGCTAGCATTTTTCCACACTGGTACAAATGCCTGACAGTAGTAGTCTGAGGTCGGAGAGCTCTGTTTAACTCACAGTTTCAGAGAACATAGTCCATGGCAGGTAGGCTTGGAGCTGAAATGGCCTGGTCCATGCACAGGTGAATTTGTGTAGCAACTTGTTCACAACTTGGTGAACAAGAGGCATAGAGAATGGCCCTGAGTCAGACTCTCACTGCTGAATGAAACCAGGTATGGTGAGCCAAAATTTATATGGGGTTTGTAAAAAGCCTGGAATAGCCAAAACTTTGAAAAGGAGCATCATTCAAGGACTTGTACTCTTTGGTGCTTAGGCTGATTTTAATTAATTATTTTTTACATGGTCTCACTATGTATCCCAGGCTGGCCTAGAACTTGGTATGTGACTGGTGACCTCAAATTTGTAGCAGCCCTCCTGTCCCTGTTTCCTGTATGCTGGGATTGTGGGTGTGCACCACCACACTCATGTGCTAAACATTTTAAAAAGAGTGTTTAAGATGTCATTGTTTTGGGGCTGGAGAGATGGCTCAGCGGTTAAGAGCACTGGCTGTTCTGCAGAAGACTCAGGTTCGAATCCCAGCACCCACATGGTGGCTAACAACCATCCATAACTCCAGTTCCAGGGGATCTGTTGCCCCTTCTATCCTTCATGGGCATTGCATGACATGGGGCCTTATATACATGCATATATAACATTCATACTCATAAAATAAAAATACAAATAAAGTATTTTTTAAAAGATGCCTTTTTTTTTTTACTGTGAATATACAAATAGATTGATGGAACATAATATAAAGTCAAAAAAAAAAGATCATTGAAGCTGGAGAGATGACTCAGCAGTTAAGAGCACTGGCTGCTCTTACAGAGGACCTGGGTTCAGTTCCCAACACACACATGGCTGCTCACAATTTTCTGTACTCCAGTTCCTGGAGATCTGGCCGCTGTCAGCATTGTATGTCCAGGTGCACTCATGTGGGCAAAACATCACACATACAAAAATAAAAAAATAAAACTAGATCCTTCCAGACATAGTGGTGCATGCCTTTAGTCTCAACATTCAGAAGGCAGAGGCAGGTGGGTCTCTATGCGATCAAGGGCAGCCTGGTCTACATCGTGAGTTCCAGGCCACTTGGGGCTACAGGGAGACCCTGTCTTAAAAACAATTCCTCAAATATAAACTGTTGATATTCCATAAAGATGCCAAGACAATGTATTAGGAAAAGGGTATTTTGGCAGCATGTAATCAATGTCCTTGGAGGCCAGAAGAGGATATTAGATTCCCTGGAACTAGAGTTATGGAAGGTCATTAGTCACCTTGTGGGTGCTGGGTCCTCTGTAAGAACAACCAGTGCTTTTAACTGCTGAGCTATCTCTCTAGCTTGTAACCTGACTTTTTTTTTTTTTTTTTTTTTTTTTTTTGGTCTTTTTGAGAAGAGGTCTCCCTGCTGACCTGAAACTCACTGTGTAGACCAGGCTACCAGGCTGACCTCAGTCTTACAGAGATCTATGTGCCTCTGCCTTTGGAGTGCTAGGATTGAAGTTGTACACCACCATGCCCAACCCTCACCCAATTTGTAAAGAAAGACCACAACTTTTATATCATTTACAAATATGAACTTACTTAAGCCAGGCATGGTGGCATGTGCTTGTAATCCGAGTACTTGAAGCAGAGGCAGGTGGATCTGTTTGAGGCCAGCCTCATATACATAGTGAGATCCAGGCTAGCCAGAACTACATAATGAGACCCTGTCTCAAGAAGAACTTGAGATGGTTCACAGGCAGGTATCAGGAGTTTGAGACTATCCTGGACTGCATGTTAAATTCCAGGCCAACCTGGGCCAAAGAATGAGACCTTGTCTCCAAAAGCAATAGACAGGCTGACCCCAGCACTTGGGAAGCAGAAGTAAGTGGATCTTTGTGAATTCGAGATCAGCCTGGTCTACATAGTGAGTTCCACGCCAGCCAGGAGTACATAGTGAGACCCTGTCTGAACAAAGGAGGGGGAAGGATGCTTAATGAAATTTGAGACTAATTCCATTGCTGTTCTGATAGGTGTATATTCACATGCCAAAGTCATCCAACTGTACACTTTAAACATGTACATTTTGTTAAATATTTTTTATCAGTATGTATGTGTATTATGTACTTGTGTGCGTGCTGGTGTATGTATGCCACATGCATGTGTGGAAATCAAAAGACAAGTTTCCAAAGTTGGTTCTCTCCTTCCACTGTGGTTTCCAGGTTCAGACTCAGGTTCCCTGGCTTGCACTACAAGGACTTTTACCACTTAACCATCCTGCCAACCACTGTCAGGTATTTTTAGTATACCTGTGAAAAAAAGACCTCTTTTTTCAGAACAATGTAGTTGACATTCAGACATTTTTCAGCTTGCTGCAGGAACATATCCAAAAGGTTCACCTGTCCAAGTCTCATGAAGAAAGGATCTAAGTTTTGGTAATTTTTTGTTCAAAACAAAAATTTGTATTGAACAGAGAAATTTGTATTGGTTGTGATATAATTAAGTGATATTGGTTATGATAATGAATTCAGATATGTATACAGTTCTCCATCTTGAATAATTTAGACTGAGCAAGTTAAGCTGAATGGCCTCTTGAGATTCTTTCCCACTCTGATTTTAAAATAGGAATTTTGGGTTATTTTAATTTAGAACCCCACATACTCTTCAGGGAAGTGTGAAATTACAAAAGCACAGTTTCAGAGGTTCTTTGTGCGAGTAGTGAGAACAGATGGCACTGAAGTTTGAGGAGTGTTTAGCTTTCTAGTCTTTAAGGAATACGGTTCTTTCAGGGAAGAAGCTAATCGTTCTGTTTTTGAAGAAATGAAATGAGTTGGTCAAAGATGCTTTAGAGATTAGTGCACAAGGTTGGTCCATTGGTTACTGATATAGCTGTTCCTCATTTATTCTAAAAAGTCAGTATTTAACCAAAGATATTGCGTTAGTCAAGACTCCCTGGGGAAACAGAACCGATAGAATTAGAGATGTTGTAAATGGAGACTTACTTGGTTGCCTTACACATAACATAGGAGCTGAGTAGTCCATCCTGTTAACTGTGCAGTCCCAATCTGACACTAAAAATCTAGAAGATTCCTTGAGAGTCTCTGGTCTTCAGTCCAGGTCAGAAAAGCCAAAAATGCCAGATTGTGACATCATCAAAGGATGACATTAGCATTGGTGGCAGTGGCAACATGTCAGGAGAGTCTTACTTACCAGCAAAAAGTGTAGGCAGGCAGGCAGACAAGACTGATTTTTCCTTGAACCTCTTTATTTTTTATTATTTTTTATTTTATTTTTAATTTATGTGTATAAATGTTATGCCTGCATGTATGTAAGTGCACCCATGTCGTGCAGTGCCCGAAGAAGACAGAAGAGGATGTCAGACCTTCTGGAACTTGAGTCATAGACAGTTGTTAGCCACCATGTGGGTGCTAGGATTTGAATCTGGGGTTTCTGCAAGAATAGCCAGTACTCTTAACCACTGAACTGTCTCTTCAGACCCTTTATTGTTGTTTTTTAATAGCTTGAAAATGACAGCATTTTTAATATAACTTACAGTGTTATATGTCAATCAGAAGTTGAGGAGGACTCAGCTGGGTGATTGTTCTGTCCTGTAGAACATTGCCTGGAGTCACTCAGTGATACTCAGTTGGTAGGCTGGTGGTCTGAGTGATATTCAGTTGGTGGGCTGGTGGACTGAGTGGTACTTGATAGGCTGGTGGTCTGGAGGACCCAAGAAAACTCTCAGATGCCTGACTTCTTGGAAGAAATGGCTGGAAGACTGGGCTCAGGGGACCGATTCCTCTTCATATAGTTGCAGGACCTCTTTATATCTTCGTTGCTACCCACATTAAAGGAGGGTCAATTAATCTTTCCTAGAAATGCTCTCAGTGACCCACCTCGGAGTCTGTTGCATGTTTCTGAGTTCGTTACAGATCCCACCAAGTTGGCAATCAAGATCAGTCATCATGAAGCCATGACCCTGTCTCAAAAAGAAAAAGTTCACTCCAGGCAAGGTGTCGCATACCTTTAATCCCAGCACTCTGGAGGCAGAGATAGAGGCCAGCCTGGTCTATATAGTGGGGCTATAGTCTTAAAAAAAATCCTTCAGAAACAAAAAGGATCCCCAAAATAGAGTCCTGCTGCTGTACCCCCAGTGTCTGCAACAGGAGGCTGCTACGACCTCTGCATGCCAGAGGACTGTCTTCTCCCTGTGTGTGCAGACCCATCCACAGAAGTGGCCAGTGGCTCTAGGGCACTGGGCTTCTGTCAGAACTCAGTCTTGCTGCTGCTTTAAGCTTTGCAACCTCTACTCCCATTGTTTTTACGTCCAGGTGTCACAAGAAGCCCCAGACTCCGATATGGCATCCCTCATCTCACAGTAATTATTTATATCTGTGTATATCCCCCTTTGTTACTTTGGAGAATGCAGTGGCCCAGTCCTTATAGTTCTTTGCCTTTCTCCATATTCTTGGCTTTCTAGTCTTGTGGGTTTAAACACAACCTGAATGTTGATGGCCAGATGTTTGCTTTCATCCCCCATTCCTCTTGATTTGTGGACTCAGCTGCCTTACAGCCCAGGTGTCATCTCTACTTGCAAAGCTATCTCAGACCCAGCATATTTCTTCTGATCTTTTTAAAATATTTATTGTTTTATGTAAATGAGTGTTTACCTACATATATGTATATATGAGGATCACATGCCTTGCAGAGGCTAGAAGAAAGCATTTGATCCCTTCGAACTGGAATTACAGATAGATGGTTTTGAGCTTCCATGTGGGCCCTGGAAACTGGAATCAGGACCTCTGTGAGAACCGTCAGTGCTCTGAAACTGGGCCAACTCTCCAGCCTTTTCCAGCCTCAAAACATGGTCCTTTTGCATCTTGCATCTTCCTTATCTAAATTAATGACAATATTATTATCTTTCCAGTTACAGAAAACTGGAGGGTTTCTTCTTTTTAGCTAGACAAGCTAAACAAGTGAGTACTACTGAGCTACAACCCAAGACCTTGAAGTTGTCTTTGAATCTTCTTTCTTTGTTCCCTGATAGATAGTTCAGCCTATGGAAGTTCTGATAGCTTTACCTCCTCAGAATATTAAAAATCTAACTGTCTCTTGGTCCTTGGAGTCTTTGACCTAGATTTGTGCAGCAACCTCCTGTCTCTTCTTCCTGTTGGCTCCCTTGCTCCAGTTCTGAGCACAACAGCCTAAGTGTCCTATTATAGCTAAGTCATAGCATGATATTCCTCTGCTCAAACCTGCCAAAGATTTTTCACTCTAATCAGTGTAAGAGCTGGTGTTTCTTACACCGTTTGTGCTAACCCATCATCTTTTGACGTCATTTCAGTCACTCTTCTCCAGCTATAGTTCTCCCTGCACTGTGGGTATTGCACTAGCTCTTCTTAATGTCTATGGAACCCACTGGTTTTGCCCTTCTCTTAATAACGTTTTCTCTACCATTTGAATAGCACCTGCCGGTACTCCCCCATTCTCTATGCTTAATTTTTCCTTTAGCATTTCCCACTGTATAATAATTTTATGTATTTTACTTTTTTGTTGTTTCTTGGTTTTATCTCCTCCCAAGCCTGCTCAGACAAGCTAATAAGCTCTACGTGGGCACTATTCACTATTGAATAAATCCACCGTTAAACTAGTATCGACACTTATTAGATGCTTGGTAATTTTCCAAATGAATGGTGCTAATAATATTCTCTATAACTGAATGAGTGAAGGCTCATCATTGACAGTACCCCTGGCTTGGAATGGAAGCTGAGGTCTAGACAACTGGGAGGGTACATTGTTGCATTTCCTTAAATGAGTCCAAGAAAGGCTGTTCCCAGTGAGTTCCGTTATTGTTCAGTTCTGTTTCTTTCTCATTCCTTCTTTTGTTTCTTTGCTTATCCTGTTCCTATTGTCCCTAATGTTCTTTTACTATCCTGAATTCCAAACTAATTCAGATGTTCTGACTGTAGACTTTTCTGTCCTCAGCCAGTGTCACTCTCTGTCTCCTGTTTTCCCATTTAGTCTTCATGCCTGTAACATTTCTAGCTAATGTATATGAATACCATCCTATTCTAAACTCTGAGCCCTTCACATTTCATTTTTCTTTGTTTCTCTTTAGTACTATTCACATTTCTGCAATGGATCATCCTACCTAAAGCACCTGTTGGTTACTTGATTGATGTTTATACAGTTAAATCATTACAACTTGTTTTATTGGAAACGTAATATACATGACACCACAGCTACAAGTGAACTATTTTTTTAAAGCATCATGCTAACAACTTTTGCTCTCGGTACAATGCCACAAATAAGACAAACCTTCCAGATCTATCCCTATTTAAACGATTACTAATTAATACAGTCAGCAAATATTTACTGAGCACCTGCCACAACTGAGCCTGCTGAAACTTCTCTGCAAGTCTTTTCCAGTTCAAATCTTTCAGAAGGCCTCTTACTCCTTGATGTAAGGGGTCAGAGAGGAAAATGAAAAGCATGCTGTGTCACTCCCGAGATGGATTAGCTGTCCCTCTTCCCTCCCTGTTGTAGCACACACTAAGTTCCTTTAACTGGCCCTTCTGGTTTTCTTATATTCAGATGGTGGCAACCACAGGGCAGAAAGGCTCCTGTGCTACTTTACTTAGCATGTTAGCATGGTATTTGGTGTGCTGACATGTGATTGTACCATGTAGTACTTAGTCAGCTGGCTCAGTTCTTGGCTCAGGGTTTGTGCTCCATAAATAGGAGCTACTCCGTGTATATTGTTACTACTGCAATGATTTCTGTCTTTTTCAGTATGTCATTCAAATTACTTTGAAAGTTATTGGAAAGTTCCTGTAGGATCCATTGTCTCATAAGAGATAGTGAAGCGTTTGAATTATTTGTTGTTGGTTTTAAGATAGCTTTTTTTTAATTAAAATTTGTAATTGAATTTTTGTGTATTTCATACAGAACATCTCAATCAATCTTAATCACTTCTATACCCCCTTCCTCATTGGCACCCTCCCACAGGCTCCCCCCCCATGTAAGATAGCTTTAAGTTTCAATAGTTACGGTAAAATAAGACAAAAACACAGCCTTGTTTAATAAACACTTAAGTATTTTTGTGCTTGATGCTATTCTAAGCATTTTATAACATTAATTCACTTAGCTTATAACTATGAAATAGTTACTGGTTTTGCTTTCTTTTTTTTTAATTGTGTGTGTGTGTGTGTGTGTGTCTGTGTGTAGGTATGAGTATGTGCCCCTGGAGATTAGATCCCCTGGAACTGGAGTTACAGGCAATTGTGAGCTGCCTTATGTGGGTGCTCAAGTCAAACTCAAGTACTTTGCAAGAGCAATACATGCTCTTAACTGCTGGGCCACCTCTCTGTCCCTGTTTGCTTTTAGTAAATCTATGATTTGACAGTTTCATACATGCATATAATGAATTCGGATTACTCTCATCCTCCACCCTTTTTTGTCTCCCTTCTTCCCTAAAAGTCCCCGTTCTTCCCTAAAAGTCCCCATTCTTCCCTAAAAGTCCCTTTCCCATATTTATGTCTTTTGTTTTGTTTTGTGATGTGGAGTTTAACCAGGGCCATCCATATGACTATGGGTATGGAACTATCCATTGGAACCTGATGGTTTTTGTTTATTTGAAACAGAGTCTTGTGTATCCCAGGCTGGCCTTGAACACCAATCTCTACCTCCTGCATGCAAGGATTATAGCTATATGCCACTTTACCCATTTTATAGAGGAGGAAATTAAGACACAGAGGTCAAGTAAGTTGCCTAAGGGCACTAGTAAAATCAAGATTCAGCTACAGCAGTCTGACTTCATCTTTACCATTAATCATTATTCAAGGCTAAACAAGGATGATTGCATACAAAGCAGAGAGGGTGTGCTGTGGCATTTCAGAGAGGGAATGCTCATGTTAGTATCTGACAGGGAGTCAAAGAAGGCTTCATACAGGAGTTGGGGAGTGTTTAATGAGCCATGACTTGAGGCCAGATTTTTCAGGTTTGGGGAGAATAAGGAGAAACAAAATAATTATATATGTAAAGGCTCAGATAGGGCATCAACACATAGTTCTGAGTCCACCCCTGTTTGTCTGACCCACACCTCCAGTATAGGGCCTACCAGCCCTTAAGGACTCTAGATTGAATGCATGCACCGTACTAGCCTGAAGTCACAGGAAGGTGACTTTGAAGTCCATGAGAAGGGTAGACAAGAAGCCATGAGAACTGAGGAAATGCTCAGCATGAAGGTGCATGTGGTGCCAGCATGAAGATCTGAGTTTGAATCCCCAGAACTTGTGTCAGAAGCCAGGTGTGATAATGTACACATCTGTAACCCTAGCACGGTGTCGAGACTGATTTGGGAGGATCTCTGAGGCATGCTGGCTGCTAGCCTAGCTCCAGGTTCAGTGAGACAGTGAGAGACTCTACCTCAAGGGAGTAAGATAGAGCAGGACACCGAACGTCATCCTTTGACCTCCATTCTCACTAACATACATGTATATATACATACACACAAACACACAGAGAGAGAGAGGGGGGGGGGGAGAATTTGAACATAGCACTCCCTTTTCAAAAAGAGCTGGAGAGAGCTCTCTCCTTTTCGCTCATTGGATTTACAAAGGCAGCTGCTCTGGACTTGCCCTCAAAAATTGGCCCAGAGACCTCGCTCCTGTCATGTCTGCTCAGACATTGTGGTCTGACCCAGAAATAGGGACTGAACATAAACTAACAGTGTTTCCAGTGAGTGTGTGAAAGACATAAACTTCATTAGGTTGGACTTATATGACCTTCCTTAACTAGATTATTTAAGATTATCTACCCAGTAAAGAGATCGTGCTAGCTCACTGTACTTAAAACCTTTCAAAAGCCTTCCCAAAAAAGGCTTTCTGGCAGTGACAGCCTTCCTGTGAGAATATGCCTCTACAAAGATCTCTTCATCCCTCTCCAGAAGAAGAAAAGAGGAAGCCCTAGTTCCTGCTTCATGTACATGACCAAAAAGCAAGATTTGCAGAAGGGTGTTCTTCATGATGAAGCTGCACTTAAAGCACCCTGAGGCCTGATGAGTGGAAACCACCCCAATAAACACATTTCCTATCTTTAAAAATTTTTATTTTATTACTTTTATGTTATGTGTATGAGTGTATTGCCTGCATGTATTAAGTGTACCTATGTCATGCAGTGCCCTGAGATCAGAAGAGGGCATCAGATCTCCTGAAACTGTAGTTACATGCAGTTGTTAGCCATCATGTGAGTGTGAGGAACCAAATATTGGTCCTTGCAAGAGCACCTAGTGCTCTTAACCACTGAACCCTCTCTTGAGTCCCACATTTTTGTATTAAAAAAAAAAAATACCAGGCGAAGTGAGTTCCAGGTCATCTGGGGCTGCAGGGAGACCTTGTCTCAAAAAGACTTAAAAAAAAAAAAAAAGGCTGGAATGAAGGAGGGGCCCCAGGGCTCCGGGCTCCAGGCTCCACCCTTACTGGAGGAGTTTTTGACAGTTGATGCTGAGGGAGGGAGAATCACTCTGCTTCCAAGATGTGGCCACTGCTTGGTTGCTCTGGCCCCAGTGGATGACCACATACAGGCATATGGGCAGCACGAATCGGATTCGCTCTTATTAATAACAAAAACTAAAGGCGGGCACACAGTTGGGAGGCGGGCATTAGGGGTTGGAACTGAAGCAGATGGAAAGTGTTCTAGATGATCCCTAGAGTACTGCTGCCTGCTGGGGTCCAACAGAAAGACCAGACCAAGAACAGCCATCGGTTGAGCATCTCATATACCTGGAGAAAGAGTTTTTCAAACAGAAACACAACCCTTCACCAGAGAAAAGGGAGAGCCTTTTTCCTCAAGACAAACCTTTAGGGGCTAGAGAGATGACCCAGCAACTCACTGCTTTTGCACAGGACCAAATTCTGTTCCCACCACCCACATAGCTGCTCAAGACTGTCTGTAATTCCAGTTCCAAGGAGTCTGACACGTTCTGTTCCACGGGCACCAGGCATGCATATAATAGTGCACATACATACATGCAGGCAAAAACTCATATACATAAAATAAAAATAAATCTTTAATAAAGAAAAACCTGTAAAAACAAAGAAGGAAAAGGTGACTCTGGGCCTGGAATGGGAAGGTTCCACCAGCACCTCCTACGCTAAACCCTATAGCATTATAGCCATCCTTGGAATACCCAATTTGCACAACAGTTCAGAGTTGATAAACAAACAGCAGACAGCAAAAGTGGCAAGTAGCCTGTGTGGACTATGATCAGAGATGAAAAAGTGAAGCCAGTGTTTGAGGACACACTCAGTACCACAAACAGGAAAGTAAGTCTGCAGCAAATATGACCCCAGTCTGCAACAGGGCAACCTCAACAACATTCCAACTATGACCCTGAAAGAACTGGCAAAAACTGTGAAAACTCATGTAAAGAAGTTCACCCTGGCTTTACCTGTAGCAGTGAGCCTGTAGGCATTGCTTTTGAGACAGGCTAAAAGTAAACAAGACTTTGAAAAGTCTAAACATGGAATGCAATTTTGCCCCAGAATTGACACCCCGACCCTGGTAGAAGCACTGAGAAGAAATGACACCTTAACAAAGGTCAGGATTGATAATTAGAGGTAGCAGTTGAGAACAGCCATGGAGATGGAGATTGCCCAGATACTGGAGGACAACTTAAAGATCCTCAAGTTTAGGTAACACTTGACCAAGCAAAGGCCAAGGACAAGAGTGGCGGCTGCCATCACAAGGAAACCTGGTTGGCGATCAGAGGTAAACTTCATCATGCAGCCATTTAAAGACAGACACAAATTCTTCCCTTTCTCCATGGCGCTCTGTGTGTGTGTGTGTGTGTGTGTGTGTGTGTGTGTGTAGGCCAGAAGTCAACAAGCAGTATATTCCTCTACTGCTCTCCACCTCATTTTTTGAGACAGGGTCTCTCGGGATCTGGAGATCAGCCAGCAAATCCCTGAGACCTACCTGTCTGTGTCCTCCTAGCACTCAGGTTACAGGCAGGCATCGCACCCAGCTTTTCAACGGCTCTGGGAATCCTCACAGCAAGCACACTATTCTTAGAGTTGCCCTCATGGGGCCACTTTATAGAAGGTGATTCATCTGCTAACCTGTAACTGATCGTTTGCTTGCTATTGTTTTTCCCACTAGTTATTTATCTGAGAATCTTAAATGTATGCAGTTGTTCAGTTGCTCATGAACACGTCTGGCTATTTGCACAAATAGACTGATGCAGATCTTAGAGTGGCAACATTGGAAATGTATGTTCAAAAGAATAAAAGTGTTTTAGTAAGACAGTATGAGGTGCAATTAAGATTTTTTAGGCAAGCTGAATTTCTCACCTTGCCCTAATTACAAAATAGTGTTTCAAGAAAATAGAACACAGTAAAGTAAGAGGGACCTGCAGGTCCCAGGTCAGCCTCTGAGCCCAGCAAGACCAGGGTACTCTGTTCTAGCTGAAGTGGATGTATGGCCTGCGCCCAGTGGTGCTCCCTGCTCCCCTTATGCCTCTGCGTCCCAGGTTCTTACAGTGACAGTAGCCCCATCCAAAGCAGCTCCACTCAACATGGGAAGAGGTTTAACTCACACACTCTGGGGCACACTTGGCTAGTTGAAAGAGGAGAATCTAGATTTCAGAGTGTATGCCTGTGATCCCAGCATAGGGGTGGCGGAAGGGATCATGAATTCCAGGCCAGCCTGGGCTATATAGTGAGACTTGTCTCAAAAACCAACCAAAGTAATAGTAAAGATAAGAGCAACAGATTGGTAGGATTGATATTTTACACTCTTGCTCGGTTTTTGTCTAGTTTTCTGAGCTTTTTTCCTTCCTATTTGAGTCACTTTGCCTTTAAAAAAGTTGAGAAAGTTTCTGTTATGTTGTTTGGCTTAAATAGTAGTATGTTTGTAAGTGTTCTTTCATCAGCATTTTTAAAAGTTGCAGGCAAATATAAGTAATTTTAGTGTGCTTTCAGATGCCTAGTCTCAAATCATTTAGATATATGTCCGGAAAGATTATAAGGTAAACTGAGTAGTTATCAAATAGAACTGAGATACAAAAAGAGAAAAAGAAAGAGAGAAGGAAGGAAGGAAGCAAGCAATATTTAAAATGCTTGAGCTGGGCATGGTGGTACATGTTTGTGGTCCCAGGACTTGGGAGGCAGAAGCAGGTGGATCTCTGTGAGTTCAAGGATATAGCAAGTTCCAAGCCAGCCAAGGCTATATATAGTGAGACCCTTTAAAACGTATTCAAGGAATTATAATGGGTGTTGAATAACAGTTCAAATATGTTCTTGAAAAGGGAGGGTAAAATTAGAGGATTAGCATTTTTCAGTTTTTAGGGGCTAGAGAGATGACTTAGCATTTAAGAGCACTTGCTGCTTTTGCAGAGGACCCAAGTTCAGTTCCCAGAATCCACTCACAATCATCTGTAACTCCAGTTCTAAGAGATTCAGTACCCTCTTCTGACCTCCACAGACACCAGGCATGCATGTAGTGCCCATGTATGCACATAGGCAACACTCATACACATACACATAAAATAAAATTTTAAAAATCTTTTAAAAATTTCTCTATTTTAAAATATACTATGAGGGCCAGGCACATACCTTTAATCTCAGCACTCAGGAGGCAGAGGCAGGCTCTGTGTAGTAAGTTTAGGCCAGTTGGGGCTACTGTGAGACTCTGTCTCAAAAAACAAAGCAAAATCAAACAAAAAAAACCATAAATAAACAAATAAAAATTACTACAAGGCTACAGTAATAAAAAGATACCATGATCTTGCATAAAATTGAATTAAGAAACAAATTCTTCCATTTATTGCCCATTGATTTAAACAAGGATGCAATAACCATTCAGTTGCTAGAGAACAGTTTCTTCATAAGGGGTGCTAGAACAACTGGATATCCACACATAAAAGAATGCAGATGTCCACAGTATGTGAAAACTAACTTGAGTGGACCAGCAAACACTGGATTTCAGACCTATTTGTCTTAAGCCAAGAGTGCCGAGCAAACATGCTGTAATTCTCATGCTACCTGTTGAACAGATTGTGAAGCATTAAAGCTTTGAACTCCTGGAATGAATGGTGTTCTGGTTTCGCATAGTAATTGCATTTTCTTTGAAAACCTTTCACATTTCTCATGACTTTCTCTATGCTGTCTTAGGCTCCCACCCAGCTTTCTGCATCTTGCATATCCTGTACCTTTCATGCTGGCTCATCCCACTGAGTCACGATAGAAAGGAAGAAACTCCCCATCTTCTGATCTAGCATGCCTTCCTTCTGACTGAAAGTCAAGAACTTCAGCACAGTTGATAAAATTGCCTGCTGGATAATCCCCCATCAAAACAAAAAACTCTCAAACAGAATTCTTATAATTCAACAGCAAAAGATAAAGTACCCAATTACAAAATGGGGAATCTTCATAGGTATTTTCCAAGGAGCACATGAAATGTGTTGCTGTCCTCAGCTTTACAGAAATCCAAGTCAGAACCACAGTGATGACCACTTCACACTCACTAGCGTGTGGTGTTTTATCTTTAGTTTTTGAAAAAAGAAAAGTAACAAAGATTGGCAATAATATAGAGAATTGGAATCCTTAACATGTGAAATAGTTCAGCCACAGTGAAAAAGTTTGGCAACTTCTCAAAACATTAAACAGAATTACCATGTGCCCCTGTAGTTCTCCTGAGGGGATACTCAAAAATGGTGAGGTGGGAATGAAACTCAGCGGTAGAGGCCCGGTTTTGATGCGTCCATACTGGAAAGAGGAGCGTGAGGTAGGGAAGACACTCAGGTACATATATGTCACACACCTTAATGGTTGCACTGTTAACTGTAGTCAAAAAGATAGAAATAGCTTTAAATTTTCCTTCATTAGGGACTGGAGAGATGGCTCAGCAGTTAAGAACTCTTGTAGAGAGCCTTGTACCCACGTGACAGCAAACAACCATCCATAACTCCAGTTCCAGAGGATCTGACAACTTCAGGCCTCCACAGGCATTGCATACATGTAGTGTACCTACATACTTGTAGGTAAAACACTCATACACATAAAATATATAAGTAAGTTTTAAATATCCATCAATGAATAAATGGTGGTATGTATATGTATATATTATTTTTAACCATAAATATAAAGTACTGTTACATGTGGATGAGCCTCTAAAACTTTGTGCTAAATGAGTGTAGCCAGATACAGTGGTCATGTATACTATTTATGGTTCCATTTACATGAAATACTCAGAATAGACAAATCATAGACTGACTCAGAAACCAAATTTATAGTTGGTGAAAGGAAATGGGCGACGTGGCACCCGCTTACCACAGAGAGAGAGATGGGCGACGTGGCACCCGCTTACCACAGAGAGAGAGATGGGGACTAAACAGGTCCCAGACTAGCTAGTCATAGGATTGAGGCCATTTTGAAAATTTATGGAAATGATATATTATTAGATTGCTTTTGCCAGAGGTTAACATCAGGATAAATTTGGGTTCATTCAAAAAGTGACCCATGAAGCCAGGTGTGGTGGCACACACCCTTAATCCCAGCACTCCAGAGGCAGAGGCAGAGGCAGTTGGACCTCTGAGATGGAGGCCAGCTTGATCTACATAGCAAATTCCAGGCCGGCTGGGGCTACACAACGAGCCTCTGTCTTGGGGGGAGGGAGGCAAGCCTTTTCTTTTCTTTCATTTTTTTAAATGTGTGTGGTGTATGTAGAAGCCAGGGGAAGATAATCGGTGTCCTGCTCTATCACTTCACTTTGTTTCCTCTAGACAGGCTCTCTCAGTGAACTGGAGCTAGGCTTGGTGGCCAGCAAGCTCAAACAATACTATCCCCTCGCGCCCCCCAGCTCTGAGTTTACAGGTGTGCGCAGCCGTACTCAGCCTTTTTTTCCATGGGTGCTGGGGTCTGAACTCAAATCAGCAGGTGCTCTGAGCCATCGCTCCATCTCCCCATTATATTTTTCACATTAAATTCAGAATTTTCATCTTTAATCTTTTGATACGGACAGAGAAGAATGTTCATAAAGGATCTCAAACATAAGGTAGTAAAATTAAAAAGCAATGAATTCACAGATTTGTAGAGAAAAAGGTCATGCCTTTGATGTTAAAGAGAGCAGATGTACTTTTAGTGTTGGAATTTTAAAGGTGTATGTCCTCAGAAAATCCAATAAGTAGGAGAAACTACTGCAATTAATTAAGCTAATTTGTGTGACTTGAATTTAGTGCAACTTAAAGATAAAAACTTAATGCGAAATATGTCATGTACATAAATTGTATATGGAATTTTTGTATATACTAATTTTTAAGCTAGTAACAACTGATTTTTCAGTCCTATTCTACTAGTTTGACTTTAAGAAGTTGGAGTTTTACCATGTTATAAGGGAAAGTGGCCCATTCTTGCAGAATGAGGTTAACCCAGTTCCTTGATTCCAGATGATGAAAGCCATGAATAAGTCCAATGAGCATGTCCTGGCAGGAGGAGCCTGCTTCAATGAAAAGGCAGACTCCCATCTCGTGTGTGTGCAGAATGATGATGGAAACTATCAGACTCAGGCCATCAGTATTCACAATCAGCCCAGGAAAGGTAAGCATTTGAGCTGGTGGAGATTTCTGTCATGGAAGCTTATTCTATTCTATTGCAGATCTCTGTTACTGAGGAAAACATTTTAAAGATTAAATTCATGTGTGTGTGTGTGTGTGTGTGTGTGTGTGTGTGTGCCTGTATGAGTTTATGTGTCTCATATGCACGCCAGCGCCCATAGGAAGGCACTGAATCCCCTGAAGGTGGAATTGTGGGTGATTGTGAGTGTATACACCACAAACACACACATATATATAACTAAAAATAATAGAAATAGAGGCTAGAGAAATGGATCAGTACTTAAGAGCATGTATTGCTTTTGCAGAGAACCTGAATTCAGTTCACAGCACCCACTTAGGGTACTTGTAAGCCATTTGCAACACCAGTTTCAGGGGATCCAATGTCTCTAGCTTCCAGAGGCACCTGCAGTCTTATGCACATACCCCCATACACAAAATTTAAAATAATAAAAATAAATATTTCTTAAAAATAAAAGAAACTACCTTAGGGTATTGACAGGGCCAGCACTGGTATCTGAAGGTAGGAGCAGGTCAGTTTGGAGCGCATGAATTATCACACACATAAAAACTGCAAGTAAAGATGTTGGCCTTTATGAGTCTGAAGGAAGACACCAAGGTTCAGTGCTCTCAGAATGAGGCCTCGTTACCTGCAAATCTACTCATTAGATGGTTTCACTCACCAAAATTGTAAAGATCCCTGAGTGATTCAAACACACATTAGAGTTTGAGAAATCTTACCAAAACAGAATGAAAAGTTGTATCTTAAAACTTTTTTCACAGAGCTATCATAAGCATTGGAACTAATTGGTTAGTTGTTCATTGTCGTATTTTATTTTCTGTGTAATGATTCCTAGAATTTCCAACTAATATTTCATTATTGTTCCCAATGGTCTAGCTCAGTGGTCTGTCTTCACTAACCTATTTCTATATCTATTATAGTGACTGGTGCCAGTTTCTTTGTGTTTAGTGGCGCTCTGAAGTCCTCCTCAGGATACCTTGCCAAGTCCAGTATTGTGGAAGGTAAAGGATGAATTGCTGATTCCATGTGCCTCAATTCAATCCTGATTATATAATGAAAAGCAAGGGATGTTGAGAGAAGCCTCGAGGGCTGAGAAAGTAGCTCATGTGACAGAGTGCATGCTTGGCATGCACAAAGCCTTGGATTTGATTGACAGCACTGCAAAAACTGACTGTGGTGGTGTACTCTTGTAATCCCAGAATTTGGGAGGTGGAAGCTAGATCAGGGGTTCAAATTTATCCTTGGCTACTTTTAAAAGTTGAAGACTGGGCTAGAGAGATGGTTCAGTGGTTAAAAGCACTATGCTCTTGTAGAGGATCCAGGTTTGATTCCCAGCACCCACGTGCTGCTAACAACCATCCAGAACTCCAGTTCCAGGGGATCAAACACCCTCTTCTGATGTCCTTGGGCACTGCATGACACACATGCAGGCAATACATTCATATACATAAAATAAAAATAATAAAATATTTTTTTGAAAAAAGAGTTCAAGGTCATCCTGGGCTACATGAGACCTTGTGTCAAAATTCTTAAAAAAGAAGGCTTGACACTTCTGCTGTCACATTTAACCCTGTTCTTATCTAGACATGTCACTCTTAAGCATGTCATGGGAGCTCGGCATGGTGGCGCATGCTTATAGTCTCAGCTTCATAAGAAGCTAAGGCAGGAAGATCACTGGGAGCCCAGGAGTTCCACACAAGCCTAAGTAACACAGCAAGACAAAAAGCAGCAAGCAAACCCAGAACAAGCCGAACGTGGAGCTGGGTGTGGTAGTGTACCACTTTAGTCCCAGCACTGGGGAGACAGACAGGCAGACCTCTGTGAGATTGAGGCCAGCCTGGCCTGTTACATAGTAAGCTCCAGGCCAGCCAGGGCTACAGGGAGAACCTGTTTCAAGAAAAGGACCTGGGTTCAATTCCCAGCACCCGAATGGCAACTGACAATGGTCTGTAACTCCAGTTCAGGGGGAATCTAGAATGCCTTCTTCTAATTTCTAGGAGCACAGGGCTCAGGTGCACTTACACACACACACTCATAGACATAAAATAAAAAATTAAATTAACAACGAAATAGTCTTTCACAGTTCTGGAATATGATGCCTGAGGGGTTATCATGTGAGTTCATATATATCATTAGATGAAGATATGCAAATGTATTCACTCCTAATCCACTAGAATACTGTCAATATTATCTGAAATACAGAATGAAATGTGCTTGCTGTGGGTTCATATAACTAGACATGACACAAACCCTGACAGAGGTTAATTAAGTTACATGAAGGACTGGCCATCACACTATTTTCTTTTTGGCTGTTCTTTATTATATTTTGGTCTGATTATTCTTGTTGCATTACAAATTACCCCCAAATCTGTTGGCTGTGGAGCCCAGATGAAACTGTGGCTGAACTTCCTCATGGCTGGTCCCTAACTGCATTTAGTCCTAAGCCTACTACTGGCATTTAGTCAATAATTTTTGCTTGTTTGCTTGGTGTTTCTTTGTTTGCTTTTTTGTTGTTTTGTTTTGTTTGAGACAGGGTCTCACTATGTGTCCCAGATGGTCTAGAACTCTATGTAGACCAGGCTAGACTCAGACTCACAGAAATCCACCTGCCTCAACAGCCAGGTGCTAGGATTAAAGGTATGAGCCACCACATCCAAATGTGTTTGTTTTTTGAGGTAGTATCTCACTTTGTATCCCTGGGTGACTTTGAACTAACAGAGATATACATGCCTTGGTTTGCCAAGTGCTGGGATTACGTATGTGCACCATCATACCCAGTTTACTCATGTATAGGACATTCATTATATGCGAGGCTGTCATAGAAGACAAATAGAGAAGCCAACGAATAAACACAATCATGGCATAGTATATGCAGGAGGAGTAGGGACAGAGCGCTGTGACCTTTGAGCAATCTCAGGAGAAATGCTTAACAAGCTCCTAAGGGAAGTCAGCAGTGTTTGAAGCTGAGCACATCTTCAGCTTAGGAAAGAAAGCCTCCTTGTGTCTATTAGCTTTGCAAGGCAGAGCAAAACTTATATTTAGTATCAGAGGATTCGCTAGATACCAGGTACTGTGCCTTATCTGTCTCATTCCCTGGTTTTGTGCTGTTTCCATCTCTGTTATCTTGATGCTATTTCTAGATGGTGTGATGGTCCAGATCACTGCAGAAAACATGGATTCCTTGAGGCAGGCACTTCGAGAGATGAAAGACTTCACCATCACCTGTGGGAAGGCGGATGCTGAGGATCCCCAGGAGCATATCCACATCCAATGGGTGGATGACGACAAGAATGTTAACAAGGGGTAAATGCAGCCTCCTTCCCGCCATAGCATTTAGGGATCTGCTCTGGGCTTTTTCTGTCATCCATAGTGGTGTTTTATAGAGTTTTACTGAAAATGTGTGTAAGAACAGGGACTGTATATAACAGAAATTAAGATATTTGATTTCTTAGCTTAATTTTTAAAGGATTTTCTGTATACACTTTTGAAGGAAAGATAAGGATTATGAAACAAACATGCATTCTAAAGTTACTGAGAGAGAGCTGGAGAAATGACTCAGTGGTTAAGAGCATTGGTTCCTCTGCAAGAGGACCTGAGTTTGGATCCGAGCACTCACATAGTGGCTAATCACTGTCTGAAACTTCCAGAGGATCCGATGCCCTCTTCTGGCCTCTGAATGCATTGCATGAACAGATGCACTTATGCACATACTGGTGAAACAACTCATACACAAAAATTTTTTAAAAGTCAATTAAAAAATTTTTTAAAATAAGGGACTGGAGAGATGGCTCAGTGGTTAAGAGCACTCACTGCTCTTACTGAGGACCCCAGTTCAAATCCTAGTATCCACATGGCAGCTAACAACCACCTGTAACTCCATTTCCAGGGGATCTGATGCCTTCTTCTGACTTGCTGGCATTGCATAAAATGGGTATACTTACCATGCACATAAAAATAATAAATAAAATATTTTAAACATTTTAAAAATAATAAAGTTACTGAGAGATAGTAATACCTAAAGCTTTATGACTTATCAAGCTTTTTTTTAAAATTTGATGTAATAGGTGTCATTTTTCCCATTTTACTTGAATATGCAAGTACCCAAAGGCTCCCGACTTGTCAGAGCATAGAACTGGGATGTGGCACGACCCGACCTTAATGGTCCCACCGGCTGTCAGGCCCCACACTCATCTTACCACGTGGCAGCTCTGTTTTAGAGGTCCACACCAAAACCTTGCAGTCTCTTTGACACTTTTATTTCTCTCTTACCCCACAGTCAGTCCAGCAGTAAGTTCTGTTTGTACCTCACAGTTTGCCCACATCATTTTGTCATAGTGGTTCTCACCCTCCTCTGCTCTGCCATCTTCCTGGTTTAAACTAGCATCTCATTTAGTCTGCATGATTGCAAAGTCTTTTCACTCACCTGATCTGTTTCCAGTTTTTAAAAAATATTTTATTTTTTTAATTTTATGTGTATGAGTGTATTGCCTGCATGTGTCTAAGTGCACCCGTGTCGTGTAGTGCCCATGAAGAACAGAAGAGGATACCAGATCCCCTGGAACTGGAGTTACGGACAGTTGTTAGCCTCCATATGGGTGCTGGGAATCGAACCTGGGTTCTTTGCAAGAGCAGTCATTGCTCTTAACCACTAAATCATCTCTCCAGTTCCAAGTACATAAACAGGTTTAAATATTGTTGAGAAGAGTCTAGAGTCTTTGTGCCAATCATTTTATGTCCTTTCAGAATGATTGTGTATCTTCACATATTTAATTTACTTGCTGTATTTTAGGGAAGAAATGACTCTTAAAAGTGACTTTTCATGCTGTGTGTGGTGGCGCATGCCTTTAACCCCAGCACTCCATGGCAGAGGAAGGTGTATCTTTGTGAGAGCAAGGCCAGCCTGGTTTACATAGTTAGCTCCAGGGCAGCTGGAGCTACAGCTGTGTGTCTCAAAAAAAAAAAAAAAGTGACTCTGTTTAGAAATCTAGGTGTGGAAATAGCACGGAGGAGCGTTTTCATGATGGATTCTGGCTTCTCCTGTAAGGTTAGCACTTGGGCAACTATTTATCTGTATCATAGGTAAGTGTTCTCCTCCAGACTTAAACAGTTCTTAGTAAATATTCATTAAGTTCCTCAAGTTGGAAGCAGTACCTGTATGAGCACATAGATGCTGATGCTGATGCTGGATCTGTCCCTGCAGAAGCTTGTTTATAGAGTAGCTGTGTAAGCCTGTGAGGACTCTCATGGTGGATGCTGTTCCAGAGTCAGGAGAAGAGTGGGAAGCCATACTTTCTCTGAAGGGAACTTTGAAGCGTGTCTCTGTTTTGATGTGTGTGCTTGAATTGTTTCAGTGCAGAGGCCCTTCCCACGGTAACTCTGCGCATGACCAACCAGGCATCTGACTTCATCAGCAATACATTTGACAAGCTCTCTTTCCTCCTTTTCCTCTGTATAGTGTCGTAAGTCCGATAGATGGGAAGTCCATGGAGTCTATAACTAACGTGAAGATATTCCATGGATCAGAGTATAAAGCAAATGGAAAAGTCATCCGATGGACAGAGGTAAGGGAATGGAACTTGGAGTCCCTGACCAGCTTTCAGTACAACGTTTGCTGGGCCAAGAGGCTCACTCCTGGCTAAATCTGAAAGAAAAAAGTTGGGTCAGCAAAGAAAGGCATTTGCTGCCAAGCCTGATGACCTGAGTTCGATCCCCAGGACCCACATGGTAGAAGGGAAGAACCAGCTCCTAACCTCCTAACATGTTCTGTGGCACATGTGTGCTGACACAGACACACAGACACGCACACACACAAACAAATAATAAATGTGAAAAAAAAAGGAAAAGTCTTCCTGAGGGAAAAATCTTCATTTACTTATTATAGTCTAATTCCTTCTGCTCTGTCTTAGATCAGTGGGCAGGAGCATCACAAAGTGCAGCCTGTAGCACGTGTCCTCCTCCTCTGAACTTGCTTTTGGGTTTATTTGCATTGGAATTCAAGGAGGAGTTCAAGAGTGGAATTCAAGAGTCGGGCATACCATCTTTGTTGTGTTCAGAAAGCCGACTTTGCCATGCTATACTTTACAGTTAAATCTCTCAGGGATAACATGGTCTTTAAAAGTAGACATTTCACAGTAAGAAAAATAAATCTCAGAGTAATTTGTTAAAAATTAGAAGGCAGGCTGGGCGAGGTGACGCATGCCTTGAGACAGGGGGATGGATCTCTGAGTTTGCAAGGCCAATCTGATTAACATAGTTGAGTTCTAGGCCAGCCAGGGCTACATAGCAAGACCCTGTCTCAAAAAACAATCAAACAAACAAACAAAACCCATCAAATTAAAAGGCAAACAGATAATAAATTCCCAGTTCAAAGCCACAAGCCAGATGTGCCAGCAGGTGCCTGAAATCCCAGCACTTGGAGGTTAAGGCAGGGAGATCACAAATTTGTGGCCAGACTGGGCTACCAAGATCCTACATCAATTATAAAAAACGAAACAAAACAAAAACTCATTGCTCCATAAATGGAGCCATATTATAGGTTCCTGTGGGAGTGAGACGGGCAGGGCGAGTTGCTGTTTATGTGTTCATTATCACATAGATCAGGACACTTCTTTTCAGAATACAGAGGTAGATTCTAAGCCTCTTAATTGCCTTTTAACTTCATTTATATTCATCTATAAAATAAGGAATTGAATTATAAGCTCTCTAGGGATTATTTTCAGGTTGTAGTCTTAATCTGAAAAAAAATTCTTAAGCCAGTTATGGTGGCACACACCTTTAAACCCGCACTGAGAAGGCACACGCAGGCTGGTAGACCTCTGTGAGATGGAGACCAGTGTGGTTTAACTCATGATGAGTTCCAGGCCACTGGGGCTCCAGGGAGACCTTGTCTCCAAAACAAAAACAAAAACAAACAAAATTCTGGGGGTGTGGAGATGGCTTGGCGCTTAAGAGCACTTGCTCAGAGGACCTGAGTTTGGTTCCTGCGGTTCCTGCACTCACATCAGATGGCTCCCAACAACATGTAACTCCAGATCCAGGGGATCTGACCTTCATGGGCACCCTCACATATGTGACATACATACACACAGACACACACATATAACTAAGATAATAATAATAAAATCAATTTTTAAAAATCTGGAACTTCTGGCTTTTCCATTTCAGGAATAGGGAAACTGAGGCCAGGAGAGTTTGTCTCACTTAGGTTCACATAGATAATTAAAAATAATTTATTAGTTATTATTATTATCATTATTGAGGAGGGGTGGCTTGTGCCACAGTTCACATGTGGAGGTTAAAAGACAGCCTTCAGGAGTTGATCCTCTCCTTCCCTTATGGATTCAGGCATAGAACTCAGGCTATCAGGCTTGCACAGCAAGCACTTTATCCGCTGAGCCATCAAGGCCCTCAGAGCTGACTCTCCAGGTCTTGGGCTGTTGTTTCAATGGTTCATTTTTCATACAGAGCTCCATGTTTTCACATGTATTCAGAGATTTTTTAGCCACTTGCTTTGACATATTGAGGAGCACAGCATCTAGAATGTGTAAAACTCTTTCAAATTAATGTCTTTCTTAAAGATTTGTTCTTCATTATGTGTGTGCTTGTGTGTCTGTATCAGGGTAGCCGCACAATAGTGCAGGTGTCCGCGGAGGTCAGAAGCATGGGCTTCCCTGGTGCTAGTTATAGGTGGTTGTTAGCCAACCAGTGTGTGCGTGCTGGGAACTGAACTCGGCTTCTCTGCATGAACAGTGTGCACTCTCAACCACTGAGCCATCTCTCCATCCTATGTCCAAAACATTTTATAGTTTATAAATGACTTGTTTCCTTCTTTTCATTGCAGTAACTTAGTGAGGTAGGCAGGCTCCCTATCCCATTATGCAAGTGAGAAAACAGGCTTTTGACTTTGTAATTGATGCTAGTCACTGGCAGAGCAGGGCCCAGAGTGCAGTCTCCTGACTCCTACCCCACTCTTCACCAGAGCATCCCAGCAGGCACAGGGTCACCGGACTGCCCCATACTCACTTTTTTCTTTCTTTTTTTGTTTGTTTATTTATTTTATAGATTTTTTTTTTTAGTAGTGGTGATCCTGGAGATTGAACCTAAAGCCTCATATCTGCTAAGTGAGCACTCTGTGCTTGAGCCACATCCCTGACTCCTAGGGCTTTGTGCATAAGCCCCTTTTGAACAGCATGTTGGGGACTGGTATATAACACTGTATATTTACATTTCTTTTTATTTTGTCTTTATGTTGTTTAGACTTTATAATATACAGAGAGAACAGGCAAGTGCTCTCTATATTCACAAAGGCAAGATAGATGTTCTGAAGTCCTTTGAAAACACCCAGCACTCAGGAGGCAAGAGCCATGAGGGATTGTTGGAAGTCCAGGGCCAACCTGATCTATATGGTGTAGGCTACAAGGAGAAATTCTGGATGGATGGATGGAAGGAAGGAAGGAAGGAAGGAAGTCAGGAAGTCAGAAAGTTGGTACTTTGAGAATCAGGACTCAACATATGAGCCAGCGAGATGGCTTAGCAGGTAAAAGTGCTTGCCACAAAGCCTGATATTAAGAGTTCAATCCCCGAAATCCACAAAAGGTAAAAGAAAAGAACTGACTCCATAAAGTTGTCCTTTGATCTCCACACAGAAGCCTTGATGTATGTGTGCCTATATATATCATACTCAACCTTGGTGTCATCCCCAGGAATATCATCCATCTTCTTTGAAGCAGGGTCTCTCATTGGCCTGGAGCTCACCAATTAGGCTAGACAGGCTGGCCAGTGAGCCCCTGGGACCCTCCTGTCTCCACTTCCCCACACTGGGATCACAAATACACACCATGCCTAGCATTTTTATTTAGGTTCTGGGGATCAAACTCAATGCCATCATCTTACAAGGCAAACACTTTGCCCACTGAGTTATCACCCAAACCCAGGAAAAAGATTTCAAGTCTTTTAAAACCTGGGCCTGGGGCTGGAGTGATGATTTAGTGGGTAAGAACACTAACTGTTCTTGCAGAGGACCCATGTTCCAAATCCCAACACCCACATGATAGCTAACAATTGTCCGTAACTCCAGTACCAGGAGATCTAGTGGGCACTGCATGATACAGGTGCACTTACATACATGCAAGCATAACATTCATACACATAAAATTTAAAGAAAAATCCTGGGTCTGGTTGTATGACCCCTATAGTCTGAACTACTTGGGAAACTGAGGCAGGAGGATTGCTTGGGTCCACAAGAAATTAACCTGGACAACATAATAAGAGCTTATGTTAAATCTGGGGTTTGGGGGTGCTGGAGAGATGGCTCAGCAGTTAAGAACACTGGCTGTTCTTGCAGAGGATCTAGGTTTGGCTCCCAGCACCCACATGGTGGCTAACAACCATCTGTAACTCCAGTTCCAGGGATCCAACGCCCTCTTCTGACCTGCTCAGGCATTGCACAGCACAGGTACACTTCCATACACTCATACACATAAAGCAAAATTTTTAAACAGTTTTTTTTAATTGAGGGGTTGGGGGAAGATTCTTTGGTTTCCATTATCCCTTTGAAGAGCTTGCTCGTGACCCAGCTTTTCTGTGCTTTGGCCTGTGCATGGCTCAGTGCATGGCTCTGTATGAACACAGTGGCACAGCTCTGGCTTCCACAGTGCAGGGCCATTTGGTAAGGACAGTTCTGTGACAGGAGACAGAAGACTCGATTCTGACCTCTGTGTTTAAGCACCACTATGCAGTTATAACATCTGTGAAGACTCTGACTCACCAGTCTCTAAGAGATGTTCTTTAAGACTCTCTTATCATTTCCTAAGAGAGTTTTCCACATGTATGAATTACCTTTTAGAAATATACATTCCATCTAGCCATGGTGGCACAGGACTGTGATCCCAGCGCTTAGGTGGAAGTGCAGGGTCACCCTCAGCTACGTAGCATGAAGCCCTGTCTCAAAAAAAAAACAAAAAAAATGCACAGTGCAAAATGGGGGCCTTTTGGGTACTGAATAGAAAGTGCTACTAGACCGTGCCAGAGCTGCTGCCAGCGTGTGGGTGCAGACCGGGAAGCGGGGACTGACTGGTTGGTGCCATACTTTTTCTTCCCTCCCTCCGTCCCTCCCTCCGTCCTTCCTCCATCCCTCCGTCCCTCCCTCCGTCCTTCCCTCCCTCCCTCCCTCCATCCTCCTCCCCCTTTTGAGACAGAATCTCACTATCAGCCCTGTTTGGCCTGGAACTCTCTATGTAAACTAGGCTGGCCAAGAACTCCCAGAATTCACATACCTGCCTCTGTCTCATGAGTGTGTGCTGGGATTTAAGGTGTGCTCCACCACACCCTGCCCATACTGTCAGTTTTAAAAAATTGTATGTTTGTGTTCATTAAAGGGTGTGCACATGGCATGGCAAGTGAGTGGAGGTCAGAGGACACCTTCTTTCTACCTTGACATGGGTTCTGAGGATTGAACTCAGGTTACCACACTGTTCAGCAAGAGCCTCTGTGCCTGCTGAGCTGTTGCTCTGACCCTGTGCAGAACTTTTTCCTAGCAAGTACTGTATTGTATCCTATTTCTGTCAGATCATCTTGTACATCTTGGAGAATCTGGTGCTTAAAGATAGAGCATTAATCTGCTCATTCTAAATTCAAGGCAGAAGGTGAAATGTCTCTTGTTTGGGGAACAGGTGTTTTTCCTAGAAAACGATGACCAGCATAATTGCCTGAGTGACCCAGCAGATCACAGCAGACTGACGGAGCATGTTGCCAAGGCGTTTTGCCTTGCTCTGTGTCCCCACCTGAAGCTTCTAAAGGAAGATGGAACAACTAAACTGGGACTTCGTGTGACACTGGACTCAGATCAGGTAAGAAGTATCTTAGGCCCTTAGGAAGCCAGCCTTGATAGGTGTCTGTGGTTATTTGTTTGTTGCTTTCAGCTTTCCTGAATTAACCCAGATCTTAATCTGGCTGAGTCAATGTCTCATTCTGAGCTCCCGTCTAACAGTTACATACCCACACGTGCTACTTGTTCAGGCTTTTAGAACCATATCAGCTTGACCTCTTCACCTGCATGTAACCCAAGGAGTTGCCTGCTTTCTCCCCGAGGGTCATCCTTTGAGAGTCCCCAGCCCCACCCAGGAGGAAGTGCTCTGTATTCTCTTAGGGGAAGTTCCATGTGTCCCTAACCTTGTTTTCCTTATTTAGCTGCAGTGAGCTTCTGCTGACTAGTGTCAGCCATTGCCAATGCCAAATAAGATTTTTCTTGCCACCAATATTTTTGTTTAGTTTGTGGCTACTACTGGGCTGTCTCCGCAATGATTCTGCTGTCAGTTCGGGTCCCCTGTCATCCGGTTTTCCTTTCTGTCGTACTTGGATGTTTTCATAGGTTCGTATTTACAGTCCAGTCTTCACCTCCTAAGCCCCAGTTCCTTGTTGCAGTGTCTCCTGTGACCAAGCTCTCCAATCTCGGTGTTCCTTTTGGATTTTGGATGCCTTGGCAGGTCCCACTGGTCCTGAACGGATGCGTGCAACTTGCCAGATGTCACTTCTTCCTCAACACTTTAGCTTTGAGTCATCAGAAATAAGTGCAGATTCTCAGGTTGATACTCTCCTGAGCCAGTAATTAATTCTACCCAAAAGCTGCTTCTGGCTGAGTGCTTACATTGGGGAGACCTACTTCCTGGGTGCAGAATTCACCAAATGGATTATTAAGGCACAAGGTTCTGTGTCTGGCTTCATTTCCTCACTAGACACCAATCAGCTGGTGTTTATTTTCACTAAGGTACTATCCTGTGCTGCAAGAAACATCTGGGGCTAAGGATGTAGCTCAGTTTCAGGTGCTTTGCCTAACATGCATGAAGCCCTGGAATTGATCCCCAGCACCACGTAAACTAAGTGTGGTGGTGTACACCAGTGATCTCTGCTCTGCTCCCTGGAGGTAGAGGCAGGAGGATCAGAAGGAACATACTTGGCTATCTAGCAAGTTTGAGACCCATCTAATCTATATGAGACCCCGTCTCAAAACAACAACAAAAACCCAGGCTGGCAAGGTGGCTGAGGGGGTAAGTGTGCTTCCACCGAGCCTGACGGCCCAAGCTCGATCCCTGGAATCTGTGTACATGGTAAAAGGAGAGAACCAACTTCTACAAACTGTCCTCTGATCTCCACATGCATGCTGTGGACATGCACCATGACACGTGTATGTCTCCACACACATAGACACACAAAAAGGAAAACAAATTAAAAAAAAAAATGACAAGAGAAGCTTATCTGTGTAATTCTAGTGTTGAAGCTTCATGGTTCCATCCCAGATAGTTCCGATGAGCTCCCTCTCATGGAAGAGTTAGCTAACGAGCATGTTTCTGCTCAATTTGTGATCCTCTTCAGGACAAGGGCCCTGTTATGTTTGAAGTCCTATGTTTGTCATTGCTCAGAAAATAGTGCCGTAGAGGACTGGAGGAGTAAAGAAAAGGTGCTGCGTTGTATTCCTCCCTTTAAGTTTTGAACGATTTGTTACTTGTGTAAGTGTTTTGATTGCCTGAGTGCATACTGGTATGCCTGTGACGTTGGTGAAGGTTAGGAAAGGGTGACAGAGCCGTCATGTGAGTGCTAGGAATCGAGCCCGGGTCCCGACAGAATAGCAGGTGCTCTCAGCCCCTGAGCCACCTCTCCAGCCCCTCACTTTCTTACATTCAGAGATTAATGTATTATTTCAGACTCTCCATATATTCCACCCCTCTTCCCAGAAGCAAGTCTTAGCAGGCCTAGTGACTAGGGCAAGCTATCAGGTGGCCAGGGTTGTTAGATTTTAGGAGAGGAAAGAGAAATGGAGTTTAGTTAAAAGAACCGGAGCCAGACCTGCCACAGGCAAGGAATGCATATTTCTCTGTAGTGAGGATGGAGCTATTTCCCACCCCATAGAGGTCTCTCTGTACCTTAGTGAGGAAAGGTAACAGTTTATATTCTTTTGGGCCCAGCTGGAATGTGTTTGCTGTGAAGATTTGGTGTCCTTGAATGATTGAAACCCCTCTGTTTCCAGGAGAGCCAGTTGGTATCTCAAGGCCCTAATGGAGACAGGTCGGCTTCTAAGTCTCTCTTAGTTCAGGGAGTGACTGATTGATAAGACTTTGATTGAGGCCAGACTTGCCAATTTGGGGCTCATTGGTTCCTTTAAAGAACTTATGACTTTATGGTGTCCTCTAGTGGAGCTCATAGCTCTTTTGCAATTTACACATTCTATCAAGGGTGAATAAATATCAGGATGATAAGCACAATTAAAGGAAGTTTGTAGGCACTGTCACATGTCTACTACATGGCTAGGGACAGCATATTTCCTGCTTGGCCTCTGGCTCTCAGCTCTCTGGAGTCTTCCCTGTCTAGTAACCTATCTTCCCCTTCTCTCTGGTAGGTTGGCTATCAAGCAGGAAGCAATGGCCAGCCCCTCCCCTCGCAGTATATGAAGGACCTGGACAGTGCCCTGGTGCCTGTGATCCATGGAGGGGCCTGCCAGCTCAGCGAGGGCCCTGTCGTCATGGAGCTCATCTTTTACATTCTGGAAAACATCGTGTAGATGAAGACTTCCATTTTTTTCTGTTCTGACCTGGGGCAACAGCCAGCAGTCATATCCAAATCATTTGCACTTTAAAACTGGAAGATCAAGCTTTTGTTAACACTATCAGTGGGAAGGATGGGGTGGGGGTACGGGATTAGGGGATGTGGGGTGGGCAGAGGGTCGGGGACAGATGTTCCATAATTCGAAGTCTTCTATGCATTGTCCACCAAGAAGACCTGGGCAGCTTCTTACTGCACAGCAGTTATGCTATCTCTGCAGCTAATCCCCCTCTGTTACTGTCTAGATAAGAATTCTGCTTCTGTCTTTTAAGATTACTTATGGTCATGTGCTCAGATGTGTTCACATGAGTACAGCCATCGCCAAGGTCAGGGTGGGTGGGCAGAAGGGAAATAAACAGTGAAGCATCAGCTTTGCACTTCTTGTCCAGAATGGTGTGAAAGAAGAATCCGGTCCGATCTTGTCCCAGTGCACCCAGCTGCTTGTCAAGGAGAACTGTATGTAGCTTATTGTTTTTTCAGATTATTCACTGAAATGAATCAAAACAAACCGCTCAGTGCCTGAGCCTCTTGTGACAGCTGACGGAGACCCAGGGGTGTTTACATACTATGTACTAGAGATATTTTCTGACCATTTTATTGAGAAATTGTTTAAGCTTCCAGGAAAGTTGCAAATAGAAAACAAACAACAAACCCAGCTCGTCCCCCAGCCCGGCCTCAGTCCTGTCGCACGGTAACATTGTGCCGCATTTGATTGGTCGGTATTGTTCTCCCTCCCCCATAGAACTGAAGCATTTCAGATTGAGGTGCATACAACAGAGCCCGTTCCTCCTTTATGGGCGATGTCTGTGTTCTAAAGGTCACGTCGACATGATGCTTGAACCTCACGCCTGCCCAGTAACGTCCTTTGGGAGCACTCCCCTTCCAGCCTGGGGCAGACACATACACTGTCATGACTCGCCTCTCTCTCTTTGTGACATAGGTAATTTTTGTGAATATAGGCGCTCATGTCCTGGTTGTTGTTGTTGTTTTTTTTTCTCTCTTTTTAGCAGAAAATACCTCATTTGCATTATGTATCTTTGGCCAGAATCATTTGATGATCATCTGCGTCTACCAGTGGTAACAGAGCTTATCACCTAGTCAGGATGACTGGTTTTGCCCTCTGTCTTTTCCTCTTTAAAGTAATAATGCATGTAGAGCACTTTCAGACTATGCAATTATCTTGCCCATCAAAATGTCCCCTTAGATTTAGCACCACTGATGTTCCTTATCTGTAATGATCTCTTACTATGGCAGCTGCAAGATGGTTTTCTAATTCCAGTGGTCCCTCTTCTTTACTAGCTGAACTCGACACCCTTTCTTCATCCCTACATATTCATTTGACTTTCCCGTGGTCTTATGGAGTGTCTTCTCAATGGCTCTAATTTTTGCTTTGGCGTTCAGATGGTCTCAGCTTTGGCTAAGTGGAGCACTCAGGCTGGCTCCTGCACCCTTGTGACATACTGTATTTTTCATACTTCTTTTTCTAGCCTAACAAGATACTCCAGGCTAATCTTGTATTTACTGTGCCCCTAAGCTTAAAATCAGTCCTATCTTCAACCAGCCCTGGTTACTTCTAATGGGTGTAGTACTAGAAACCAAGAACTGGTTTACCCAGGTTATATGTGATATACTTTGATTCTATCTTCAGTTTATTTTTATTTTGATCACAGACCAAATGGATTTCTCCACTTAGCTTGAAAAATACTGCTCTAGGGAACTGACTCCAGTGTCCACGGTGCTTTCTAAAAGCCCAGTCCACACAGGATTTAGGCCCTCTATATCAGAAGTAGAGTACAGAGGGCCAGGCATGGTGGCAGAGGCCTTTAATCCCAGCATTTGGGAGGTAGAGGCAAGTGGAGCGCTGTGAGATGAGGCCAGCCTGGATTACATAGCGAGTTCCAAGTCAGCTAGAGCTGGGGCTGCAGGGAGACTGTCACAAACCCCCTTCCCTCCAAAAATGAGAGTACCCACAAAGCCTTGAATATATTCAGTGCAGGCTCTGGGATAGTAAGAAGCTGTTTCCCAGTATCTAGTGCTGGGCCGGAGATTTGCCTAAAGACTTATCTGGGATAGGACCTATTTTCCAAAGACCCAGCCTAGAAAGTACTAGAAAGTCAGGCTAAGAAAGCTGACTTGGTTCACCCCTCTGTTGGTAGGGTTATACTACACATCTGCCTTTCCAAAGGCTGTGCTGATAGAAGCTACAGAGAACTTTGACTGGAGTTTTCTTAGACTTAGGGACAAAGCCTCCGAATTCCCTTAGCCCACACAGCACTAACTTGTAAGGCTAGAGCGTGGAACCATCAGCAAACCTACTATAGGAAGCACCTAACAAAATACGTGGATTTGCTGTTAACACTGAGCTTAGTCTAATGAGCTTCTATGGCAGTGGGTCCTGTTGTCCTCTAGTATTGCCTTCCCATGCAGCTAACTCCATCTTGCCATTGTATGTGTATCTTGTAGACCAGTGCAAGGTTTTCAAATTTCTCATTCAGGACAAACTCTGGCCCTATACAGACAGGTCCACTCTTAGCTCATAAAACATTCTTGATGTGTAGTAAAATTATCTTGGGAAGTTAAGCATAAGCCTCCAAGGATATTTTTTGTTTATCTGTTTTATATAATGTATTATAATTTATAAAGTGAAATGTGGAAGTGTCACATTCCTAATTAGGCAGTTCTTTGTAGATTTAAACTTCATAGATACAGAGCTCCTCCTAAACTAAAGAACAGAATTGCCATTCTGGTAATTTTAAAAAATTTGTTGTATGCTTACTATATGGCAGATAATATATTCTTGTTCTGAGGGTTTTTTTTTTTCGAGACAGTGTCTCTTGCAGTCTGAGCCTTCTGCCTCCACCTCTGAAGTGCTGGGATTATCAGGCTCTGCCGCTACACCTGCTGCTGTCCATTTGTTAGCACTGTCTGAAACACTGCCTGCATTCAAGGCGATAGAGACATAAGCCTGTAAATTCTTATCTCCTGACTTCCCCTATCCTGGGTCCAGCTGGTGGGCCCCAGATTTCCAATTAACTTCTGATTATTGAAGATAATTTATGCATTTAATGTATTTCCACAAGCAATCCGCTCAACACTGTTTCTAGAATTAACAAGTTTGTGACAGTGGTTTGTTTTAATAATGCTAAATTTTAAACAGTGGCAATGGGAATTTTAGGGGTCATACACATAGAAGAACTAGAAAACAGAGCAGAACTGATCATGTCCATCTTACAGGCCAGGCAGCTGAGGCCTGAGAAGGGAAGAATCCCCTTGATCCATAATAGATTCCTTAGAGCAGGTATGTGCTTCCTGGGTCTCCCAGTCTTGTGCCCATGATTTGTTTCAAACTCAAAGCTGAGTTGACCTCAGTATTGCGACAAGATCTTTTAAGGGGTGCCACAAATATTTGCAAAACAACTCTTAAGAACTTGGGAGAGCAACCACACAGGTCTTAGAGTGGTGCTCCGTAAAAGGAAAAGTCACAAAGCTTTGCCTTTTGTGAACAGAACTTCCTGATTCTAAAATAAAACTCAGAGCTGGGAGATGGCTCAGTATTGGTTAAGAGCACTGGCTGCTCTTCCAGAAGACCTGAGTTCAGTTCCCAGCACCCACATTGGTCAGCTCACAACTGCCTGTAACTCCAACTCCAGGGGTTCCACCTCCCCTCTGGGCTCCTGAGGGCACCTGTACACATGTGCACAGACACACACAAGTACATAAAATTTTTAAAAAATCCTTAAATTTTTCCTATATTTTATTCAGTTTGGTAAGAACATGCAAACTGCACGAGATCAGAAAGTATAAAATTTGAAAATGATCCATGAATAATCAGTTTAGATGCTGTGGTTGGACAAGATGAGGCTCTATGTGGGCCCCTCCCCCTCCCTACCCACACATTCCTTAGCTACAACAGAGACCTTTTAAGAACCTTTTTAAGTCTCCCAGTGCAGTGGGTGGCTTTGTTAAAAGCTTCCCTCAGCCTTGTTTTTCAGTAAGCAAACTAAAGCTATTGGAAACTGAGCGGTTGCAAAAGGAAATTCCTGAGTGCCTCGGGCTAACTGGAAGGCCAGCTGGTGGTGTTTCACCTTAGCAAGCACTGGGCTGGATGCAAACGCTAAGGAAAGCTAGGTGAGACCCAGGCTCTTGGGCCAACCCTCCCTATTTAGATCACTTCCTGAGGACAGACGACCCTCTTTTCATCCATCCCATGTTACTGCTGGACATATGACTAGAATTGTAAAATCTCTTACATTTAATTACTTAGTTAGTGTTAAATGTTTCATATGGAGGTCTGTGGGACAGCTTGCAGAAAATCAGCTCTCTCCTACCCTGTGCGTCTTTGGATTGAACTCAGGTCGTCAGGCTTGGCAGCAAGCACCTTTACCCACTGAGCCATCTCACTGGCCCAAATTGTTAAATCTCACTTGTGTGGCAGTGTTGGTAGCTCACATCTTATAGGTAAGATCAGCCAGACAGCTCTTGGGAAAATCACTTGTCTAGTTTCTCTTGCCATTAAGACTTCTGATCAGCTCTTAAGGGCAGGGAAGCATGGTCCAGCCCTTTCACCCCAACAGATAAGTAAGAGCTCACTCCTGAGCTGTGCTTATGCAATACTATAGTGATCGGTAAGCTGAATGTATTTGCTTCACATAGAGCCTTTAAAAATAATCTTAAAGAAGCCAGGCATGGTGGCTCATGTCTGTAATCTCAGCACTAGGGAGGCTAAAGCAGGTGGATTGCCAGTTTAAGGCCAGCCTGAACTACAGAGTGGCACCCTGTCTCCTACAATCAAAAAAGAAAATAAAAAAATCTTGAGAAGTGCTTTGTTGAGCATAATGCTTTAAAACAGGGGGAATGGGGCCGGAGAGATGGCTCAGTGGTTAAGAGCACTGACTGCTCTTGCAGAGAACTCGGGTTTGGTTCCCAGCACCCATCCTCCATAATTCCAGTTCTAAGGGGTCAGAGGCCCTCTACTGGCCTCCAAGGGCATTGCATGCATGTGGTACATTTACTTAAATGCAAGCAAAACACTCATACACAAAATTTAAAATAAAATGGGGAGGGGAGCGAGGGTGCTGGCTTCTAGGGAACACAGACTGCTGCAGCTCTGAGTGCTGACTCCGCTACAGCCTCATGTCCCACTCACCACGCAGAGCCACAGACAGACAGCACGTGGATTAGACCAGTGCAAGGACAGGTCTTCTCAGGAGAGGAAGCTACAGTGGACAAATGATCGGTTTTTTAAATGACAGGGCACAGGGCTTTTAAAAGACTTTGATGGTTAACACTGTGTTTTGAGTATAAAAACCCCTATAATGAACTAGACCTAGTTTTTTAAATAAAATGGCCACAGTAAACTGATACACACACACACACACACACACACACACACACACACACACACACACACACACACATATATATATATATATATTTTTTTTTTTTTCTCTCTCTCTCTTCTCTCTCTAGTTAACAGTCTTTCATCCTAGGTACATGGACTAAACCCAAGATGCAACCTTCCCCTTAGTTCCCACCAAGTAGTACCAAAATAACTTTCCTGTTCCCAAGGCCTCTGAGAAGCAGGAAGGCTTGTGTAGCAGCTATCAGGAACAAAGGCACAGGCAAGGGGAAAACAGCTGAGCAGGACAGGCTGCCACTGAGAGCTGGAGTCACGGAACTCTGTCCCTACTGCAAGCAGAGAAGGCCTGATCACGCTCACATTCTCCCATCCCCTACAGTTACATCTTAAAAGGCACATCCAGAAATGGTGCAACTGAGGGCGGGAAAAGCTGTACACCATTGTTATGCAGAGGTTAAGTGGCAGGACTCTATGGCACTGAACAAGGAGGGTATCCTTGTCTTCGCCCACATTTTGGAGAGTGGGAGGCTGGGAGAGAAGCTCTTAGGATCTAGCCTCCTCCAGTGGAGGCCCGGGCCAGGCAGCCGGAGGAGCCCGGGCCGCAGTTAGTTCAGCAGGTCTTTGGTGCTTGTGTAGCAGCATCTCTTGTTTGTACAAAGGCTCTTGCAGCCAGTAAGGCTGGGAAAGTGAGCTGGTGCGCACGGCAGCTGTCCTATTATTTCCCAGTGCTGATCACCTGCTGCACAGGGCAAAACCACAAGTCAGTCTAAACCACCTTGAGAACCATCAGACCAGAAGGATTTCCTGAAGGATTCTGAAAGATTCCCCTCCCTCCCCAAGTCTGCTGAGGAACTTTCAGAATTCAGCTCCTGAGCCCATCCCCACTAGCCTGCCTTTGGTCTTCCTTACACATGAGAAAATTAAAGGCTTTTCCCCCAGAAATGAACTGAGTAAGTAAAGAGTCTCTTTGGGAGAGACTCTTCTCTCTCAGGGAGACAGAGACGGAGGGCCCAGAGAGCTGCCTACCTCACATGCTCCTAGGCTCCAGGACCAGCCAGTTCTCAGTGACCATCTGCACATCTTGGCCAGTCAAAGGCTCCCGCAGCCTCACCTTCACCTCCAGCTTCCCCCCAGTGGGCTTCCTTCCATCTAGGACCTGTGGCAAACAAAGAGACTGACTAAGGGGACAGGCTGGTCCAGAAGGTCCTAGAAAAGAAGCAAGAAAAATTAAGCATCCTGGCTGCTAACACAGGTGTCTTCATCAGGACAGTATTGGAAGGAATGGATTGCTAAGCCTTATAAACAACCTAAAAGCTAGATGAGCATCAGTGCTCTGGCTGAAGAGATGAGACACCTAGAGCTCTACTCAGCCCTGTGCTCACTGCCATGGCAACTCCCAGAACAAACACTGGTTTCCAGGGGGTAGCCTGAGCAGACACTCACTTCCCAGGTGGCCCACAGAGAAGACGAGGTAGCAGTCAAGACTAGAACCCAGGCCAAGGGTTCCGTCTCACCACCAGGCCACACCCTCCTTCAGAGCAAGTACGGCAACAACACAGAACAGCACAAAGGCCTGAGAGATTCGACACCTTAAAAGCCAGTACAGATCCTCCTGCAGAAGAGCAGGAAGGGCAAGTTTTAGCCTCTCAAAGCATCCAGTCTGGACTGGCTCCAGCAAGGACTCAACAGTATGATCTAGTAAGCCCCCTTTCCCCTCTGGCTTGTTCTCCATCAGAAACGAGCTCTCACAGGCCTTCTGCTCATATAATCCCGTGAGGCCATGAAGGCCTATGGAGCTATCTAGGGCTGGATTTCCTAGACACAGACTGCTGATCCAGAAATACCCTCTCATTTCGGATCTGGAGCTTTTCCACGTCCTCGTGCTGCCAGCACACTAGACTATTTTAATGAAGTTACGGGCAGAGAACCCTCGACAGGGCTCCGAGCCCCACCTCCAGGATCTCTCTGATCTCACACTCATTCTCCAACCGATCCAATTTCAGCTGTGCTGTGCCAACCAGCTTGTCACTTCTGAAGAAGGATCTGGGGAGACAAGAGGCAGCAGAGAATTAGACTGGGTAGAGAGCAAAAATAAATTGAGTCCAGTGCAAGAACACAGTGGTTTGGGGGCACCAGGGACAGATCTACCATTCTTTCCCCCCACCTGGCCAGTGGGACTGGCAGGATCCTCACCCTTTGTGGAAGATCTCAAACTTGATTCCTTTGCTCTGGATCACCCTCCTGAAGCCCCGGTGGTTTCTATTGATGTTTAGTTTAAAGACTTGTTCAAATTCTGCAAAAGAGGGAGAAGGCAAGAGGGGACTGGGTTCCCGAGAAAGTAAAAATGGAGCCCAAGGAAGCATCCTCTCTGGATCTCCCTGCCTCCAATTCAGGGTGTCTGCCTCCAGAGGGAGGGAGCACCTAAGTTCTGACTTTGAAAACAGTTTTAGTATTCTGAGGCACACATTCTTGGAATCTGGACTAAGATTCCTGGGTTCAGGTATTCCCTCCCTTGTTTTAAAAAAGACAGGGTCTCACTGTGTACCCTTGGCTGGCCTGGAGTATTTGTAGTGATCCTTAGGCTTCTGCCTGACAAGTACCGGCGTTAGCCACCACGCACGCCTAGTCTTCAGGTCCCATTTTTAGCACTTCCTTGCTAGGACACCTAAGGCAAGTCCCATTACCTCAACTAGCCACAAGCCAGTTTTTGTGATTTTTTTAAGATTTCTTTTTATTACTATGTGTAGGAGGGGCTATGTGCACACAAGTGCAAGTATTCACGGAGGCCAGAGGCATCGGATCCTCTTGGAGCTAGAGTTACAGGAGGTTATACTGCCTGATATGGGTGCTGAGAACCAAGCTGAAGTCCTCTGCAAGAGCAGTATGAACGTCTAACCACTGAGCCAACTCTCCAACCTCAAGTCTCAGTTTTCCCAGTTACATAAGAGAAATGTTAATAATAGCTGCCTTTTTGTGAGTTGAGTGTGTCAAGTAAGATGTTAAAAGCACTCTGGAAACAGTGGTGTCCACATGGAGAAGAAAGGGGTCTTGCAAGGCACACACCTGGGGAGTTGGTGTTCTTTATTACAGCTGTTTTGCTTTTTTGGGCCTGGTCCTAAGCAGTGAGAAAGGAGAAGTTAGGACAGCTCAAAAAAACAGGTTTTCAGGTGCAGGAACTTTGGGCTAGTCAGTGATGAGGAAAGCAAATCCTATTGGAAATAGGCCAGAGGGTCTTCTACTCCTTCCTATGGCCAGGCTGCTCACGGGTAGAGGGAAATTGAACAGTGTCCTGGGGTTCAAAGCATCCTAAGCCTACCAGAACCTCACCAAATTAGGGTAGTGAAACTCAAACCGTACAAAAGCATCCAGGTCATCAGGAGTCACCCCTGGAAGAAGAGGGAGTCAGGTCAGAACGCACAGCAGAACCTGGTGGCCAAGCACCAAGTGGAATATTTGCCCAGAGCCTCTGGGGTAACCTGGGGTTACCTGGAGGGGCTGGGAGGTTCATTCCCCTGACGATGATCAGGTGCATTTCTGTGCTGTTGAGCTCTGAGAAGATCCTACAGACAAGAATGCAGAGCAAAAGACAGTAGCAGAACACGGTCCTGCCTGCTGGTGCCTGCCTACCTAGCGGGGTGGGACCAGCAGTGGCCACTGAGCAATGCTGGCAGTCTCTGGTCTCCTAGGAGAGCTGTTTCCACAGCTCTGAGCTCTTGTCTATAGGCACACATCCTCCACCCGACTCCAGTGCCCGGGGCCCTGGGAAGTCTCACAAGTCTCCAGATTCCATTCCCAACTTTCCGCCCGATCCCTGCAGAGCCAGTTTCCCTTAGGCTTTGGCACCTCACAGTCTGAAATGTCTTCAACTCAAAGTGATGGCTGGGAGGGTCAAGGCCCTGGGCCTGGGCCAGTTGCAGGATCTCAAGCTGTTTCTTACGGTCCTGAGCAAGCTTCTCAAACCTGCCAGGGACAGGTATAACCCACGTCAGCAAGGTAAGACTTGCTATCTGTTCTCCGCCTCACAAGCCCCAGCAACCCTGGCACTTACCGGGTTGTCTCAGCCACATTGCCCTGGTGCATGAACTGCTTGGAGAACAGCAGGCACTTCTAAAAACAGGGGCCCAGAGTGACTCCAGAGCCAGAGCAGAGCTTGCCGAGGCTAGCTTTCAAGGCCTGACCTTTCAAAGCTCTGAACAGTCGTGAGCAGCCTCACCTCTCCTCTTGCAACAGTGCACTCAATGCACTCTTCCTAAAGCTCAACATACTTTCCTGCTTAAATCTGTTGGTTTTTTAGTTTTGAGACAGTCTCAGCTGCACAGCCCAGGCTTAACAACTGACAGCAATTCTCCTGTCTCTCTCCAAAGTGCTGCTGGTACTGCAGGCATGGATCATTCGCCATGCCTGGCCCCACCCACATTTTTACTGTTTTCTTTGTCATTTAGCAAACTCTTTCCTTCAAAACTTGGCTGTGATGGCGTTGCCTGTAATTCCAGAGTTTGGGAAGCTGAAGTAGAAGGATTATGAGTTTGAGGCTCCACAGTGAACATTTGCTAGAATGCATAGCAAGACCCTGTCTAGGGAAAAAACCACCTGTCCCACGAGACAAAAAAAAAACCATAAATTCAAGCAAAGCATTATCACCTCAGAAGACAGTATTCCCAGAACAGGTAGCAATGGAGGTCAAGCTCCGCCCGCAAAATCCATTCCCCTTCTCTAAACTTCCCAACCACAAGAAAGAATGGTATTATTCTATTTTACAGATGAGAGAAAAGCGGTTTGGAGAAGGAAGTGCCTTGCACAAGGTCACACAGCCATTAAGTAAAAGAACTAGAATCTGAACCCACACCTGCCTGCTTTAAGCCCCATGCCTTTCTCCAAGGAAGCTGAGGGCTCCAAAGGAGCATAAAGAGACACATGGCCTACTGACCTCACGCTGCTCCAGGAGCATTTTTTGTAGCTGGGCATACACCTCCTCGGCCTTCTGGGAGAGTCGCAGGTCCTCATGGTGAATGAGGATGAAATCACCCTCCTCATCCGTCAAGGGTGAAGGCACCTATCCAGGTCATAAGGCCCCCTCGGGCCCTAAGAGTCAGATTACTCCTCTATTGAGCCCAACAAATACAAGAAGCCATTCTAAATTAACTGCCACTAATTTCCAGTGATGGGCACTCACTGGCTCCCACTCTCCCCGGCTGCTAGAGCATTGCTTCTACTGGCCTTGCCCTGCCTTGTCCCCTGCTCACAAGCAACCCACCTTCCTTTTCCCTGGGGTTTCTCCCTAATGTGCTATCTCTGGGCACAAGAGGAAGAGAGATGCATAAGCAAGAGGCTCCTCCCCTGCTGTCACATCCTACAGAAGCCCCACCTCCTTCCAGAAGCCACCCCAGTGATGGCCCAGGTAAACCTGCTCCCACAAGGCAGCCTCGTGCTTGACTACGTGGGACTCACCTTAGAGAGGTCAACAGGTTGGCCTGCTCGGGCCTGGATGATCTGGGTCTCAAGACATTTAGCTACTCGCAGATGGGATTTCGCCTGCTCCAAGTCTTTCCTCCGCTTAGCTCGCAGGGCTGCTCGTTGGTACTGGAGTTTCCGAGCCTCCAACAGAGTCAGCTGCTCCCGAGCTAAAGGGAAAAGGCCAACGATTAGGTTCACGCTCTCACTCGACCTCCACTCCTCCATCCTGCTTTTCCCCAACTCACCTGTTGGACTCAGTGACTCTTTAGAACTTGAAGCCTTAGGTTCAAGCAGAAGACGCGATGAAGGGACCAGAGGCTGAGCTGGTTTCTTGGCCAGTGGGGCCTGTGCTGGGATGTCACTCTGCAGGTACCCAGTAAGGAGGCCGTCACAGACGACTGCTCCCCACCTGGCTATGCAGCCCCCGATCTGCGCTACCCCCTAATGCTGCACCTGTTCACTGTGTGACCTCAGCTGAGTGGCCTCACCTCCTGAGCCCTACAACTCAAAGCTCCAAGCCTCAAAAGCTCCTAACAGGAGATGCCACAGTAACGGAAAATGAACCTGTACTCTGGGGCCAGAAACATCTGAATTTGAGTTGTAGCTCTGCCTCTGGCCAAGTTTTTCTCTAAAATGGATGAAAGGTCACTGCTGTCACTGGAGCTGTTAGTATACACAACAGGGGCTGGATTTACTTCTTATCTGCTGTTTCCACCAACCGAGCCCTGGACCACAGACCCCTCGCCAAACCTCTTCATCCTCATCTTCATCAGCCAGGGCTGCATCTTCTGAGGAGGCCAGTTTCTGGGCAGCTGCCAAGACCGCTGCCACTGACCCCTCCTCGGTACGCTTAGTGGGCTCCAGGCCAGGGATGGGGGGAAATCCTGTGAGAAGAGAGGACGCAGAAGGTAGGGTGAAGGTGGCAGCCCGAGGGACAAGTGAGGCTGCTGTGGGTCTTGTCCGGCTCGGCCTGCACATGGTTGGGATGGGTAAGTCCCATGGGGTGGGAACATACACAAATTTCTTCCTCCCTCCCTTCTTGCTCACACACCTCATAGGGCCCCTAGGCCAAGCCCCACCCACCTGGAGGAACAGGTAACTCAGCAAAGTCCACTTTCCGTCCTGCTCGATGAGCTCGAATCGCATCCTGATATTGCTACACGGGAAGAAAGGAAGAGTGGACCGGAGTCTGCAGGCTCCACGCTCCCCATGACAGAGAGAAGAAGACGGGGAAGCGGAGCAGCCTCGGGAGAAAAGGGGCCCAAGGCAGCAAGAGTTCCAGTGACAGACAAAGACCGGAAGACCAGGGCTGGAGGAAAAAGCAGCCAAGGACAGGCCAGCGCAGGGCAGGGGCTGCATGGCAGTGGGCCCACCTTGGCTATCCGCTCGTGCATCCTGGCCTTGCGCTCATCCCCACTGGCTTGAGCCTGGTTGCCTGCCTCTCGGTACCTGTCCAGCCTTTGTTGCAGAAAATCCAGTACTGTCTGTGATTCTGCAGGGGCTGTAACGAAGGGGGTAAAAAGAGACCGTCAGCTCAGCCTGTACCTCCCTAGGTCCCCAGTCCACTGTCCCAATGTCCCACTGTCCAGGTCCTACCGAGGGTGGCTGGGATGTCAGGGGCCATCACTGGCTGCGCTCGCTCCACTGCTGGACGCAGGACTGGGGTTGCTGTGGGGGCCTTGGAAGCTTTGGGGAAGGTCTTCAGATCTGAGGACCCAGAGCAGCAGGGTAGGCAGAGTGCCTGGCCAGCCCCACACCTTAGTCCTCCCCATCCCAGCCTAAGCAGTTGCCCCCATCATCCCACTGACTGACCCTCAAGTGCTGGAGGCATGGCACTCAGATCCACAGGCTGCCCCTTCTCCAAGGCCTCCAGGACAGCACCGAATCTCTGCAGAAGAGCAGTTATGGGCATAAAGCAGGAAGTCCCAAGATCCTGACCTGCAACGCGTTCCCATCAGACCATCCTCACCCACATGCTGTTCGGCTCTTTCTCTGAGCCTCTGCTTCCCCATCTGTAAAGTGGGAGCTGGCCGTCATACCTTCCCAATCTTCATGAGCTCCCGAGCACGGTCTAGATCTCCAGCCCGTTTGGCACTGAGAGCAGCCACTTTGTACTCTCTCTGTCGGGTCAACAGCAAGGCCCGTGGGTCTGAGTCTAAATCTGGCAGGGCAGCAATGGCAGAGCTGCCTGGGAGACTGGTATCAGGTTGAGAGTGAGTATCTACAGGAAATAAAAGGTTCCCAGGGAGAGCCTGAGGGTCAAAGGACAAAGTTCCAGGTGCCCATAAATCTTACCCGTTGGAATAATGGGCAGGCAGGGAGGGAGGTGGGCAGCGGGACCCAGGTCAGGATCCACATGTCTCCAGATACCTATCTCCATGGCAGGGCAGGCTGCAGAGTCTGTCTCGGGGTTCCCGCTGGCCATCTTCTCAGGGGGTGGGGGCTTCTTTCCTGAGGCCACTGGAGGTGGAATTTCATCTTCATTGATCTTCCCGCCTTTCCTCACAGCAGCAAGCTGGGACTCCAGAGTCTGAGGGAGAAAATCAGTCTAGAGGTCCAAGCGTCCGCCTGGGGCTGGGCTTGCTTGAAGCCAGGCCACCAACCTGCCGCGCCTCCCCTTTGCCGCCACCCGGCCCCACTCCCCCATCCTTCTCTGCCGAGGGCCGCCTCACCTTCAGGCCTCGCTCGCAGCGCCGGGCCCTGGCAGCCTCGCCCGCTTCCTTGGCACCGGCTGCGGCTTCACGGTAGTTGCGGATCCGTTCCTCTAGCAAAGCCTGCAGCCCCCGAGGCCCTCCAGCCTGCAGACACCGCAGCTCAGGGCCGGGCCGCTCTGCAGCCAGCTAGGCCCTTGCATTCTCTCCCTGTGAGGAAGCTACCCCAGAAGATGGAGCTCTGGGACTCCGGAGAAAGAGGTGCCTAAATCCCCAGGGTGAGGTAAAAACCCACCGGGGAGGCCAGAAGCCACGTCAGGCAAACAGGGGCCCAACAGTCAGTCTAGGGCTGTGGAACAGAGAGGCCTCTGAGGTCAGTCGGTCATGCTCGATTTCTGTTTGGGGCAGCTGCTGGAGTTGCTTAGCGAGCTTGCCGTGCAAGCCATGCTACGTGCATGCTATCCACAGACACGCAGGGCCCTCCTGGAGCACCTACCCGAGCCGCGGGGACTGCAGTGTCTGGGACGGCTGCCTGCGCCTCCAGCTGTTCAACACTGTCCTGCGCCTTCTCATCCCCACACAAGTCTGGACTCGCTGCCTCCCTGCCATCTAGCAGCTCAGCATCCTCATCCACACCTAGGACCTCCTGTAGCTCTGTCTAGGGAGACAGGTCAGAACTGTGGGTGTCTCATAGTTACACCCATGACATGAAACAGATTAAAGGACCCACTTCCCCAGAAGTACTTCTCAATGTCAACAGGAGCTTAGTCTTTTTAAAATTTTCTTTTATTTAATGTGTATGAATGTATTGTCTGCCTGTATGTAAGTGCACCCTGTGTCATGCAATGCTCAGACAGGACAGAAGAGGGTGTTAGACCCCCTGGAACTGGACTTATGGACCATTGTTGGCCACTGGGTGGGTGCTGGGAATTGAACTTAGGTCTTCTGCAAGAGCAGTCAGTGCTCTCAACTGATGAGCCATCTCTTCAGTCCCGGGCTTAGTCTTTTTTAACTAAAACTTTTCTTTAATCTGACCAAGGAAGGCCTTTAAAACATGAAGACTTCAGATCTGAGAATTCCCAACCACAGAGCTCAGACCAGAAGTCAAAGGGGACAAGTCCCACACTGTACATCCATGGGAACAGACCTGGGAAGGGCAAGTCATTCACTCGTTCTGACACAAGCAGACAAAGCCCAGCCTCCACCTCTCCAGACTTGACCCCGACACTGGCCTGGCAAACACACCAGCAGATCTTCGTCTTCCTCCAGCCCTTCCTCCTCTTCCTCCTCCTCCTCCTCTTCCACATCTCGCATACAGTCTGCTGCCAATTTTTCGATATGGGCCATGGGCAGTGGAGCTGGGGAAAGACAGTCACAGACCATAAGGGCAACCCAAACAAGGTCCTGGACAAAAAGGAGGGTCTTCGGTTCATTATACTGGTAGATATCCAAGGCAGAAATCCTGCTTTCGTTCCACAACAGAGTCCTACCCAGAAAAGTACTCTTTTATGACCCAGCTCAAAAGACCATTGTCATGAACACGTTCCTGGGACCTCCAACAAGTGACAAGCTGCCCCTCGTCCTGCATTTCTGCCTGTAGCTCAACATGTGCATCTGCTGCCCCGACCATACCGTTCACATTTGTAATGTTTTAAACTTCTACTTTCACAATAATTCTTTAATGAGTAACCTTATCTTCATTTTCATACTGAATAAATTGAGAAGCACTAACATTCATTTCCCCAACACTGAAATTTTAGTAAATGACAATATTCAAATCCAGGCTTGTCTAACACTAAAGCAGGACCAGAGTGGTGAGCCCCTTTCCAGTCATGTCGTTAAACTCAGGTCAAGAGCACACAGCAGAAAGAGACTGAAGGTTCCCAGTAAGAGGAAAGGAATATTCACATGCGTTGATCTGAGGCCCAAATCTCTGTCCTCTTCCAGGATTTGGAGAAAGAGTTCACTTTGTCATCTAAAATAATTTCCATCTCCTTACACTGTGCCCCATTCTGCCTGTGGTAACTGGGCTCCAGCTATAAACTAGGTCTCAGGTAGGGCTAAGACTAGTGACTTGAGTTAGTCAGAATCAGAGTTCTCAAGGGGAGGGAGCTCCATACACAGGCATGTAACTGACTTCTTTATAGCTAAGCTAGAGTATCAAAAGAACCAAGGGAGCTAGCTGACAGGTTAGTCAGGTTACAGGGCAGGGACTTTCTCTACCATGGGCCAACACCAGCCCGCTGGTAAACACTCACCCTGCCCCTTCGGTGCTGGCTTCTTGCTTGTGCTCCCTACTTCCCCGGTAAGGGCCAATAGCTCAGCCTCCAGGTCCCCGTCGTCTTCAGTCTCATCCATCCCCAGCAACATGTCCTCAGAGTTGAACTCCACAAAAAGCCCCAGCTGAAAACAGAGAAGGATCCTTAAGAAATCACATAATGGGGGCTGAAGAGATGACTCAGTAGTTGAGTGGTTCTTTCTCTTCCAGAAGACCCAAGTTCAGTTCCCAACACCCATGTCCGCTCACAACCACCTGTAACTCTAGCTCTGATGCCGTCTTCTGGTTTCCAGGAGCACTGCACACATGCACATAATTAAAAATAAATCCTTTTGTTTTGAGACAAGGTCTCACTATGCAGTCCTGGTTAGCCAAAACTGCGTAGATCAGGCTGATCCTGAACTCATAGAGATCTGCCTGCCTCTGCCTCCTGAGTTCTGGGATTAAAGGTGTGCCTGGCAAAATTAAATCTTTTTAAAGAAAAGATTACATAATGAATCAGCACTTAGAGGGCAAAGGCAAGAGAATCATTACAAGTTCAAGGCCAATGTGGCCTTCATAGAGTTCTAGGCTAGCCCAGCTACAGAGAAAGACCATCTCAAAAAATAAACAAAAAAAGAATCACATAATGAAGGCTGGTGTGGTGGCACATGTATGTTATCACAGCACTTGGGAGGAAGGATGATCAGGAGTTCAAGGCCAACATGGTCTACAAAAGACCCTGATTTAAAAAGACACATAATCAAATTAGGTGTGGTGGTACATGTGTATGATTCGAGCACTAAGGAGACTGAGGTGGAACCACACCTCATCTTTTTTGGGTGGGGATATTTGAGACAAGCTTTTGTTGTATAACCTAGGCTGGCCTTGAACTCACAGTTCTCTTGTTTCAGCCTCCCTAGTGCTCCCTGCACACTGTACTTCTTGCATATTATAGACGAATACAAATATGAAATCTGGCATCCTATTCTTGTTTTGTTTTGACATATGTGCAACCCTGGCTGGCCAAGAACCTACTATGTAGACCAGGCTGGCCTCAAATGCACAGAGATCTGCCTGCCTCTGCAGGCATTAAAGATGTGCCACCATGCCCGACAGTCCTACCCATTTTTTAAGTGTGAAGCTCACTGACATCATAAATTCCTATTGCTATGCAACCATCACTATCCATCCACAGAATTCATGTGCACAACTGAGACTGTACCTACTAAACACTAACTCCATTTGCCCTCTCTCCACCTTCTAGTAAACATCATCCTATTTTCTGTGTCCACTTTTTTGACTATCTTAGGCAGACATAGGTCCTGGTTCACCCCAGTATCTAGTAATAACTGAAATCTCTTGGATGACAAAATCAGAATAATTTTAAACATTCTGATGACATCTATGCCCTTTAACTCATCCCTGGTGTTTTGTTTGTTGTTTTGACACCGTCCTGTTCTGCAGTCCAGGCTGTCCGGAACATGCTTGCTGTGTAACTCTGGCCTGATTCTGTGACCCACTACTCTGACTCTAGCGTGCTGGGATCACGGATGTGGGTCTCCACTCCCAGTTTACCTGCTTCTTTAAGACACTAAAAATGTACTGGGATGTCTCAGGACTTAGTCCCTGTAGGAAAAAATACACTTTCTTCATACTCCCACACCGGCGGGTCCCTGGCAGTAAAGTCTTCCCACTGGTTGCAGCCTTAAAGTCCTGGCATCCTAGTCTGGTCAGCAAACTTGTAAACCTAAGTAAGTAAGGAAACTGAGAGCAGGGAGGTTTCATCAGAACTACCTAAACCTTAGTAGCTTCCGAACACTGCAGTTATTCATGTGGTATGGCCATAGCAGGAGGATGGTTGAAGTCCAAGAGAGGTCAGGCCTCCTTTCCACCTGTGTGATAGGCTTTAGTTAAGAGTTCTCCAAGGGCTTCACCAACTTACAGGCATTGCTTAGTCTCTGGATTAACACATAGATGACCCAATTTCCCCAAAGTGTTTACTGACAACTCCGTATTCCAAACTGACTCAGGGGTGAAGGTCATGTCCGTACCTGCTTGGCAGCTGCCACACCCTGACCACTGGTCTTCGGGCCCTTCCGAGGTCTTGGCCCTGGCATCTTGTCAGGTTAGGTACCTAATGGTGTATATTTGAAGAGACTCAGACTGGAGATGAGACATGTGCCTAACAGTGGTACCAGTAAGGAGGGGCAGCCGTATCGCACTGACACAGGACAAAATGCCACTTTGTAATTACAGCACTGAAGCAAGGAGTACCCGGAATGGAGGACTAGGAAGCACCTGTCGGCCGAGATTAGTGGGGAGTGTGGACAGTTATTGGACTGAATTTGGAAATGGTACAAGGATTTGGAAAGACTTTAAAGCACTACTGTCCACCCTGAAGCAATGTGTGGCTATTTACACTTAAATTAATTAAAATGAAAAGATTCCGCTCCTCAGTCATATCAGTACATTTCAAGCGCTCAGTAGCTGTGAGTGGCCAGTAGGTACCACCGGGCAGCAAAGACACAGAACATTTTCATTATCTGTTTCCTTAGACAGCTGTACATCTGGCTCAGCATTCAGCTTATGAGAAGACCTCACACGCCATCCACTGGTCCTCTGTGGCAGACTGCACCCAGCACTGGAAGTGCAAACACTCAGCTGTTACCACCTCAACCTTCAAGAAACACATCCATGATAGAGACAGACTCACGCGCAGGTAACCATCGCGGAGCCCCTTCAGCGGCCATGGGTGCCCAGACATGTTCCCTTACCCAGAGAAAAGGCATCGTGGAGGGGATGATGCCTCTGCTGAGTCACGAAGAAGTTTGGGGAGAAAGAAAGGGATTCCAAACAGAGTGAATAAACCGATAATGGTTCCGAGGTCAGAAATAGCTTAGCTTGCCTACACAGGAAAAGCAAGACTTTGCACTACCGGGGCATAAACCAACCGTGACAGAAACCTGATACAGAAATGCGAGCAAGAGCAAAAGAAAAAAATCATTACAGCTAAAAGATATTCGGGGTTTACTCTGACAGCAGTGAGAAGCATCTCTGGTTGCAGAAAGTGCCTCGGAAGCAGGAGAGCGCACAGGGCAGGAAACCTGGGCCCTGAGCACTGTGCGAGCCTGTAAGGGACGCGGGGTGCGTGGAGATGGAGAAACGGACCGGGTCCCCCATCAGAAATGGAACCCACAGGGCTGCGACGTTCGCTGGGTGCGGGCGCCCGCGACTCCAGGGCTCAGCCCTCGGTACTCGGGCCAACCGCAGGGCGTCGACGCGGGAGGGACCGGGATCAGGACAGAGAGCCGCTCCAAACCCGCAACTCGGGGCTCGGGGCGGCAGCCGAGTCCGCGCGGAGGGGCGACGCCGGGCTCCCCACACCCGCGCGGCCCGTCCCAAGCCGCCGCCGTCTCCCCGGCCGCCCCCAGGGCTCTCCACGCCGGGAGGCGGGCACGCGGCATACCTCGCGGCGGATCGGAACCGAACCCCGGCCTTCTCCGGCCCGGCACCGCCCAGGATCCCCGCGGCCCCGGCGGCGACCGAGGCGGCTACAGGAAGGGCCGGGCGGGAGGAGGCGGCTGGCGCCCTACACGTGACGCCACCGCCCCGCGACGCGAGTGCGCAGTGCGCGTGTGCGCGGGCGGGGCGCCCGGGCAGGGGACGCCGAGGGCGGGGCCCGCGGAGCGACGCTCAGCGCGGGTGGCGCGAGCCGGGCCGACCGGAGTCCGGGGCCCTCGGGCGCTTCCCTTCTCGCCGCGGGACGCTCGCGCCTGCCGTGAATGGGCCTCGCCAGCGTTCCCACGTCAGCCCCGACCGCTCCCCTGCCGGTCCGAGCGGGTGACGCCCGGGGGGCTCGGGACAGGCAGGACGTCTGCGAGTTCTGCTACTCCCTCCGCAGGTCCAAAGGGTGAAGAAGGGCGTTACGGGAGAGCCCTTCGCTCCTCAGCCCTGCGAGGTGGCCTCTTCCCGCCACCCAAACGCGAAAGCCGGCTCTAAAGCAGCAGCAGCTGCGGCAGCAGAGCGCGGCCAAAACACGTCCACGTCGGCTCAGTTCCTTAGTCTTTAGCTCTTTAACTTGTCCGAGGGCAAGACTGCTAGGCAGGTAAAAGGGCCGGAAGTCACATTCTAACCTCTGTAAACGCAGCCCTCCTTAGGCGAGACAGGAGGCAGGGTTTACGGTCCACACAGCCCCCCCATAGGTGAAAGTCCCAAGTTGTCCTCTGACCTTCACACACACATGCTTGTGGTATTCTTGAACTTGCCTGCACTCACACATTGACACACACAAACACACGAATGACAGATTTTAGAAAACAACAACAACACTTAAAGGGTGGCTGGAGAGTTGACTCAGCGGTTAACAGCACTTGCTGCTCTTCTGGAGGATCTGTGTTCGGTTCCCAGCACCCACATCAAGCAGTTCACAAATGCACTGCCTGTAACTACAGCTCCAGGGTATATGATATCCTCTTCTGGCCTTAGCAGGAACGTGGACCCATATAGGCACACATACACATAATAAAATACATATATCATTAAAAGTGCACATATTTTAATATGTATTATACATATACATGTGTTGCTTACATATATGTAAATGCATGCAGTGTCCACGGAGGCTGGAAGAGGGCATCGCATTCCCTGGAACTGGATTTAACAGCAGTTGTTAGCCTCCATATGGGTGCTGGAACCAAATCTGGGTCCTAGCAACTGTCGAGCCCTGTCTCCAGCCCTCTCTGCTCCACACGGCCTGTAGCCTCCGTTCTGCCGTCATGTTGTGTATGTCCTGTTGCGCTCCCATTCCTTTCTCTCAGTATTTCTTTTCATAGGCTATATTCACATTCATGTCCACTTCCATATAAACATTAAAAATTAGGATCCAGGGGCTGGAGAGATGGCTCAGCAGGTAAAAAAGAACTGGCTACTCTTGCAGAAGACCTGTGTTTGGTTCCCAGCACCCATGTGGCAGGTAGCTGTCCTTAACTCCAGTTCCAGGGAATCCGACACCCTCTTCTGGCCTCTGCAGGCATCGCAAGCACATGGACATGCAGGCAGGAAAAACATTCTTACACATAAACAGTTCAATATTTAACACCCACGAGTGGCTCACAACTGCCTGGAACCTCAGTCCTAGGGGATCTGATGTCCCCTCCTGATCTCTGCAGGCACCCACACAACATGGCATGCACATACACACAAAATACAGGAACCGGAGACATGGCTCATTGGTTAAGAGCATGCACTGCTCTTATGGAGGACCTAAGTTTGGTTGCCAGCACCCAGGTCAGACAGCTCACAAACACTTGTAACCCCACCTCAGATGCCTCTTCTGAACTCATGTGCAGATACCCACAGACACACATCACACATAATTTTAATAAAAATCTTAATTCTTAAATTGTGTGATATGTATCTTTGTTCTGTTACTATAAAAACGTCATGAAACTTACTATGTTGGGATATGGTATTTGGAGTAACCTAAATCTGTTCCTGGGTTATAGTCACTCATATTTGGCTTCAGAATAAACTCATTCCCTTTGAGGTTAGAAATGGTTTTGTTTTCTCCATACTAATGAATTTCAGGTCAGTGAGACCTCTGTCTTGAAAATGAATAAATAAGCAAACTAGGACAATAGTTCACAATTTTATATTTGTACTTTTTTGCAGTGCTATGTAATGAAGCCAGAAACTTACGTACAACTGCCCTCTTCTTTCCTTCTCAGGTACCACACAATGTGGGTGCACTTAACATACATGCAGGCATAACATTCAAACACATAAAATTAAAATTTAAAGTTTTTTTTTTTTTTAAAGTTTGAAACAGGGTCTACATTGCTGCCTCCACCTCTCAAATTCTGGGACTGCAGAAATGTGCCACGCTGTTCAATTTATGTGGAGCTGGGGATGGAACCCAGGCCACCGCACGCGCGAACGATCTACCAGTGAGCTGTATCCCCAGTCCGCAAGCACATCTTCATTGTATTTAATCTTAGGTAGCTATTTTCTGCTGTCATTCACATGTTTGCACTTAAAAGCCCTCTTCTACCTTCCATGGGCACTGCATGACATGGGTGCACTTACACAGACGCAGGCATAACATTCATTCATACACATAAAATAAAAATGTATAAATTTTTAAAAGGCTGGCCTTGAATTTACTATGTCGCCCAGGCTAGTCAAACTTGCAGTCTTCCTGCCACAGCCTCCTAAGTGCTAGGATTACAAGTATGTGTCACCATGCCTGATTAAAGGAATCTGGTTTGTATTTAGTTTGTTTAGCAGTAGTGGGACATGAACCCAGTGTTTCCTGCATGCCAGACCAGCTATCACTGTGATGCACATCAAGCCCCCAGTAGTTCTTTTTCATACAATCAGTTTTATTTATGTTGTTCAAAATTTAACAAATATTGGCATACAGTTAAATATTCCTCTCACCCCCAACCTTAACCACCAGTTATTTTCCAGAGGCAATCAGTGTAGGTACTTTCTTATGAATTCTCCCAGAACTATTTTACATAGATACAAGTAAACTGTGTATATACCTTTATATATACATAGTATGTCATCATTAAATAAATGGCAGGGATGGTAACAGAGAGGTAGGTTTGATTTTACAGTCTCAGTATTTGGAGTCTATAAATTTCCTAACACTCTGGCAAAAGCAAAAATCGAAAACTCCAAAATAAAGGACAATTATTTCTACTCATATTTTGCTACAATTGCATGTTCTGAGGAAACCGCAGATGTTTGTGAAGCCCTTCACTCTTCTTTCAGAGCATACAGCACATCATCCTGGCTGACATTGAGCCTCACTCGAAGGAGGAGGTCATTCCTGCTGGGCTCCACCAGGAGCAGGCGGCAGGAGCCCAGGCGTGAACACACAGCCATAGTCTCCGACATGGTAGGGTACGGCAGTCCCTCCATCCTGCATAGGGCCACATGCTGACTGTATATCTAGACAGAAAGAACAAAGCAGAAAAGGAGACAGACAATCTTGGATTTGTATCTGGTCAATCAATCATTTCATCTTTTGCAATAATCAGATACTTGGTCCCCGGGACACCAAATGCTTCATCAGTGTGTGCCCTTGCACAAATGTAGAGGGAGAATCCAAGCTCCTGAACAAGATACAGCAAGTCTGAATCCTACTGTTCTACCATTTTCCTATGCAACAAGTTACTACACTTTTTTTGAGGAGAGGGGTTCTTTTTAAGACATAGTAGCTTTACTATGTAATCTAGTATGGCCTCAAACTCTCTGCAATCCTCCTGCCTCGGCCTTCCAAGTGTTGCAATTACAGGTGTGAGCAACCACACTTGGCCTACTTCATTATTCTGAGCTTCAGTTTTACTTAAAAGATGTACAGTAAGTTGATCAGTAGAAAATGATTAGTGAATGACACTGTAGAAGTAGTCACAGTCTTTACGTAGTGAGAATTCAACAACTCGTTATATATCTGAGGAAGGTCTTGAACTTATGATTTGATCCTCCTGCCTCTACTTCCCAAGTGTGGAATTACAAGCATGTACCACCATGCCAAGTTTATGTGGTACTGGAGAACTGAACCCAGGGCTTTATGTATGCAAGAAAAATTGCTGATTGAGCTTATTATACCTCCAGTCCCAGTTAACTTTCCATATATGTTAAGAGCCCTAGCTCCATATTTAGAAAGATTTGAAAAATGGCAATCAACCAGTTACCTGTTGAAATGTTGCTTCCTCTTGTCCTGACTGACGGAACTCTGCAAGAATGGCTCTCAGGAAGCCCTGTTCCAGGACAGAGGAATTCCTTAAAGGAAATGAAGAAATATGAATTCTAAGAGGCCCCACTAGCCCCAAGGAAAGCCAAAGCTTCCCTTTAACTCTAGAAAAGGAGGCAAAACACACAAATATTTTCAGCATCTTTGGTCAAAATTCCTTACTCTCTCCAAAGTCTCAAGCTGACTGAAAATGCCCCTTTGGAAATGGGGGATGCAGCAACTGATGACTTTTGGAAATACACGTCCACAAAAAAAAAAAAAAAAAAACAACAACAAAAAAACATGCCTCTTTCCAGGGGTACAGCGCACCACTCAGCGAGAGAAGCAGCTGCTTCTTGCTCCTCCAACACTTGTTTAATTTCTTGGGCCAGGTGTCTCCCCAGGCAGTGCAAACCGGAATTCATTAAGTAGTCTGTGCTGGTCTAAACTTGTGACAATCCTCATGCTTCAGCCTGACAAATGAACCCCCAAACCCAGTCTATTCCCCTAGCTTTTACACTCACTACATGCCTGGAGTGTAGCTCAATAAATGGCAAGTACTCACCTGTTATCTAAGGTATGTGTTTCTGCCTGACTGGCCTAGACTGGGAGTCTAGGTCTCTCTAGCTACATGCAGGCACAATGAGCTAATGCTCAGAAACAGAAGCACATGGCCTCTTCCCATGTCCTCCTGGAGGTGCAGAAAGCAGAGCATCTTACTTGATGGCAGTGATGTAGGACGAAGAGAACATCTCATCTACCGCCTCCATTAAATGGGTCACAGTGACCCGGCCTGGTGAGTCACTCTTCTGGTGGGAAAGCTCACAGATCTCTGTGGCTCGCCTACAGATGTCCAGGCAGCGTCGTGCATCTCCAGAGAGGGCTGCTACCTGTAAGAGGGAACATTTTATTTCTGAAGCCCATTTGTCATTTTAACTCAGGTGAGGAACTAGTAGATTCTGTGTTCAACTAAAAAGATAAGGAGGCTCTGAGAATGGTCTTATGCCAAAGTTAAGGACAGTCTGCAAACCTTGTGGAACCTGGGCATAAATCATTATATCATGCCTGGGACACTATTCCTCTGGACCTGGCTTTCCAGATAACTACATGGTGCAAAAGACAAGAGTGTTTCACGTTGTTATCCAGGAAATGAAAACTTAAAATAGCCAAGGCCAGAAGCTGAAGGAGACCCTATCAGGAGACAGGGTCATAGGAGGCATCCCCCATTGTATGTGGTGAATTATGGTCTAACCAATGGCTAAGAGAATCAAAATCAAGAACAGGGGAGAGATGGATCCATGGTTGCTCTTGGGCTGGACGTGGTGGTGCATGCCTTTGATCTCAGCACTTGGAGGCAGATGTCAACCTGCTCTACATAGTGAGTTCCAGGCCAGCAGGGCTACATAGTGAGACCCTGTCTCAAAACAAAGAGATGGCTGAACAACTAGGAAGATGGGCTACTCTTGCAGAGGATCTGGGTTCAGTTCCTAGTACCCACAAAGCAGCTAACAACTGCCTTGAATTCCAGTTCCAGGGGATCTGATGCCATCTTCTGACCTCCATGAGCAATGCATACATATGGTATATTTATAAACACGCAGGCAAAACACTCAAAAATAATGAGCACTTGCTATTCTCGCCAGCACCCACACAAGAGCTCAAAACCATCAGTAACTCCAGTTCCAGGGGGATCTGATGCTTTCTTCTGGCCTCTACAGATACCAGGTATCCATGTGGTATGCAAACACCAAATACTCACATGCATCTATTGTCATAGTGCATGCCTTTAACCTCAGCTCTAGGGAGGCAGATGGACCTCTATGAAATTAAGGATAGCCTGGTCTATATAATAAGCTCCAGGTCAGCTGTGACTACAGGGAGATTCTGTCTCAAAAAACCCCACCCCAAAAAAGGGAGGGGGAGCCACAAAAGGAGGCCTTGTGCTGAGGTGGGCCAATCAGACCAATGCACAACGCCAACAGTTCAGCTGTCATCTCTCCTTTCCATGTACACAGAAGCTAGCAGGCTCCAGGCCCTTCTCTCAAGGAATCTTCTATTGTCTTCCATGCTGACCCAGAAAGTCACTCTCCATGGCTTTATTTATTGTCTATTTTAACATATTATCTCTCTGTAGCCCAGGCTGGCCTTCCTCTGACAATCCTTCTACTTCAAGCTCCCAAGTACTTATAGGGAGACACGGTCACACCTACTCAGGCCACTTCCATTTTAATTCTTTCTCAGAATCACTGAAGCCTACAAAGATCTTATATTCCTAGTACTTGCAAGCACCCTGCAAGTCTGCCAGATGTTATCTCCAAAATGATTGATTCCTTCCGAAACCACAGTACATTAGAAAACCAAACTATATAGGCATGTGCACACACACACACACACACACACACACATACACACACACACATTGATCCTAAGACATTAAAAACAAAAATCACAGCCCGGTTTACATCTCAGCACCATGTAATAAGCTGGGGTAGACAGGTTGCTGGGGCTTGTTGGCTCCCAGCCTGGGTGGGAGGATAGGGAGAAGTGTGAGCTGCAGGAGCAGGTAATAAAGAAAGGCACCTAATGCCTTCTTCATGATTCTGTGCACACCCCCACACCACATAACCACCAAACAACAAGTCAAAATAAAATAAACCTGACACTTAAGCTAATCTCCTACAGCCTTCCACATGCCTACCAACTGACCTTTGGGAAGCCAGTTGCATACAGCCTCGGTTACAGAATGGACGCTTCTATCTAAACAGGTCCGACTGTGACCAGTTTCTCAGGGTGGCCCTTACTGTCTCCATCTCTTTATTTTAGGGTCTTGGTCCTTTCTAGAACATGGCTGGCAAAACTGACTGTTCTTGTGTCAATCAAGGTTAGTTTGTGCACAAGCTTATAATACTCATTGCCTTCTAAGTAATCATACAAGGTTAGGGAATCTTTCAGGCTTTTGTTTCTTTGTATTTATTATATTTTTCTTGTCCTCTCAGAGCACACTGCACAGGGCCTCACACACATATGTGCTCAGAAAGAACTTGCTGACTGGCTTGTTTGTGGATATGGTGAGGAGCTCTGTGAGTGACTTACCTTCCTGGCTACTAACTGGATGGCGTCATCCTCAAAGGCTTTTAGATGCTTGAGGCGGGACACTAAGATCTGTTTCAGCTGACTGTGAGAATAGGGCGGGAAGGACATCCTGGTTAGGCCCTGGGGAGCCAAGATGACAGAGGAACAACTTGAGCACTTCGATTGTCCAGGAGGAACATCACCCTCAGGTCTGATTCTCATGTCTTGCGCAACAATCTGCAGTTCTTCCCAGGACTGCTGCTCCTTCCAGGTGCTGTCATTACTGACAATGACTGAAAGTAGCCCACCCCACAGGACAGTAGCTCTCCAACTATTTTTTTGTCTTATTTTAAAAACCTTTATTCTATCAGAATTATCTGAGTAGACAGAAGCAGAGGTGCTCTTGAGACTGGCATAGCTCTTCCCTGCCATCATGCTCTCTTCATGGCTTAATGATGTTTTCTGCCAAACTACAAGGCCCACAAAGGCAGAGACAACCTCGCTGGCTCTCTGCTCTATTCCAGGTACAAAGAGGTGACAGACAATACATTTCAGGGCTCTGTGTGGCTTTAATGTGCACAGGGAAAATGCCAAGCCCTGGTATTTGCAGAAAACTGGAAAGCTTTTTCATTTTAATATAGAAATAATAATTATGGTCATATTTCCCAGTCTTCTAGATTCTCATTTTTTTTTTTTTTTGAGAACACTTTGGATTTACCAGTCGGCTTGACACGCGGTTCATCATGATCCGCTCTGGCAGATCCATAGTGTTGGCGATGGTTAGGACTATCAGCCGGGCCCCCTTGTGAGTGGGCCAGTCAAAGAGATTGTACATTACGTCTTGTTTGTGGGTCCAAAGAAGGTCCAGCTGTGGGGAAAGATAGACATACGGGGTCAGAGAGGCCGAGCATGGTACCTGAGGGCACCTGTTCCACTGTACTGGTGCATGTGTTGCCACATCACCACCGAAGCACCGAATCAACGGACGGGCTTAGGTGGACGCAGGAGCCAGTACGAGCACCCACCCGTCCACCCACCACCGGCTCTTGGGACAACACAACCCAGTAACTATTCCGTCTCTTGTCTTCCCAGGGGCACCTTACCTCATCCACAAGCAGGACAGTAGTCTCTTGTAGGGACCCTCGGCTGCAGAATCGCTTTGCCAGCAGTTCTGCTGCATGGTTAGCTGTTGCCTTCTGGCCTGTCAGCTTCTGCACAGGGAAACGAAGTTGGATTTCAGTCCCAACCCCGCTCTAAACTTATAGTCCAGTTTGCAAAAGGAAGAAGTTACTCCGTTTCCTATGCTCTATCCCTTTACCTGGAGAGATGATGCCTGTTCCAAGGTAACAACTAATGAAAGAACAAGGCTCACTTCCTGTTCTAGGAGGCTCCTCTGTCACTTGTGAGCTTGTTGCTGCCATGTTAGCATGTCTTAGTGTATGCATAGCCAGTCAACATTAGTTACTAGACCAAGGTCTTAGTGGCTAAACATTCTGCCTTCTACACCCCTCCACAAAGGACAATGCTTGGTATCCCATCAAAGTGTGAAATAATTAAGCCTTTCTTTTTCCATATGCTTCTTAGGAACTATTTTGCAAAATCCAAAACAGCTTTGCTTACCTGCAAGATCTGCACGTAGACTTGGTGGGGCTCTGTCAGCTTCATGCCATTGACTTCAACATATTGAAAGGGAGGTACATTGTTTGTTTGGGCTGCCTGCTGCAAGCAGCGTATAACCTCGTGTACGGTGGCAGTCTTCCCTGTCCCAGGGACCCCAGAGATGTACATACACCTAGGGCAAGAACAAAATACTCTCAGGCTAAGTCCATGCTAGCTACATGGTATTAGGAAAGACCAAGACTCCTGAGATACGGAGTGGGAACAGTTCACCATCACAGGAAACTGGTCAGCAGTGGATTTGTTTTGACAGTGAACTCTTGATCCTCCTGCCTCCACCTCACCACCATACCCAGTTTATGTGATGCTGGGAGATCAAATCCTGCCGGGGACCAAGTGACCTCTGTCTTGCCCTTCCTGCAAATGTAACATCTTGTGATATTTGTTGACACCAATTATGTTATCTTGGAATCTCTTATGCGCCTTTTAGAGTTTCTTATTGTCTAAACAGACAAGTTCCCCTACCTGTAGCTGCCCTTGGCTACACATGCCCTTGGCTCCTGGATCTTCCAGGGATTTGTCTCCTAGCAACCTTGGCCACCACGCCCCATCTAGCCCCTGCCTGCCCTTTTAGTATCTCCTTCCTGATATTCACATAACCTTATGGTGGGCTTTTGTCTCTGTTAATTACCACATTCCTGTATGGCTGCCTGACTCCCCAAAATTATAAATACCCCCTAGAAGAATAAAGATTTGCCGATTTGATCAGGAGACTGTCTTGTTGGCCCTCCATGTTCCTTTTTATCTCTTTCATCCCAGGTTTCTGAGGACTCGTGCTCTGTTCATGCCCTGCCGGCCGGGGCAAAATCCAACACCTGGTACATGTTAGGCAAGCACTCTACCAACTGAGGTGCATTGTCAGTAGTTTATTATTTCTGAAACGCAAAACTCGACTGTTCTAGGCAAAAGTTGCTTTAGTTGCTCTGTACTTCAGCCTACCCGCCTGACACTGGCCCCTTCCTCAAACTACCTGCTGCCCAATATTACTCACCCTCCAGTCCCGTCAAGAAGTTTGCTTTCCACAAAGTTGTAGATGTTTTGGAATTCCTGCTCCCGACAGGGAAGAGACTCAGGCACAGCAGAAACATGAAGCCTACAGTTGGTGGGAGATGGAAGAGGACTTTAGAAGCCTTTCACCACCTACCTGATAACAAATGGAAAAGCCTTTTCTATTATTCCTATATGGAAACTCCAGCATAAAAGCAAAAGGAATGCTTTTCTCAGATCTAAATGTCTCCATGGGGCGTCAACGGAACCACTCTTCTGCCAACCAAATAACTTGGGTGAACCTTATCCTACTAGAGTTTCCAGGTATCCTGACTTCTGACAGGATCTAGACTCATGCACCTTGGAAAATGCCCCCTTAGTTCTAAAGGATCCTGTAACTAAGAGGTACTACTGTCAGAAATCACCTCCCATCCCTAAAAGGATGGTAGCACCTAGGAGGTCATCTCCTGGAGTCCTTCTGCCTTGGTGCTGCTGTCTCTCTTTTTCTCTTTTTGTCTCTCTGGCCTGGAAGACACTATGTAGGACCCGACTGGCCTCGAATCCACAGAAATCCGAGAGCTGTAATTGAAGGCGCACACCTCTGCACCTGGCTGCCGTTTCTCTTTCGAAACATTGGTTTTACTCATCTGTCAGCACACATACCAGCAACTGCACAACATCCACAGAACCCACCCCGTTTTATGCAAGGAAGGGGGCCTCACCACTCCTGTGTATTTGAGCAACATTACCTCAGCCGGGCCTCCTCAAGCGTGCTGGATGGCTCCTGGGCAGCAAGGCTTCGGCTGCGGATCTGAGGAGTAGCATGACGAGGGGTTCTAGGATTAGGCTGCAGTCAAAGAAGAGTACATGAGTTTTAATAGAACAAAACAAAACAAACATCGAGCACACAGCACCCTGACCTACCAAACAGAAGAGGGGTAGTGACTGCTCCTTACTGACCGCCTGTGCGAAGTACAATTCACCCCGCCGCCTCACAGCACATCTTGTAGCCCCAGCTAGTCTCAATCTCATAGAGATTCACCTGTCTCTGTCTCTGCCTCCCAAGTGCTGGGACTAAGGGTGCATGCAAACAAGCCCAGTCAGCCACTTTTCAGGAAAAAAAATAAAATATTTTTGGTCTATTTGAGACAGGGTCTCCTAGTAGCCCCCAGTTGGCCTAGAACTTGCTATGTAGATCAGGTTGGCCTCAAACTTACAGAGATCTACCTGCCTCTGCCTCCTGAGTGCTGGGATTTTTAAAGGCATGCTCCACCACACAAGGTTCTCTTTTATATACATATTTATACAACATCAGGATTTGAAAACAAAGAATCTGAGGAAACAATTAAAAAGCATGGATTAAATACTTATGGCACTGGGGATTAAACCAGGGCTTCACATCTGCTTTATAGCTGCTCTGCCACTGGTCTTTGATTAAATATCATTCCAAAGATAACAAAGTATTAAGATGTCCATATTGTGCTAAGGAAAGAGTAGAAGGGGGCCATGTGTGTTCGATTCCTAAGCTCTTCCTTTAGGTTTACTGGAAAATATGGTCAAGCCTTGACTCCAGAATTCCACAATCCACAACCCAGTACTTTAAAAAAACTCTACTCCAGCTCCCTGGATTATTGCTGCCACTCACAGGCCGATTCTTCCTCACGGCTACTGGCTTACTCTGGGGAGCAGACCTCTCCTTCCTCTACCTGGTGACTTAGTAGTAGTCTTCTCTCCACTGTTTCCTCTGTTTTAAAACAGAGGAAATTCTACCTATTAACTGTGGAAGACAAGACCTTGCAGGATGTATCCAGATGTCTCGGAGATGCCTTACCTTTAACTTACATCCACAGGATCCTATAGCCCTTCTTTCAGGAGGGAGCCAAGAGAAGCAAACAAATCAGAACAGGGAGCTCTTTGTGCCTTTACTTGAGGAGCTCCAACTGCTACTGTTCACAAGGGAAACGCAAACACCAGAAGTCAGTGTTTGTACTTCCCTTAGGAGGCTGTGCTCTTGGCCATTTGACTCTGGTCCTTAAGAGGAACTTAAGGAACTTGAGGTTCCTTAAGACGAACCTCAAATTACCCTTGAGCAAGGTATGGTAGCACAACCTGGAATTCTAGCACTCAAGAATCTGTGGCAGGAAGGTCATGAGTCTAGGGCCAGCAAGATGCTGTCTCAAAAACAAAACAAAACTTAGGCCAGCTGCTCCTCTGTAGAAGAGGGACAGATGGCTTTGACCATTAGACCTGTACTCAGAATCTAGCTGTTAGGCTTTTATCAATCCTTTATGCTACAAGAGAGATACACCACTGGAAAACAAATTAAAAGAACCTTACGGTTTTCTTTGGTGTCTTAGAGAGGGTCTGCATAGATGGCGGCTTTGGGGTTGTTTGCAGGTCCCTGGACCGGCGTCGGGCATTTCTCTTTGGAAGGGAAGGAATAGAATCATCTTCTTCCTCACTACTGGAGCCTGACACCCCTGCTGGGGGTCTGAACGCCTCTTCTTGACCACTTTTATTATCCTCTAGAAACCTGAGTGGTGGTGACAAATTATTTTCTGTTATTTAGTGTTCAAGCCTTAATAAGAACTGTATAAAAGTGTGAATCAGAAGAATCTACCACTGGGCAATAATGGGCACTTGCTTCTGAGATACTCTGCTAATGGCATTACGTGTCTCATTAAACCCCTCAACAACTTTAAGACATATATAATCCCCAAGGCAGCATTTCTTGTTCCTTCCGATTATGACACCTGTGCAAAAAGTAACACAATTCCAGACATGCCAGGGGAAGAGTAAGTGTCAATGCGCTGGCAAGCCACCAACAGACGCGGCATTAGAACGAGATGCACCACAGATGGAGCTTGTTCTGCCTGGCAGCAGGCAGTCTTACCGAAGCTGTTCCCTAATCCGATTCAAAGTCAAGAGAGAACTCCTTCTGTGGGCACGATGGGAAGTGCAGGTAGCTTCTCTGTTAGCTTCTGGCTCACTGCTTCTGGTTTCCCTGCAAGGAGCCACAGAGACGTTATGGGAAAGCAGCCTGGAGCTCTCACAACTCTTACTCTTTTTATACTACCTTGGAAAGAGTTAATCAAATTTTGCTAAAAAGCTCATTAGTGCAGCTTAACTGAAACCCAGAGACTAAAGTCTGCTTAACACTTACCATTTAAATCAGACTCAATCTTCTGTTACCATAGATAGGAAGGTACGAATTCTACGCAGCGTTTTTCCCTTTTGTATTTCAGTTACTTCCTACCTAGCTCAAAGTTAGCAAAAGTACACTCTGTGTAAAGCATTTGTTTATTGGGTAACTTATTACAGGTCAGGTACTGGGAATTTCTAACTAGGAAACATTGAGATTAGGGTTAGTTTCTAGTGCATCACATTTCTATTTATACAACTTATTATCTACAAACATTAAATATTCAACTGCAGAGTTTGCTCTAGTTTTTATTATCTTTTACTATATTTTAGAGTAGATTCCATTTAAGAAAAACAACCACTTGATTTAAAAAATTATTGCTGAAAGGTGGCAAAAAGTCACAGCTAACAAATGGAATCCAGGCCTGAATTGATGTAGGTTGAGAAATATTCTTCCATTAAAAGTATTTCTTCTCTTTGCTCAAGGACAGAGAATGTAACTACATAGCTCAGGCTGACCTCAAACTCACACCATTCCTCTGCTTCAGTCTCCCTGGGGCTGGGATGGGCACAAGCTGCCACACTCAGCTTCATAGGGCATCTGAAACAGATTCCTGGGGGCTGGAGAGATGGCTCAGTGTTTAAAAGCACGGGCTGCTCTTGCAGAGGACCCAGGATTCAATTTCCAGCACCCATGTGGCAGCTAACAATGGTCTGTAACTCTGACTTCTTCTGACCTCCACTGTCATTGCATGCACATGGCATACTTACATACATACACACAGGCAAAACACTCACACATGTAAAATTAAAAATAAGTCTTTGAGGAGGGGAAGATTCCTGGGTCCAAGACTTGGAAGGTAGCTTACCAGATCAGGGAGGGGTTCAGAAATCTTTGGAAAAGAACTTCCAAGATTCCCTGAGTCTAGTTAGAGGACCAGAGCTCTAAGTTTTTTCTACACAAGACTCATTCCGTACCATGCGAAGATCTTGAAATGTTCCATGGAATGGGGCAACGTTCTAGCTTACCTCCTCCTGGTGTTTTCTGGTTTCAGAATCACAGAGGGCACCAATGAGAGTCTCCCGCTGCTCCTGATAGGGCTAAGTAGTCTCTCCACACTCATTTCTGTGGTCTTCACAGCTGGGACTCGTGTTCTCAGAATCCTGCAGCACTCAGGTGAAGACTTCCTGTTATCCTTGGCACAAAAAGGTCGAATCTGTTTATTTTTTTCTGGAGCTTTCAAAGTTGAAGAGATCTTGATTTCACCCAGCTGAGATCTTTTAGAATTCGAGGCCATCTCTAAGAAGGTTGTTTTCCGTTTAGATCTTCTTGGAGAATCCAAGGAACACAAAGTCTGCTGGGTTACTCTAGTGTTAGGCGTCCAGGGAAAACCTAAGTCCAAGAGACATGAGAGCTATATTTGTAACGTAAGTTACACAAAGACAGAAGTTATCCATACTTTAAAATTATTCCACATTCCTCTTCCAGGTCAAGTGGCTCTAAGTATTTTCTCTCTCTCTCTCTCCTAAATGTCATGAGTGAGTTTCCTAGATAGAAACATACATGATTTTTTTTCTTATTTATTTCTATATCTGGACACTAGGGATTGAACCCAGGGCCTGGCACACACTAAGCATGTGCTCTACCACTGAGCTGCAACTACAATACCTGCAAACTGACTTCAAAGTCAGCTTTTGAGGATACTTAGTAATCAAGTTTCTCTGAAATAAATCTCTCAGAAGCACAGTTATTAACCAAGGGTAATACTCCCAACTCAAAGACATCTGAAGAAATTTATAGTAGTGCCATCACCAAGTGACACCAGGTTCAAAGTTGTTTTTTGTTTAGTTTTTTGAGACAATGTCTCCCTGAGCCCCAGCTGGCCTAGAACATGCTATGTAGACTAAGCTGACCTCAATCACACAGAGATCTGCCTGCCTCTGCCTCCCAAGTGTGGGGATTAAAGGAATGCACCACCAAGCCCAGCTTTGTTTTTAAAAAACAAAGACTGTATCAGCCAACAGAGAGAAGAGGGATTCCTGAGGAAAATCATTACCTATGGATCTATTCCACTATGAGACCCAAAGTCCACAGGCCTCTACAGACTTAACTACTTAAAAAAAGCAATGCATATGCCAGATGTTATGAAGAAACAAAAGGTGACTGAGATTCAACTCTGGCACCCCTTCACAGGACACGCAGACCTAACTGGAGAGATGACGAGCAGGAGTGCCTACAGCATGAAGCTGTAGCTAGCTTTTGTCACACACATAGTGTGTGGGACAGGAGCAGACAGGACTTGGAGAGTCTGTGTGAGACTAGTGTCTATGTAAGAATCATTAGGGTGGCTCTATTCACAATCATTCAAAACCTATAAATATCTAAATGTCTTTTACTGAGAATAAGCTGTGGTAAATTCGTTTAGTGGAGTACTACACACAAAGGATGACTCTCAAATGCTTGTACAAAGTAAAGAGTCAGCAAGACCACACACAGACTGATCCCAACCACAGAGACAGCAAACACATCACGCAGCACCAGAGGCTGGAGGAGGGCCAGTTTATTACAAAGGGGCACAAGTACATTTTACAGTTCTATATGTTGATTATAATGCTGGTTTCACAAATCTATACATTTGATTTCTATATACAAAATACAGATACACTACACATAAAATATATAAATTATCTTCAGACTAGATGTAGGAGGTACGTAAGAAATGAGTATCATATTTTAGACTTGGGTCCTATCCCTGTATTTCATTATGCAATACATATATTCTAAAATCTAAAACACCTCTGGACTCAAGTAGTTCAGGTAACAGATTTTCAACCTACGTATGATAAAAAGGGAAATTTTACACCATATAACTTATACTTAAATAAGCTTGACTTTGAAATGTTATCTAGGATCAGATCTTGAAAATCTCTGAATATGCTAAAATTATTTTTGGTAGACATGTACATGTTTCATGTGTGCATTAATATAAATACTATCCTGGCCTCACATCTCAACTAATTTCTTATCTATCAATTCAAAGCTGGACGTGGTGGCGCAGCACACACTTTTAATGCCAGCGCTCAGGAGTTCCTGGCCAGCTGGGGCTATTGGGAGACCGTGTCTAAAAAACAATAGGAAACCTAAAAAATTTCACCATGTCGTCTTCTGGCCCTTTCAAATCCACATTCTCTACAGCCAAAAATCATTATAATATTTTCTGAAGGTATTAATTTTTTAAATATTTTATTTTTATTTCATGTGTATGAGTGCAAGTCAGTGCATTTGTTGTGTTAATACTCATTATTTTTATTTTGTTATGTATGAGTGTATTGCCTGCATGCACCTAGGTGCACCAGTGTTATACAATGCCTGAGATCAGAAGAGGGTGTAGGATCCCCAGGAACTGGAGTCATGGACTGTTAGTAACCGTCATATGGGTGCTGAGAACTGAACTTCAGTCCTCTGCGAGAGCAGCTGAGGCTCTCTAATGTTAAGTCATCTCTCTCCACCCAACTCCTCAAGGTATTAAATTTAATAGTATTTCTGAATTTTCCAAACATTTTGTACATTTCTATTCAGTTCCTAAAACACATATTGTACTAAGAAGCTATTAACAGTATGAAAAACTTATACCTGAAGATCTTGACACACATACAAAGATTCAAAGGAGAAGTGAGACTTATAAACATGCCTGAGCTCTGTTATTAGTGTATAAGTAAAAAATCAAACAATGTATGTTCATATTCAAGTGTGCATTTACATATGTATATGCTTTTTCAGAGATAAAGTTATAAATTAACTGCCGACCTATGGTGAGTAAGGTATAGAGTATAGAGCTGAGTCTCTGAGTATATCCACTTTAAATAGTTTTGGTCACAGGGTAATATTTCATAGATTTAAAAATGAAACAAAAGAAGGCTCCATCAAATTCTCAGCACTTACTGCACAAACCTGAGGATCTGAATTCAAATCCTCAGCACCTAGGTTTAAAAAAAAAACAAGCAGCCAAGTCTGACTGTATGTCTACAATCTCAGTACCGTGAGGAGCAGACAGAGGGTCATTGGTGCTTGCTGGTCACCCGTCCAGTTTCTGGTTCAGAAAATGTCTCAAGGGACTAAGACAGTAAGTAACAGAACAGGACATTAATGCCCTTCTCTGGCCTCAGTGTGCACAACTGTACACACGAGTGTCCTCCATACTCTGACTCTAGGGGGCCAGGCACCTAAATTAAATATAAACAAAAGAAACAAACTGTTTATCGTCAATAACTATGATTTCAGAAGAATGTTAATGAAAGTATCTACTCACTATATTCTAAAAGCATAAAGAACCAGAAATAAAACTTAAAGTCTCCTTAGCTGAGTCTACTGTTGGGGTAGCATCTATTAGGAATGCTCCCGGGAACCACAATTCTTTCTGAAGACAAGTACAATTATGGGATATGAGAAGGATCCAGTGGTTCAGACTAAAAGCATCAGTAGAAAGAGTGTTCATTTGACTTCTTTTGGTAAGACAGACGTCTTGCTAGGGAGTCCCAGCTGGCCTGGCCCTAACTCTGTAAAACAGACTGGTCTTGAACTTCTAACAGCCCTCCTGCCTTTGATTCCCAATTCTATTAAATATTATAGACATGCCCAGCTAAGAGTTTTAAAATGTTTGCATTTCTTAACTCTTCCACTAAGGATCTAGAAACAGAATCTTCTCTGTAGCAGAGGTCCTGAAGAAACAGCTGATTCTAGGGTCAGCACCACTAATCCCCAGGCAAATCAAATTACAATAATAACATATGGAAGAATCCAGAGGACATTTTCCTAAGTGAAATAAGCCAAACATAGAAAGAAAGTAGCACACGACCTCACTTTTATGTACAGAATCTGAAAAAAGTTGAGTTTGTAGAGGTAGAGGGTAGATTGATGATTCTGGGGTGTGGGGGTGGAAATGGACTGGGAAATTGCTGGTCAAAGCACAGACTATTTTTGCTACACAGGATAATAACAACAGAGATCTACTGCCCAGCAGTAAGTAACTACAGTCAATAATAATGTACTTCATACTTCCAAGTAAATTTCAAATATTAAGCGAGGTAAAGGATATGTTCATTTATCTAACCACTCCATATTATATACATAAGCCAAAACATCAGTCATAGCCACAAGTGTGTCAACAGAGATGAATAAACAAAATGTGATGCCTACATACACTAGAATACTGTTTAGCCTTAAAAAGAAAGGAAATTGGGTTGGAGAGATGGCTCAGCAGGTAAGAGCACTGGCTGCTCTTGAAGAGGACCTGGGTTCAGTTCCCAGCACCCACATGATGGCTAATAACCATCCATAACTCCAGTTCTGGGGGCTCTGATGTGTGCAGGCATTTCCTACATGAGTATGCATACATACATGTAGGTAGAACATTTATGCACACACACACAATATATATATATATATATATATATATATATATATATATATATATATATATATGTAAAAGAAACAAACACACTGAAGGAGGACCATAAGCTTGAGGCCAGCCTGGGCTTACAGCAAGACCTTGTCTCAAAGACCCAAAAAGAGAAAAAGAAAGGAAATTCTGACAGACGCTCAACATGGATGAACCCCGAGGACCTTGTGACAACTGAAAGACATCAGTTACAACAGGCTGATGGTTCTACTTTTTCCAGGGTCGAAGGGAACGAGGCAGAGCTCAGGAACATTGTTCAATGGTACAGAAGTTTAGATTTAGGGCTGGAGAGATGGCTCAGAGATTAAAAGCACTTGCTGTTCTTAAAAGAGTTCAGTTCCTGGCACCCATAGCAGGCAGCACACAACTGCCCATTATTTCCAACTCCAAGGGATTCACTGCCCTCTTCTAGTACCCACCGGCACCTGAAAAGACAAGGCGCGTGTACACACACACACACACACACATAATTTTTAAATGTTTAAAGATGACCACAGTAGATGCACAAGGACAGGAATATCCTCAATGCCACTCTGAAATGGTATATTTCAACATGTATCCAATCAGTAATGGATCCACTGCCTCACTAACTCAACACTGTCACACGAATATTTCTTTACTGCCCACGGTGCCCCATCCCTCACTTACTGCCAAGCTCCAGACGCTTTCTTGCACTGGGGGTGACAGGATGAGTAAGAGTTTGTCGAGATTTGGAGGCGGAGTGACTCGACTCAATCCTTTTGATCGCATGCTCTTTTGTGGTCAAAGGGCTTTCTGCATTCTTAATTTTGGCCCTCACAGGCTTCTGGCGTCCAGGGCTGCTTTCCATGTCCCTCAACTCCGCAAGGATTTCTGGTGACAGTGGCTTGAATTTCTTTTCATTCCAAGCTAGTTTCACAAACAGTGTATCGCTTTTCAGGTCCACAGGGATCTCTTCATGTGGGGCTAAAGGCACCACCTGAATTTAGGAAGCAGAGATGAATAGAAAGACTGACGGAGCTGTAATGAAAACTGATTTAAGCCCACTTCTGTACCTGGAATGTCACTGTTGGTATATAAAAAGACACAGATGTTGCACGGCATACTGATAGAGAAACAGCATTTGCCTACTCATGAATAGTTTGAAGCTACCAACAAGAGGTGAATTCTCCCTTTGCTCTCTTTTTAAGATTTATTTTTGTTATTCTTATTTATGTGTCTCTGTGAGTGAACGCTACATGTCTGCAGGAGCCCTCAAAGGCCAGAAGGCATCAGACCCCTTGGCCTGATACGGAGGCTGAGAACTGAATTTGGAGCCCTCTAGAAGGGCAGTAGTAGGTGCTCTTAACTACTGACCCATCTCTAAAGCCCCCCTCTTTTTTTTCCCCCCTTAATGTTTATTGGCCTTATTGTTTGTTTTAAAAGATAGTGCCTTATGTAGTACACAATGTCCTCTAGCTCCCTATGTAGCCGAGATTGTCCTTGAACCGTGGATCTTCCAAACTTGACTTCCTGAGTGCTGGGATTACAGGCATATGCCATCAAGTCTGGTTCTTGCAATTCTGGGGATCAAACCCAGGGCTTCACGCAGGCTAGGCAAGTACCAACTGGCTACATCTCCAGCCTGGCTTTTCCTCTTAATTCCTATCATCCCAGTTCAAGTACACATTATCTCGCTCCTAGATTATTTCCTCTAGCCGGTACCTATATTATTGCTTGTTTTTCTTTCTCATCTATTCACCTAGGCCAATCTCCAACAAAAACTCAACACCCTCCCTTACTCAACAGTGAGTTAACAGTGGCTCCACATTGCTACAAGATCTGATCCCACCTCATCTCCAGAATGCTCAGCATTCTGCAAATGGCCTTGCATCACTAGTAAAACCTGGCCTTAAAAGTCTCGATTATTACCATCAGCTTGCTTTTCTTAAATACCTCTTCTCTGCCCATCCAAACCACCTGTCCTGCCTCTTCAACATGTTTTTTTAGACTAGCTTCCAAACTCACAAAGATCTGCTGGGCTCTGCCACCAGAGTGCTGTGATTAAAGACGTGTGACATCTGTCTTTTCCCTCCTTCACCCATTTGACCCAGAAACTATTATAATCATGCCAGACCAATCTCTCTAGCCAACCATTAAATCTAAGTCACTTTACAGTACAGTCTAATCCCAATTTAGGAAATAAAACAGCTCAGGAATCCCATTACATGGGCTGGGCGAATGGTGCGCGCCTTTAATCCCAGCACTTGGGAAGCAGAGGCAACTAGATCTCGATCTTCTTAATATCTGTTGAGATGAGGCAAGCAGGCAAACAAAGAAGATAAGGAAAAATTCAAATTAGAGCCAGTAATATTTCTGAAGTCATGCAGTATAGGAAGCTTCCCATAGAAGCTGAGATCTAGGTGCCACCTACCCGTACAGGGCCAATGATGGTCTCAACATTAACGTTGTTATTGCAGCCAGGGTAGTCATACCAGAATATCTCCTGTGCAGCAGGCTTCCGGCCTAACAAATGCCGTTTAGAGACAGAGATTTCAGAGAATCGGACAAACCACTGTACTTGAGCACACTTCTTGGAACGAGGTTTAGACTCTAGGAGGATCAAATGTAGAAAAGGGAAGATTAAATAGGAAGGCAAAAACCAAAAAGCAAGGACATCCCACTGGATACTTCCTATGTGCACAACATATCTTTAATCCCCATCAGAACTCTCAAAGGTAGTGCTATACCTACCCCCTTTTACAGGCAGAGAAATCAAGTGTCAGGGATGTTATATGATTTGTCAATGCTCAAGGACCAATCAACAGCAAACTGACTCCACCTCAACGCTGCCCTCCTGCAACAGTGTTACTGGTGCACAAACATTTTGAAAGGGTCTGGAGAAGAACCATTCCAACCACAGGCACTTAAAACATCGATGGAAAAAAAACTTACAAATTAATGATTATAAAGCAGGCAACATACCTTAAACTTAGCACTTGGGAGGTAGAGATAGGAGGATCAGGAATTCAAGATCATTCTTGGGCTATACAAGACTTTGTTTCAAAACAAAACCAAAAGTCCCAGGCCAGAGGGGAGGCTCAGCAGGTAAAGGCAGTGGCCACCAAGCCTGACTGACAACCTGAGTTTGAGTCCCTGAACCCATATAGTGGAAAGAAAGAACCTACTGGGAAAGTTATCCTCTGATTTCCACATGAATACTACGGCACACAGGTGCATGTACGCACACATACAAATGTAAAAAAATGAAATGAAGGTCCCAGTAAGATTTCAGTCACTGTCAAGATAACCGGGAAAATACATAATCTTCAGCTTTATGATTTTAACTTACCATTAATATCATCCTATGCTAGCATTAACTCTAAATGAAACGATGTGCATTCAACAGTATCATCACCCTCCTATTTTGCAGGGACTTAAGCCATCATCGGGAGGTTTCACACCAGGATCCTGTAAGCTCTACACAAAGACCAACTCCTGCTGATGAGCTCTCTCTAGTGGACAGCAGTTCAATAAGGTTTCTTTCCATGCCTGTCTTTACTGGCTCTCTCTAGCCCTCTTAGGCATATAAACTGACACAAGGCTTCCTCAGCTACATCCCTAGGGAGAGATGATTTGGTAGTTTCAAATCGCCTTATTGCTTCTTGATCCCCCCTCTGGAGTTCTGTCCCATTCCCATCTTCCTGTGTGCTTTTATTTTTCAAGAGCTCAAAGCTCAGCACATTTGAAGTGGCTGTATGTGGGGACTTGTAATAAGCCCTAAATTTGGGATTACAGGAATGTGCCATGAAGCACACCATTCTCTCAGCCATTCCAACCTTACACATATCTCTGTGAGGAAAATTTTTGTTTTCCCGACTGAACATGAGCTGATATACCTTCCTAATGTAATTTGTCTCCTTTCTTCTTGCAAAGAAATTGTACTTGCAAAATTTCATACTAACTGCCCTATGCCCAAATGGTGCAGGTATCCATTATTTCCCTTCTTCTCAAACTCATTTCTCTCTACCTCTCCCTCCCCCAATTCTGTACTCATGGACATTCTTACCCACTCCCCAAAAGAATGGAAAAGCCTTCTCTATTTTGCCCAACACTGCTCTGGTGAGCGAAGAGCTTTTAAATGGGGACAGCTAAGTGAGCCAGCTCCTAGTCCAGGGTACCTTGCCTCCATGGACAGAGGGCTCTGCAGTCCCCCCCTTGCACAACTCTGCGTCACTCCAAGCAAGACACAGATCTCATTTCAGCCCCAAACTCACCATCTTCATATAGCTTGGTCAGTTTAGCAACGTAGGGCATTTCATCGTCATCCCCCTCAATTAACACAAACTGTCCAACCTCAATGTGAACTTCAGGGGAACAACCTCTGGTTTTCAGGCATATCTCTCTGGAAAGTAACAAAGAAACATGCTATAGTAATCTCAAGGCAGGAAAAGCTCTTTAGAGCTTGACACAAAAGAGACTGATCTTGACTGTAGATTACCCCCAAATGATTGCCTATGCTAATTATCTCGCTGGGAAAAAACAGTGTACCTAGAAAGGGCACACAAAATGGGCCCAGTGAATTGTTTTAGCACAAATCATGTAATCCGTAACTACTCTCAGTTACTGAAAAGAACAAAGGATTCTTGAGACTGGAAAGTTGCCCAATCAGAGATGGCTCCAAGGATAAAGCACTAGCATGCTGGAGTTCAGATCCTCAGCCCAGGCAAGGATAGCAGCTGCCTGTGATCCACCTGGGAAGTAAACATAAGGGATAATGGGGCAAGCTTGCTGGCTAGACTACCTCCTGGAGAGCTCTGGGTGCAGGCAGACTGAGGAAGACACTCAGCATCAACTCCAGGCCTTCACATACATATCCATTCACCCACACATGTGGGCACACAAACACAAAAACCATCCGTATAGATACAAAAATACTGTTGAAGGCCGGGCCTGACACACACCTTTAATCCCAGCACTAAGGAGGCAGAGGCAGGCGGATCTCTCTGAGTTCAAGGCCAGCTGGGGCTACAGGGAGACCCTGTCTCAAAAAGCCCCCCCCCCCCCGCTCCCAGGCACCAAATACTGTGAGGCTGAGAAGGACACAGCACCAACATCTTTCATCTTTAAGTTTCAAAGAATCACCTTAAGTAGGACACTATGGTACGTATCAAATTTTACTAACCTACCACAACCTAGCACCACCACTATCTGCAGTACTATCTTCTTGAATCATACAAAAACCTCCTCACAAACAATTCCTATCTAATGCTCTTTAGGCCTCAATCTGTATAATAAGTAGAACAGTTTAGATATAAGTTATTACAGTTTAAGTCTGAGAAACTCCATTTTTAGTCCAACCAAAGAGCTTCATCACTTACTTGTAGATCTGGTAGTGCTGTATGCGATCCAACAGTGGCCTGCCAACCCAGGAGTAAGTTGGTCTGGTCTTCTGCCTTGTGAAGTAGGATGGCATGGTCTTGACGGATTATAAAAGAGAGAGTCAGTCCCTGCCTTCATTGAGTTCAGCCTTTTTGTCCTGACCCTGTCTCACTCCCACACATTTTAAACTTTGATAAAATATTTGTTTCCCTTGGGAAGTGCGGTGGTGGGATTAAGCTTTGTGAAGATGAAATATAGGCAATTTAGTATCATCTATACATATCATACACTATGCCTTATTTCATCTCACCCAGGGAAACTGCAGGTTAAATAGGAAGGAAAACAAACTACAGAAGTACACAAGTACTTACTAGTAACAAAGCACAACAGGTATGGAATGTACTTCAAAGTGAAGTATCTTCAGGTTTAGAAGGGGAAAAAATATAAACGCAGCAGGAGCTGGAGAGTTGGCTCTTGCAGAGGACCAGGATTCGGTTCCCAGCACCCACAATGTTGCTGATAACTGTCCCACCCTCCAGTTCTAGAATATCTGACACCCTCTTCTGGCCTTCAGGGACACTGTATACACATGACACACATAAAATGCTGTAAAACATTTATATACATAAAATTAAAACTAAAAGAGATTCATATATATAAATGTAGTAAAGGACAGCTAACAGTTCAAAAAGCCAAGAGGAATCACCAGAAGTTAGAGGATCAGATCTTGTGATTCAGGGAGAAAGGACTTTGCAAGTTTCCTGAGTTGAATATTGAATAATCAACAAACATTGATAAGATAGACTGGAATGAGGGACAGGACAGAGGCAAAAATGTGCAGCATTTGAGGGAACAGCAATAGGTTTTACCAAATGTTCATTCCACTTACACTAGAAAAAATTATCAGGGGTGCGAACTTAGCTCAGGTAAGTGCTGATTCGTGTAAGTATGAAGGCCCAAGTCCCATCTCTACCACTTGGTGTAGGGGCATGCTCTTAACATCACAGCACCAGGGAGGCAAAGACACATAGGTCTCTGGGTCTCAAAGGCCAGTCAGACTAGTCTATTTGGAAATTTCTAAGCCCATAAAAGACACTGTCTTAAAAAACAGAAGAGGACTGAAAAGTCTAAACAATCTTTTCCACAAAGGATTTGGACAGTGTGATCTGCTAGTCCTAACAATAATGCCAATCTATTAGCTTAGAGTTAAGCAACTTAAAGGGCTAGAGAGATAGCCTGAGGGTTTAAGAGCACTGACTACTCCTGCAAAGGACCTGGGTTTGATTCCTAGCACCCACATGGTGGCTAACAACAGTACTTGACACCAGCTCCAGAGTATCCGACGCCCTCTTCTGACCTCCGTGGGTACTCTAAGACATTGGTGCACTTATATACATGTAAGCAATACACTCATACACATAAAACAAATATTTTTTTTAAAAAAGAATCAAGCAACTTAAAAAGTACTAAACCTGGGGGAAGGAAGAGATAGTTCAGTGGTTAAGAGCACTTACTGCTCTTGTAAAGGATGTGGGTTCAATTCCCAGCAACCACACAGGGCCTGACAATCAGTTCAAACTCCAGTTCTAGGGGATCCAACACCCTCTTCTGGATTCTGTGGTCATTGCATGCACCTGGTGCACTTACATACAGGGAGGCAAAATATTCACACACATAAAATAAAAATAAATAAAAAATACATGGACTGGAGAGATAGCTCAGGGGTAAAGAGCACTGACTGCTCTTGCAGAGGACTTGGGTTCAGTTTCAAGCACTCACATGGTGGCTAGCAACCAACCATAACTCTATTTCCAGGGGATCCAAAATCTTCTACCGGTCTCTGTAGACAATTCATGCACAGGTGCACTTACTTGCAGACAAAACATTCATGCACATTAAAAAAAAAAAAAAGCTGCAAAAACTTTCATCTAGATTTCATGCTTTTCTTAAAGGGCTAAATTATGGCAAAATTGGGGTTTAAAAAAAATCCAGCTTGGCTGGGCATGGTGGTGCACACCTTTAATGCCAATCCTCGGGAGGCAGAGGCACTTGAACTCTGTGAGTTCAAGACCAGTCTGGTTTACATAGTGCATTCTAGGCCAGCTGGAGCTACAGGGAGACCCTGTCTCAAATTAAAAAAAAAAAAAGTAAGGCCTGAAAAAAGTACCCTGAATTGATAGGAGAAAAATAATTTGTCGCATTAAAAATAACAGAATTAGAAAAGCAAATGGGCATCCAAATTAAGCAAATTGGTTTCCTTAGTTTACTGGCATTATATCCTATATTCTATTCAGGAACATTTGACTCCTAAGATTTTCTGCTTTTTAAAAAAGTGTGTTTTAGTAAGCACTGAGGAAATCTCTAATAGAAAGATATGGGGTCATTAGTCAATAAACTGCTTATAGAGATGCATGAAGGACTTGGGCTCCAGAGCCCCTCCTCATCTGGAGTCTGCTTTCTCTCTTACCTAACCAATACTGCTTTGGCAATACTAAAAGCAATTAACTTTGATCAAATACAGGGCAGACATGAACAATGAGCAAAGACGTTAGGCCACTGACACAGGGATGTAATCCACCTACTCGGGAGGCTGAGGTAGGAAGACAGCAAGTTCAAGGCCTGCCTGAGCAAATTCATAGATACTCTCTCTAAATGTATAAAGAGAACTAGGGATATGGTTCAGGGGTACAACACTTACATAACTGTGTATGTTTGAGGCTCTAGTACTCATGGAAAAAACGAGGAAAGATTGACAAAACACAAATATAAGACTTTCTCAAGTAAAAACCAAAACTAAATTCATTTTATTCAATAATCTTCTGGTAAAAATTAATGAAGGCAACTTGGATCTACATAAATGTTTTACAAAACACTTTAACACTAACTTACCTTCAATATATATTCTTTTTAATAGATGACATAACACACAATGAAGGCAAGTAAATAGACTTCTGAAACAGAGACTCAAGCAAATTGTGATATCTAGTAAGTGCTCATTTAAAAAATGGGACCATCACAGCATGCTTGCAGCAAATTACTATCTCCTATGAAACTTTCTATATTTTTAAATGATCTAAGATAAATAGCCCAATTTGTCACTCTGACTGTATTTTATTTTTCTGGCATAATACTCTCTTTCTTTCCTTCCCTCCCTCCCTCTCTTTTTTGGTCTTTTTGAGACAGGGCCACCCTATATCCCGTTGGCCTGCAACTCCATATAGACCAGGCTGGCCTTAATCTCACAGAGATCCACCTGCCTCTACCTCCGAGGGCTGGTGTTAAAGGTGTGCACCACCACACCCAGTTTTCAAACCAAACCACAGCATGGAGGACTTTCCTGGTCCCTATGGTACTCCTGTACACCAAAGGGTTTTGAAGATTCCTTTTCTTGGGGCTAGAGACATGACTCAGCATGCTGCTCTTGCAGAGAACCCGAGTTCCCCACACTCAAAACTCCAGCTACAGGCAGTCAGACACCCTCTTGACTCTATGGGCTCCTACACTCAACATACTACACATATACACATAATTTAAAAAAAAACTTTCTCTAGAAGACATGGGCCCCATTCAGAAAGACCAAAATAATGTGAACATCCTACGCTAGAGGAATCTACTAGAACCTGCCTTTCTCCTGTCTCAGTATTCTAGGCTTGCTTTTTCAGACTTGATTCAACAGGCCAAGGATGTTAGTGCCCCAGACTTAAGTAGCTGTTGTTCACCTTTCCTGTATCTTTGCGTGGATGCCTCAGGTTTCAGATCCAGTAAGACTCTACTGGAGAAGGCCTCATGGAATAGTTACCATACCCCAGCCATGTTCCAGTACACCAGTCCATACTATCAAAGCAAAGACCATTACATTACTTTCCTCTTTGCTGTGTTTCCTAAATTCCAAACAGCTGGGACCTCATCTACAACATTCATAAGTATATTATGAATTTCTGGGTAAGGACTTGGCACATTACAAGTACATGAGAAAAGGCAAAATGATTGAACTTGGAAGTGTGTTGAGTATGTAGAGCAGTGAGAACTTTTACTCTCTGCCAAAGGTTGTATAAATTAGTACAGTCACTTTGGGAAAGAGAAATTTTTCTTTCACATTCTGTACATATGCACACCCTATGACCCAGCAATTCATATGCCCATCAGAAATACACACATTTTATCCAAAGATATGAACCAAAATGTTCTTATCAGTAGTACACAGCAAAGAAATTGATACAACTGCACTACTGTGGTTTGGAACTAAACTGTTCCTCTAAAGTCATGTGATCAAGCCTTGGCTGTCCAGCTTTTGCAGAGTGAGTGGCTCACAGGGGATCTGACCTCTTGAATGGATAAATTCACTGACAGGTTCATAACTTGATTGGCTATTTGAGAGGTGATAAAAACTTAGAAGTCTTTTAAGAATCAGGAGGTGGAAAAGAGAATCTAAATAAAAGGATTTTTCTCAGGGAAATGACTTTGGGAATGTATCTCACCTCTGATGCCTCCCAAAGTAACCAGACAGCAACTCCTGAAATGTGAGCCAACACAAACTTTCCTCTTTAAGCTCTTATTGAATATCTTGCAATAGCAAAAGAAAGTTGACTAACACACACACACACACACACACACACACACACACACACACAACAAGGTAGGAAAATTTTACAAAACAGATGCCAAATTAGATGCCAAAGGCAGAATAAGCCTAAACCTGCTAAATGTATAATACTTCTTCAGGACTGATTGTTTCAACTTTTCACTGAAGAACGAAATGTGTACAAGTGCTTAAGTACACAGCTCCACAGCTCAACAAACTAAATGTTCTTCTTCACCTCACCCATCATTTCATTTCAACTCATTAACTATCAGATTTCTCAAAAGAATAGTGGAGTGGACTAGAGGGGAAGGCCTGGCGTGGCCTAGAGAAAGATTCGACTTCTGGAAGATACCCACTGCAAGATCCTGATGTGACACATGCTAAAATCTAAAATATGCACAGTACCCAGTTTCAGAGCCACATACAAGGGAAAAAGATACAACAAAAAGTTGAGTCAAAACTTTCTCATTTCTTATACTGTTCCTACAATGTTACATAACTTCACAGTATTTATTATTAATACTTGCTAACTGAAAGGTGTTATCTCATTAAGGTGACAACACACCAATCTTACACAGGATGACACAGACCTAACTAACCCTGAACTGTCTGATGCTTATAGCACAATGTATGAAACTGGACAATGTTATTTTATGTCTGAGTGAGCTTACTTTTGACACTTAATAATAGCACTGAACGGCAGGTCCATTTGGGGCTCAATTTCCTTGTAAAATGGAGATAATAAGATTCTTTTTACTCAACCACCGTGAAAATGAGTAAATGCAATATAGTAAATCCATGTCCATCCTACTGTAACCAGCTCAGACTACTGAAACAATGAACCCCAAGAAATTTATAGAGTTCCCTCAGGAATCTCTAAGAGACTGGAGAGAAGATAATGGTGAACGGAGAGCCACACCTTGGGCATACTTCTTAGTTATCCACACCTCTTGCCTTTTATTTAAACCTTATCCAGACTGGAGGATGGGGTTTGGAGGTGATGTTGTGACATCTCTTGGCCTCTCTTCCCAATGTGGCCACATTGAATTTATTTAGTTTATGTGTGGACACAGTGTCAAGGAGGAATGTGGAAGTTAGAATAGTTTTCTCCTCTCTCCATACAGAGTCTAGGATCAAACTCTGGTGATCAGGCTTGGAGGTAAGCTTGTCCCCCCTTCTCTCCCCATTTGTCTCTTTTAATTGACATATTGAGGCCAGGTGGCCAAATCCAGCCAGCCTGTGACCCTAAGTCTGGTAACACTACTTCCTTCAATTCATTAGTCGGTGTTTTAATTTGATGTTATGTAACTCACAATTCAATGTAAAATACTGCATTCGATTTCGAAGAATTAAAAAAATAAAACCTGTAACATTCGCATATTGCCCTCTACTACAGTTAAAAACAATTGTATTGAGTTGGTAAATTATGCTTTCACATTAGAAATTCCCTGGCATTCAAAAATCACATACACAGCAGAAAAGTGCTTATTATTCACATTTTACGGACAACTAAAATGATTTCATCATTGCAGTTTGAAGGGTACTAAGTCAGGATAATTATTTCGCGTCCGCTTTTTTCAATGGTCATAACAGAAGGCCTTTCAGTTCTGGGGGGAGCCCAACGGAAGTACAGGCGTGTCATTAGACTTCTCTGCTGTTAGGAGCAGGACATCAGGACAGGTGACCTGGTGAGGACTCAAGACCGTCCTGGACAACGCCAGTCTCTGAGCGCAATCACCACGTGGTAAAATGGGTTATCCCGTGGCGCTTGCTCAAGGAGAAAAAGTGGGGAGTGTTCTTCCAAGGCCGTGGACGGGAGGCCAGGACCGTCCCCGGTTTCCGGCGGCCGGGGGCGCTGCCGCTTTTCTGCGGTGGGCTTCCCGTTCCCCTCACCAACGCTCGCGCGGCAGAGCAGGAAGTCTCCCGGAGCACGCAGCCGGCCAGGCGGCCTCTCCGGGCCCGCCCAGAACGGGGCTCAGGCTGTGGGTGCACGCGCGCTAAGGTCAGGGGGCTGGTGGAGAACTCCCGGGAGCCCCGCCGCCGCCGCACTCACCGCTGTCCGCAGCTCTCCGGGCCGCCGCACCGCCCCCGCTGCCCGGCGCTCCGATCCGGGGCCGGAGCCAAGCTCGCTGGGCGCCTCCAGCCGCACGCGCAGCCACAGTCCGCACTCGACTCGGAGCCTGAAGGCCGGGGACGAAAGAAAATTTCGCGCCACTTGTCATGGTCCCGCCCACAGGCTGTCTCTGGCTTGCGTCACTAACCAGCAGGCCACGCCCACTCGAGGGCGCAGGATGAACTTCCGTAAACGTGCATCCGCCATCACCAGAGCCTTCGGCGCGGAAGTACCCGGAAGTACTGGGCCTGACTTCCGGCTCCAAGCTGCTCTGCCTTGAAGGATTTCACAGGGGTCTCCCTCCACCTTTCTCCCTCGCTCTATAAGTATTTCTACTCTGGATGTGACGCATTAAAGCACCGGACGACAGTAGAAGTGAAAGCATTCGAAAATGGCGAACCGCACGGTGAAAGATGCACATAGCATCCATGGCACCAACCCTCAGTATCTGGTGGAGAAGATCATCCGGACGCGAATCTATGAGTCCAAGTACTGGAAAGAAGAGTGCTTTGGGCTTACGGGTGAGCCACAGCTGACCTCGGTCCCTCGTGTCTGCTGCCTTGGGGCCCTTTGCCCAGACGCGGTGCCGAGGGCTGGTTCTAGAGGCCGTGTGTCAACCATCAGAGAGATTTGGGTGACTACTGTGTGTCTAGACTTGCGTTGAGGACACAGACCAATCTGACAGAGTCTTACTTGATTCCGAAGGATGTATTTAGGTTCTTTGAGCCGTTCTTTATTTTGGAGACAGGCTCTCCCTGTAGCCCCGACTCCTGGAACTCACAGAGATCCATCTGCCTCTGCCTTCCAAGTGCTGGGATTAAAAGCTTGCGCCTTCACGCTCCCCGGCAAGTCCGATACTTTGATAGATTGCTGGATCCGAGACTGTTAATCCCAGGAACCGATACAACTCCCTGAATACAGCTTTCTGAAGGTGCTAAAGGAACATCACCATGCTCATAACAAAATTCTTACTATTCTTTATTTCTTTTTTTGCTCCTTTAAGACGGGATCTCCTTGCAGCTGGCCTGGAACTCACTGTGTACAAACAGGCTGGTCTCCCTCTCACAGAGGTCCACCTGCCTCTGCCTCTTGAGTTCTGGGATTAAAGGCCCGTGCTAACATGCCCGGTATAATTCTTAGTATTCTTAAATGAGTCATTATTTTCGTGCTTGGTTCCTCATATGTTTATTTAATTCTGGCGGTAACGGAGATTGAACACAGGATCTGGCCGGTGGGAGATAGTCTTTAATACTTTATGCTTAATACAAACTCTCGCGAGTCGTCCTCTTGCTAGTTTTCTGAACTTTGTTCAAATTTCTGTAGTAACTTGGCCTGTGACTCTGGCTGTGGGTCTCGAGAAAGTAAATCACACTTTCTGTGCCATCATTATCCTTAGCTGGAAATAGGAACAGTGACAGAACTTTATCCATGATTTGTTGCATCAAGCTTGAAGCTCATGAGGCCCCACTCCTCCCTTAAGGAGTAGAGACAGGTTAATGGTGGCTGGGGAAAGGGTGTCACTTTCTTCAGTGGGGTAGCCACTGATCAGTTGCCCATGCTCATTCAAGCAACCCAAATTAATTTCACTGGGACACACACCTTGAAATTCGTAGGGGGACTTGTGGGAAGAAGGGTTTCAGTGACAGGATGAGGGGATGCCAAAGGAAAATGGAGGGATGAAATGAACAGAAGTCACTGCAAATATGTATGAAACTGTCAAAGAATAAAAAATAAAAGATTTAGCAGAATAATATGAAATGTGAAGTTTATATCAGCGGCTGGTATGATTACTCTTATTCTCTTAATGTGGTTTTGTTGCCTGTTTAGGAGCGCTAAACCTTGAACTGTTTCTCCTTCCAGTCATGAAAAACTTAGGCCTTTGATGTGTCTGAGATGTCACTATTTGTTTTTGTTTTTCAGCTGAACTTGTAGTGGATAAAGCCATGGAGTTAAGATTTGTGGGTGGCGTCTATGGGGGAAACATAAAGCCAACTCCTTTTCTGTGTTTAACCTTGAAGATGCTTCAAATTCAGCCTGAGAAGGATATCATTGTTGAGTTCATAAAAAATGAAGACTTCAAGTGAGTGCATTGTTAACTAATATAAAGACTTCAACTTTAGTGGTTCAGAATTGGGCTTTGTTATCTCATTTCCATAGACTTACATTCTACACTTTGGCTTTTTTATTCCTCAAACTTGTATTTTGTCTTTTTGGTTATATTGATCTTCTGCTTTATCAGTCTTAATAACTTTTCCCCCAGAGAAACATTTCACAAGTTAAATACATTACCTTATACATACACATATATGTCAGGTGTCAGGGTGATACAGCAGAATGTTAGTTAATAGGTGTTAGAGCTGCATTCTTTTCCAGACTTTGGTACCTATTGATTGTGACTTTGGAGAATTTCCTTCATTTTCTAAGTTTACCAATGCATGGTAAACAGAAACATCAGCAACTTCCTACTGTCCTCAAGAAGTTCAGAACAGGTGTAATAATAGCTCACACCACCACCTTAAAATTATTCTGTCTCTACTTTACATGAGAAAAAACAGAGACCCAAAGAGATTATAATTTGCCTCAGGTCAAATAACTAGTAAGTGGCAAATCTGGAGTTAAGATGTAGCTTGGGGTTAGGACAAGTGCAGGGTCTGGGTTTGATACCCAGCATTGGAAAAGATGGCTTCAGAGTGCATTTTCTTTCTTTAATTAATTTGTTTTTGAGACAGCGTCTTACTATGTAGCCCTAGCTGGCCTGGAACTTGAGATATAGACTAGACTGTCCTCAAACTCACAGAGATCTACCTACCTCTACCTCCTGAGTAGTGGGATTATAGGCATATGCCACCATATCCTGTTGGAGTGTACTTTCTTAATCTTTTTTGTTTGTTTTTGAGATGGGGTCTAACTATGTAGCCCTGGTTGGTCTGGAATTTACTATTGTAACCCAGGCTGTCCTAAACTCAGAGATCCACCTGCCTCTGCTTCCTGAGAGATGCTCAGGAAGGCACCAGCTAGCTACCTTGCCTAGCTAGAGTACATTGTCTTTTTTTCCTGTGTGTTTCTCCTTTGAGATACTGTCTCACTATATAGTCCTGTCTGGTCTTGAATTTGTGGCAGGCCTCCATTCTTCTGCCTCTTGAGTGCTGGAATGGCAGGCCTCAGCTACCATGCCCAGTGAGAATACATATTCTTTGCTGTACTGTTCTGTTTCTCAAATGATGAAGCTTGGATTTCAGTTGGAGCTTTGAGTAAGTGGGTATCCAAGATAGAAACAAGGAAGGAATATTACCCCAAAATTTAACAGAAAAAAGCTAACTTTTGCTTGGCACGTATTTATTTATCTGTATTTGTAACACTGCGTTTTTTCTTGCTTTTTTATTTTATGTCTATGAATATATTGCTGGAATGTGCGTAAATGCACCCATGTTGCACAGTGTCCACCAACCCCCGGGAACTGGAGTTATGGACAATTGCTAGCCTTCATATTGGTGCTGGGACTTGAACCCTGGTCCTCTGCAAGAGCAGTCTTTTCCTTGTATTTTTTATTGCACCAAATCAGTAACTGGATAGCAACATCTCCATTTTACAGAAATTAAGAAAAGAAGTTACATGTCCATTATTACAGTTAGTAAATGATGGAATCAGAATTTTAACCTTGATGACTTTGACCTTTTTCTAGAACCTGTATTTGTCTCTATGTATACTTGTTCTGGTATTGTTAAATATATTATGCATTCTGTTGTTAAACTTAGTATCCCTGTTTGAATCTTAGGATAATTCTTACAGATGATGTATCTGAAAGTTGAGTAACATGTACCAAGCTGCCACAGCCAGTAACTGATAGTGCAGGAAGTCCAGCTCAGGACTTAAACCATCTGCTGTATGCTGCCTTCGAAATTAGGACTTTCTTATCTGATGAGGAGGGAAGATAACATGCATTTGCTACCATCACTGTCATCTCTCCATTAGGTATGTCCGCATGCTGGGGGCGCTGTACATGAGGCTGACCGGCACTGCAATTGATTGCTACAAGTACTTAGAGCCTTTGTACAATGACTATCGAAAAATCAAGAGCCAGAACCGAAATGGAGGTAAGTGCAATTCGAGTTCCTGCACTGTTACTTCTCAGCCATTTTTACCTCACTTGTATTTCTGCTCTCGTGTATTTACATACATGAAGTGTTTCTCTTTATCTTTACCATCTACAGCCAGGTCTTTCACCCTCTCACTGGGAGGCCAAAAACCAAGTCAGCACCTGTCTGCCTCCCTTTCCTGCTTCATTTTATGTAAGCACTGCTTGACACCAGATACTCATTACACATATGCTCTATCCATGAGATCTAGAGGCTCCAGAATGAGTCATCAAATCTGGGTTAGCCTGCCCAAAGTCAATTTCTAAATCTTCATAATTTTGTTCTACCTACTTCTCTGGAATTGCATTATATACCATAGTGTGCACTAAGTGAACCTGTGTTACTCATAGAGACCCCATTGAAAAGTACTAAATGTAGCCAAGGGGACAGCCGCATCTCTTTACAAAGATACACCTTTGTTTTGTTCTGAGGCAATGGCAAGGTCTCAAGAGGTCTAGGTGGCTCTCTGTGTGGTTGAGGATGACCTCGAACTCCTGGTTTTCCTGTCTGTGCCTCCCAAGTACTGAGATTAGAGGTACCTCCACGCCCAGCTTTTGTGTGTTGTCGGGGAGGAGCGGGGCAGTGCTGGGCATTGAACCTAGGGCATCATGCATGTGAGGCCAAGTGCTGTGCCACTGAGCTACCCCCACTCCCAAGGACACGATAAGGAAGGACTTGTGCTAATACAAACAAAACCTTCTCTCAGAATTTTAACAAAAGATGTTATTCTTCTATGGAATATGGAAGATTAATAATGTGGTACTGGTGGAATACCCTTACCCAAAACGGCTTAGAGCTAGAGTGTTTCATGTTTCTGAACATTTTAGATTTTGGTGTCCATTGTATAAATTTTACCAGCTGAAATCCCCAATCCAGGAATCTCAAATCTCCAAAATAACAAAATTGTTAGTGCCATGTCCCTGTTCAAAATCTTTTAGATTTTGGAGCATTTCAAATTTAGGATTTTTGACTTAGGACTGCTTGATCTGTAATGTACTTTAAACTTTTGTTAATTACTCTTTGAACCAGTATGTATTGAGTACTATTGATAAACCAGATGATATGCCATGGACTGGAAGTAACGTGGTAAGCAGATGGAAATAACCATGGCTGTTATGGAGTGAGTTACTTAAGATATTATGTTCAAGTGGGACAGGATTTCTTAGTGTTGACATTTTAGGCTAGGTAATTGTTTGCTCTGTGCATTGCAGAATGTTTAGCAACGTCCCTGGTGGCTCTCCACTAGATGGAAGTAGCACTCTTTTAAGTAGAGTGATAGAGGTATGCAAAAGTCCCTTGTAGTTGAGAACCATGAAACTAAGGTAATGTTGCTATAGAATTCTAAAGAATTGCCATTTTTTGTGTTATAAAAGATAAATATTCTTCATTTTAACATCTTTTTTATGTATATATAAGAGAGAGAGAGGAGAGAGTAGAGGTACACATGTGCCACAGTGCGTGTGTGGAAGTCAAAGTACAGCTTTGGCAACTTGATTCTCTTTTTTATACTCTGGGTTCTGGGGATCAAACTTGGCTCATGTGGCAAGCTCTTTAACTTTCTGAGCCATCTCATCAACCCCTAAAAGATAAATGTTCTTTATTTAGTCATTAGGGATTCATGTGAGAAATTACACTTAAATGATCTGTTAAAATTCAGGGGTTTTTGTTTGTTTGGTGGTTGTGCTAGGAATTGAACCCAGGTCCTTATACATATTAAGGAAGTGCTCTACCACTAAGCTGTGTCCCAGCCCATCTTTTGTTAATCTCTTAATTACTTGTTTCAAAAGAAGCTTCATGACTATTTGACATTTTTGCTATCTAAATCTGTTATTTCCAGGTTGTTTGTGCTAATGTTTTTTTCTTTCAGAGTTTGAACTGATGCATGTAGATGAGTTTATTGATGAACTTCTGCACAGTGAGAGAGTCTGTGATATAATTCTGCCTCGGCTACAGGTAACAGACTGGGGTCCCTATAATGCTATGTAGAAGAGGCTATCCATGATCTCACAGTTATCCTCCTGCTCTACCTCCCAAGTGCTGGGATTATTTTTGGTATTTGTTGTTATTTTTGAGACAGAGTTTCCCTAAGTTGCCTAGGCTGACTTTGAATTATCCTCCTGCCTCAGTGTCCCAAGGCTGAGATTGTGTATTTTCACCACCTCGCCTAGCTCAGGTTTCCTTTTGAATGTCATCTGGAACTCACATCTGTTTGGAGAGTCTCAGTTTCTAGTTAGGTACAAACCTGGATAATTTAAAAGTAGGAGGTTATATATTGTATAACTCCTTTTAGATGCTATACCTAGACTAGGCAAAATATAGAGAAAAAAAGGAGGTATGTAGATAATGAGGTACAGGAAAGAGGGACTACATAATGGGTCCCTTTTTCTGGGGCAACAAAGTTTTAAACCTAGAGAAGTAACGATTACAAAACATAAGTTTATGCTTTAAAATGATTACTTGGTTTGTTTGTTTTTTAATTTAAAAAAGGTTAATTATTTCACTTTCACTTCCGTGTTTTGAAACTGGCAAAGGGGCATGATTGTGTCCGTATGGAATCTCAGCAGTTGGGAAGCTGACACCGGAGGGTTATGAGTTCAAAGCCAGTCTGGGCTGTGTCGTAAGAGACCCTGCACAGCACCCTCCCACACAAACACACACACATGAAGTGGGCTGTGTAGTAAGTCTCAGTTCAGCCTGACATACACAGAGACCCTGCACAGCACCCTCCCACACAAACACACACACATGAAGTTAATAATGTAGAGAAGTGAAGAGATTGCTACTGTGTGATAACTTAGATGAGGACTCATTCATAAATTCAGTAAATAAGCTCTTCCTCTACACAGATTCCAGTTCAGTCCTACAGAATAAAAATTCTGAAAATGGGTAGGTATATCTTTCCTGTTCCATATTGGCTACTATTGCAGGACATAGTGAAGAAAATGAAATTTCAGAACTGAAACTTGCTCACATTATCTTAGGGGGTTACTTTATTACCATTATTAGCTAATATTTTAGAAGTATAGTCTCAACATTCTGGAGGTTGAGACAAATTTGAATCCAGTAAAGAGTGTGGTCTATATATAGCTTACAAAGAAAGACCACAATTTAAGAATTCATTAGTGAGGTAGGCAGGGCGTGGTGGTGCAGGCCTTTGACCCCTGTACTAGGAGACAGAGGCAGGCAGGTCTCTGTGAGATTGAGACCAGCCTGGAATGGTCTACAGTCTAGTTCTGGGCCCAGCTGAGACATTGCCTCACCCTGCCTCCCCTGAAAAAAAAATTTTGTTAGTATTTATCAAACTCCATCAAGGAGAGAATTGAAATCTAACTGATGGCATGTCACTCTTTGTGCTCTGGTGCAGACTCTGCACTGTGAAAATGACTCAAGACTACATTTTGAATCTTTTCTTGGTAACCAACATGCCACTTTAGTTTTTAGTTTTTGTGAAATTTTGTTTCGTTTTATTGTTCTTTAAGATAGTTTTGCTATTTTGCCTGGACTGGCTTCAGACTGGCCATCCTTCCTCAGGCCCTGTGTGCTATAGCACCTGGCTTCAATTTGGCTTTTGACGGATGGTCTGCCCTGACATTGGCAAGGAGTTGTATGGAATGTATTTTCAGTGCATCCGACAGATGCTAAGGGGTAATATAGTGCCTTCAGACTTCTGAGTACGGTAAGAAATATTCTGAGTGCCCTCTGTGACACAGTCCTAGATCCCAGACTGGTGATCCTGTGACTGTCTCGTTTCTTCCTTGCTGTGATGTGAGGTGAGTGAGAGCTAGGTGGCGTATGCAGGGCACTAGTTATTCTGCAGTTGTCCATGTAGGTCCCTAGCACTCTTCATATCCTTAGGACAGAAATGGCGCCTCTTGAGACTCAGTCACTCCATTTGAAGTTTGGAACTCACCTTTGTCTCTCAGGTCTTTAGCCACTCAAACACTACTAAGCTATATCCTAGAAGAAAATGGAACCACAGACAGTTCATATTCTATGCCCAATCCAAAACATGACTCTTAGAGCTTCCTGGATTCTGGGTCTAGTGGACGTTTGGTATTATTACCCTAGGGCTGGGCCTCTTCTTTGGAACTACCAACATAATCTCAATCGTGGGCTTACTGACCCTTGGATTTCTTTGTATGTATGAAGTTCACTTTTTTTTTTTTTTTTTTTTTTTTAAATTATGTGTGTGAGTTTTTTCCCTGTATGAATGTATGTGTACCACATGCCAGGAGGTCAGAAGAGGGCATCAGAGCCTCTGGAACAGGAGTTACAGATGGTTGTTAGCCACCTTGTGGGTGCTGGGATCCAAATCCAGGTCCCCTTCAAGAGCTCTTAACTTCAAGAGCTCTTAACTGTTTAGCTATCTTCCTAGCCCTGAAGTTCACATTTCTGCCTACATATAAACTGATTGCCATTCCTATGACTTATAGTATAGTGTAGTGTGGTGTAGTGTAGTATAGTATAGTATAGTATAGTATAGTATAGCATAGCATAGCATAGCATAGCATAGCATAGTATAGAGTCACAGGAAATAGAACCAATTGAATATGAACTCGCCCTCGTCAACATGTTTGTGTTTGTTAGGGAACTTAAAAGAGCATATGGATTCAAGGTATGTTAACTCCTTAGGAAACTCTTGAGCTGTAATAAAATTATTCCAGAGCTGTTGTTCCATGATTTTTCTGTCAATCCTAGGTGCTCAGTGTTAGGGCTTTAGGACATGGAGGAAATGGCAATGACTTAAAACATTTTATTATGTTCTCTGTAGAAACGCTATGTGCTCGAGGAAGCTGAACAGCTGGAACCTCGAGTTAGTGCTCTAGAAGAGGACATGGATGATGTGGAGTCCAGTGAAGAGGAAGAGGAAGAAGACGAGAAGGTCAGATACCTAGAGGGTATAAAAGCTGGGAAAGGACAGTGGTCCTGTTTTGTTTTGTTTTTTTTAAGCTTTAATTTTAAAATTACTTTAATGATAAAACATCTTTAAGGTTTTTTATTGATTATTAGTTACTTCTGGGTCTTTTTGGATTAGGTCTTTTTGTTGTGTAGATCACGATGGACAGGAACTTCAGATGTGCCTAAGAAATGCTAGGATCACAGGCCTGTGCTTAAAATAAAAACCCTATTTTCTTATTAAAGTTAGGAGCTTTAGAGACAATGCCCCTTGACTTGAACACACCCATAGCAGTGGTATGATCATAATATTCCTGATTTTCTCCCTTGTTTAGGGATTGAATCCATAGCCTTGCCCATGTTAAATACATATACTACCACTGAGCTGCACCCCAGTCCCTACTAGTGGTGCATGGTGTGCCAGTTTACTTAACTTTACTCGTCTCTTCTGTAAGCAAGGAAAATAGTACTTTCTCTGAATACTGGTACACTGAATGAGTTTATATTTATGTGTGTGCATAAATCTATAAATCTCAGCATAATGTTTTCACATAAGTGGTCAGGAAATGGTTGCTAGTTAAAAAGAAAAAATGCCTGGGGAGGGCTGGAAAGATGACACAGTGGTTAAGAGCACTTGTTGCTCTTGGAGAGGACTTGGGTTTGGTTTGGTTCCCAGCACTCACATGGTGCTAACAACTGCCTGTAACTCCAGTTCTAGGAGTCCAGCAGCCTCTTGTACAATACAGGTAACACTTACATACATGCAGGCAAAACATTCAGATACATAAAAAATAAAGCAGACAACTTTGGGATAGGCTAGGTATGATGGTACACAACTCTAATCAGTACTGGTAAGAAACAGACAGGCAGATCTCTGTGAGTTCAAGGCCAGCTTGGTCTATATAGTGAGTACCAGGCCAGCTGGGGCTACCAAGAGACCCTGTCTGAAAAAAGACAAATAAAATAGAAAGGCTTAAAAGATTCGCACTGAAAATTTAAGATACAGTATGCATAGACAAAGGCCAGAAGAAATATAAAAAATGTTGACCTCAAATTAAGTTTTATGATGGTGAAATAGGACTTTATTTTTCCCTAGCATGGTGTGGGCCTGCTCCCTTTGTCTGTTCTTCCCTGCACCTAGGTCCATGGCCATCTTTGCCATAATTCAACACTAGGTTTATGTGTGGGTCTGTTTCTCATTGCAATTTCTTTGGCTGCCCATTTTGGGCAAATTGGATGCTATCTAATTGAATGGTGTAAAGCAGGTTTGGATACTTAGGAGAGACTTCAGGTGCTTCCCCTTTGTTCTTCAGAAATGTCTTTGCTATTTTTGGTACGTGGTTCTCTTAATGTAAATGATAGGAGGGCTCAATAGTTATGAACACTGGCTCCTCTTCCAGAAGACCTGAGTTCGTTTCCCAGCACCCACATCAGGCAGCTCACAACTACCTCTTTTGGCCTTTAAGGGCAACCCTTGCTCAATCCCCACATACAGGCATACACTCGCACACAATAAATTTTGTTTTTAAATAATTAAAAACTTTGCCGAGTGTGGTGGCGCCTGCCTTTAGTCCTAGCACTGGCTAGGCAGTGGCAGGCAGATCTCTGTGAGATTGGGGCCAGCCTGGTCTTATTTACATATTGAGTTCCCAGCCACCTGGGGCTATAGGGAGACCCTGTCTCAAAAAGACCAAAACAAAAAATTTTAAAATTAGCTCATGATGCCACACACTTTTAATTCCTATAGTCCAGCATTCAGGGGACAGAGGCAGGTAGATCTCTATGAGATTGAGGCCAGCCTGGTTAACATAGTGAGTTTCAGGCTAGCTGGGGCTACAAGGAGATCCTGTCTCATAAGAACCAAAAAAATAAGAAGGAAAATAAAAAATAGTTTTTAAATTATTGAATCTGATTAAATGGGGAGATGGAGAGGATAATGGCATTTATATCCATGGACATTATACTAGGCCTTTAAAGATTTATTAGAAGTTTTGTAGGTAAACGTGAATAATTTCCTATATTCAGTGCTTTTAAATTTATTTCCAGGTCACTTTTATTTTTTGTTGTTGTTGTTGCTAGTATGAAAAAAGACTTTTAAAAGAGAGAGTTTTGTGCCAAGCCTCATGGTTGCCTCTTTAATCCTAGCAGTTGGGAGACAGGAGGTTCAGAGGTTCTAGGTCAGCCTGGGCTACACTGGGAGACTCTGTCTCAAAACAATAACAACAGAAAATGCTGTTTGTTACTAACTTGTCTTTGTGAATAACAACTAAATTTTGAAGGGAGGTTCTATAAAAATCATTGTGGGCTTATACACATGCAGGCAATGCACTCATATACATATAATAAAAACAATTAATTAATTAAAAAAAACAGGGATTAGAGCGGTGGCTCAGCACTTGAGAGCACTTGCTGTTCTTCCAGAGGACCCAAGTTTGATTCCTAGCACACACCTAAATGGCAGCTAACAAACTAACTGTAACTCCAATTCCAGGGGATTTGATACCCTCTTCTGGCTTTTGCAGACTTTGCATGACACCAATGCACTTGATATACATGCAGGCAATACGTTCATACACATAAAATAAAAAGAATAAACAAAATTTTTTCTAAAAAAATCAGTGTGGTGGGTGCATGTGGATGCTTGTACTAGGGCCAGAAGGCAACCTCAAATGTCCATGCTCAGGTTTGCCCTTCTGCCTTTCTGAGACAGGATTTTTCACTGGACTCTGAACTTCACCAAATAGGCTAGGCTGGCCAGCCAGTGAGTCCCAGGTACCTGTGTGCTCCTGCATCCCATCTTGCCTTTGCTATGATCATAGGCCCATGCCATCATGCCCAGATTGTGCATGCAGGCGGAGGCCAGAGGATGACGGGAGTATCCTCTTCCATCACGACACTGTTTTCCCTTAAGACAGGTCTCTCGCTGAACCTGGAACTAGGCTGGCAGCCAGCACACTTTTAAGTGATCCTCCTGTCTCTGCCTCTCTTAGCATTAGAATCCTAGGCAGGCAGATGGCTACGCCGGGCTTGTAGGTGCTGTGGATTCATACTCAGGTCCTCATACTTGTACAGAAAGTGCTTGTACAGAAGCTATCTCCCCAGCCCACACCTGACTTTTTACATGGGTTCTTATCCTTGAAAGCAAGAATTTTACTGACTGATCTGCCTTATTTTCTTTTGAACCCTTAATTTCTTTCTTATATGGCCTTTAATGTAGTGTTGAATAGAAGTAGAAACAAAAGCTGTTTTGCTCTGGGTGTTAAAGGGAATATATTTTTAAATATTATTTAGTGTGTATGTGTTCAGTTCCTAGAACCAGAAAAAATTTTATATAAAAACTTAGAATTTTCATTTGCAGTTTAGAAAATATAGATCAAATTACTATTCTTTTGAAAAAAGAAAAGAAAAAAGCAACAACTTTGAACAGACTAGACCTAAATCCCAAGCATGGTGGCGCAGACTTGTAATCCTAGCACCTGGGAGGTGAGAACAGGAGGATTAGAGATTTGAAGCACAGTCTGGATTACACAGCAAGCTTTAGGCCACTTACACCATGTAGCAAGACCCTGTCTCAGAAAACCAAAAAGAGCAAAAAAGACATAATCTTTTGAAATAGGCAGCAATTTTAAAATGCTGTTGAGAACAGAACAGAATAGTAAGCCCTGTCCTGTATTTTAAATAGTATATCTTCCTCTCTGAAATAATCTAAAATATGTTCCCAATAAAAATACTAACAGGTTTGCAAGTCTATTGAAATATCATATATGTTTTCTAAACCTTACATGTGGCATGAGGAAAACTTCATGTTCTAGCAACAGTGTATGCTAAAATTAATAAGTTTGCAAGAAGATGATGTTAGAGAACAGTTCATTCCAGTCCATGCAACTTTGTACCTCTTGGGAGATAATGTGGACAACTTAGACTGGCAATTTGTGGTAGCTAGAAGTCGCCTCAGAGAATTAAAGGTATACACAAAGCAGGGAAGGAAGTACCCACACCCAGGGATACTGGGACAGTGTGCGTGAAGTACGTCTAAGCCAGTAAATTCCCTGAAAGCCAACACAGGAGGTGAGGCTCCTCCATGGGACTCAGAAGTCACAGTCGAGGTGCTTTTCCTCATCTTGGAAATGAAGTGTAGGCATTTTTTGTTGTTTGGTCTTTTGAGACAGGGTAACCCAGGCATGCTCTCTCCCTCTCTCTTTCCCCTTCCCTCTGTCTCAAAAAGCACAAAGATAATTTTATTACAGTTTGAATGAAAACCCCAGGGCAAGCAAGCTGTAAATCTTGGCGCTGACTAGAGAAGGGAGATGAAGAAGAGAAGGAGAAAAGGCCAGTCTGTTTGTAAGAAAACTGGGGAAGGGGGGCCTGACAGGAAAGAGTCAGAAAGCCCAGAGTGTCCAGGAAAGCATGCCTGGGTTTTGGCAAGGAAAGGAAAGTGATAAAATTTAAAATGTTGAAAATTTAGGTTGGTTTGATATAGCTACATGCCTGTGGGTTGTCTGCCTTTTTCTTCTTTTAAACATTTTATTTACTATTACGTGTGTGTGTGTGTGTGTGTGTGTGTGTGTGTGTGTGTGTGTATGTGCCATGGTGTGTATGTGGAGGTCAGGGGACAGCTTTTAAAAGTTGTTTCTCTCTTTCCACTGACAAGTGCTTTTATCCACCAGCCATTTTTCATAATGGAAAATTTCAGTCACATACTAAACACCCTGTACTACAGTGAAGACAGCACGCCTCCATGGACTCATTACTTAGCTTCTGATAAGAATCAACTCAAATCCCAACATTCATATTACTTTAGGAAAGAATTCCATCTTGGGCATATTTTCATCTCCCCTCCCCAAGTCAGTTATTTTACTGTCAAATAGTGTTGAATTTTCCCAGCTGTCCTGGGAATTCATACATTTAGTACACTGCTCTTGCTTTTCATAACTTTAAAATATCTTTTATTCTGTAAGCTACCTCTCTCTCACAGTTTTTGTTTATGTGTATGAATTCATGTTTTACCTGCATGTGTTTAAGTGCACATGTGCAATACCCCTGGAGGCCAGAGAGGGTGTCAGATCCCCTGGAACTGGAGTTACCGACAGAAGCCATGTGTGTGCTGGAACTGAACCTGGGTCCTCTGCAAGAGGACTTCTCCAGCCTTCCTCACAGTGTTTTGTTACTGTATCAAGTCATTCATCCTGCATACTTTTTCAGTCTGTGTTTTTCTGATTTGGGCCCTGTGATGCTACTTAAGATTCTTATGTGTCACAGCTTCCTATTTCCTATAAACTAATTATTAGATCTACAAATTACTTTCTAGATCCTAGAGGCTTAGGCACATTTGAGAGGTTTTATTTCCTTTGGAACAGAGAAACACACTACTTCACAGACGTGGTTGTGTAGATCCCCGGAGATATGCACTTCGGCTCTCACTTTATTCTTTATTATTTTCTTAATGTTTTTTATTTGGTGTGTATATGTCAGTGCATGTGTGCCCTGTCATGTGTGGAGATCAAAAGACAGTGTTTGGAAATTGGTTCTCTCCTATCCTGTGGGTTCCAGGGTTGTCAGGCTTGATGACCTTTACCCACTGAGCCATCTGGCTGGCCTGGTCTCATTTTTTATACTGTTAGGTTAGGGTCCACTAATGATCAATGCCTAGATTCATTAGGTATAAAAATGGTTCTGGGCACATTTAATCCCAGCACACACAAAGAGAGAGAGAGAGAGAGAGAGACAGAGAGAGAGAGACAGAGAGAGAGAGAGAGAGAGAGAGAGATATGAGCTGGCTCCATAACATCCTAAGTGATGCTTTGTTGCCTTGGGTAACATCATAAACCATTTATGCAAATTGTGTTTTACTCCATTATCTAAGTTGTTGTTTAAACCGTGGTCAGTAAAGGTCTCTTGACTTCTGAGCTTTCTTGATACATTCATAGGCCTTTGATGCTTCCTTGCTTTTTTATGTAATGGTATGTTCTAGCCACGTTTTGTATAGTGCTGCTCCAGACCTACCTGAAAGTAGGCATTTTCTCAAGAAGTCCTCATTTCTTGTGTGAAGATACCATGATCTGAGTGTTGCTCACTTATGCTAGAGCTAAAGGAAAATCTTCAGAAGATTAAAAAACACAGCAGGAGTTTGTATTTAATATTACAGCTAACCTTTTCTTTCATATTGTAGATCTGGTTTCCTAAGGAAATAAGCGTTATTATTTCTTACTGTTCTTCCACAGTCCCAAGATAGTAATGTTGGTAGCAGTAAAAAGATTATTGAGACCTGTTATTGGTAATTCTTTTTTGTCTTCAGAAAAGTTTACCTCGCTATGTGGTCAGAGTGCTCTGTTGGAGTCACTTAGAGACATACTTGGGAACAGAATGGGAAAGGGACTATAATCATTATTCTTGCATGGCTGTTTTTAATAAGCCCATACCCATTATTGCCTCATCCATCCCCTTTCAAGTTGGAAAGAGTGCCATCACCTGATCACCGCCGAAGAAGCTACCGAGACTTGGACAAGCCCCGACGCTCCCCAGCACTGCGCTACAGGAGGAGCCGGAGTCGGTCTCCCAGAAGGTAAGGCTGGAATTGCTGGCCTCTTCTGGGAAGACTTTGAACACTGCAGTCCAGGAATTTGGCTTTCAGAGAAGGAAATGCAGAGATGCTTATCCAGTGTATCAGTTTACTATTACTACAAAACCACCACTCATAAAACCTCACTGGTAGACAACAAAACTCTTACATAATTCATTGATGTGTAGCCAGTGGATTAAACTGGGCTTGAACTAAACTGGTTTTGATTCTGACTTTCCCAGTCACAATAGGTAGTCTTAATAAGGATGGCGAGATCTGCTTTTCTATCTCCCATCCTCAGCCATGATACAATTCAAGATCCAGCAGGTACTTCATACAAGTGCTATTCCAGTTTATCTGCTTCTCTCACATTTGCTAATATCTTGGTGGCCAAATAATTAGTGGCCAGTCAGAGTTCTAAGAGAAGTGTGCTACAAAGTTATGTTGCAGGTATGAGGAAAGTGAAGAATAAGTCAGAGTTCACTGTGTTCAGTCCCCACCACCCCCAAGAAAAGGTTAATTTTTGCAATGTACAGTACCTGTGCGTTAACTCTCCCTCTCCCTTCCCTCTCCCTGTAGACGGAGTCGATCTCCCAAAAGAAGAAGGTGGGTCTTTAGTTGTTTCTGATGAGTGGGTTTTGGAGTGGGTGCTGGTGTGTTTATTGCAAAGCATGTGCTGACCGATCTTTTCCATAGCCCTTCCCCCCGCCGAGAGAGGCATAGGAGCAAGAGTCCAAGGCGTCACCGAAGCAGGTCCCGAGACAGACGACACAGATCTCGTTCTAAATCCCCAGGTATAGCATTTGGGCTTTTTGCTGCTTCTGTCTTGATAATGGAGTCTAAGAGGAGCACTGAGCTCCTTCTGAGTGAGACACTAAACTGCACTGGTACCTAGCAGAAGGCGGGGAACATGGAATCTGAAGCGAGGGTCACATTTGGCTCATACTGATACAGTGCTGGGATTCCCGATTTTCATCCAAAATTCCAGGAATAACGTAATGGTCAAAATAACAATAATAATACAGTAGCAGTCAAATCCCACATAATGGTTTGTGAAATTTGCCATTAAATTCTGCATATATGTGATTGCATTATTGCATTTTCTGCCAAACATATACCAGTTTAGAGGTGCTATTGGTAAGTGGTATCCTCAAAATAGGCCAAAAGAGTTGACAGCCTAAGAGTGGGAAGGTAGAATATTTCATCCAATGACCTTTTCTTCCCTAGGTCATCACCGTAGTCACAGACATAGGAGCCATTCAAAGTCTCCTGAAAGGTAGGGGTTATAACTGTTTAAGAATTTAATACTGGACTGGGGAGATGACTCATTGGGTAAAGAGCCTGACGTGCATGAATTCAGTACCAAGCACCGATGTCAAAAGCCAGGTGTATCTGTAATCTTCAGCCACAGGAAGGATCTCTTGATCTTGCTGGCCAGCCAGTCTAGCCAATCAGGTAGCTTCACCATCTCAAAAAATAAGGTAGAATGATTTAGGAAAGCAACCAACATTGACCCCTGGCCTTCAGATGTACACATGCATGCACATACACACAAACTAATCTTTATTCAGAAGTTAAGGTCTCAGTTGCAACTAAATTGGGCCTGAAATTTTGTTTTGATGTAGATACTGGCAGTTCTTCACTGCAAGACAAAATAAGCCTTTTTGCTTTGGGTATTACTAGAATTTTTTGCACTTTGTTTTCCTTTGTAAGATTATAGCTTTGGACATTAGAGGATTTATAGTTTTAGAAAACCGGGGGGGTTCTTTTATTTTGTTGGTCTTTTTGAGACAGGATCTCCTTATAGCCCCAGCTGGCCTGGAACTCACTGTGTAGACCAGGCTGGCCTCAAACACACAGACATCTGCCTGCCTCTGCCTCCGGATTAAGGCATGCACCCCCACACCCAGCTTCCTTTTTTTGAAGTATATAAGTGTATGGCTTGCATGTAGGTGGGTGCACTTGTGTTATATGAAGTCAGAGGAGGGTGTTGGATCCCCACTGGAGTTACGGACAGTTGTGAGCCTCCATGTGGGTGCTGGGAATCGAACCCAGGTCCTCTGCTCTTAACCTCTGAGCCATCTCTCTAGGCCCAGAAAAATCTGGGTTTTAAGAACCACCTTTTTATTTAAGACTTATTAATTTGTTGTGTTTTTTAAGACAAGGTCTCATTATGTACCTCTGGCTGGCCTGGAACTGGTTGTATAGACCAGGCTGTCCTCAAACTCAAAGATCCTCCAGCCTCTGCCTCCTGAATGCTGGGATTAAAGTCATGTGCCACCACACCTAAGACTTATTTTTAATTATGCTATGGGTCTGTATACACATGAGTGAAGGTGTCCAGAGGCCAGAGACATTGGATGCCCCTGGAACTGGAGCTACATGCAGTTATGAGCCACCCAATATGGGTGCTGAGAACCAAACTAGGGTCCTGTGCAAGAGCAGTGCCCATTCTTAACCACTGGGCCACCTCTCCAGTACAAGAACCAACTTTTAAAACCTGACAGTTGAGTTCTCAGACAAGTCACTTTCATTTGGTCTCTTCCAATCGAGCCCCCAGTGGGACATAAGCCATTAGGTACATTCTTACCCTGTGCAGAGGCTCTTTCCCTAATGGCAAATTTAAGCAGCAATTTCTGGTCCAGAGTATGGCTCTGAAGCATTTAAAAAAAAGGAAGGGGTGTGGATAAAGCACTCACTGCATAAAGGTGGGCCACACCCCAAAACTCCACTTACAAAGTTAGACAGCTGTAACACCACCTATAATCCCAGAGGCAGGAATGGGATCCACAGGGAAAATAGTTATACTAGCTGATCCTAGAGCTCTGGGCTCAATGGAGAAACCCAGTGTCCTTAGTTTGCTTTCTGTTGCTGTGATAAACCAGATGCAACTTGCGGAGGAAAAGGTTTATTTCAGTTTATTCTTCCAGGCTGCAGTCCATCATTGAGGGAAGTCAGAGCAGGAACTCAGGCAGGAACAGAGGCAGGAACATTGAAGGGAAGCTAATTACTGGCATACTCCCTGGCTCATGCTCAGCTAGCTTTCTTACACAACTCAGACCCAGATCCAGGTTCTACGCACAGTGGGCTGATTCCTCCAACATCAGTCGTTTTATGAGACATGGCCGCAGGCGAGTCTGATCTGGGAAACTCCTTAGTTGAGGTTCCCTCTTACCAGAAGACTCTAGGTTGTGTCAAGTTGATAAAAATCAAGTCAAGTATGGTGGTACATGCCTTTAACTCAGGAGGCAGAACTCTGAGATCAAGAACAGCCTAGATGACAGAGTGTTCCAGGCCCGCCGGGGTTATTAAAAAGAAAACAAAAATTTAAAAAAACAGGCCAGGTATAGTGGCCGCAAGCCTTTAATCCCAGCATCAGGAGGCAGAGGCAGGCAGATCTGTGAGTTCAAGGCGGGCCTGGTCTACATCGCGAGTTTTAACCCAGCAGGGACTACAGGGAGACCCTGTCTCCAAAAGGCAAAAAATACCCCCCAAAACCTAAGTTATTATACCCATTTAAATAAAGTGATGAAGGAAGACACCCAATTTCAACTTTGGGCCTCTACATACATATACACAGGCATGCATACCACACACAAATTCAGGCTGGGTGTGGTGGCACATACATGTACTCTGAGTACTGGAGAGACAGAAGTGGGAAGATTACTAATTGTTGAAGGCTCTCTTGGTATATATAGTAAGCTCTAAGCTGGTGAAGACTACATAGTAAGATCCTGTCTCAGCACCCACCCCCCAAAGCCCTAAGTACATCTAATGAATATTGATGTCATCTGTTTTCATCACATATCATGATCATCTTCCTTATTTGCTCCTTCATTTACTGATTTATATCCATTTCTTTTCAGGTCTAAGAAGAGCCACAAGAAGAGCCGGAGAGGGAATGAGTGATGGATTTTAATCCAAATGGCCTCCTGGACATGAGGGTTAACTGTTTAAGTGGAAGGGTCAAGATCCAGATCTCCTCCTCAGGCAGCTATGAATACTTTAGGTTTTTAAAAATCAAGTAGTGTTTTGTTTTGTTTAATTAAAGAGGTGCTGAGTTTTGTATCTCTTCCTGAATTAAAATCAGCATCTTTTAGTGATATTTCCCAAGGTCAACCAACTAGGACTATTCAGACTTAACAAGAGGATCTGTAAGTTGGGGAGATTCATGGGAAGGAAAAGATGTAGCCACTTGGTAATGCTTTTCTTTTATTAAACCTGTCACATTTGCCATTGTTCTCCAGTTTCGGGTTGGCGCTGATTGTAGGTACTCTGAGAATCCCATCATCTGTGCTCCTGCTAGTCAAAGACCCAGTTGGTAAAACAGCAATCCCTAATGTCTTCTTAACACAGAAAGTAGTAATAAACATGCAAAGTACCTAGTTGGCAGTTTTGCAAGAACATAAGACATTCAAACATCAGGCCTTTACTGGACTATTTCATTCAGTTTCAGTGAACAACTGAGCATGACTGCACTCAACACTTATAGAGAAGGTAGGTGTGGTGCTTCACATCTGTAATCCTAACTCTCAGGAGGCCGAGGCAGGAGAATGCTCTTCTTGGTTTTGACCTGAGTTGCCAGACAATAGTGCCACTCACAAAGCAGGAAGAGATGCTTTGAAGGTCTATGAATGCAATACAGCTTAGCTAAATTTAGGACAGCCCCGTGCATGACCAGGCTACAGGTGGAAGCGCAGCGCCCCGTGCGTGGCCAGGCTACAGCTGGAAGCGCAGCGCCCCGTGCCGTAACTAGAACAAAGGAGCCGACGAGGGTGGGAGGACACACTGAACACGAGGCCATGTCTGCAGATCACAACTGCAGAGGTAACGTTGTAAGAAGGTTACTGAAAGGCTGTTCCTGTCATGTTTTACATGTTGCATATGGCCTTTCAGTGGCAGCTTTAAAAGCCTGGCTACAAAGCTATTCCTAGAAAGAAGTTTTACATCTCAACTATACACGTGTATTGGTACCGAAACAGGCTTGAGAATTTTTTTTTTTTTTTCCATCTTTTGAGTCTCCCTGTAGTCCAGTTGGCCTGGAATGTGCTATATAGACCAGGCTGGCCTTGAACTCACAAAGATTCATCTGCCTCTGCCTCCCAAGTGCTGGGATCAAAGGTGTGCACCATCATGCCCTGCTCTATTAGGTATTTTTGTTTGTTGTAATGTTTTATGTGCTTGTCTATTTCTGTGAGCATGTATGTGCATGCATGTGCTGGTGCCCACAGAAGCCAGAAAAGGGTGTCAGATTTCTTGAAGCTGAAAGTTACAGACACATTTGTGAACCATCCAGTGTGGGTGCTGGGATTCCAACTCCGGTCCTCATGTGAATAGCAGGTGCTCCTAGCTGTTGAGCCATCTCCTCAGCCCCTATTAGGTTGTTTGTTTGTTCTGCTTTGAACACTAAATTAAGTTTGAAACCACTAAATTGATTTCACTTTCCAGTTTCAAATCCTGTTCCTTAAAAGTGTGTCATGGGATACAATCATCTCTTAATACTAAAAATTAAGGGAGATGAGTTCGAAAGGGTAACAGAATAACCCGATGTAAACCTCTCCTTCTTCGGTAGTATGACTTAAATTTAAATATGCATTAGTAAGAAAATGGCCAGGAGCCAGCTCATCAGGTTAAGGTGCCTGCTGCCAAATGACATCCTAAATTCAATCCTTAGGACCCACATGGTGGAAGGAGAATCAACTCCCAAAAGTTGTTCTCTAACCTCAACCTGTGTACTGGGTTACACACATTAAATAAAATATAATAAAAAACAAATAAAATAACTAGTCATGGTGGCTCACACCTGTAAACCTAGCATGAGGGAGGGTTAAGGGAGGAAAATCAACACAAACTTAAGGCTAGCCTAGGCTACAGTATAAAACCAAAAGGAAAGAATATTCCATTTTTGCAGATGGCTGCCTACTCCCTAAAAATAGGTTCAAAGCCACAAATTTACTCAGAAACCTAAAAGGGAGCACTTGTGGTCCAGGCCTTTAATCCCAGCACTTGGGAAGTTGAGACAGGAAGATCTCTGTGATATTGAGGCCAACCTGCTCTACCCAGCCAGGACTACATGGTAAGATCCTGTCTCAAAAAAAACAAAGCTTGGGCTGGCAAGATGTCTCAGCAGCTAAAGGTGCTTGCCTCCAAGTGTGATGATCTCAGCTGAATCCCCAAAGACAAGATAAAAGGAAATAACAGACTCTGGCAAGTTATCCTCTACCTCAGAGCATCCCCCTGCCCCCACATGTTAAATACATTAAATGGCAAGCCCTTTTTGAAAAAAAAACATAGGCTCAAAGAACATATTACAATGTAAGGAATGGCAAACAAGATTAGTCAAAAAAATGACAGTTTTCAGGCTGGCAAGATGGTCCAAAGGTTTTGTAAAAGCCCTTGCTGTGCAAGTCTGATGACCTAAGCTGGATCCATGGAACCCATTTACACAACCCACTCCACAAAGCTGTCCTTAGATCTCCATATGCATGTCTGCACACATCATGCATACATATATACAATAAAAACAAAAGAGATATATAAATAAGGAACAAACTTGTATACTATGAAACACAAAACCTAAGAAATGATACTGGCCTCTTTAGCGTTTTACTAATTGTTCTTAGTTTTATGAGGAATCTTAAGAACTAGGCTTTCTTAGGTGGAAAAAATAAAGCTGGCATTTCAGAATCTTTAATTTGCTGTATTTAAGTGCCTCATTAGCATACTACATCATGCAACAGTCTCATAATTTGCTATACTTGTTAACTGGTCTATGAGTGCACTCAAAACTTTCTGCATACATGTCTATATCTTTAAGAGACGGCTGTAATGGAGAATAAAGCTCACTGGAGATCCACCTGCCAGTTGCTGCACTGCACTTAAAGGCCTGAGCCACTGTGCCTGCCTGGCCTTTGATGGACTTCAGAATGATAAATACTTAAAAATTGATCTCTTTGTTATGTGTTATGTGTATATACATGTACCACATGCATGCCTGAGGTGGTCAGAAGAGGGTGCAGGATACCCTCAAGAGTTACAGACACTTGTGAGTTGCCCAATAAGGGTGTTGGGAACCAAACCAGGTCCTTCACAAGAGCAACAAGTGTTGCCATCTCTCCAGCTCCTACACTTTTTCATGTATTTAGTGTGTCTGCAGTGCACATAGGAAGGTCACTGCCAATTCCCTCCAACCACATGTGGGTTCCTGGCATCAAACTCAGGTTGTCAAGTTTGGCAGTAAATACCTTTACCTGGTAAAGGCATCTTGCTAGCTTTACCTATAAACTTTTACAAGAAAAAACTAAGTTGAGAGTTTAAAGCTTTTCACTGGTAACCATTTTTCTAGGAGACAATTTCAAAAAAAACCTTAGAACTTTTATCCTTTAAGGGCTGGACAGATGACTCAGTAGTTAAAAGCATGTACTGCTCTGGCAGGAGCTGAATTCCATTCTTGGCACCACAATTGGCAGCTCAAAGCCACCTGTAACTTCAGCTCCAGACAACTGGACATCCTCTACTGGACTGACACCTGACTCTGGTGTGCACACATGGACACAGGAACACATACATACACAATTAAAAATCTAAAAGAAAATGAACTTTTTATCCTTTTACTCAATTCCGTTTGGGGTAATTCACTCTAGTAGAATGAAAGGACAATTATCCCACCATCACTTTACATGTATTTTATATACATGAAAAATTCTAGAGACAGCAAAAATGTCCACCTGAAGAGAACTGAGCAAATAAAATTAATTTTATTGATGATTTTTAATAATTTTAATTGCCAAGGGAAAACAACCTCCATGTCAAATGGTATACAAAATGAGACTGAAAAGCAATTACGATCTTTAGATCATTTTGTTCTCGAGATCACTGATGAATCTAGATTCATAACCAACTTTGCAAACAAAACTAAACACCTATAAATTATAAAGTAATGTTCTGTTTTTCGGCTTGAAAGACTTTTTCAAGTTATTGAATAATGGCACTGAAGAACACTATCATGTAAGTAAAACCTTTTGGTTTGTGACTTGTGATCTTCAGGAAGTGGGGCATTATCCCTTGTTGAATGTTTTTGGAGGATTTGTTTCTTTGGCTGTTTTCAGTGAAAATAAATATATACAAAAGTAGAGAACAGTAAAATGAACAGCTCTGAAGATCTCATTGCCTTATTCTTCAGTTAAATATTTGAATATTAAAACTATTTTGTTTTCTTTTTGAGACAGGGTGTCCCTGTATCCTCAACTGACCTGGAATTCAACAGTTGGCCTTGATCTCACTCAGATCTAGCTGCTTCTGTCTCCAGAGAGCTGGGATTAAAGGTGTGTACCACCATGCCCAGTGAATCTGGTCTGTTTTGTCTGTTTGAAACTGGGTCTCTTACAGGCTGGTCTTGAACTTTGATATGCACCCAAGGAATGATCATGTGTATTTCTTTTTCCTCCTGTCTCCAACTCCAGAGTGCTGGGATTACAGGATGTCTCAAGTTGTATTTTAACACAAAAGTATATTGGGATTAGATACAGCATCAGTAGAACACATGAGCCGACTCCATTACTATCTAAGACTTTGAATGATACTGAGTCTTTAATATGAAAAACCAACCGTAGATACACCTGTCCTTAACCCGGGGCTGTAAATATGGCAGCAGTACTCGCAACCTCCTGCATGTTATGAATATTTCAAACATCTTCCACAGTAGAAAATACGCCAAGAGCCCAGATAGTCTCCTATGTAAGTAATTCATACCTGAGGACCAGGACAAAAATAATACACTCTCCTTAAAATACATTTTTTCTAGTCACTATTCTTGCTGTTGCTGTTTTGAAATGGGGTCTTACTATGTAGCTATTGCTGGCCTGGCACCGGCTATTTATGCCATACTGGCCTCAAACTCAGACACCCACCTGCCTCTACCTCCCCAGTGTCACCACAACCAGCCCCAGTTTTCATTGTCAATGATATAATGGCGATGATGACTGCTTCTGTCACCTTCATATGCTGACAGTGAAAATCAAATAAAGGGAAAAAAATTAAAACTAAGTCTAATTGAGAATAGTCACTGAAAGTAAATCTTTGAATTGTTTTATATTTCCACCATCTAAACCAGATGAATTAATCAAATTTGACTCTTGTCAAAAAGATTTATTAACTTAAAATAGAACTTCAAATACAGACAAAAGCAACTTTCCATTCAAGTTTGAATATATTCAATATACAAGTATGTAAAAGAAATTCTTTTTGAATCTTTATGTTGTAGTTTTGTTTTTTTTTAACCTTTTAAAAAGTTTTTGGCACTACAAGTTTCTGTAAAGAATATAAGTGACAAATTTAAAACACATGGAATCTTTTCCTAATTCTTAAGAACAATATATATAAAGTCCGAAGCAACCAAAGTATGAATACAGTTAATAGAAAATAAAGAATGTAATTTTTTAATTTCTCTCTTTATACAATTCATCAAGGTTAAACAAAACATAAAATTCCCTTAAAAATAGGGTAATAAAATAGATGAAATTTGTATCACTCAATTTAGTGATACCAGTAAAAACTATAGTTCATATTTATATACAAATAATACAGTATTTAAAAACAGTCTTAGAATTTAAATAAGCTATCTAAACATGTGTTAAAATTTTAAATCAGGACCTGATTTGTTTTGCTTTCCATTAAATGTCACTTTTTCTGCTGAATGTAACTGACATTGAGGTACGGATACCCTTGAGACAGCAGGATTGGCTGGTTGCTGTGCATCGGTAGACCAGCTGAAAGAAAATGGACTCGCATTACTCCGACACGTTTCCTCTTGGTGGGTGGGGACAACGTTCTCTACACCGACGGGTGGCACATCTGTCTGTTGGATACAATACAGACAGGAAACTGAAAGGCTTGTGCCTACTTATCTCATAACCCCTTACAATAAATCTGTAACTTCTTAACTTTTCAAAAATTCATATAATAAAAGAATCATACCAAAGCACTTGGGAGAGGATGGTAAAGAGGAAAGGGGGAAGAAAACGTAGGCACATGAGACGCAAGGGAAAGAAACCCACCAGAGAAGAATTTCAAACTCTTCTACAACTGATGTAATTTCGCTCAGCTCTAGATCTGTTCAATCACAGTCAGGGTTCTACCATTCTATACTACAGAGGGTCCCAGCAGCACTTACATCAGGAAAGTGCTTTCTGCTGGGACAGATACTTTTGAAGTAAGGTCAGATAAAATGTTCTTAGTCCTTGACATTTGTAATCTTTATTACCTAGGTCAAAGTCATTAAATCATTCTTAGTATTCTACCAGCAGAATACAATAAATTCTAATGTCATTCAAGCCCTACTGACTGTGTCTCTGACTCAAAAACTTCTACTAGATCCCTAAGACTTGTTACTGTCATCACAGAGCAGTCTCAGCCTACATTCTCAGCCAGCATTACCATACACCTCCCTTTCTCAAGTATTATTTGCTTTTCCCTTGTTATGTCAGAAAAAACTCAAAATGCCTTTTTACACAGTATTCTCTTATTTAAGAATGCCTTCCTTCAAAAATCATTATAAGTTACAAGATCAAGTTCAGTCATCACAATCTTATGTCATGTATGTCATCTCTGGCATCCAAATCTGGCTCCATCTACCCATTAACTCATTCCTCGTACTCCTATTTGTCTATTTTACATGTTTGGCTCTCCTAATAAAATATGCATTAAGTATTAGCATTTTTTTACTTGCTTAAGCAACAAGTACCCAGCATAGCCTGATATTTAGTATGTTGTCTCAATAAACAAAAAGGAATACATGAGCTTTCACTCCTAGATACTGGCCTCACTGAGGTTTTCTATTCAGAATAAAATTCACCCAGCTGTTAATAATTTGTTACCTTGAGCATAGAAAGGTTTGTTGGGCTGAAATCTTGGATTTCCCTGATGCATGAAGTTCTGATGCAAACCATAAGGCCACGAAGCCGGGACAAGGGGGAAATGGGGACGTGGTGCATGTTCCCAGGGAACTGGAGGAGTTAGTGCTCGAAAGCGTGGCTCTGCATTCCAAAGAGAAAAGAAAACACCTTTCAAAACATCAGTTTTTAATTCAAATATTCCTTCATTCCACAAAGATAATTTATGCTAAATCCAGATACTCAAGAATCACACATTATTATTTGTTCAAGATACTCATATACAAGATATATCTAATTAGTACAACTATTCTTTATCTAGCATTACCATATCAAAGGGGGCTTATCCAGGGTCTGAAGAGGTTTTCTTACAATGACTGACTAAGCAGAGTTTGTTTGTTTTATGTGTATGAGTGTTTTGCCTACATGTATGTAAGTGTACCTGTGTCATGCAATGCCCATGGAGGCCAGAAGAGGAGTGCTGGATCTCTTGGAACTGGTGTTAAGAATGGTTGTTAGCTGCCATGTGCGTGCTATGAAGCAAAGCCAGATCCTATGGATGGGCAGCTAGTGCTCTTAACTGCTGAGCCATCTCTCCAAGCCAACCAAGCAGTTTTAAACAACAGTTAGAAAAACATGGCAGAATAAGCATTTTAGACAGAAGGATGAAAATATATAAATGCCTAAGAGCAAAAGCCTGACAACCTAAGCCTGACCCAGGAACCCACGGTGGAAGGAGAGAAACTTGCTGTCGCACACGCAAACTCACACAATATTAAAATTTTTTGATGTGAGTCATATTCTTTCTATGACCAACCCCCTCATCAAAGTCTATTTAGACTTAAAATGTCATTAAGTCTATTTTTTTCAGAGTGCAGTGCCCACTAAAACTGGATTGCTCCTAGTGGCTTTTCTCAGTCATGGAGGATGTGCACAAAAATAACTGGAGGACACTATGGGACTCACTATCAACGCCCAGTAGGAGATGTGGAAAGGAAATACTTGTGTTTGCTGCATTCCTACAAGCTTCCTCAGAAGTGATTAGAAAACAAAGTAGCTGGTTCAACAAAGTAACCTGGCACTGAAGCCCCGGTGTTTACAAAGTAAATGGGAAATGGGTATGGTCATGGCCAATCAGAAATGGCATTTTAACACAAAAGGGCATTTTTACCTTGACATTTTAAAAAATTTATTTTATGTATATGAATGTTCTGTCTGCCTATGTTAAGTGCACCCATGCATGCAATGCCCTTGGAGGCCAGATGAGGGCATCAGATCCCCTGGATCTGGAGTTACTGATGATTGTTAGCAGCCATGTGGGTGCTGAGAACAGAATCCTGGTCCTCTGCAACAGCAGCCCCATAAAAGCATTTTTAAAAGGCATTTCCTCTTGGTCATTTTTCACAAGGAAATATTTTCATATATTTATATGAAAATGTAAAAATGGGGGGCTACGACACCCAGCTGGTTCTCAATTTTATCAATTACAAAGGGTGCCAATAGTACACCAAATAAGGTAGAGGTGAAAACTTTAAAAATAACTACATTTACACACATGAGATCAAGGTCCTTGTGAGTTACAGGCTATTCAATATCTTTAGAGACAGAAAAAAATGTATCAGCTATAAGGTAAATGCTAGCGATCTTCTAATAAATCTTGGCCAAGATTCAAAGCTTGGAAGTTGATCCCCAGAGTACACACTGTTTAGGTATCTAAAGCCTATACTATATCTCCATGAACATTACTTGTCTTCCTTTCTTCTCACTGTTTCTTCTGGCTCAACCAATTAACACAAGTAGTCACACAACCTTTCCACAGACAAAAATAAAAGAAGAAAAAGTGAAAAATTACCCGAATTACCCACTGCACCATTGTTCACCAGGGGATTTGGAGCCACAGTACGAGGCCAGTGTCCATCATGAGAAGAGCTGGGGATTGCCATTGGTCTGGCAGCAGGCTGTGCAAAGATGATGCTGGGATCATTCAGACCAATACTGCTAGGGGCACTGCCTGGTGCAGAGTGGAGCACTGGGCCATGAATGGGCCATGATGGGGCAGGGATCTGGAGGGGGTGCATTGGCAATAATCCCATATTGTGCATGGGAGAATACTGAGCTGGTGGTGACTGTGGAAAGTTATACAAGGGCATCTGAACCTGATGTGGGGGCTGGCCTCCCTGCTGGGGTGGCCCAAGCTTAGGCTGGGATCCTGGCTGAGATGGAGGCTGGGTGATAGCAGCTGGTTGGGATGAATTCTGTGGAAATGGCTGGGGCTGAGGAGAGTAAGATGGTGAATCAGACTGCAGAAGAAAGAAAAAAAACCTGTTAATTTATAGACATAGTTTTATAAAAATAAAGATTATTAAAAAACAAAGTTATCTCATTCGTACATTATACACAGAGTATATGAAATGTAGATAGGTATCATAAGAAATAATAAAATTTTATTTTGCTTGAAGGTAAAAATTTTCCAAATTACTCAAATTTTCTTACATACCTAATATTTCATATAACCCTTTTTCTTATGCAGAGAAAGTTTAGACATCATTCCCATCATGCAGAACATTCATTTCTAGCTAGCTGTGAAGTGACAGGTAAGTAACTCACAGTCACTTTCATTCAGTCCCCCAACAAGTATTTACTGTGTCAATCATGTCCTGGGCATTATTCCAGGTACTATGAACATAATACTAACACATATGCCCTCATAGAGCTTCAAGTTTACTGGGCAGGAGAAGCACCAAGCAGAAAGATTACATAAGTAATCACAATAAAATATACAGAGAATGTATAACTGGCTGGGTAAGTGTGGTAGAGTACATCTGTAATAGCAGAACTCAGGAGGATGAAGCTAGAGGATCCTGAGTTCTGGCCAACCTGGGCTACATAGCAAGCTCTAGGCTGGCCTGGATATATGGCAAAACTGCCTGAAAAGAATGAAAGGGTAATTAATTTATAGTATATAATCATAAACTGGAATTCTTCTTAGAAACATTTTATTTATTATTTTTATTCTATGTATATGAGTGTATTGCCTGCATTTATGTGTAAGTGCGCCCATGTCATGCAATGCCTGCAGAGGTCAGATCTGGAACTGGAGTTACAGACGGTTGTTAGTTGCCATGTGAGTGCTAGGAACTGAACCCAGGTCCTCTGCAAGAGCAGCCAGTGCTCTTAGCTGCTGAGGCATCTCTCCGGCCCTAAACCAGAATTCTTAAATCCACTTTGGGAGGCATAAGGAAGGATCCAGAAACTGTAGAGATCAGAGTAAGTGACCTTTCACAAGACTAAAAGGTAAACAGAGGTTACTCTGATAAAAGTCAGACAATACACGGAAGGGAACAGCATTTAGCAGAGTCTATAGTCATGGAAACACCTAGCCATTTCAGGCCAGTGGAATCTAAAAATAGTTTAATATTAAGAGTACAGAGGTAGGGGAATAATGCCTCTGAGGCTCAGTGTAATGAGCGTCTTCTATTTTCTATAGTCTGTACTTTACATGAAGAACAGTGGGAAACCACTGAAGATTTTAAATAAGTCAAATATAATCAATCTGCACTTTATAAAAATTATGACTTAATAATAAATGGAGAATATTTTTTTAAAAAGATTGATGAGACTAATCAGTCTGCCAAAGTCCTGAGATTAAAATACACAGGTAGAGGGAAGCAAATGGCCCATAAGGATTTTTCTTTTTTTGAGATAAGTCTCATTATATGGTGGCCCCAGAACCCACTACGTAGATCAGGCAGGTCTCTAACTGCCAACTGTTCCTGAATGCTGGGCTATTAAATCCAAGTGCTACTACACCCGGGAAGGATTTATTTTTTATTTTTTTTTAGTTCATGTTGCCCAGATTGTCCTCAGATTCACCGTGGAACAGAAGATGACTTCCGATTTCGGACCCTCCTGCTTCTCACCTTCCACTTCCACCACGCCTGGTTTATGCAGTGCTAAGATCAAACCCGGGAACTTGTGTGTGCTAAGCAAGCACTCTACCAATTGAGTTATATTCGAAGCCCGAATTACAAGTTGTTTTCAAACAATGAAACTTGTGAGTGACAAGAAGAAATCTAAAGAAAGGGAGAGAGATTGGGAAACTATAGACTGTGAGGGACAGTGAGGTGACAAACATGGGAGAAGATGCAGATCTGGAGTACTAGTGAGAAACAGAAGCTAGGTTCTAGACACATTAAGGTTGAATTGCTTTGTAAGACACAAGAAAATGGATGTTCAGATTCCTACTGAAAACATAGGTGAGACAAAATTGAAGGTATTGGCGTAGAATGAAAGTTAAGAACAGCAGGAAGGTTTTAGAGCGTTAAGTGGGCCGGACACCTTTATGCCAGCACAAGGCAGACAGATCTCTGAGTTCAAGGCCAGTCAGGGTTACACAGCAAGACCTTGTATCAAAAAAAAGGTAATTTGAGCATAATTTTATATACAGAGCAGCATGTGAGTTCAAGTTCTGATTGATTTCAAGCATCTACTAATCCTTAGGCAAGAAACTTAAACCTTATTGTCCACACATAAAAATAATATAAGCTACCACACATTTCTATGAAAACTAAGCGATGCGACAAAATATAAACACCAAATTCAATATGGTGGTTTTTGTTTTAAGAAGTATTGCTGTGTTTACCCATGCTGATTTCTAACTCCTAGGCTCAAGAAACTAGACTGCTTCAGCCTTTGGACAGCTGAGACTACCAGTGTGGCTATAGATGTAACTTTGCAGCTACAGAAAAATGTAACAGGTTTTTAATTTAAATTGTTAATAGTCAGATATGATGGCCCATTCCCATAATCACAACACCCAGGATGCTGAGGCAGGAGAAAAGCCAAGGTTAAATGTCAAAAAAAAGGGACTGAAGGTTAGGGGTCTTCAATTGTGGGTATTTGACCAGACTCACAGAGGTCAACCTGTCTCCGCCTCCCGAGTGCTGGAATTAAAGGTGTGCACCACCATTCGCAACAATAGTAGTTTGTTGTTTTTTTTTTTTTTAAATAAAACAAAACCAACAACACTGAAAATTGCTCAAGCTTGGTGCTGAGCAGCATGGACATTTATTTTTTTATACTTCTTGTATTAAAAAATATTAATAGGAAGAATTCACATATAAGCCCAACAAATGTATTAACTATATTGAATGCTACTGTTAGTAAACAGTATTTATGAAAGTATCAGGAATATAAGAGGTATTCAAGTATCAGGCAGTGGACTTCCTAAATGTTTTTTCTAAGTCTTTGAAATACTGCTCCTCAAATTGAAGATTTTCCCCTAAAATACCAATATATCATACCTGGAAATTTTAACAGTCAACAGCTTTGAAACTACAAAGATTAGAGAATATAACTTCTCTTATAAATATAAATAACTTCAGCTTCCAAGTTTGTAAAATTTGATCATACAAACACAAACATCTCCCACTTCATATGGTCACCAAAATGTTACATTTCAGGGGTCAGTGTAAAGCACTGAAACAGTGTTTAGAATAAGCAATTAATTAGCACAGCAAATTAAGAAGAGTAAGTTGAATCTAGATTTTATTTCTAAAATTTTTATTTTATGTGTATGAGTGTTTCGCGTATATGTATGCAGTTGTGCCACATCCTGAAATGCCTGCAGTGGTCAGAAGGGGGAGTCGGATCACCTGGAACAGGAGTTGGGGTGGCTTTTAGCCACCACAGCAGTGCTGGGAACTGAACCCAGGTCCTCTGGAAGAACATCAAATGCTCTGAACTGCTGAGCCATCTCTCTAGCCCCGATTACAGAATTTTATTTTATTATTATTATTTTTTTCAGTCTTTTTGAGACAGGGTCTTCCTTGTAACCCCAGATGGCCTAGAACTTGCTATGTAGACCAGGCTGGCCCTGAACTCTCAAGAGATCCACCTACCTCTGCCTCCCTACTACAGAATTTTTTTAATGCTAGTAAATGAACACAAGTTTTTACACTTAGGTTCAGCAACAAAAGTGAAGAGAATGAAATGTGAAAAGCTATACATTTCGACTTTTTTTTTAAAAGGCAGTATTTTTATTTTATAGTGCCAAAAGAGGGCAGAAAAGGCATCGGATTTCCTACAACTGAAGTAGCAAATCTTTGTGAGCCACACCATATGGGTGCTAGAAACTGAACCCAGGTTCTCTGTAAGAGCAGCAAGTATTCTTAACTACTAAGCCATCATCCCAGCCACATACATTTCAATTTTTTTATCTATCTTTATTAACAGCAATACTCTCCCACTGTGCAAAGCTTGGAACCTCAAAGCTAATAAATTATTTTAATCCTGCATATTAGGTAGCTATTATTTTACTATACAAATGAGAAAGCAAGCTCCTGTAAATTAAACAGTTTGTTCACTGATAATAATAGAGACCCAAATGTATATTTTGTCTTATGGCTTTAGCAAGGACAATTCGATAAAGCATGTGATCTTGAAGACTGTAGTCGACAGTCGCAGAGATAAACACTGTCACCCACCCTGTGGTTGTTAGTTTAGTTAGTTAATTGTCAATTTGACAAAATCTAGAATCACTGGGGAGACGGACCTCTCGGCATGCCTTCTGAGGGTTATTTTTGACAGCACTGGGTGGAAAGATCAGCCCATGATTCAGGTTGCAACATTTCCTGGCCAGGATTCTAGACTGTTTAAAATGGAAAGCAGGAGCTGACTGTGCATTTATTCCTTTCTGTCTTGTGACTGTGAACCTGATACAGCAGTCACTGCAAGCTCCTGCTACCTTGACTCTTCTGTCACGGTGGACGGTAGCTAAGATAAATTTTTTCTGCCTAAAGCTGCTGTTGTGAGGGAATCTTATCAAAGCAACAGGAAAGAAACTAAGACACATCATAAAATAGTTTTCTCTTCCTGTCAAATTCATTCATAGACAGAATACTTACACATTCTGAAGACTGTCTAGTCCTTAAGGACTGGTCACCTTGTTGCTGGGCTGAACCAGACACCTGCTGAGCATTAACAAGGTTGCGGACCAGCTGGGCTGCTGAGAGAAGACACCACACACAAAATGAAAAGACATAGAAAACGCAGGCATGTTGTCTATGCCTGTAATCTCAATGCTCAGGAGGCAAAGACAGAAGGATTTCTTTGAGTCTAGGCCAGCCTGAGCTACACAGTAAGTTCCATGCCAGCTCAGGCTACAGTGCGAAATCCCGTCTCAAACAAACATACACAGAAAAGCAGAAATGGCAACTAATAAGCTACAAATTTTTTTCTTTCTAATGACATTCATTTTTGTAGTGCTGAGTTGAACCCAGGGTCTTGCATGTGTTAGGCAAGTACTGTACAAGGAGCTACATATAATCCAAGCTCTAAACTCCAGGGGCTTTTGTTGTTGTTGATATTCTCAATGTGTAGACCAGACTCAGATCTAACTGACTATGCCTCCAGAGTGCCGGGATTAAAGATTAAAGTTGAGAGCCATCAGTGGCTCTCAACTCAGCTCCAGAAGATCTAATGACTTCCTCTAGTCTCCACAGTTTCTTAAGAATTTCAAATCTCTCTGAAATTTTACGAAGTTGGATTTTTTGAAATGAAGTTGGTATTTACTGAGCAAAGAGCAATCGCATTCACTCAAGGAGTGGATGTAGATTTCTCAAGAGTTACCTAAAATAAACTTTTAAATGATGATTATTACTGTAATGCAAAGATCTGTACCACCCCACTGTACTCCCATGCATGCTGTGGTCAAAGCCAGGGTCTTGCACAGGGTCTCCTGCAAGAATAGTGAGTACTCTTTAACCAAGAAACAAAGAAAGAGTCTCCAGCTACTCATCCTTGGTGTTTGGAAACAGGGCCTCCTTATATAGGCCAGGCCAGCCTCATGCTTCCATCTTAGAGTACATGCAACACCAAGTTGGGCCTAGAACTAATTTTTAAATACACTTTTCAATTTTCTCTATTAATTTATTTGTTGGATTTTCCCCTCTAGTTTTATTCATCTCACAATGCAGGGATCAAATCCAGGGCTTTGTGTATGGTAGATATGCACCATCATTGACCTAATTCCCCAGCCTAAATCAATTTAAAAGTGTACCTGGAACCAGGTATGGTGGGATATACCTAATCTCGGCACTGAGGAAGGAAGTTTAAGCCCGGCCTGCACCATATAACAAAACCCTGTCTCCAAAACAAAGCCCACCAGTGGCTAGGGCTGACCTCAGTGATAAAGCATGTGCTTCACGTATTCAAGGCCTTGACTTGACCCCTAGCTCCAAACCACAAACATCCCGTTATTTTTTACCTTTTCTACTTACCTGCCACACTGCTATTTCTCTGGCGAGCCAGCTTGACTTCTGGGCATTCCCGGCGTACATGCCCTGCATCTCCACATATGAAACACCTAAGGTCTCGGGAGTCAAGGTCTCGAGAGTCTTTTTCTTCTTCATTTCCTTCCTTCTCTTCTTCACTGTCTTTCTTCTTTAGTCTAAACAGTAAACTGCTGATACCAATAACGTAGGGCCAGGAACTTATAAACTGCATGAGTCACAGAACAAACTAGACCATGCACAGTAACAGACAGACTAACACGCTCAGAGTTTCAAGCCTTTTTTTTTAAGAAAAGGATACATTTCAGCATACTTAATGCATATGGCAGAAATTAGGTATTATAGTAATTTTATAATATACTTAAATTTTTTAATGTCAAATCTTAAACTTCTAAGACTCCTGAGAGACTGAGATTTTTCTCTAAAGAAACTGAAGATTAGAGGAAATAAGCACCATGCTTAAACTCAATGGTCTGTAAATAATAATGATAGAAATCAGAGTTTGTTCTGTTGAAAAGCATCCAAATTTTAATACCAAGACAGATTTGATAATGAAAGGAGCCATTGTCTTGGCCTACTAGATGCACATGTAGAAGCTGGAGATTATGACTCACAGATCAGACTGTGAGGCTGGGGAGGACAGGCGTTCCTCAGTCTATATAATATACAGATGCAGCTCAGCATGTATCTCAAGGACTCAGTTTGTTGAATTTCATTGTGAGCTTGCATGACTGACCTTCTCCTCCTCCTTTCTTCTTCTGTGCACAATTCTAAACACACAGGTGTTTATAAATAGTTTTTATTTTTTAAAAAAAACAGAATAAACAAATGAATGCTACACATAAATTTCACTGTATTACAAAATACCACAAAATAAATGAACACTTATTTATTTGAGGTCGAATTTAAAGACTTGAATTTCACATTAAAAACATTTCAGAAAATTAGAGCTGAAGAGATGGCTCAGTGGTTAAGACTACTCGCTGCTGGAAAGGGATTCGGTTCCCAGCACCTGCAATAGGTGGCTCACAACTCAGCTCCAGATCTAATGACTTCCTCTAGTCTCCACAGGCACCCACATACACATAAATTTTAAAATTCTAAAACCTAATAAAAGAACCATTTCTGAATACAATTATAAACACAAATTAGTCTCCCATTTATTTGTTCTATAATGCTGATATGTAATTATTTTCCAACCTTTTCCTTTTGGGACAGTCTTTCATGTAGTGGCCTATTTTTCCACATACACGGCAACAACGATCATTAGGAGCCAGTTCTCCATCTGTTAGTACTCTTGAATCAAAGAAGTATTCCTAGGAAGAAAATATGGTTTTACTAAAAAAGAAAAGAAAAGAAAAAAAAAAGATCACTGCAAAACTTTCCAAATAGAAAAGAGATCAATATGCAAAAATAAAGGTCAATAGTTACTTCACTATACCTGAACGCATGAAAATAAAACTCAGAATTAACATCAACATCATAGTTGGTACTACATACCAATTTCTATATTCACATACTATAATACAGTCTAGAGATGCTATAGATAAATAAGGAAATCTCAATCAAGTAAATATTTTCAATTTCAATTGATAGATGAGAAAACTATAGCTCAGAAGGTTCTGGTCATTTGTGCTTGGTAAAAAGGTCAGCTAAATCTCATAAAAAGGATTTAAAATTTAGTCAGAGGTAATTATAAAACTCATTCTTTCTTAACACAAGGCTACTGCTACAAAGGATTGCTCTCATGTACAAAACAGCTTTATATAAATGAAGCAATTCTCTGGCTTATTTCAAACGTGATGGGATTTAAACAAAATCTCTATGTGTGTGTGTGTTTGACTGAGTGAGTTTATGTGGATTGTGTGAGTGCAGGAGCCCAAAGAGGCCGGAAGAGAGTCCCATGTCCTCTGGGGAGCTAGAATTACAGGAGGCTAAAAGTTGCCTATTGTGGATGCTGGAACTAAACTTTAGTCATCTGTGAGAATAATAAATACTTTTAAATCACTGAGCTATCTCTTCAGGCAGCAAGTAATTTCTAATGACTATGTAACACTAGATAACATGTTATATATACAGCTGAGGCAGGGAACTATGATGTAAATTTCTCAAGTCTAAGAACAAGCTCAATTTTTTTTTTTTTTTTTTTTCATCTTGCTCACCCTTCTTAGTGTTCATTTTGCACTGCCAGAAAAACTACTTGGTCCTAATGATGACCATCCTTCTGGGCGTCAAGAGAGGAAATCAGATGTCTATAAATTTGTTTAACCTCTGAGATAAAAATAAAGAGATACCACTTGAGAGGTAGAAGAAAGTGGATCTCTGAAAGTTCAAGGTCAGCCTGGTCTACATAGGGAGTTCCAGGTCAGGTGGGGTTACAGCGAGACCCTGTCTCAAAAATCCCAATAGAAAAAAAAAAAAGAGAGAGATACCTTAACAGAATGACTAAAAATAAAAACAGTGAAAAACAAGAATAAGCACTGATGATATGTGGAAAAAATGTAAGCCACATATATTTCCGTTAGGAAGGTAAAATAGCATAGCTACTAATGCTTTCTAACATTTCACTAGTTCCTCAAAAACAATGAGATGCAAAATTATTCAAATGAAACAGTAATGTCATTGTTTGGTATACTCCAAGGGAAATGAAAATATATACTCAAGCAAAAAAAAATCTATACATTTATTCTTAAAACACTGCTCATAACAGCTAAAAAGTAGAAGTAACTGAAATAAACAGCAACTGATATTGAAGAAAATAAAGTATTATTTATACAGAATATTAGTCATCTATCAAAAGAAATAAAGTACACATCACAACATGGATGAATCCTGAAGTTATGCTAAGTGAAAGAACAAGGTCCAAATAACTATGCATTGTATGACTCGAAATGGAAAAAACAAGAAAGACAGAAGCAAGCTAGTATTTGAGAAGAAGAAGAACCGCACCCTCCCGTGCTCGTTTTTAATAACTACATCAGCTCTGCTTAATACAGAGTGGTAGGTTGGGGACCAACTGCTAATGAGGACAGGGTTCCTTTTACAGAGGATACAAATAATCTAACATTAGATAGTAGCTGGGTATAGGATCAGCAGTTTGAAGTCAGTCTAACTGCATGAGAGCCTGTAAGAGAGGGGCAAGAAGGAAAACGGGAAGAGAGGAGAAGGAGAGGGAGAGAAAGACAATCTAGAGAGATGGCTCAGCTATTGAGAGCACTTGCTGCTCCTTCAGAGGACCTAAATTCTATTCCCAGCAACCAGGTTGGATGGCTCAGCACCTCCTGTAACTCCAGCTCTAAGGGGAGAATTCAACGTCTTCAGCCTCCCATGGAGGGCACTGGCACTCATTACCTTCTTCACAGTCACACACGGGGTTGAAAAAAACAGTTTGAAAATAACCAAGAGCAAAAATAATAAAATCAGATTGTGGTGTTAACTGACAATCCTCTAAAATAACAGCACAGAATTAGACATTATGAGAATTCTATTTCAAGAAAGCTGTTTTTAAAATAAAGATGAGAAAGCATTTCTCCACATTTGCTGCCAAATCACTGTAAACAATCAAAACCTTCATTACCTTATATACTCTCTCTCTTTTTTTTTAATTTACAATATCCCTATGTAGCCCTGACTGACCTCAAACTTTCAGCAAACTTCCTCTCTCTGCCTAAATTCTAGGATTACAGTGTGTGCCACTATGCACAGCTATCATCCTATTATCAACCAGAACAAAACAAAGGCTTTTGTTTCATTTCATTCAGGTCCTTAGGGCAGAAATCTAGGAATCATCTTGAATTTGGTCTTTTTTACCAATCATTTCTAAAGAATCATCAAGCTACATCCATTCTATTCCTAAATGATCTCTTAAATTCAAGTATCTCTATCTCACTTTGAGTTCAAAGTAACCTGGTTTTGATATCTGCAAAAGAACTATAGAACACTAGTCACAAATACTTCAGGAATTTAGGCCATGTGGCCAAACATAAGATGTAATATAGGAACTTACATAATGATCCTGGGTATAGTGGCACAGGCCTTTAATTCTAGCTCTCAGGAGTCAGAGACAGTCAGATCTCTGTGCGATGAAAGCCAACCTGGTCTACAGAGACAGTTCCAGGCCAGCTGGGGCTACAGGGAGACCTTGTATTTAAAAAAAAATAACACAAATACATACACACACACACACACTCTTTTTATTAAAAATTGAGAAAAGAACCTATATGAGAAAACAAATTTCTACAAAATTTTCTTACTGAAAAAATTCAAAATATGCAAAGAGTAGAGCTAATTTGATAATTGGAGCTTACTAATTAAGAAGACTAGAATTATACGGATGTTAGGGAAGAGAGAATCATTCATTTAATTGTGGTGAAAAGAGTATTTCCGGGGGAAGTAGAGATGGCGGAGCACTTCCTGGTCTTGCAGAGGACCCATGATTGGTTCCCAACACCAACATATGGCAGCTCACAACCACCTAAAACTCCAATACTGCAGGATGTTAACACTATCTTCTGACCTCTGTGAGCACTGAGCATACATGTGATGAATACACACACACACACACACACACACACACACACACACACACACACACACCCCACTCTGCAGGTAAAATATACAACATATAAAATAAATAATTTGGGGGGTTGTCTTTTTGAGGATCTCCTCGTAGCCCCCTGGCTAGCCTGTAACTCTCTATGTAGACCAGTTTGGCCTTGAACTCTGAGATCTACTTGCCTCTGCCTCCTGAGTACTGTGATTAAAGGCACACACCACCATGCCTGACACATAAATATTTTTTAAAAAGATAAAGTTCCATATCAAAATCCATGGCAAATGTAAATGCCTCTGTTGCTGGATCCCTCTGCCCTGCTTCTCCCTTACCAGCATGAGCCACAGATGGAACGCTTGTCTCCAACAGCAACAAGAATGCAAACCACACACACACACACAGAAGGAGGGAGAGGAGGGAGAAATGATATGGGACCAAGTGCAGGGATTACAAATTTTGAGTAAAACAAAATTTGGAATGCTTTTTATATAATGAGAGATTACAGATAACTAAAGATGCAATAAGACTGTCAGTACTCAAAGTCCAGCTAAGGGTAGTGAATATTAACTTGTAGCTCTACTATATATCTGAAATTGCCTAGCCTTTGTTTTTTCCCTTGGTGCTTAGCTATTCCAGCATAGACAGATGATTGACAGCTGAGTTGGTGTAAGATTGCATACATATGGGTTCAAAAGAAAAAAAAGGCTCTGAATAAAAAATAAGGAGACGTGCACAGCAGAGAGAACACAGGGTCGGATTGGAAAGGAAGATCAAGAGAGAAAACAACCGCTGGAGGAAGCAGAGCTTTAGTGCTATGTATGAGAGGAACCAAATAGTAGGGAGAATAAAACGGGAGTATCTGAGTGAAAAATAAAGGTCTAAGAGTTGAACATATACCTTATATTCTATGTATGTACATTATGTATGCATGGATGGATGGATGATGGATGGAGGGATAGATGGATGGATGATGGATGGATGGATGGATTTTGGCTCTTTGAGATAGGGCTGGCCTCATTCAGCAGGCTGGTCTCAAACTTCTGAGCCTCCTGTCTGCACCTGGCAAGGGCTGAAATTTTAAGTATCAGCCACCAAGCACAGCATGCTTTTGCGTTTTATTAGCCTACACATTTCTAGTCTGTATGCTTAGTGAAAAAGACACAAAGTATAAACATGATAGATGATGGATATTTCCTACAATACAGATATAATGAAGACAACTTAAGTGTCCACGAAGTTTTTCTATTCTAAGTCACTTTGTTTTTTCAGTTTTATATTCACAATTTTCTACTATTTACTTCACCCCGTAAGAGGCTGAAAAACATATATGAGAACCAAAGGAAAAATTCTGCTTTTCTTACTCTACCATATAAAAGAAAAGTCCTAAAACTGGCTTGAACAAGTTCAAAGTTCAAGAGCATTCACCATGTAACAGTAAACATATGGTTTTTCCCACTCAGGATTTCTTCTCTTATAAATCACTTCCTCTAAAAGACTGAGACCTCCTATGGTTTCCTAACCAATAGGAAGCAAGCAAAAATCAGAATGAGACCAAAAGAAAATATGTGACAATAGCAACCCCAGTCAAAAAAAAGGCAATGCCTCAGTTCAATATTCTAAGACTCCATCAAAATTATAGCAGAAGCCATAGTAAATAAAAATTATCTTGCTGTCTTTTCTGTGTATATTTTCATTAAGATTTTTATAGATGAAAAAGAGACAGGGATCAAAATCTCAAATACAAATTTCCCCCATCCTGGACTACTCACACTCCTCAAAAATGCTTTCTTGATATATTACCAAATGTGCTGATACTATGATAGACACTGGAAACATAAAGGTAAATTTGGCCTCACAGAATTTACAATATAGCAACAGTGACAAAGTCTAACATTAAAGTAGTTTAACAGGAAAAAAATAACCAATATGTATCTCATAACATACTCTAAGTACAAAAAACACAATTTCATTCTATTTTCCTAACACCAACTTGGAAACCAGATTAGGTTTCACATACCATATTATATACATGTCAAATAACAAACTTACAGCTTCTCTGCCAATGAGTGGATAAAACGGGGTACCAAAAAGCTTCCTTCCGTTGATAAACGCCTTCATAATAAAATTGGTCACTGTTGAAAGAAGAAAACAATAAAGATGTGGATGTGGATATGTTGGAATGTTAGAAGCAAATACTGTCTACATTTAAAACTTACTTTTTCTAGAAACTCCAGCACCAAGGTTATGATTCAAGTCAAAAGGGTCTAGAAAAGAAATATCTTTAAATTAGTAACTGTATTTATTGTACCATAAAATGGATTTAGCCAGAACTAGGGTCTAATACTATGTATTCTCAAAACATCCAGGTCAGTGAATTATTTAAGTTATATATTAAAGTGACAGGAACTCACAAAAATCAAAAGGAAGAATCTTTCAAATCAGTTTTCCCCACTAAATTTTTCTTTTGTTCTTGAATTTACCTTCAATTGCAATGCATTTAGATGTCCACTGCTTTTCAAATGTTGTCAACAGCTTTTTCTGCCGAATGCTAATTACATACTCCTTGAAATCAAACTCTTCGGTATAAAAGCGAAGTAGTCCTAACCAAAGCTCTCCTAATGATTCTGTGTTCTTTCCGAGCGAAGGTAAACGCTTTTTCTTCAGTTAAAAAAATAAAGCAGGGAAAAGAAAAGAAAAAGAGAGGGGAAAAGAGGGTGGAGAGAAGAGAGGCAAGCATATTATAGAAGATCCAAAACTACAGACGAGGAAAATTATTAACTATGCAAATCCTAATATTTACCAGTGAACACTCTATAACATAAAAATTATACGAAAATTACCAGTTCTTCTGTTTTATCAAAGAAAAAGGCATTCCATCCATCAACCATTCTCTGTGGAATCTGTTTTCCATCAAAGATCTGCATAAAAATATTATTTTTATTATTATGACTTCAAGTTATTCAACCCAAAGACCTACAAATACTCATTTTAGAATTTACATGACACATAATGAAATACTCCTTCACAAGGAAATAACTTGATGTTAAGTAAATACTTAATGAAAAAATACTAAAATCATAACCGAGAAAGGATATCTTAACATTAGACTCTCCAAATAACACATTTGACTTTATTTGGCCTATCAAAATATATCTAACCCAAGACTGATGGACTGATTAAAATGGCAGTCTAATTAAAGGATTATAGATGTGGAAATACACAATGGATATTACTGATTATGCTCCCAAAGGAAATCAATGTAACTGTTACCTAGTACCTTTAGTAAGGTACTAACAGGAAATAAGGCTGGCACATAATTGGATATTATTCTTTGGTTTAATGAAAAATTAGGTATCTTTCTCTAACATCATCGTAAAGAAATTATGAATCTTTCTTATTAATCATTAATTATAATTAACTGTCTAGTTTAGGAGGAGAAAAAGAAAAATTTTAGGGTGTCCCCCCCCCACGCCCCCACGAAGGGTTGAAAACAAGGCCTTGTACATGTTAGGTAAGTGCTCTCTATCTCTGAACTGCATCCCAATACCTTTTAAATTTTGAGTTTCATTAATTTGCCTAGTCTGGCCTTAAACTTGAAATCCTACTGCCTCTGCCTCTGCCTCTAGCGGAGCTGACAGTTGGCATGTGTCACCACATTCAACTAAGAAGTCATATATTTTTTAATTTTTACTTATTATTTTTTATTTTATATAGATTAGTGTATTGCCTGCATGTGTCTAAGTATATCCATGTCGTGCAATGCATGCAGATGTCAGAAGAAGACATTACATTCCCTGGCACTGGAGTTACAGATGGTTGTCAGCTGCCATGTGGGTGCTGGGAATCAAACTCGAGACTTTTGCACAAGCAGTCAATGCTCTTAACCTCTGAGCTATCTCTCCAGCCTCAGAGATTATATTTTACAAGAACAAAAGAATCCAAGATGAGGTGATTGTTTTAGGCACAAATGACATCCACTTCTCTTTATTTGAAACAGGGTCTCAGGATGTTTTCCTTTTTGCCTCATCATATAGCCCAGATGGGCCTTGAACTTAAGATTTCCTGCTTCTACCTTCTAAGTGCTGGGATTGTAGACATGTGCTACCACAGCTGGTTTATGCAATGCTAGGAATCAAACTCAGGGCTACATGAATGGTACACAAGCACTCTACCAACTGAGCTATATACTCAGCCCTTGGGACTTGCTTTAAAATATATATATGTACATATATATATATGTACATATATATACATATATATAATTTTTAAATTATTTTTGTTTTTTGTGTATGAGTGTATTGTCTGCAGGTATGTACAAGCATTGGTGTTCTGCAATGCCCACAGAAGTCAAAAGAGAGATACACATTAAAAAAACTGTTTTTAATTTTAAAAAGAAAAAGATTCAACGAAGAAGGTATAACAATGATTCAGAATCAGCAGGCCTAATTTGTAGTCCCATGTCTATATACAGAACAGTGACACTGGGCAAGGTAATTATCCCTCTAAGCCCTAAGTTAACCCACTGAAAATGACAGCTTAATTAGGCAAGTAGTTTAAAATTCTACTTTCTATTTATTTACTTAGTCTTAAGATTTATTTTAACATATATGTTTGTGTCTCTCTGTGGGCATGTGCATGTAAGTCCTCAGAAGCTAAAGGCATCAGTTCCCCTGTAGCATTGTGAGCTGCCCATTGTGGATGCTGGGAATTAAACTGAAGTACTTGGCAAGGCGATCTCTTAACTGCTAAGACATCTCTCTAGAACTCAAATCTACTTCTTTTAAAAAAGAAATTATTTATGTTTTTTATGTGTAAGAGTGTATTGCCTACATGCAAATAAGTGCACCCATGTTGTGCAATGCCCAAGGTGGTCAGAAGAGGGCATCAGATCCCCTGGAACTGGAGTTATAGGTGGTTGTCAGCAGCCATGTGGCTGCTGGGAATCAAACCCAGGTCCTCTGTAAGAACAATCAGTGCTGTTGAACCATCTTTCCAGAACCCCCCTTTTTTAAAGTTGTATTTTATTAAATTTATTTTTTGTTCACACGCACACGCACACGCACACATGCACACAGACACACACACACACACACACAAGCACAAAGGTCAGGAGTGCAGGAGTCAGTTCTCTCTTTTCACCTTGTGAGTCCCAGAAATCAAACTCAAGTTACCAGGTTTGGGGACAGCTGCCTTTACTAACTGAGCCATCTTGCCAGCCCCCAAATTTACTTTTCTAAACTTTTTTAAACAGAACCTTTTTGAAAACCCAGTCCTTTAAACACAGCACAGCTTTTCTTTTCCTAGCTCCTCACCTCTCCCAACAGCTACACAAATAATGAACCCAACATACAAAGGACTGTCTCAAATCATTTGAAAAGTTAATCACTGTGGCCCTTTCCATTTTCAAGGGCAAGTGATTTAAACAATGTATATCTGGTCACTCCAATTTCATTCTTAGGCTTAATTCCTTATGGCCAAAAAGAGCAATTGCTTATGTCTAGAACACAAAACCTTACTAAACCAAAGTTTCACATATACAAAGAACGTAACAAGTATTTGTTTACTGAATACATTTATTCTGTATGTTAAAAGACCAAGTTCCCAGAACTTAAGCTATTAAGTAGCTTATGGGTATTTACATATAATTTTAAACAAATATAATCACCAAAACCCATTTAATAAGAGTTCTGATATTTCAGAGAAAAAGCAGAGGCTGAGAATTGGGTAAATGGCTTAGTCAGTAAAACAATTGCCTCATAAGTGTGAAGACTTGAGTTCAGATCCCCAGAACCCACATTTTAAAAAGTTGAGAATGGTGGCATGCTCCTGTAATCCCAGTGATGGTGAGATGGGAGGCAAACATGAACATGGATGTCTGGAAGCTCACTGGTAAGTAGCCTACGGTACCTGGTACAGCTGCAAGCCAATTAGAGACCTTGTCTCAAACAAAAGGTAGAGGAAAAGCTGAGGTTGTCCCCTAATGTTTACATGTGTGCCCCACTCCCATCAAAAACAAAAAACCACAAATAGGGGCTGGAGTTGTAGACCAATGATAGAATGTTTGTCTGGCATGTAAAAGGCCCTGGGTCCAATCCTCAGCAACACAAAACCAAAACCAAAACCAAGAGCCTAGCAACTAAAGCCATAGATATCTAAAACAAAACACATAATGAGATCTTGCCCTGAAAAAAAAAGGCAAGATTTTAAGATGCTAAAGTATAAACTACCAATGAAGATGCAGTTGCTAGAGCTAGGGATGCAGCTCAGTAGTAGAATCTGCCTAGCAAGTTCAAGCTCTATTACCACCAAAACCCCAAAATCACACTGTGTAAGACACCTGAGCATTTCCGTATTTACTTTATTAATGATATTTATTAACTACCCCTATACTAAAATTATAACTCCTTTCAGTGTGGGAAAACAAAACCGACCAATTGGCATTAAGCACATTTACGCTGCTGTGCTATCATTACCATTAACTACTCAGTCTTTTTTTTTTCTTTAAAAAATTAAAACTCTCTATTAAACTATAATTTTCCTATTCATCCCTCTCCCAGATGCTGACAACCACCATCTACCATTCTACTTTGTGTTTCTATGAATTTGATTTTTCTAAGTTCCTAAGTGGAATCAAATATTTTTCTTCTTATAACTGGCTTACTTCACTTAGCATAAGGTTTTATGATTAAATTTTCAATATCCAGCTGATAAATTTAAGGAAGCATAAATTTTCATGTAATCATCTAAGACCAATACTCCTAAATCTCCTTTAGTATTAATTTTATAGAAAATAATCTCTCAGACTTATGATTTGCTAGAATACAAAAATGGAATTCTACTTAAGAGTTTTTTTTTAACCTTAAGAACTATATTATTGACCATCAAAAGAACTCTCCAAGGGTTGAGAAGTTATTTGGGTGCTAGAGTCCTTGCCTAGAGGTTCAACCCCAGTACCACCAAAACAAGAAACACTCTAAGAGGCTGGATATAATGGTGTTATACATGAAATGGTGTTATACTACTCAAGAAACAGAAGCAGAAAGATACCAAGTATGAGATCAGCCTGAGCAACTTAGCAAGACTGTCAAAAAATAGAACATAACAGCACATAAAACATGGGGGTTGGAGAGATGATGAGTACAAAGTTAAGAGCATAGGCTACTCTTGCAGATAATCCACATTCAGTTCCCAACACCCACAGGACACCTAACAACTGTCTAGAACTCCAGTTCTAGAGGCCCCAACATCCTCTTCAGGTCTCCGTGGCACCTCACACACACAGTGCACATACGCGTGGGAAAAACACTCATACATATAAAATTAAAAATATATATAAAAATAAAAAGAGATCTTGGAATACAGCTCATTGGTATAGCACTTGCCTAGCTGAGCAAGACCCTGGATACAATAGCCAATACCACAAAACAAAGCCCAAGGTAAACCCTAATAATAGCCAGCCACTTAAAATTAGATTTAATTGCAAATGGAGCCAGAGATCATTAATTTTATTAAATAAATTCTTAACCTTAAAATATGATCTGTGTCAATGACCAATACTTAAATAATGCCAGAACTAGGAACAACAGAACTCCACATGACAATCAAAAAAGATTCAAGAAGCAAAAATGTTCATATCACCAATCTAGATGTATCAAAGTCTCCCACAACCAGAACTCAATATAATGGACAATATTCATCGACTGCCTCTCATTTTGTCAATTATACTCCATTAAGCAGATAATGGGAATGTTTTTCAAGGTGAATACAAAAATCCTGTATTTTCCCAATAACATTAATAATTCTGATAACAACCACAAAAATAACAGTAAAAACTAACTAAAGGGCTGGAGAGATAGCTCAGTGGTTAAGAGCACTTGCTGCTCTTGCAGAGAACCTGGGTTCAGTTCCCAGCACATATATGATGGCTCACAAGCATCTGTAACTCCTCCAGTTTCAGAGGATCTGATGCTCACTCTGACCTCTGAAGACACTGCACACATGTGATGCACATACATACCTTTAGGCAAACACTCATACACCTTAAAATAAAAATCTTTAAAACGTTAATTAAAATAACCACCACTAATAACACCTACTTTAGTATCAATTATATTCAAAGGTATTCAATTTCTGTGTTTCGCTTGTTTTGTGACTTTTGAAGAAGGCCTCATTATGTAGCCCAGGCTACTTTGGAATCGCTACATGCCAGGTTTGCACCCGTGACCAACCCTCCTGCTGATCACAGGTGTGTAACCACCCGTGCCTAGCTTCATTATGTCTGCTCTATATGCCAATATTGAAATAGTATTATTACATTTTTGTCTGTTAAAACAGGTTTTTGCAATATAGCCCAAATTTGAAATCTTTCTGCCTCAGTCTCTAAAGTGCCAGGATAACAGATCTGAGCCACCACATCTGGCTGCAGTATTACACTTTTATTGGTAATGAGTCTGAGACTCATGAAGGTTAGGCAGATTGTTGAAGGCCATATCTTCAGATTTAAGAGTCTGATTAGTTCTGACTCCAAATATCATGCCCTATTATTTCTATTAACCCATACGACCTCATTGATTACTAATCCATGAGAGAAGACAGACAAAATACTGTGAAAACAAAACTGGTGGTCCCACTTATGTTAAATCATAATATTCTATTAAAAGAACTGTACATAATTATTTGAATAATCATATACAAAAACCCCAAATTGAAAGCCTAAACAATTAGACAAACAGAAAGTGACAACATTGGTTTTGGCAGGCCTAATTAATTTACCATAAAACTTAAATATAATGAATATCCATCTCAAAAAAATCACCACCAGCAAAGCGGTGAAAAAACGGAATATAATATAAATTATGAACATCAGAAGTAAAATAGGCATTCATAACTATACATCTCATGAATAAAAAGCAATACTATGAATAACTCTGTATCTACAAATTTGATAATCTAGATGAACTAAAACTCTTTTCTTTCCCTTTTTTTGAGACATGGTTTCATGGTAGCCCAGGCTGGTTTCAAACTCAGTATATAGCCAGGAATGACCCTGAACTTCTGATCCTTCTGCCCCCACTTACAGTGCTGAATTTATAGGGATGTACCACTATGTCTAGTTTATTTGGTGATAAAGAATAAAACCCAAGGATTCATACATATTAGGAAGGCACTCTGCCAAATCAACTACATCTCTGGCCTTTATATTTGTTTGTTGAGACAGGATCTCACTATGTAGTTCTGGCTGGCAATCCTCCTGCCTCAGTTTTCCAAAGTGTTGGGGTTATAGACATGAGCCACCACATTCAGCTAGACAAATTTCTTAAAATATACAATTTCCTAAAACTAAGCTTTAATCCTAGCACTCAGGAGGCAAAGGCAGGCTGATCTCTCTAAGTTCCAGACCAGCCTGGTCTACAGAGTGAGTTCCAGGCCATTTGGGGCTACAAGGAGACTCTGTCTCAAAAAAGACAGACAGATAGACAGACACACACACACACACACATACACAGAGAGAGATTATTAATGCAGATAACTATAAAATGCTGAGAACAAGACCAAAGAACTAAATTAATGATGAAATGTTCCATATTCCTAGACAGAAAGATTCTCAAGGTATAAGTTCTTCAATGTGACTCTACTCAAAATTTCAGCAACTTATATTGTGGCTACTGATGAGCTGATTTTAAAGTTTATATACAAGAGCAAAAGACCCAGAAGAATTAACAAATAGTAAGGACTAATAAAGCTACTATAACCAAGAATACAGCACTGGTATAACCACAACAGATCAAAATAAACAGAATAAAGAGCCCAAAATATAGGGGCTGGAAAGATGGCTTGGTAGTTAAGAGCACTGACTGCTCTTTCAGAGGACCTCCTCAGGTACTGCATGACATCAGGGCACTTATACACAGGCAGGCAATACACTCATACATGTAAAATAAAAATAATAAATATTTTTTTAGAAAACTAGCTAGAGCTGGACGTGGTGGCACATACCTTTAATCCCAGCACTTGGAGACCTAGAAGCAGGTGGATCCCTAGGAGTTCAAGGTCAGTCTGGTCTACATAGTGAGTTCCAAACCAACTGGTGCTACAGGGAGACCCTGTCTCATCTCAAACAAACAAAATTAGTAAATAAATAAATTGGTCACAGACTTGACATACACCTTCTGAAAAATATGAAGACAGCATATAAACATATGCTCTACAACATATGCCATTAGGGAAATGCTGATTCTAACAATGAAATAAATATTACTACACAAAGTCCAAAACATAAATAACACCACGTTCCAATGAGGATGTGTAACAGTGAATTCTAATTAATTTCTGATGGGAATACAAAATGGTATACACACTTTGGAAGAGTCAACAGATTCTTATAAGCTAAATACTCACTTACATCTTGTTCAGCAACCCTGCTTAATATTTACTCAAAACACTTGAAAAAATATATATACACACAGAAACCTGCATATGCATCTTTCTGGGGTTTTGCAGACTCGGGACAGGGTCTCATTTAACCTACATTGGCCTAGAATTCAGTATGCTGCAAAAGGTGACCTTTAACTCCTGATCCTTCTGCCTCCACCTCCAAGTGCTAGAATTACAGGCACATATACTCATGGGCACTTTATTTGGTGTTTGGGCAAAGCACTCTTTTTTGTTGTTTGATTTTGAGACAGCTCTTACTCTGTAGCCCAGGCTGGCAATGAACTTAGAATTCTTCTGCCTCAGCCTGCTAAGTGCTAGTAGTATTACATAAGTACATCAAGCCAAACTCATTTATGTGAATTTTTATGGCAGATGTACTACAACAGCCAAAACTTAAAAGCAATAGAGATGGCTGTCAGCAGGAAAACTGGATAAAGAAATATATATATATAAGAGGCATGCATTTCTCTCTGTTCTTGACTGTGGAGATGATATGAACAGCTGTCTCAAGCTTCTGCTGCTGGGACTTCCTTGCAGTTATGGACTATAACCTGGATTGTGAGTCAAATAAACTCCTTTCTTGCCTATGTTGCCTCTTGTCATAATATTTTATCATAGTTACTGAAATGAAACTAGAACAGTGTATTAAAGATTGGTCATCAGAATGATGCTATGAAGACCCCATTAGGCAGAGTTCCATGAGAAATCCTTAGGTCACTAAGAGCAACCCTCCAAAGGGACTGTGGAACCCAAGGTGTATAATGTAAATAGTCTGCTCCACCACATACATGCAACAAGATGTGTTAACCTCACTACAGGCCCAAACCAAAGGGTTCATCTAACATTAGACTGTATGTATGAGACTTGTGAGCCCAAAAACTTTTAAAAATTGTCATTGTCTTAAATAGTTCATTGTATTAATGTGAAGCCAAAACAAAAATGATTGATCCCAACTACATGATACTCTGGAACAAAGATAAAATAATGGAGACAATGAAAAGAAAAAGTGGTTACCAGGTGCTGGAAAGGAGGAGGATGACTAGACAAAAAGTAGCCATGGAAGGTGGGAAAATACTGTACTAGATAATAAGGATGGGTATAGAATTAAGTGTTTGTTCAACTGCAAATGATGCACAATACCAAGAATGAACCCCAGTGTTAACTATCGATTTGTGATGAAATTGTCAGTGTAGGATCATCAATTTTGACCATGTATTTACTCTAGTAGGGTGAAAAGGGATAGACCACACATCTGTGGAGCTGGGAATTACAAAAGGAATCTCTATACACTATTCTCAATTTTACGGTGATCTTTAAACAAAACAAAACAAAATACAGACTTCAACAAGAGATGTGTCTGAGTGGTAGAGTGCTTGCTTACTATGTATTGAGCCAAGGTCTGATTCCCAGCACCACAAACAAACACTGTAAACATAAACACATATATACTATCCAACACAGTTTTAGTTAGGCATTTTTGGCTAAGAAAGAATATTTCAAATTTTTATTGCCCTTTTACTCACTATTTAAAAGAGGAAGGGAGATACTGCCAAAAACCATGTCATTCGTGAGGTCACTGTAAACCTTACAGTGGCTATCCGACCCTATCACATGGCTTGTTACTTTGTCATTTTTTCCTTTGCCATCCCATTAAGGTTCATATGAAAGCAGAACGTGTTTTTCCAAATACTTCCGCTGATATCTCTCTCCTATCTCAAAATAGTCATGCTTCTAAGAAAACAGAAGTAGATCTTCTCTAATGCCTACAAATTCACTTTGTACCAAGAGGGAGGAACAAATAAAGAACTTCTTTATACCTATTTCGGAGAGCAAATTACAGAAAATTCTCTATGAGTCACCAATTCTGAGTAAATATGAGTATGACCTCTTTCAGTGTGCACTCTTATGCTTAATTAATATGATTTTAGAAGAAATGAGGCAAAATTTCCTTGAGCTTATTCTTAACCCAAATTCCCAAGGTTGACCAAAGTATACACATGAATAAATCCAATGTACTGTCAAGCAGGTGTCAAGAGTGAAGAAGCTTACATACTTCTATGTGAAAGCCCAAAATATACATGGGTTTGTGGAGACTACATGAATCTGATAAACACCTGTATTATTCTAAGACTATGACATTTTAGAATGTTACAAAAGGCATTCAATGGTTCCAGTTACCTCACATTATCTTGGTAGTCTATATATTCCCATAATAAATTTTTCAAAAGGGTTCACTATTTTATTTAAAGCATTAATACAAACAGAAAATTCAGAATATCTATGAACTCACAAGACCTTCTATGTTTAAATCCATTGTTTTCATAAAAGACCTTTAACAATCTTTACATACATAAATATATATTTGGAGGCAAAAATCTCACTCTGTTGCCTAGGTTGTCCTGGCTGGCCTCAAACTAATAGCAAATCCTACTGCTTCCACCTTCCAAGTGCTGGGATTGTGGGCATGAGCCACTGCTATGTCTGGTGCTTTTACCCTGTTTTTAAACACTTACCTCTTGTAGAACTGGGATAACAGGTGGCTTTCTCTGCTGCAGAAAATACAGCACCATAAGGATATACGCATATGAAGATAAACTTCCCCTAGATGCATCTCCAATGTCACATCGCTAAAAAATATATATGATTGAAAATAAAAATTCACTCTCATTACACAAAAAAACTACTTACTAATAGGCTATTTTTTTCGCACTTACTGAACTAACAGATATCCCAATGTTCTATTGATAAAATACTACCGGAGTGGAAAAAAAAAGATTTTTTGTACTTTAACAAGGGTATAAATTAGTATAATACAAAACCTAAAGCATAGTTAGGTAGGATCAAAATTTTAAAAGTACATTTTCTTTGACCTAGCAATTTTTGTTCCAAGAATTTATATTTTAAAATGAGTAAGGTCACTAAATAAGAAGTTGTATTTTTCTTATATTGTAATATTGTTATAATAGCCAAACATCAGAAACAATTAAGTTTATCAGCAAAGATTAAAGTACTGAGGCAATCCACACACAGTTGTAGTATGCAGCCATTAAAAAAGAAGGGAGGACAGGGACAATGGCTCAATGGAGAAGAGTACTTGCTGTGAAAAGAAAGAGAACTCAAATTCAAATCCCTATTACAGGCATATCCTCATGTGCCTACGACCCAACACTGAGGGATCAAGACAGGAGAATCATGGGAGCTGAATGGCCAATCAGACTGTCAAAAATAAATAAAGCTGGGGGGATGGAGACCTGGCTCCAGCTCCAACTGCAGCTCTCACAGAAGACCAGAGTTCAGTTCCCAGCAGTTCAGTTCCCAGCATCTGTATCACGCACACGCACACACAGACTATATACATACATATAAAGTTAAAAAAAGATTGAGAATGACAAGGAAGCTGCCCCAAATCCTTATCCAGCCTGTTCTGTCCTTCATATGTGCACGGATGGGTATATGCACCCCATACAAAGAGGCTTTTAGAGTATCCTAATCTGAAATAATTTCCAAGATCTACTGCTAAGTGAAATAAAACAAGCAGTAGAACAACGTTTTCAATATCTTTATATCTATAAAGAAAAGTACGAAACTTATATACTTGCTTATAATATATTCTTGAACGGATACAGAGGAACTCTTAACACTGGTTACTATCAGCAAGAAGCACTACTAAGTTACAAGATAGGTTAGAAAGGGAAAAATTTCCATGTCTACCACAAATTCCTTTAAAACTTTTGCTCTGAATCACATAAAAGCATTGGTTATTTAAAAAAATAATTAATTGATGAAAGAAAAACACCCTTAAAAGCCTCTTCAGAGTCTTCTGCTCTTGGGTAAGACCATTAGTTTCTATCTGTATAAGCAAAAACAAAACAAAACAAAAAACCTTTGACATAAAACACTTTAAATATGATGGGAGTTATTCTGTAAGTGGACTCTAGTAACTAAACAGCTGTATGAGGTATTACATGGAGTATGTATGCTTACATGTCTTTTTTCTAATATTTCTTCTGTACAAAAAGACGTGTAGGAGTATCTAAAATGCATTTGCTTTCTTACGGGAAAGAACGAGCTTTAAGAAATGAAAACGTGATGAAACCTTCTCTACTAAAACTTTGCCACTAACATATTCATAAAATGAACTACTGATGGGTTCAGCAAGATGGACTAATAAGAAGGCAAGGAGCTTGCTATCAGTCAAAGACCTGAGTTAGATCCCCTGGAATTCAGGTGGTAGAAAGACAACTAACTCCAGCAAGTAGCTCACCAATTTGCCTAGATGGTCTGGCCAGTAAATCCTAGGAATCTCCTTCTCTCTAACTATCCAGCATTGGGATTTCAGACGTGTGCTGCCACGTCCAGCTTTTCACAAAGGTGCTGAAGAACTAAACTCAGATCTTATGCTTTTGTGGCAAGCACTTCAATGACTGGGCCACCTCTCCAGCTAATTTGGTGTGCTTGTTTGAATAGGAAATGTCTCTCACAGGCTCAAGTACCTGAACATTTGGTACATGGTCCTCAGTTGGTGACAGTTTGGGGGGGTCACAGAACCTTTAGGAGGTGTGGCCTCACTAGACGAAGTGCATCACTAGGGTGGGCTCTGAGAGTTCACAGCCTTGCTCTACTTCCAGCCCTCTTTTGCTGCTTCTGAGTGACTGAAGGTTTAAGTGCCCAGCTTTCTGCTCTGGCCACCTCTGCCACCATACCTCCCTACCACAATAAACTCTTCCTTCTTACAAGTTGCCTGGGACATGGTGTTTTATCACAGTAACAAAAGAGTAACCAATATTCCTGGACTAGCCTAAAACTTGTAATTCTTCCTGCCTCAGCATTCTAAGTGCTGGGATTATAGTTGTGTGCCACCACACACAGCCTCCAGAGATTCTTTACCTAAGACAGTAAGCTAACTACTAAGACTTAGGTTGAAAATCATGACTACACTGGGAAATTTTACTAAAAAAACTGCTGTATTGTACATGGAAATGGACCATGAAGAGGAAAAAGAAACTACTTTACCCTAACAGTTAAAAATTCAAAACATCTAATACTATCCTTTTTAAAAAGTTCAGGACCTACTCAGGAGGTTAAAACAGGATGATCATTTGAGTTTAACACAAATTTAAACAGGCCATTTTAGCTATCATGGGTATTCTAACAAGACAGATCATTAACATCTTCATAAATACCTTAGCAAACACTTTCATAGTGTACCCCAAGTACTGCACTCTTGGGTCAATAGCTGCATATGTAGCTAGCATTCTTGTGTTGTGTTGAGCCTGAAAAACAAATATTTGAAAGCAGTTCATGTTTATTAATTAAACTTACAAACCACTTAAAAAGATACAATATATTTTAAATATCATTTCAAAATGCTTATAACAATCAAGATTAACCTTCACTCCAAAGGAAATAGCAAGGCAATAAATTACTTTTTCCTTACAGAACTCACATTTGAAAAATTTAAACACACTAGTAATCTGTCAAATTTTAAAATGAAAAAATGTGACTATAGCTGGGCATATGAAAAGAAACTTACCAATGTATTATATAAACTGATATCACCTTCTAGCCCACTTCTTCTGTGTTCAAATTTTACTATAGGCACTTTGGCAGTAGTTATTGGTAAAATGTTTCTTAAACCTGAGAGGTGGAGGGAAAAAAAACAACCTAAGTAAGTTAAATAATTTTCATAGTGCTAAAAAGTCTTTTTGTCATAAAGTTAAAACATAAAATTTATACCTGGATGCCTCTTAAGAATTTTTGCCAAATTTTCAATTATTTCCTTACAGTTTAATTTCTGAAAGACAAATAACAAAGTTTGGCTCAATTTGACCTATTGCAAATTCTACTTTAACCTAGGAATTTAATACTAGCATTCAAAAATTTTCTCATTATAATGTCTTATAGTCTTGTTATCAAAGTATTTAGTACAAAGACCCACAATATCAGCATAAACTGGAAACCTGGTATAAATGCTGAATCTCAGACCCTTCCCTAATGAATCACAGTCTGTACTTTAATAAGATCCAAGTAATTCATATATAGACTAAAGATTGAAAAGCATGAGAATAACATGGTTTTCAATATGTGAATTTGTTTTGTATAGCAAATGATATGATATTCATGCTTTTGGTTTCTCAGAGACCTGCCTGTTCATATAAGGACAGCATGATCCTATAGATATTAACAATGTACAAAGAATCTAGAAAATTTTACATAATTTTCATAAAACAGGTATCTGAAGGTCACTGAGGTTATAGTAATCTCTACTTGTCTTAGAATTCATAGAACTATACAATCCATTTTACTATATGTACATTTGAAAATAAAAATTTTCAAAATGGGGCTGAGGCAATGGCTCAGAGGTTAATTAGCACTGGCTGCTCTTGCGAGGACCCAGGTTCAGTTCCCAGCACTCACATGACAGCCAACAACCATCTGTAATTCCAATTTCAAGGTCAGAAAGGATGCTGCCTTCTGACCTCCATGTCAATGCATAACACAGATGCACTTACCCACGTGCAGGCAAGACACTCGGACAAATAAAATAAAAATAATAACCACTTGAATTTTTGAGCTATTTATTATGATGATGAGGATCATAACCTCGATTGTAGTACTATACCACTTATTTCCTTCAAGGAAATTCTTCCCTCTGAAATTTAAATGTGTTACTATTTCTTAAAAGAAAAAAAGAAAAAGACATGACAGGGTTGGAGAAATAATAGCAGTTAAGAGCACTTTCTGCTCTTCCAAAAGCCCTAGGTTCAGTTCACATCAGACAGCTCTCAAGCAACTATATCTCAAGTTCCAGGGATCCAAAGCCCTCTAAACTTAGCATGCATCTGCACACACTTGGTGCACATAAAATCTCATGGGCACACACACACACACACACACACACACACACACACAAACACACACAAGTAAAAAATATAGTAAAATTGATAATAAAAAACAAAATACAAAGAATACACAGGACAAATTAATTGTATTAAGCTAAAGAGTATAAAAATCAGCCCCAATAGTTATTATCTAATCACTTTTGTATGCACCCAACATATGGCCCTACTAGTTACAAGAAACAAGGCATGGATACAGCTAATCTGGGATTCCAAGGGAATCATTAATGACTAGTTCACACAAACTAACAAGAACCAGAGTTAACTTTGCTCTCTATTATACATAAGATACTATTATGACAAATTTGGGCTCATCTGGAATAAAATATTTTATTCTCTTTTACTGTCTCAGCTTTCTAATGTGAATGGCAGATTATTCAAAACTACAAGACACATAAACCTCTCTCTCCTGTTCCCTTCAGTTTTGCTCTTCAAAGTATCAGAGTGCCCTCTTTCCACATGGGTTATCATCAGCAAAACACAGGTAAGAGAATGAACAATGTCTTAACTCTTCTAATTATTTCTTTCTTATTTTTATTTTGTTGGGGAGAGACAGGGTCTCACTATGTAGCCCTGGATGACCTGAAACTCAAAGGGATCCACCAGCTTATGGCACCCCCATAAGCTAGGATAAAAAAAGCACACGTGCCACCAGTTTCTTTACAATTTTTTAAAATTTATTTTTATTTTATTTTTTATGAGTGTTCTGCCTGCATGTAAGGTACCCATTCCATGTAGTACCAGTGGAGGCCAGAAGAGGGAGGAAGGGCCCCGGAACTGGATTTACAAAAGGTTGTTAGCCACCTTGTGATTACTGGGAAACCACTAAGCCATCTCCCGCTCCACCACCAGTTTCTTTAAAGAACAGCGTGCACACACACTCATACACACACACACAGGCAAGATGATGATCAATTTCTTAGTGTCAGAAAAAAAGGATCTACCACTGCCACCTTTACTCTAGGGTCTTCCTATTTTAGAATCACTCTGGGGAACTGCCTCAGAAACACACAGTTACTCTACTCTGCTAGATTCTTTTCTAATAGAAGGTATACTGACACCACTACAGATGCCAAAACCTTGGTATTAAAACAATACCTGATTTTGAAACACGAACCCCAATAGCAGGGTAGGAGATATAGCTCAATTGGAAGAATGCTTGCCTAGCATGCATAAGACCCTAGGTTCTATCTCCAAAATCACAAATACCGGGCATGGTAACTCACACCACTAATCCCAGCAAGAGAATGAGAACTTCAATGTCATCCTCAGCTACATAGCAAGTTCTAGTCAGCATGGGCTCCATGAGAGCCTGTCATAAGATATAACATAATATAACAAAGAAAGTAAAGCACAGCATAAATACAAAATAAATACAGTTTTGTGCACTGTCAGTATTGTAGCCAAGAGGTTTAACACAGGCACAATTCTTATTAAAACAAATAAAATAAAAACCAATAGATAAGTGGTTCAAAGATATCTACAAAGATCCACCTTTTTTTCTGATGGCTGCAACAAAAGCCTAAGACTTCTCTACCCAGTCAGTCCCTTTCTTCACTGGAGCTTGAAGAATCTCATTTCCAGGACCAAAGCTTAGAACACAAAAGAAAGCGTGCCACTCTTAACTGCTGAGGCTGCAAAGGGGGAAATGTCTCCTCCTCCACCTCCTCCCCAAGTTTACTCAGAAAGCTTTCAACTTCAGAACGTAGTGGTTAGGGTCTACATTACTGTTAGTACTATTCTTCAGTTATAGGTTAAAAAAATTTACAGACAGGCAGTGAGATATAATGTGAAGAGCATGAACTCAGGAGCCACATAAACCTAGGTATTAATCCAGCTCCAGTGCTTATCAGCAGTGTGAAGTTCAGAAAATCAGTTCATCTTTCAAAGGCCCAGTTCCCTCAACTTTAAAACGAAGGAAATAATGCCTACATCAAAAATGGGCATAAGATGAAAAGGAATAATGTATTTATAAACATAAACAGGCACTCAATAAATGCTAGTTCCCCGGGCTATATAAAATCGATTTTAAAACTTCATACACTCATTTTTAAAAATTTATATGGATTTTTTTATGTGTATGATTGTTTTATCTGCATGTATGTAAGTGTATCAGTGCATGCAATGCCTACAGAGGCCAAAAGAGGACATCATATCCCCTGGAACTGGAGTTACAGATGTTTATTATGAGCCATCATGTGGGTGCTGGTCCTCTGCAAGAACAGTCAGTGCTCTTGACTACAGAGCCATCTTTCCAGTCCCTAAACCACATCCATTTTATAACACTGCTTCTATGGAAAAAAAGTGTTAGTGCCCCCAAATTACAATAAACTTTTAGAAGAGAATCCGTTTATAAATGAGATGAGTGCCTATACTTTATGGAGTACAAAAGGAAGACACATGGGAAGACAGAGTAACCAAAACCAGTGTTTACTGTCAATCTAAAGTACCAGGACTAATGAAAAAACTCAAACTTACAGTACACTAACTTTTCCATCCAATTCATTTCAATGAACTTTTACGTCTCAAAGACCTACTTGCATTATAACATAACTGAATAATACTCATTTTAAGTTTGAATGTCTTCTAAATTGATAATGGGTGAATGGCTAACATTTATATAAAGAATGAAACCATATATTATCAGTATTACATATAAAAAATAGATTCATTAATAGACAAAAGTAAGCTTTCAATTATCTCCAAACACTAACTCTTACCTCTGCGTTTTCATGGCCTTCTAGAGTCATACAAATATCCAAATCACTGTCACGAAATCCAAATCCATTCTTTGAAGAGCCAAATAAGCACAATCTTGCCTTTTCTAAGCTCAGGAGAAAAAAAGTCAGTCAGTAAGTTAGAGGAGTCACTTAACATCTACTAATGGCCTAAAACAAAGTAAATCTGTTCGTATATGGTTTAAATTACTGACTGGATAATACACTGGGAATTCCACAACACCCTACCCAAGCCCAGACACTGTGCTTAAGTTTTTACACGCATGTACCTTAATTTCATTTTTCAACACACATAAATTAAACATGTCTAAGCTAGCAGCTTCACCCCAAACCTGTTATTTCTATTACAACTCTGATGGTTAAACTTGTCAATTAGATTGTATCCAGAATCAATACGGAAACATCTCTAGGCATGTGTTTGTAAGGGATTATCTAGATTAGGTTAATTAAGGAGGAGAACACACCCTGAATGTGGTCAGTACCACTCCATGGACTGAATAAAAAGACAAAAACAAGCTGAGTGAAAGCATTCATCATACTCTGCTTCCTGATAGAAATACTGTGACCAGACACCTCCTGCTCCTGCTGCCGAAGCAGACTATCCTCCTGAAACTTTAACTCGAAATAAATCTTTCCTTTCTTCCTTAAAACTATTTTTTCCAGGTATTTTGTCATACCAATGAGACAAATAACTAATAATTGACTCTTGGCAAATAGTATCATTATCTATTCAGCTGCCCAAGTCAGAAATATACGTAACTACCTTGCTCAACGTATAACATCCAGCCACTAAGACCTTTAGCTTCTTCCGACTCAACTACTTTCCATCTGTTAACTCTTCTTCAATATCAGTACAAAATCTAGGATCAGTATTTGATAATTTACCTCTCTAAAGTAAAATTAATTCTTTCAGGGCACAATTCAAGTATTTTTAGAAGTGTTACTTCAGTCACCTCAGTATATAGGGTTAATTAATTCTTAATTCTACTCCAATAGTGAGTGTCTAATCAACTAAATAAAAATCATATTAGGGTTATTCCTTCCCATTTACAGTTCTTCTATTTCTTGAAAGAAGAGCATGCATGTGGAAGTCATGTTTTACCATATCGATCCTGGGGATTGAACTGAGGTCATCAAGCTGGTGGCAAGCACCTTTACCTGTTCAGCCATCTTGTAGGCCCATAATTACATGTCTATTTTATTTTTAAAAAATATTTTAATTTACTTTTTTATTTTATGCACATGAATGTTTTGCCTTTGTTATATAAGGGCACCTGTACATTTAACGCCCATGGAGGCCAGAAAAGGGCATCAGGTCCACTGGAACTGGAGTTAAGGATGTTGTTAGCCTCCATGTGGGTACTAGGAACTGAACCAGGTCTTCTGCAAAAGTAGCCAGTACTTTTCCTAGCCATCTTAACAACCCCATAATTACACATTTAGACAACAAATAACATAACTCTGAAAACAATCCTTCTAGGTGGTAGTGATGTAATTTTGTTGACAACTGAGAAGGATAAAAGAAGCTATGGTGCTCACATCAGTAGCACATATACTAACACTGGAACAATACAGGGAACAACAGCATGTATGTTGTACAAATAAGACACCCATATTTGTGAAACATTTCCTATATTTTAGTCTGGGGGGGTATACATGTGCATGTACCACAGTACACGTGTGGAAGGCAAAGAACAACTCGAAGAAGTCAGTTTTCTCCCTCCACCACGTAGGTCTTAGGGATCAAACTCAGGCTGTCAGGCTAAGAGGCAAGTGCCTTTACAGGCCAAGTATTACATATTTTTATGAGTTTTATTTAGAAGTCTTCTAACATAAAATGTTCTTAAAATTATTCCAGATAAAATACTTCAAAGCATCAGACATTTTTCTCAAGTATATAATATATTCATAAAAAAAGAGGCTATGACGATCAGCAAATAAAATTGAGTTTAATGACAGATCATCTTTTTGGGGGTGGAGGGGGTCTTTTTGAGACAGGGTCTCCCTATAGCCACAGTTGTCCTGGAACTCATTATGTAGACCAGGCTGGCCTTGAACTCACAGAGATTTGCCTGCCTCTCCCTCCTAAGTTCTGGGAGTAAGGCATGCACCACCATGCCCAGCTCAGATCATCTTTTAAAAGTAAAATTATTCTGATATAAATCTTTTAGCTTGTGTGTACACAGGTGCACATGTGTGTAGGTTCACATCCATTCATGTATATATATGCACGTGGAGGCCAACGGTCAACCTTAGGTGTCAGTCCTTAGGGCTCAGTAGTTATCCACCTAGTTTTCCCATCCCATTCCCTTCCCCATTTTTTGAAACTGAAAGAACTTCTAACAATGTCCAAAAGGTTCTAATGACCCAATTCTTAGGACATCTCTTTGAACTCATCTTTCTATCAACATTGGACCTCCTGACTGGACTTCATATAGGTCAGATATAATGTAGTCTTGACACTGTTAACTGCTAACTTCTCTTTCTACAATGTTCTTTCCTTGAATAGTCATATAATTTGTTCGTTCATATTATTCAGATTCAACTCAAACAACTTATCAAGTTACCATAGAAGCTATTACTTTTATCTTCACATTTTTAATAGCACTTATTATTTACTCATCTATTTCTCACTTGACTGCTGTCCCCTCTGAAATGTACACTTCATGAAGGCAGGCTTCACCTCTTTTATTAGCAATAATCTCCCAAAACTACAACTGAACTTTTAACATTCAATAAACATTTTCCATTGTATCAAACTCAAGACCAGTAACAGATCAATGTTTAACTTATAACATACCATCATATTCTTTTTGAATAAACTTTTCCAAGCCAATTAAAATTTGCTCCCTGTTGTGTTGTTCAGAGAAAGGTGGTGATAATTCATCTAGATTTTTAAAAAGAGAGAAAGAAAGGTAAGAAAATATAATCTAAAAATTCCTTCAAGTTTTTGGTGGGTTTTTCCCCACCTTGAGAGAGGGTCTTCCTGTAGCCCCAGCTGACCTAGAACTATGTACACCAGGATGGCCTCAATCTCACAGATATTCACCTGTCTCAGCCACCTGAGTGCTGGGATTAAAGACATATGCCACCACACTCAGCTTCCTTCAAGCTCCTAACCTTACAATTTTCACTCTCAATTTTTCCCTATTTCTGTCAATTTTGACTTTAGAACCACAAATATTACTGGAAAAGGGGCAAAGAGACAGCAAAAAAAATTATAGATGAATATATATATATTGTACGTGATTATTTTCCTTATATTTTACATAAGAGTTTACCTTTGAAACTAGTTAAACTTTTTTCAGATATTCCACTCCCGTACTCACGACTGAGTCCCTCTAGCTCAAATGTATTCAGTTACCAAAGCACTCACTCAAATGTCTTGTCAAGATTAGAATCTTCCCAAGAAACTACTTCCCTACAGACTTAATAACCTCTTGATTTAATTTACTACCCCAAATTGCTTGCCAGAGACTAGCATCTGATTTTGTAATGGTCTTTCTGTTTTCTAGTACTTAATTTACATTTTTGTTATTTTCCCTACATGACCCTACAATTCCTTAAGAAGAATTTTTTGTTGTTGTTTTTCTATCTCCTCTGCAGAATAATCTCCCAAAGTTATAATTTAAGAATATATTTTTAAATCTGTTTTGGCCAGCCATGGTGGTGCATACCTTTAGTCTCAGCAATCTGGAGGCAGATACAGGTGGTTATCTGTGAGATCAAGGTCAGCCTGGTCTAGACCTGGCTGTAGAGTTCCAGGCCAGCTGGGGCTACAGGGAGACCTGTCTAAAGAGGACACAGACAGAGAGACACACACACACACAGAGACACAATATAAATAAATACCTGTTATAGTGAATTAAATGAGAATTTATTTTATGAAAACAAAGGGATTAGTACTTAAGACAGAGGATTTGAATAGATGAAATATAGGGTTGTTTTCTTTTACCTTTACAGTTTCCATAAAAGAAGTGACAAAATACCTGCTAATGTCTTAGTTAAGTGTCCCCAAAGGTTCATCTGTTAAAAGGGTTTAGGTCCTAGAACTTAAAAGGGTGCTAATGGGATGGAAGCTTTAAAAGGTGGGACATTAGTAGGAAATTTTCCAGTCATAGGGCCGGACATGGACTTGAAATGGGATATTGCAACCCTATTCACTTCCTTGTCTCCTGTGCGTAGCAGCTTTGGGAAGAATGCTTTTACCATACCATGCACTTCTGAAGCAACAAACTGCCTCACCAGAGGCAAAAAGTGACCAGGCCAATAGGTCCTAGAGTAAATCACCTAAATTAGTGAGTCAAAAATGAACTTACTTTCTTTTAAATTGGTTTTACTTGGGTTTAACTTAACAAAAAAACCACAGAATACTGCAACACAAAGAGTGAGCCTGAATGAATGAAAACAAAGTATAATAATAGGATCAAGGTCAGCTTGATCTACATAGTGAGTTCTAGGCCAGCTGGGACTATAGGAAGACCTTGTCTCAAAAAACAAACAAATGATCCCATGAGGAAACCCATCACTCTGCAGGTTAGCCTAAAAACTAAATAACAAAAAAAAAACAACAAAAATTCTGTCAGGAGTTGTGGCAGACACCTTTAATCTCAGGACTCAGGAAGTAGAGGAAGACAGATCTCTGTGAGTTCAAGGTCAGCCTAGTCTATGTAGTGAGTTCTAAGCCAGCTGGAGCTACAGGGAGACCCTGTCTCAAAAGACAAAATGAATAAGCAAACAAATAAATAAAAAATTTAAAAACCAAAGAGTAAGTGTGCACAAATTTTAAAAAAGGGTGCAGGAGATCAGAGGGTCTCAAAACAGAATGCCAACTATGATGAGAACCTAACTCTATAAATCTACGAAAAACATTAATCAATGGAGTGGGATAAAGGAAGGTACTAATCTAAGTAATGTTGAAAATGAATGCAATCTAAGAAAAAAGAAAGAAAATGAGTGTAATCTGTAAGCCTAAGGCCAAAAGAAAAAAAAAAAAATATATATATGAAATATATTCTCACTGATGTTGTTTTCCAGAGTTCAGGATAACAGTTCTGAGGCTACTATACAAACATATGAAAATGGAACAATTAAATAATTTCAGTTGGTAGACTGTGGGAACCAGACTTCTTACTACTGGAGTAAGAGTTTACAGGTCAAAGAAAAGAAGCTATAATGAACAATGTAAATGGCTCAGAGTCAGAGACAAAAGTATGAAATCAAGTTAGGTTAACATAAATAAGATGATCACATATAGAAGAAATATTTACAGATAAGTACTTATGTGCATTAATACATATACATCTATTTACTTGCCCTGAGTCTAAAAGCAACAACATTCCAGTAATATTAAAAAAATACCTGCCAAGCCAGGCATGGCAAAAGAAGGCATGCAGTGATTTCACAATGTAGCTAGCCTCAAACTTGTGACAGCACTGCCTTAGCCTTCTGAGTGTTGTGCCAACTGTGTGCCATCATGCCAGGCTAGATTTAATGTAATAGCCAATATTTATAAACAATTCAAATACTCAACAGATGAGTAATAAATGAACTACAATACAGCAATAAAACATAATACCACTCAACCATAAAACTAAACCTTTGATAACCACAATCAGTAAGAATGAATCTCAAAATAAGTATACTAGATGCAAGATGTCAGACCCTGGGCTGGAAATGGCTCAGTGGTTAAAAGCACTGGCTGCTCTTGCAGAGAACTGAGATTCACTTCCCAGGATCCACATGCCAGCTAACAACCATCCATAACTGCATTTCTACAGGATCCAATGCCGTCTTCTGGCCTCTCTGGGCACCAGGCACACAATTGGTACACATACGTACATGCAGGCAAGACATTCATACACATAAAATAAAAATAAATAAATCTTTAAAAACAGCCAGGCTCTACCTGGAATGAAATATATATATATACACATGTATGTGTGTGTGTGTATAGATTGATATAAGATAATCTACCGTGAAAGAAATAGGCAAGTGATTATCTGGTATATGGTAGAGATGGGGAAAGATAGAAGGAAGGATAACAATGGACACTACAAGTTGAGGCATCAGAAATACTGCTACCTGAACATAGCAAACAATTCATAAATATTTACTGAATAAAGGTATATCCCAACAGGGTTCTAGTACTTAAAGGTCTGCTCAACACGAGTATGAAGATATTCCCCAGAGTACAGCCTCGTTTCCCTGTTGCCTTTCTCATAACTATCAAATCACAAGCAATTAGTTTCCAAAGTTGCACAATCTGCTTTTTATGCATAATCTCCTACATCTAAAAATGAAGTGCAATGTCCACCTCAAATGCCACATCTTTACTCCCAAATCCCTTCATCACATAATACTGTTTGCCCTGCATGCTGCTTATTCCTACATAGAATGAAACACATTTGTTTCCAATTATGCTGATTTAGCTAAGTACCTCTTATATCCAGGTAGGGAACACTGTCCACAAGCACTCCGCATCGACAGAATCATTTTCTAGCTAGACTATCCAATAGAGTAGCAATTCACTAGCCTCATGCAGCTACTGACAGACTGAAATTTGTCTAGTTAACTGAGGAACTTAAATTTCATTTAATTTTAACTGATCGTAATTGAAGAAAAGCAAAAAATAATAACTACAATATTAGATAGCTCAATTCTACAATCCAAATTTCTTAAAGCAGTACAAATGGACTTAGCTGTACCGTCGTTAGCATTTACCAGTGCTCTTGCATATGGTGGACATTCAGTATAGATCTGTACTTGATATTTCTGGAACTATTCTAAACCTCTACCCAAGAAAAACTTTTAAAATTAGAAAATATTCAATGTCTATATTCAATACATATATTCAATACAACTATATAATTTTAATAATTACAGTAATAAATACTTACCAAAACATCTTTTACATACTAAATCAAGTATTTCTCGAAATCGGTTTGTCATTGGTGGTAGAGGTTTTAGATCAATCTTCCTGAAATCCTCTGGGCAATCATTTTTTGAATGGCCATCCTTTTTGCAGATGCTGCATACTATTGTTGGCGGCTATACAAAGGTTAAACACAAATCTAATAATTTAATAAACTTTTGAAGTGTTCCATCACTTAGAAATCATATCCAAAAAGAATACAGTAGGGATAAACAATATGCAGTAAAACTCAGTTCAGATAACCTATTTATTCGGGAGATTCTTATAAAAAGCTGTTGATGAGCCAGCCATAGAGGCACACATCTTTGATCTCAGCACGTGGGTGGCAGTATCACAGGGATCTCTGTGATACTGAGACTAATTTGGTCTACCGAGTGAGATTCAGACAAGTTAAGGATAGGGAGACCCTACCGCAAACAAAACAAAACAGCTGCTCATGAAACACAAACAATTTAAAAACTTTGTTGCACACTGCTTTCCTCCCCCACTAAAATGACATCCTAAACTATTCACCTGGAGGTATAAGTTACAGTAATTAACAGACAATACAAAAGGTATAGGTTAATCCAAACAGCACAATCAACTCCCAAAGAAAATACATACCTTACATTTATTTATTTAACTGTTTTTTTGAAATAGTGTCTCATGTATCCTAAACTGGTCTCAAACTGGCTATGTAGCCAAGGGATGAAAATGAACTTCTGACACCAACCCTCCCTTCGTCTTTACCTCTCAAGTACTAGGACTACAGATGTGTACCACCACACTGAGTTTTATGGGGTGATGGGAGTCAACAGGGCCTTGCGCATGCTAGGCAAGTACCCTACCAACTGAGCTACAATTACAGCCCCAACTTTGAATTTTTAGTTCCTGAAATCTAACGTCCTTGATAACAAAATTTTAAATACATCTTTAAATTTACTACAAACATATTTTTGTCTTCAGAATCAATCACAGAACTCTATTTCACCTAGGTGATTTAATTTTATTATGGTTTGACCTCTGAAGATTAAGATACAACTGAATTCTTAAAATAAACTAGCTCCGTATAATGACGTAGTCAATAGCCAACAGAACTTCCACACTCTACAGCATTGTTTCAAGTGTTTTCCAGTTGAAAACCAGACAAGTGAGTGAAACAGTAAACATTTAAGCCAAATAGTTGACAAAAACATGTATGATTAAGGAAGCTTAACTACTCTTTATTTATTATTATTACTATTGTTATATATGTACCTCTAGAGTTCCTCCAATGTTAGCCTGGACATGTACATAACCAAGTGAACTCAGGTTCAAAATTTTATATATATCTAGGAAATCATGCCATCATAAATAAATTGCACAAGATGTACTGAAGAATACTACAAAAATTTCTACCAGTTTTGTTTTTGTGGTTGCTGTTCCTAAATGACACATGTAGAATCGAAATTCTTTCTTTCTTATCTACTGAAAAACAAGGGTCTTAATTTTATAGAACTGGTTGTACTCAAAACTAGCTATGTAGTTCAAATGTGTCTCAAATGAACAATATTCCTGTCACATCCATCAATGGCTAGGATTACAGGGCACATTCAGCCAGAACGGAAAAAAAAATTTAAGTTGTAGATAATTCATAAAATAAGAGATACAGTACTTACTTTGCTATAAGTTACAAGGAAAAAAATATTTAAATTCTAACAATCTGCCCTATATTTCATTTTCTCAATAGTTTAGCTACCTAAATTCTACAACCTAGATAAAATGCAACAGATGTAGCCTTTTAAAGAATGAAGAAATACTGCTTGAGGGGAAAAGAAGGCAGTGTGGGCCCAAAGGTATAAAATTTCAATTATGCAAAATAAGTAAGTTCTGGTAATCTGCTATCCCCTACTTCTACGGTAAATCGAATTGTATTATAGTCTTAAAAATTCAGAAAGAAAAAGTCAGGTATGGTGACACAGGCCTTTAATCCTAGCACTTGGGAAGCAGTGATAGCCAGATTTCTGTGAGTTCAAGATCACCCTGGTCTACCTAGCAAGTATTAGACCCACCAGAACGATGCAGACTTTGTCTGAAAAAGTAAATGAACAAACATAAAATAAATAAATAAATGGATGCTAAGAGATTAAACTCTTAACCAAAAATGGCCAGGTGTGGATAGTAGCACTTATCTTTAATACCAGCACCTGGAAGGCAGAGGCAGGTGGATCTCTGGGAGACAGAAGCCAGCCTGATCTATGTAGAGAGTTCCAGGATAGCTGGAGCTACAGAAAGACCACATCTCAAAAAAAATAAAATAAAACCCATGTCTTCTTAGGCCTGTGTTCTAGAAATAATCTGGAAAAAGAAAAAGGAAAAAGGAGGTGGAGGAAGGACTTCTCAAGGTGATAGTTGATGTTTATGGGTTGACTCATCTCTAAACATATCAACTCACATACATTAAATACCTAGAGCTTTAAAAGAAAAAAAAAAATCAACTTTACCTCATTAAAAAATTTTAAGAAATACTACTCAGAAAATAGACTAATAACCTTAAAGCTTACCAATAAGTAGTTATTGGGGAAAAATAATAATAATAATAAAATGAGTAACTTTTCAGGGTTTTTTCCTTTCTATTTTTTTATTTATTATTTTTATTTTATGTGCATGAATGTATTTCCTGCATGTGTGTAAGTGCACCTATGTCATGCAATGAATGCCCAAAGAGATTAGAAGAAATCACCAGATTACCCTAGAACTGGAGTTATTGTTAGTGTCCATGTGGGTGCTGGGAATGGAACCCAGGTCCTCTGCAAGAGCAGCCACTGCTCTTAACCACTGAGTCAACTCTCCAGTCCTCAGTTCATTTTTCCAATATTCTAATGGGCTTACACATCGTTTGGATAATCATTTTATCATTCTGGATACTGTACGCTGCACTTAAAGAAATGTGATTTACTAAAACTCATTTATTAACAAAATATTTCTTATTATCTACAAAAAAAAGAGGTAAAGTTCATATTCTCTCACCTTAACATTTATATTTACATTAACATTAATATTTATTATTAATGTCAATATTAATATTTACAGAGGATATTTAAAAATTCAGAAGTTCAATAACAGAGAGAGTCTGGACATCACATTTTTTGGGTTCCTGGTTTTATTTTCAACTATAGGACCCAGGTTTGGTTCCCAGCACCCACACAGCGGCTCAAAACCACCTACCTGTAACTCCAGTTCCAGGGGATCTGACACCTTATTCTAGCCTCCGTTGGTATACATGTGGTATATTTACATGCAGGTAAAACTCATACACATAAAATAAAAATAAATAAATCTTAAGATACAAACATATGCTGCTATGCTAAGCTAGTTTTCATAAAATATTATATAAATCCTTTCATGTATAAGGAAAGAGAAGGAAACCAACTAATAATAGTGTATTCAAGCATTCTGGTACATTATATACTCTACAGGAAACATGAACAAAAGAATAGATGAAGGAAATAAATAAAAAAATTTTTAAAATGAATGGCAATACATACCAAAATATCATTCCAAAAAAATAGTCACTGCCATGGTAGCTATTTTTCTGCCTCTACTAATAAATCTAAAAACAATTAAGAAATGCAGTCACACAATAACCTCAAAACTTTACAAACTATTTACACACTGTATCCTACCTTGCCAGAGGTTAATATAAACTTATCAAACACATAATATAATTCCTGGGAAGGGAGGTTATCATCATCATTAAGGTCAGAAGCAACTTCTGTAGCTCTGCAGTTGCAAGAGGTAGCGGATATGTTGGTGCACACAATCTGATGTGAACTCTCCATTTCTAGATTTGATCTGCAGTCTACTCCAGCAGATTCAGCTTGGTCAGAGGACCAAATGCAATTACACTGGCTAAGTTCCTTCTTTAAACAAGTTTCTGAAGGTGCTAAGTCACCTTGCTTCTTAAATGATTTTGGCTCTAATTCACTGCCTTTACTGGCAGTAGAAAGAGATGAAGACTCCTGTGCATGGTCAGCCAAATCTAGTTCATTTACCAACAAACTGTCATTGTCGATAATACATCTTTGTGATGTAAACTCCATTTCATCGTGTTTAGCAGGCTGGCTTCTTTCTGGATTTACTTTTCCTGTGCTTTCTCCAAGCAGAATGCAACAGTTGGTTGCCATACTGTCAGACTTCACTGGTTTCTTACTGCTTATTTTCCCCTTTTCTTTTTTCTTGAAATCCACTGTAGATTTAATTCCACCCTTCCTCTGAGGACAGGCAAAGTACCGATAAGCTGCCCTGAATCTCTCCACAACATATTCATAAACGAGCTGGCTGTTCAAGCTCCGAGCAACATTCCTCTTGACTGAAAATGGATCTAGTAAAAAAGAAAATGATGAGTGGCTAAGTCTCTACTGATAAATTACATTTACAAGCTTACATAAACAGATCTTAACTGCTAGACTGTCAGCAGAGAAAAATCCAAGGTTTTTCTAACCTAGAATCCCAATGAGAGTTCCTGAAAACCGAGTAGAAGAAAAACAAAAGCAGTGTCTTTTTGTTTCTTCCATAAAATATAAAGCTAAAAGGAAAACAGTAAAGGACTATTACTATTAATATCTTACTATTAATAGTTTCTCTGCTTAGAGAAAGCACTATTAAGAGAATAGATACAGTAATTTAGTAATTAGTTTTATTAACTTAATTATAAAAAGAAGTTGTATCACTATACACTGTCACCGAATGAAAAATTTGAATTCTAGTACCCATATTAAAAATTTTCATCTTTTGTCAGAGTACCTTTTCTGAGACAGGGTCTCAGCCCAAGCTGAAATGAAACACAATCCTCCTGGAGAAGCCTCCCAAGTACTGTGATTTCAGACATAAGTAACTACATCTGGCTTTTCGTCATAGCACAATCATGCTCTTAGTATTTGGTAAGAAACTCAGTCAATATCAATTGTTCTTTAGCTTACCCAAGGGACAAAGCTTAGAATACAATGTTAGGTGACTAGCAAACACACACAAATCATAAAATACAATGCATCATCTCACCTTCAATGGCTATTCTTCTTTTAGGCCAGTTTTTGTTTTCTCTTGTTAGAATATCTTGTATGCGTACACATATAACATATTCCTCCAAAGCAAAATCCAGTGTGTAAAATTTTAGCAGCTCTAACCATAACTGTCCCAAGGATACCTGATTTGGTGCTTCCAATGTTAAAGGAGACTGGAAAAGAAAAATACTTATCATTAAGGTTCCACAAAGCTATAAAATTAACCAATTTTCTATTTTAAAAAATCCTTTAAAATGTATGTTTTCAAAAATGGACATAAAGGAATAATTAATTTTCGCCAAAAGGCAGACAGTTTGAATTCCAGAAATCCAAGGAATTTTGTCTCCTTTTTATTAAACCAGTAATTCTCAACTTTGACTGCACATCAGAATCACCCAATAAGCATTAAAGTACACTAGTGCCTGAATTCCATACCATTCCCAAGAATTTGAATTACTGTATCTGGGATATTGGACGGGGAACAGGGAGCGTTTTCTGTGTAGGTGTGGGGAGTAAGGATATTGTAGATGGAGTACAGGCCTTCCGGAAAAATAAGCAAGTGCTCTACCACTGAACTGTATCTCTGTCCTTCTGGGTTTTCATTTTTATTTATGTGGCCTTGAGACAGGGTCTCATAACCCAGACTGGCCTCAAACTAAAGATTTAAGCCTCCTAAGAAATATTACATGTAAGAGCCACCATAAGTGTCCCAAGCACTAAAAAAAATTTTTTTAATTCTTTATGGTGACCTTCATTGCACAGCCAAGGTTGCGAACCACTGGATAATGACTATAACTCCTTGTTGCAAAATTTAGTTTCAAAATCAAAAAATTACTTCATTCAGCAAACATTTCTTTAGAACCTACTGTATTCCTGGAATTGTGCTAGGGATATCATAATAAAGAGAGCTCATATTCACCACACAGACCTATTCACTCTTCTAAAAGCTGGACATATATTAGATGTCTACACCTGGCTACTCAACCTATAATGAACCACAACACTATAATGTCACTCAAATAAGGTGATGCTCTACTAAATAGATTAGGACAGAGAGATAATTTTAACAATTGTTGTAAAGGTTAAATGCTAAGATGGCACTTGGGATAATCTTTGTTAAAAAGCAAAGAACCTTACCTTCATGGACCTTACTTTCTAAGAAAGAAAATACACATAATTACAGAGCATGTTAAAAGAAGCTAAGTGCTATGGAAGGTAAGCTGACTAAGACAAAAGGGGCAGAAGTACAGAAATGGGAGAAGTTTACAGTGTCAAGGTAAGTAGTCAATCAATTTTTTAAAATATATAATTATTAATTTATTATTTTTAAGTTATGTGTATGAGTGTTTTGCCTGCATGTATGTAAGTGCACCTGTGTCATGCAGTGCCCAGAGGCTAGAAGAGAGCGTGAGATCCCCTGGAAGTGGAGTTACAGATGGTTGTTAGCTGCCATGTGGGTGCTAGGAATCAAACCTGGGTCCTCTGCAAGATGAGCCATCTCTCCAACCCCAAGAATCAGACTTTTTAAGAAAGCATGACCTAATTAAAAGTATTGTAAGAATAGGAAACAGACACATAACATAGATGTTAGATTAGCTTCAAAGAGAAAACCACGTGATCCACAGCACCACACCAAGGAAAAAAGAGAAAGAAGAGGAGGAGAAAGAGCCGGTCAGGGAGGACTATTCATTCACCTTTTTCTATTCTAAATGAAATAAGGAAAAACACAAACACTTTGAGTGTAGGGATGGAGAAGGGCAATATCTGACTTAACTTTTAGAAAGATGACTCAGACTGTTGTGTTGTTGAGTACAGAAAAGGCAAGGGTAGACGGAGGGATTATCTGTTAGGAAACTAGGGCCATGATCAGGAATGATGGCTGCTAGGACCAGGAGAGTAAGAAAGAGTGTGTGGTGGGAAGTGATGAAATTCTGAATATATTTTGAAATAAAGATAAAAAGAGGCCCTGATATATTTGGTATGAAATAGGAATAAATGATGCTCCTAAGGATTTTAACTGAATGCCTGAAAGGATGGAGTGCCATCAAAGATAAGAAAAAAAACTTCAAGGTGAGTAAGTTTGAGAGAAAAGATCAGAAGTTCAGTTTAGAGAAACCAAGAAAAGATACTACATGGGCAGCCAGATACAATTTTGTAGTTCAAGACAGAGGACTCATCATCCTACAGATGGTACTTAAATCAATGGGACTAGACAGAACTGATACCACAGGAGAGTCGAAACATCAGAACAAAAGGGATCACGAACCAAACTCATGACTTCAACATTAAGCAACTGGAGAAAAAGGAAGAAACCATAAAGGAAACTGAGAAGGAATAAGCAGCTACAGATGTGATGTCTTGAAATTATTCTAGAAAGAAGTAATCAACAAGCAAATGTGCCTAAATCAAACAAGATCATTTTTAAATAACCATGGAATTTAGCACAGTAGAGGCTGATGAGAGAAATTTTGGAAGATTGGTCACATGAGTTAAAGGAAGCATGAATATGGGAAATAGTAAACATAAAAACTTCTGTTGAGTTTTAATACAACAGCCAACAAAGGAACAGCTGGGAGGGAGCGTGTTGTAAGATTTTTATTTAAAATGGGAGAAAAAGAAGCATGTTTGATTCAATAAAGAATGAAAAACTGACAATTTAGGAACTAAAAAGAATTGCTAGAGTAATATTCTAAATAATTTAAAAGGGAAAGGGCTGATAAGACAGTGGAGAAGATGGTTTAAAGAAAACATGGAAAACAGGAATGAAGGTGGAATATATGAACATAAATGATAGCAGATGAGGGTGTGTATGTAGTCCTCTCCTGATTGCTTCAGTTTTCTAAGTAAGATGGTTTGAGAAGAGAGTAGAAGGTGGTTGAAGAAAGGGAAAGAAACCTCTCTAAAACTAAATAATCCAATATAAAACAAGTCAATTTAAATATAGCAATGGTTTCAGGTAATGGCAGATTCCCATAATAATGGAACTATCTACTTGACACAATTCATTATATTTACCTACAGATGTTTAGCACTTAAGTGAATGTTAGGCACATAGCAAGTCCTTAATAAATGCATGCTGAATCAATTAGATAAGTAAACCATCCCCTTACAGAGCAAAAGACTTATTTCTCTACCCAACTTGGCATCATAATTCATAATATGCTCAAGGTTTCAATGAAAGTCTAACTCATAAAGAAAATTTTACTGGTTTAAATGAAAAAGAAACAAAGAATACCTTGACATTGATTCAAACAATACAAAATAAGTTCATTAGAGAATCTCAGTACTGAAAAACTAAACCAGATCAACCCCTCACTTTACAGATGAGGAAAATGAAGCCAAGAGGCTAGCTCCAGGTCAATCTACTATTAAAACAGCTTCAACTGAAGGTACCACAAATTCTATAGAGAGAAAGGCCAAAAAACAAAACAAAACAAAACAAAACAAAAAGCTTACTTTGCCATGTTTTTCCTGCATGGCATTACTTTGGTTGTCTGTTTCTGTCTTCTTGGTATCATCTTTTGGTTGGTCTGCCTTAGCTTTGTTTTCATCAGCAATTAAGTTTTTCTCAGTGGCACTACTTGAATTACACTCCCACTTCACAAACTTCTCTTCTACTATGCCCTTCAGCTGAAAGTCATCCATTCTTTTTGGGTCAAAGCCTTCAATCTATATAAAAAGGCATTCCAAATTGGTAGTGGAAAAATTATTTTTAAGAAAGAAAAGAAGGAAGGAAGGAAGGAAGGAAGGAAGGAAGGAAGGAAGGAAGGAAGGAAGGAAGGAAGGAAGGAGGGAAGGAGGGAAGGAGGGAAGGAGGGAAGGAGGGAAGGAGGGAAGGAGGGAAGGAGGGAAGGAGGGAAGGAGGGAAGGAGGGAAGGAGAAACCAGAATTCCACCTTAAAACGTTTGAGTAAAACAGTCAACAACAGCAAACTATATATACACATGCACATATACATCACAAACTCATGCTTACCCAACTTCCAAGTAAGCAAGGAAGAAGAGGGGGTTTTCTTTGTTGAAGGAAAAACATCACCATTAAAGCAAAGCAGTAAGAAGGGATTCCACCATCAGTTTGGGAGTCAATATAGCACAACTACAAAACCAAAAGGAAAAAAAGACAAGCATTTAGCTTTCTTCAATTTATCACAAAATAGCTTTTTCTTCTGACTTTAATCATTGCTTTAAAAAAAAAAGTCTAAGTAACAATGAAACATAAGGAATAACCTAAAATCTCATAACCCAGCATATATATCACTTATGTTATTTGTTTCCTTTCATTCTTTTTTGAGATGGAGTTTCACTGTATGGGTTTGTTCTAACTTGCAATCATCTTGCCTGACCATTTCAAATAGAGAAATTACAGGTGTACACTGTACATTAAGGAAGAGAAAGCTCTTAAGACATAACAATCTTTTTCAGATGTCAAACACTGCTTAAAATGTAAAATAATTTTAAATTCTTATATTAACTACAAAAAGTGATTCCAAGTCAGATAACATGACTCACATAAATTGATGATAAAACTAAACAGTTTTGTCATCTTAAGAAGTTTTATGTGGAAGCTGGAGAGAAGGTCCTACTCTTACAGAGGACCCAGGTTCAATTCCCAGCATCCACATGGCAAGTAACAACCATGTGTAACTCCAGTTCTAGAGGAAGTCAATGACCTCTTCTGACCTCTGTGGGCACTGCACAATACAAGTATATTTACATGCAGGCAATACACTCATACACATAAGAAATAAAAAAAAAATTTTAAAAGAAGTTTTATGTATAAAACTATTTCCTATTACTAAAATGCAAAGAATACATTATTAACTGCTCAAAAGAATGTCAGAGCCTGACTTCAGGGCTAAGACTTTCAATCTACTCAACATGGCTACTATCACCACCACGGATCTCTGAAATCTATGAGTCTCCTACCACTAAGCTCTGATCTGGCATCCAATCCACAGAGGAACTGAGTCCTTGGGACTTCGGAACTCTTTTTGTCTGGGGTGACTCTTGCCTAACTGGGCATTTTAACACCTAGTAGAGGACCAAAGCTATGTCTAGGGCCCCCCCACTAACTCCCTGCCTAGACACTGAGCCGACGCCCTCACCCTCATCCTCCTGCTACAAGACTAGATTCTGTCAGACCTTATCTAAGAGTGTGTGCTTTCACTACAGGGATAAGTTCCAGTCTACCCATGGCCTAGACGAGCTATTCAGGGCAATCACCGCCCCACAAGTTGTACCTTCAGGGCTGCTGTCCCTCTAGTTAAGAGACGCCACTTCATCAAGACCCTGCTGCACCCAGCAAACCCCATGTGCTGCATCAGACCGCCAGCTTCTCAGTCATACAGTTGGGCCACTAAAGCTCAACACTACCATCAGATCTGGTAGGTTCTTCCTTGTTTGTAACATTCCTTCTCAACCTTCAGCTCCAAGTCATCACCCAGAAACCTTCTACTTTTCCCCTCTGCCTTCTCTGATGCCCCAGAACCTTTGTGACTCAAAGGGACCCCTATACCAGTCTATTGCCCACCCTGGTGAATATACCAGCAGCAGAAGCATCAAGAGCAGCAGCAGCAGTGAGGGTGAGACATGAAGAGGGTCTGACTCACCTGTCTTTGAAGCTAGGTTCCATCATTCTAATTCCTTGTACCTCCAGGCCCCCATCTTCAACTACCTCCCCCCACCCCCTCTCTGTCCAAGAACAAGCTAGAAGCATCTCAAAAGGGAGGCATCTGTGCTGTATGGACCTGTGGGACCCCTAAGTTATCAAGTGATCTCTCTTCCCACATTCCAAGATGCATTAAGAGCTCCCCTGCTGCCAGAAGAGTAGGTCCTCAGTGTATGCTTCTTGTAACTATAATTTGACACCTTTGGGGTAGAGGGCACTGAGCTTCTTCCTTGTCTGACTCTTTGGTTATTTTTGAGACATGATCTCATTATATAGCCCAGACTGACCTTGAACAAGCAATCCTTTAGTTTTTGCCTCAGGTTTCCAAGAGTGAGAGCGAGAGCAAGAGCAAGGGATCAGGAGCAGCAGAACACATCTGTAATTGTAATTCTAGCACCTAGGAGACTGAGTGAGGAGGATCACAAGTTCAAGGCCAACCTGGGCTACATAGCAAGTTAAAAGCTATCCTGAACTAAACAGCTAGGCCCGGTATCAAAAAAAAAACAAAAACAAAAACAAAAACAGCAGCAAGCAGTGGTATGTCCCCATGGGCTTGGGACACAGAGTCCCATATAATCTGATAGACTAAATAAAAAGAGTAAAAAGGGGGCTGGAGAGATGGCACAGCAGTTAGGAGTACTGACTGCTCTTGCAGAGAACCCAAGTTCAATTCCCAGCACCCACATAGCCCCTAGTAACTATCTGCAGCTCCTGTTCCAGGGGAATACAACGCCTTCTTCTGGTTTCCGTGGGCACTGCAGCACACAAGTGCAGTTACACATGCAGGCAATATACTCATGTACATAAAATAAAAGTAATAAAATATTTTTAAGAGGAAAACAACAGCAAAAAAACTGAGTATGATTTATCTTCTTCTGACACAGTTCTTATTGTATTGAATAAAAAAATGCCTGTGAGGTTGCTGGGCATGGTGGTCTTTAATCTTAGCACTTAGGAAATAGAGGCAGGAGGATTGCCCCAAATTTGAGACTACCCTGGTACATAACAAATTCCAGGCAACTCAGCAAGACCCTGTCTCAAAAAAATCAAAAAGGGAGAGAGAGAGAGAGAGAGAGAGAGAGGGAGAGAATATACGCCTTTGAGGGGAAAAAATACTATTTTAGACCTCAAAAATTAGGATATAATTAAGAATTACCTCAACACTATATTCAAAACAGCCTTAACACCATCCAAAAAAAAGGAGATGGCTCAGCAGATAAAAGCACTGCCACACAAGCCTGATGACCTGAGTTTAATCTGCAGAATCAAGGGAAGGAGAGAACAGATTCCCAAGAGTTATCTGTGACCTCTACATACAAACCATGGCACCTAAGCCCCAGCACTCACAAACACATACATCACATCTACACACATAATAAATTAATTTTTCAAATTTAAATAAAGGCTTAGATAGATGAAATACCTTACTTTAAAAAATTCACATAAAGGGGGCTGGAGAGATGGCTCAGCAGTCAAGAGCACAAGCTGCTCTTGCAGAGAATATGGGTTCAATTTCTAGCACCCACATCACAGCTAACAACTGTCTGTATCTCCAGTTCCAGGAGAATATGATGCCTTCTGATTCCACGGGCATTGCACAACACAGGTGTACTTACACTACACACACACTGGCAATACATTCATACACACAGAATAAAAATAATAATTTTTTTAAATCACATAAAGACATAGCAAGAGGGAAAAAGGCAACTAGAGTTGAAACCAGTTTATTTCATTTCATAAAATTGCTTTCCTAGGTACTGTTCAGAATGTGAGATAAGTAAAAGGAGTAAGTCACATACCTCCCAGCCTGGTTTACTGCTCCCAATCACAAAGGTTTTAAAAAATCTCTTTCATGAAAAAACTGGATCATTTATTCAAAAAATATCTGTTGAGTGCCTACTATATACTGACCCAGTAAAAAAAGAAGCACTGGAGCCTAGCAATGAATAAATAAAGCAGATTAAGGAGTTGACAATTTCATGGAACAACACAGATGGCAAACAAACATACATACATGTGCAACAAGTGTTAGGAAAAAATAAAGTAAGATAAAGGTAGGAAGAGCTAAAAGTGATACTTTAGATCGAGTAGTCTAGAAAACTCTGAAAAAGTAAAAATTGAACAAAAATATGGGAAAAAAATAGTGTTCTGGATATCTGGAAAAAGAACACTTTAGATAAAGGGAGGATCACAAAGATGCCCCAATCTTAGATTTTATGAGTGTTCCTTATTTTTCAAAAAGTTAATACTTTGGTAGAGATCAGGAGCAGATCAGGTTTGAGTTCTTCTGAGTTTATCTTCTTCTGACACACTTCTTATTTTATTGAATAAAAAAATGCCTGTGAGGTTGCTGGGCATGGTGGTCTTTAATCTTAGCACTTAGGAAACAGAGGCAGGAGGACTGTTAACCCAAGCATGTGAGCAGCCAAAATTTCCCAGAAAGAATGCCCTAGAGGATTTTGCACTTAAGCTGTTGTTCTATCTCTACTCTCTTTTTTTGTGTAAAACTGAGATTTACTCTTCACTAGTCTAACTGTGTATGGTTGTGGGGACTGACACTAGCAATCTCCACTTCTTCCTACCCAACACAAAAGAAAATTAACACAGGTAACTCAAGTCTTTAGAAACACAAATTCTTTAGCTAATCAGCTGTTACCTAATCAGAAAAATCAGAAATTGCTGTAGGTTATTGATAAGTTAGAGAAAACAGAATAATATTCGCAGAGAAAGACTGAGGGAAAACCATCCACAGAAGAACCTTAACTTACTTACCATATCTTGGAAGCTTACAACTTTTAAATTTATAAGAATGAAAACATTGGCCTAAATATTAAAATATGAAAAGGAGACATTTGGGGCTGAGGAAATGCCTCAACAGGTAAAGCACTCGCTGCCACAGCTAAAGGACTAGAGTTTAAACTCCCCAGAACCCATGTAAACGTCAGCCTCAAGGCAGACACGGAATCCCTAAAGAAAGCTTAATAGTAAGACTAGCAAAAATGAGCTCTGGATGTGCCTGACAGAGTAAGGTGGAAGGACAACTGAGTTAAGAGTCCCAATGTCAACCTTGGGCCTTCATACACGTACATACGTGTGAACATTTCTATAGTATAATAAAATCATAATTAAAAATCTTGAATGTAGACCAGGCATTGTGGCACATCCCTTTAATCTCAGCACTTGGGAGGCAGGCGCATGTGGACTTCTGCAAGATGAAGGAAAACCTAGTCTACACACTGAAGGCCAGGTCAGCTGGGGCTACAGTGAGACCCTGCCTCAAAGACAGACAAACAAAAATCACTTAAATGTAACAGTAAGTCTATACAGTAGTACCCACTATAATAACACAGCTTCCCTTTTTATAACTTCAGTTACCCCCAGTCAACAGTAGTTCTGAGAGCGTAACTTAGTGGGCAGAGTCCTTGCCTAGGTTCATTCCTCAGCTGTCATCTATCAAAAATAAAATATTTTAAAAATAAATGGAAGATTCAGGTAATAATTTTTAAGTTTTAAAGAACTAATGTGTTATGCTGTTATAACTGCTCCATTTTTATTATGTTAACAATCTGAGTCATACATTAAGCTTCATCACAGATATGTGAATATAGGAAAACATAGTATGCATACATAGCTCAGTCTCACTCAAGGTTTCAAGCATTCACTAAGGGCCTATGAAATTTTATTTTCATGTCCATGATGGAATCTGCTGCCCAATTTTCTGTCTGGGGACAATAACTGTTTTCTCTAATTTCTATAATTTATATGTCAATATAAGAAAAGGTTTGATTTATTTTTAAGATAACGGTGTTTTTCTTCTGTTCTACTTACCTTAGCCCAATAGCGAAAGGCTAACACCAAGGGAGTAAAGACTGGTTCCGCTTTGCCAAGAGCAGCGAGTAAGTCAGTAGTGAGACAGGCCATATCATTTCCTGCACTTACTCTACACAGCAAACCACTGTGAATGAGAAAAAAATTCACTGTATTCATACCTTAAAAAGAAGAATACTTCAAATTCTGTGAGTATCCTTTTTGGTCATATTTTAATACCCAAAAGGTCACAGTAAGGGCTAAAGAGATGGTTCTGCCATTAAGAGTGCATAATGCTCTTGCAGAGGATACAGGAGTTTGGCTTCCCACACCCACATGGTGGCTTACAAACATCTATTAACTTCAGCTCCAACAGGATCCAACACTTGTATCCCCTGTAGGTTCCTGTACTCAGGTGTGTATGTACACAAACATACACACATATACAGACACACACTCACAATTAAAAATAACTTTTAAAATAAAATCAGTTTTTTTTAAAAAAACATTTCTTCCATTTATTCACTGTGTATGAACAAGTGTGTGCAATAGTGTGCATGAAGAAGTCAGAGGATGATTTGTGGAAGCTGGTTGTCCCCTTCTACCATGCGGATACTGGTACTGAGTTCAGGTGGTCAGGTATAGACTTTACCCACTTGAGCCATCTGGCCAGTCCATATTTTGGGGGAGTTACAAGGATAGGATCTTGTTACACAGCCCACCAAGCTGGCTTCAGATTCCTTGATGCTTCTAACCATGCCTCCCTAGTGCTAAGACTACAGGCTTGATCCACTCATACACATAAAATAAAATCCAAAAATAAGAAAAAAAGAAAGGGGGAAGGAGAGAACCAACTCCATAAGCTGTCCTCTGATCGCCACACATGTGCCATGGCACATACATAACCACATATACATTATAGACAAAGACATAAATTTGGGGGTTTTTTTTGAGACAGACTCACTATGGAGCCCAACTAGTCTGGAACTCACTATGTAGGCAATCCCAGACTAGCCTAGATCTCAGAGATCTACATTTGCCTCCCAAGTGCTAGGATTAAAGGCATGTACCACCATGCCAGGACTTTTTAAAAAGACTTTATTTTATGTGTATACATGTTTTGCCTACATGTGTATATATGTGCACTATGTGCATGCTTGGTGCCTAGGAGAGTCAGAAGAGGGTGTTAGATTCCTTGGGTTGGAGTTAAAGATTACTATGAGCTGCCATGTGGGTACTGGGAACCAAACCTGGGACCCTTGCAAGAGCAGGAAGTGCTAATCACTGAGCAATCACTCCAGTCCCTACAGCATTTTACTTTAAACACAGCTAACTTCCATTTCTTGTTCATATAAATTTGGTATGTTTGTTATGTTTTAATGAACAACTAGTGCACTCAAATTAGGGTACAGAGACATCTAAAACAATTTTTTCTTTCTTGGAAATGTTCAATACAAAATTTTTTTAACTGTGTAGGAGTATGAATGATTGGACACACATGCACAAACACACGCAAACACACACACACACACACACACACACACACACGCAAACACACACACACACACACACACACACACACACACACACACACACACACACACACACACACTGGCTGGTACATCTGTGTAGGCCAGAGAACAATTCCGTAGAGTTCATTACAGGGGATCAGTTTGTCAGATTTACGTGGCAAGCACCTTACCCACTGAAATATTGAAGGGTGGGAGCTGTGGTTTGTTTTTGTATGTTTGTGTGTGTGCACATACACACACACACACACACACACACACACACACACACACAGCTGTGGTTTGTTTTTGTATGTTTGTGTGTGTGCACATACACACACACACACACACACACACACACACACACACACACACACACACACACAGGCTGGTACATCTGTGTAGGCCAGAGAACAATTCCGTAGAGTTCATTACAGGGGATCAGTTTGTCAGATTTACGTGGCAAGCACCTTACCCACTGAAATATTGAAGGGTGGGAGCTGTGGTTTGTTTTTGTATGTTTGTGTGTGTGCACATATGTGCATAGGTGTGCTTATCCATCAGAGGCCAGAGGCTGATTTTTTAAAATATTATTTTTATTTCTTGTGTATGAGTGTATTGCCTACATATGTGTTAAGTGCACCTGTGTCATGCAATGTCCACGAAAGTTCAGAAAAAGGCATTAAATTCCCCTGTAACTCAAGTTATGGACAGTTCTTAGCCACCACGTAGGTGTTGGGAATCAAACCAGGCTGATCTGGAGTATTGTCCTCTACTGTTCTCCACTTTATTTTCTGAGATAGGGTATTCTCACTGAACCTAATTTGTCAGTCTGGCTAGCTAGCAAGTCCCTATAATCTTCTCCTAGTAGTTGGGTGGTCTAGCTTTTTACATGGGTGCTGGAGATCCAAACTCTTGTGCAGCAAACATTTTATACACTGAGCCATCTCCCCTGCCAAGTTTTATTTTATCTAAATACCTTATTTTCTTCGTTACCAACCTTTTCCGATCTTTGCACACCACAACAGGAACTTTAGCATGAAAATCAGATTCCACATCTACATATAATGCTAGTAAGAGGGGAAAAAAAGTAAGCTAATGTCAACATCTCTAGGTATTCATCATAAACAATCAGTAACAGAACTCTCCTAACAATCACTCTTGTTATTCTGTGAGATAATCCACTCTTCTCATTATGAACATGAACCCAACAGAATCTCTTACCTCTCCTGGTGTCATTTGTTGTATATCACAAACCACAGGGATAGTCTCAAATACTGTCCGAAAATTAGAAGCACCTTAAGAGGAAAGGTCTTAACATCCCTAAAAGTTTGAATATTTCCAAGTAAGTATACAAAGTTGTTAAAACTTCATAGATATATAGCAAATAGGGGATAGCACTTACTTCTGAGGGCTACATTCACAGGAGAACTTATGCACTGCCATGCAAGTAGAACTCTTGTTGGCCTCACTGTCTGTTAGTATTTCTAAAATCTGCCTAATCAAAGCTTCTAAGGAGGAATTAACAGGGGAAAGAATACTTCCATACTGAAAATCTACCACCAAAGTATTTCTTATGCTACAAGTATCTACTTCAGGAGCTAGACAGATGATCCAGTAGGTAAAGGCACTTGCTGTCAAGTCTGATACCCCGAGTTCAAGCTGCAGATCCATGTGATGGAAAAAAAAAAATCAACTTCAACAAGTTGTCCTCTGACTTTCACATGAGTGTCAGCACACACCCACCCACACATATAGGCATAGAAAACAAATTTAATTGTAAAATTAAAAATAAACATCTACTTTAAATACAGACAAATGAATTAACATTTCAATGGAAAAAAAATCTATGAAAATCTGTCAGTAGTATTCAATGGGATGATTAAAAAATATGTACTGGAGAACTGTGTCAGAATTTTCATTAGGCACTGTGAATATGACAGTAACCTAAAATACAAAAAGCTCAATGAGAGGTTTGAAACACAAATCTTATAGATGACAGGTTTCTAGAAGGCATAAAAGAAATCATAATTTTAACATTAGACTAAGTGCTTCCAAACCTATATTTCTTAACATGATCTACTCATGTGGAAAATGCATTTAAAAAATATATGTCTTTAAAAAACAAACCAACAAAAACTCATAAATGAGTTGAGAAAGGAACCAAAGGCGTTTTGAGATGACATTAGAACCAGTGACTGGAGCTAGGTACATAGTTCAGTTTGTATAGCACGCAGAGACACTAGGGTTCAAGCTTCAGAAGGAAGGGAAAAAAAAGCAAATAATAATAATAAAAACAACATGGGGTTAGAGAGATGGCTCAGCAGTTAAGGGCCCTGGCTGCTCTTGTAGAGACCTGGATTCAATTCCCAGCACTATTACAGCAGCTAACAACTGTTTATAATTCCAGTTCCTCTTCTGACCTCCACAGACATTGCACAATATGGGTGTACTTACATGCAGGCAATACACTCATACACATAAAATAAATAATAAAATTTAAAAATTAAAAAAAAGTAACAAAACAAAGAAAAATACTGAAGGAAGAGACCTAAAGAAAGCTTCCTCTCCTAAGCAAAACTAAGGATGCTGCTTTCTTGGGTGGAGTGAGAAGAGTATGCCCATGTTCATGTGTGTACACATGAATGTGGAGACTAGAAGTCAACCTCAAGTGCCCTTTTCATCTTGTTTGTTTGAGACAGGGTCTTTCACTGGGATATGGTGCTTGCTGATCAGGTTAGGCTAGAAGGCCATGGAGCCCCAGGGATCTGCCTATCTGTGCCTCCCAAGTGTTGGGATTACAAGTGTGTGTCACCACGTAAGTCTCTTCATGTGGATGCTGGGGATCCAACTCAGGTTTTCATATTTGCAGGGCAGACAATCACTTTACCAACTAAGTTATCTCTCAGTCCTGCCAGGTACATAAAACTAAAAGCCAGAATCACAAATTAAAAGTAATTAACACTTGCAGCAGAAAAAAGTTAAGAGAAGGTTATTGACTACTGAGCCCTTTTCTAAGCAATGGTTTCAATCTACTTCATCCTCACAACCTACTCATTAAAAATAGTAATAATATTGTCATTTTACAGTCAGAGAACTGAAGTACTGACAGTTAAGATTGTCAAAGAACACATAACCAGGAAGTGACAAAATCAAAATCTGAGCACGGAAAGTATGATCTAGATCCTCAACTACTGAAGCATTTATGGCTGTAAGAAGAGAGACAGGGGTTAGGGCTGGTGTTCAGTCAGAGTACTTGTCTAGGATGCATCAGACCTCGGGGTTAGATCCCTAACACTATTTTTAAAAAGACCAAAAAAAGGAAGAAGAAGAAAGGCAAGCAACCAAGAAAAGCAGTGAACAAAAATTAAGAAACTAGACTAGAGGCTGGAGATCGCTCAGTGGTTAAGAGCACTGGCTGCTCTTGCAAAGGACTCAGGTATATGTCCAGATATAGGGGAAACCAACAATCTCGTCTGATGTCTGGGGGCACTGCACAACACAGATACACTTACATACACGCAGACAATACACTCATAACATAAATAAAAAAATTTTTAAAAACAAGTCTACCCACATGCAAAATAAACGTGATTTTAGAAATTGAAACAGGAAGGAGCAGCAAGATGGCTGAGTGAGTAAAGGTACTTGCTGCCAAGTCTGACAACCTGAGTTCAATCCCTGGAACCCACAAAGTGAAGGGAAAAAATTACTCCCGAAAGTTGTCATAGTGCACATACAAATAAATGTAACTTTTAAAAAATTAAAAGAGGAAGAGAAAGAGGGGAAAAAAAATAAGATTAACAGGTATATGGACTGGGGCTTGGTTTAAGACACCAAAATTCCTTTTTTATTTTACTTAAGAATATTTTTACCTCTATAAATAATCCTGTTTTCTTACAAAAACAGTCCAGACAAGACACATAAGGAAAAGCTCCTAGGTATAATTCAGCTAATGCAATATAAATGACTAATATCACTGTTTCGAGTAGAAAAAAAATTTACTCAATGCAAAAACACATTTTTCGTACATGTCAATGCCTAACTTCACTGTCTTTTTCATAAGATGATAAGTCTTATGATAGGTGATTCTTTTGCATGTCCTCTTATCTGTGACACTTTGTAAGGCACCTGCAACCCAGGATAGTATCATACCTTTTTTTCCTAATCATACATGCATACAACAAAATTTAATTGGTACTGTTAAGAGATAGCAAGAATAAGTAATAAAAGAGAACAATTGTCACATAATAAAAGTTATGCAAATGGGGATTCTCTTGTGTACAAGATACTGCAACAAGGGTCTAATAACCTGGTAACTTGACAGATACTAAGTAATCAATGGATATGGAACTACTATGAAGGGCAATTTATAAATGCTGAGCTGCTTGTTTTTAGAACACTTATGTTTAGATGCAGCAACCACAGGTTAATAGAAACTGCAGAAGGAAAAACTATGGGAAGCAAAACTGAAGACAGGGACTGGGGATGTGGCTCAGTGACAGAATACTCGCCTAGTACAAGGTCCAGGCTTAATAACCAGTACTGAATAAATGAAAGAATGAACTTTTAGATTAAAGAGACTATTGTATTCAAAGCTACTGTGTTTTAAATTACCCAAAATCCTGACATTTTTTAATTATAAATTTTAATATGGTATATCTGAATTAACCAACAGGTAAATTACATTTCCAGATACATCTATTAAATAAATATACATACATATATACCCATCTGTAATATATTAATTTACACATGGTGGCAATTTTCATTTTAATTTGGTTAGCTACTTGTAAACAAACCCAGTACAAATACTTTCAGAAAGACAATATTTTACAAAAGGAGAAAATAAAAAACTCACCACATTTCTTCAAAATTCCAAGCACTTGTATAAGAAGATCTGGATGATTCATCTAAATTTTAAAATTAAACCAAAGCATAATAGAATATTATCAAGAACTAGATTTCATGAAAGAATTAACATTTAAACAAACTTATACTCTGTATTTTAAAAACTGCAATCACAACAGATTTTACTTTTATGTCACAAATCTTGTTCACAGAAGTAGAATGTAAGAAACGAAGCACTAGGCACACTCCTAAAACAATGAATTCTTACACTAACAAACTGTTTTTGAATTTCATAGCAAAACAAATGAACAAACAAGTTTATCATTTGACTGTTAATAGAAATTTAAATGTTAAATTTTCACTGTAACCAAACATTCTTGAACAAAAAAAAAGGAACTCAGTATATAGATCAGACTGCCTTCACAGAAATCTGCCTACCTCTGCCTCCTGAGTGTTGGAATTAAAGGCATGCATCACCACCCATACTGCATTGACTGATCTATTTTTTAAATTTTATTATTATCTGTGTCTGTGGTGCTGGGGACAGGAGCAAGTATGGAGGACAGTGTAGTACTTCATGAAGTCACATCTCTCCTTCCACCTTTATGTGGGTTCCACTCCAGACACTGAACTCAGGTCTCTGGGCTTGTGTGGCAAGGGCTTTAACAGATAAAATGAGATACCCTGCTGGCCCTTGATTGATGATTTTAAATGTTTTGAGTTGTCAATAAATAAACAATGGTAACAGTGCCAAATATTATTGGCATTACTGGTAATGACACTATCTGACTACTAATTATTCAAAGTATTCATCACTCTAGGCTTTTAAAAAATATTTTATTATTTTTATTTTATGTGTATGAGTGTATTGCTTGCATGTGTATAAGTGCACCCATGCTGTGCAATGCCCACTGAGTCACAAGAGGACGTTGAATTCCCCTAGAACTGGAGTTACGGACGGCTCTTAGTCATCATGTGGGTCTTCTGCAAGAGCAGCCAGTGCTCTTAACCACTGAGCCATCTCTCCAGCCCCACTCTAGGCTTTATATAACCTGTGTGTGTTTGTGAGATATTACCATCTCATTTAAAATAAAAATTAGTCCAGGTGTGGCAGCATGTGGCTTTAACCCCAGCATTTAGGAAGCAGAGAAAGGTAGATCACTTTGAGTTCAAGGCTAGCCTGGTCTATGAAGCAAGTTCCAGGCCACCAGCACTACATGGTAAGACCCTGTCTCAAAAAAAGAAAAAAGATAGATAAGATTCCCTGTTTTGGAAATCACAGACAGTATACTTCAGAGGGGTAGAGGAAGGGAGGAGGGACAGAAAGAGAAAGAAAGAAAAAAGTAAAAGATAATATTCCATTTTTGGGAAGTCATAGATAGTACACTTCAATACAACAAGGCCCAGGCACTTAAAAACACCATAATGTGGCCAGCCTGGTGGTGTATGTCTATAATTTCAGCACTCAAAAGTAGACAAGATCAAGGCCAGCCTGGTCTATATACTAAGTTCCAGAGCAGCCAAAGCAACATAATAAGATCCTGTCTCAGAAATAAAAACAAAAACAAAGTTTTAAGCCCTGTTTTGGAAATGAAGAAAGTAACATTCAAAAACGGCAAATAACCTGTATTTTTGCAGTCAAGCTTTGAACCCAGTTGGTTTCAAAACAAATTTCTACTTTTCAATAGTGTTTACCAGAAGCAATAACTATTCAACAAGCTCAAGAACAAGTACTTCATCCTTATATAGATTTATTGTGGGCTGCTTTTTAATCCCACCTATATTTTTAACCCTCCCTATTTGAAACATGTGGGAATTTTCAAAAACATTGCTTAATCTTGATCATAACATCCATAAGCCAAAGTTTATATTCTCCTATTCCTCCTCTACAAAGATAACCCATTAAAATTATTAAATACTTGTTAAGCATTATGGAGGGAATTTTCTTTACTAATTATTTACCTTGGGAGGAAATTTTATGTCTATATTAACATCACTGCTTTTTAGAGCAAACTTTGTTAGAGATGAGCCATACAACCTCAGTGAACATTCTGGAATAAAAGAAAAACACAAAATCATGAAACTACAACTATGAGCACTTTAAAAAACAATATGCGGAGGGTGAAGGGGGACTCGAGAGACAGCTCAGTGGTTAAGAAAGCTTGTTGCTCTTGCAAAGGATCCCGATTGGGTTCCCAATATCTTTATGGCATCTCACAACCATTTCTAATTCTAGTTCCAGGGGATCCAACATCCTCTTCCAGCCTCCATGGGCTCAACACATGTGGTACATACAAACTCATTCAAACACACACACACACACACACATACACATACACACACACACACACACACACACACACACACTTACAAAAAAATCTGAAAAGCTGTATATTACTTCAATTCCATGTCTTTTATATCTAGCATAATGGTTTAGCTACAAAAACAGAGAATGAGAAACTATCCCAAAATTTACTGTTTAAATTTTAATAATTCATTTAGAAACAATGGAGAATGCTTAGCAAATGAACTTATCTAGCTTCACTACTGTGACAAAATGCATTTATTTTAAAATATTTATGAGACAGCACTTTGAGGAAAGGATTAATACAAAAATACAAAGCACAAAGATCTTTCTCAGACTATCAAATTTGTTGTTTCAAAAATAATAAGGCATAATTTCAAAAGACTGCACCAAAGATCAGGTTGAAAATAACACTTGTATTCACTTAGATACCTTCCAAACTTACAAAATATGTTAACAGTCACCTAAATCATTAAAATCATAAGTCACTCCTATTTTGACAATATTGAATTATTATTATTTGCTTATGAATATATGTGGAAGGAGTGTGTATGCAAAGGCCAGAAGAATGTCAGATCCCTGGAGCTGGAGTTATAGTATAGGCAGTCATGAGGTTCCCTGTGAGTATTGGGAACCAAGAGGTCCCATGGAAGTGCTTTTAACCACTGGACTATCCCCTCCAGCCCAATAATGAATTACTTTTATACATAATTTTAATTAGGATTCACTGTATTATTTAGGTAGAAAACATGAGAGAAATGACAGGAAATGAAATTCTTCCATCTTTCCATCTTATTTCTTATGAGTTACACAATAGAACACCTAATTTATCAACTTTCCAAAATCTCTTTGCTGATAAAAAATAAATCTTATTTAAGATGCATTTCCCTAGCTGGATGTGGTGGCACACATCTCTGATCCCAGCACTCAAGGCAGAGAGGCAGGCAGATCTCTGTGAGATCAGGGCCTGGTCTACATAGTGATTTCAGGCCAGCCGGGGTTACAGAGAGACCCTGCGACCAAAAAAAAAAAAAAAAGATTTTTTTTTTCCTAACGCTTAAAAACATATACTAAAGATTAAAATCGTGATATGCACCAAAACATAACATTCTCTAAAGTCCTCACTTAATTTTCCCTACTATCAAGTAATTAACAGTATCACTTATTGACCAGTTACAATGTTTATGCTAAAAATATCATTAAAAAGTTTACAGTCCATTCAGAAATCAACAACATGGAGGAACCAAAGAGGTAACTCAGGATTTAAGAGCAGTTGCTGTTTCAGAGGATGCCATTTTGGTTCCTAGCACCCACATCAGGCAAATCATAATTGCTTCTAACTCCAGCTTCAGGGGATCCAACACCTTCTGTCCTCCAAGGGCATCAACACACAAGTGACATACATACAAATATAAATCTTTAAAAATAAATCAGTGATACTCATAAATTCATAAATATTTGGCTGATAAGAATAGTCTATTTGGCATTTTAAAGATCTTTTTCTTGGGGCTGGAGAAATGTCTCAGGAGTTAAGAGCAATGACGTTCTTACAGAGGACAAAGCACCCACATGGCAGCCTACCATCATCCTTAACTGCAGTTCCATGGAATTTGATGCCCGATGTATGACACAGGGCATTGATATACAAGCAAAAAAAAAAAAAAAACACTTATACACAACAAATAATTTTTTTTTCTCAATTTTCTTTTATTGAAGTATTTTCCTCAAAAAAAAAAGTCAGTGCTGGCCAGGAAGACGGTAAAGGCGCTTACTGACAAGATTCCCCAGAATCCACGTGGTCATGGTAAAAGCGAAAAACCAGTTCCTGTAAGTTGCCCTCTGGCTTCCATATGCACATGACATGCCACATGTGTTCATACATAGGTGTGCACACATGCACACATACACACACACAATAATGTTAAAAAACTCATTCCTATGATGCTCAAAATTATCTACTTTTAAGACAAAAAATGAAGACATTAAGAAATTTACCCTATCTCAAGAAGAAGCAAAGTTTTGTGATACTAAGAATTAAATATGTTCAAATGAGTCTGTACCTGGTAAAAACGTTGTTACAACCTTTGACATTTCCTCCACAATATCCTGGCGGACTCTGAGGTCATCATCTGTTATTCCTTGTTCTTTTGCTAATTCAACAACTGCAATACTTAAAGCAGTCAAGTGAGCAGGGGAAGGAGGTGGAAGAGAACGAAGCTCACTTTCTTCCTGTTTTTCCTGTTAGCATAATATTTTACAACAAACAACAAAGTTTCCATTTTAATGTCCTTGTATTTAAGAAAGAATAGAAATAAATGAACAAATATTCATCTTCTATGCATCAGAAATAAAGACACATATAATAGTAAACAAGAGAGATTTTTGCTTTTAGGACACAGGATTCAAAGAACAAAAAGTTCAGCAGTCGGAGATTACTATTCAGTTTTAAAATCTGCTCTAGTGAAGCTGGGGAGGTGGCACAGTGGTTAAGAGCTCTGGCTGCTCTTCCAGAGGACCTGAGTTCTGTTCCTAGTACCTACACCTTAAGGAGCTGATAATCACTTCAACTCCAGTGATTACCTGGAGTTCTGGGGAGGCGAGGGTAAGGGTTTCAATACCTTCTTCTGGACTCTGCAGGAATCTACACTGTATGTGGCACACTCACACACATACACGTACATTAAAAAATTTATAAAATTTTAAAAACAGCATTTAAAAAATGTTCTCTTTTACGGCCTGGAGATGACTTAGCAGTTAAGAGCACTCGCTGTTCCTGCAGATGACCTGAGTTTGGTTCCCAGCACCCATATGGCAGCTAACAACCACCTGTAACTCCAGTTCAGGAAAACTGATGCCCTTTCCTGACTTCCACAGGCAATGCATGCATAGACACACGTAAATACACAGGCAAACACTCATACACATAAGATAATATCACTCTACTGCACTAATTGTGTAAATTCTGAAATTCTAAATCAAAGCCAACATACAGGTTGAACAACTGGCAGCAAAGACAACTATCTCATGGAGAGTAGGTCATCTACTATATTTAATCAAGGTCCTAAGAAAAGCCCCAAATAAACATACAAAGAACACAGAAAAAAAAAAAAAAGACCTAACTCAGACTTGCTGGGAAGAACAGAAAAGAGGCTATCTCTCAGAGAAAATATCTGAACTGAAACTTAAGAAGTTAAACATTAATATTACAACTTTAAGAAGAAAAAACCAAATAGCTAATATACTAATGAACTTTTGACAGAAAAGGACTCTATTAAAGTCTCTATATATGAGACATTTTAATGAAAGTAACTAAAAATTTGCAAATTCTGAAGTTCAAGGTTTATGAGGCCTTCCACATTTTTTGCACTGGTTCTTTACTTCATCTTACTAGATTCATTCAACTCCTCACATGCCATGTCCATTCTTCTCTGAAGACCTTTATTCATTTTGCGTTTTAATGTTCCATGTTTATTTTTTTCAATTTTTACATTAGTGTTTCAAGGTTCAACTCACATGCCACTTTCCAGAGAAACCTTCCCTGATCTAGACCAAGTAAAATATCCTTGTACATTTCCTTACCACCTCATTTCTCCCTCTAATAAGACTCAATATACATGAACCCTTACTAATTCTTTGAAGCTCTAAGGAACCATAATTATCTTATTCACCACTATCTATATCTAAGAAGCAATACCAGTTGGATGTGTAAGGCAGAATAAGAAGTAAAAAATTATGGGGACATGGGAGAGAAAAAGAACCCCTCATCCCAGTGTTTGGGTAAAGCCTCTCGCTGAAAAGTAAAACTTCCAGCACAATTAATATCTGCTATGAAGTCTTCACAGAGATAATATTCCTTTCATGTATCTATATTTAATGCTAAAATAGTGATGAATCAAGTTTGAGACCTAAATGAGTATGAGCTAGGATATGCCTCATTCCTCTGGAATCTCAAAAAAGACTACTAACTTTGTTTATATCACTGTGTACACTGTTCCCCCATCAACTGTAATTCTATCAGTTCCCCCCCCTCCCAGGAAGTACTCTATAATCACATTTAGACTCTATTAGCAACCCTTTTAAGATATTTTCAAAATCCATGAAAATTCTAAATACAACTATTGTAAAGACAGTCAAGTACTACTCTCTTTTGAAAAGCCCACACCCATATTCTTGGGCATGTCTTATTCCTAAGCACCTTCTTTCTCTTAAACCTTGTGATTAAAATCTTTAATGGGCTGGAGAGACAGTTCAGCAGTTAAGAGCACTGGCTGCTCTTGCAGAGGAGCCAGGTTCAGTTCTCAGTACTCACATGGTGGCTAACAACTCCAGTTCCAGGGATCTGACACCCTCTTCTGGCCTCCATGGGCACTGAACACACAGGTGCACTTACATACATGTAGGCAAATACATACATAAAATAAATAAATCTATTTTTAAAAATGCGTTTTAGGGGGCTAGCAAAATGGCTCATCAGGAAAAGGCATCTGCTACCAAGCCTGACAGCCAAAGTTTGATTACAGAAAACTCATATGATTGAAGAAAAAAACCAACTCCTGCAAGCTGTCCTATGACCTCCACAAATGTGCTGTGGTACGTGCAAAATAATAAAGTAAATGGGAAAATTTTTTCAAAATAAAAATGCCTTTTGGGGCTAGAACTATGGCTCAGTGGGTAAGAAAGAGCACTTAGTGAGCAAACATGAGAATCCAGGTTCAGATCCCAGAACCCACAGGAAAAGCCAGGCAAGGATGAGCACACCTGTAACCCTAGCATTACTGAGGGACAGAGGGAACAAAAGACTGACTGCTAAGACTTGTCAGCCTCCAGTCTAACTACAGGTTCAGTAAGAGATCTTGTCTCACAGGAGTAGAGACTGATAGAGGAGACATCTGAAGTTCTCCTATGGCCTAGGAGAACTTGACACACACACACACACAACACACACACACACACAGAATCCTTTAATAAATTCTCGTTCATGCTGGCTCCTCCTGGAATTCTTTTTGAGTTTAAGCCAAGGATCCAGTTTTACCTGAGTAGAAGTTCCTAAAGGATTAGGGAACTCAGGCTGCTGAAGGCAGCAATATGAACAGTGCCTCCTCCCTACTGCTGCTCACAGACGGACAAACTGTGCCAGACAACTTTAAATTTATGGATCAACATTCTTTAAAATGAGCAAATTGGTCCTGAGAAAGTTCCTGCCTAGCCACTGGAGATAAGGAAATTAATCACAGCTTTCAAAGCTACCACTTCAGTTACACAGTACTCAGAAAATTTGAGGTTCACAAACTCCTAATACAGTTTCATCATTCAGAAAATAAAAAGGTTTTCTTTAAAATAGAACTTACCAAAATATTTTTCTTATGGCGTTTTTCTTTTATATGTTTATGCGCCCCTTGGATGTTTTCAATGTGAATTAAGCAAAGTTTGCATAGATATCGGCAATTGGTATATTCTGGTGATCGCTGAAGAAACAAGTTTAAAATGTACTTTTTCAAGAGGGAAACGAGTAAATTAAAGACTATACAAGTTAACAATACAATTATATAATTGTAACAGACAGAATTAAACACTGAAGGAATCCGCTGCTGTAGCTCAATGGTGCAAACATGCCTCGCATGTGCTAGGGTCAGGCATCCTCAGCATCACAAAAAAGCAAAAGGCAGCACTGAAGGAGTGCGTTTTCATGAGCACCAGCACTTGCACACTAAAGAGAGAGCTGTCTTTTTCCAAAACGTCACCACAGAATATGAAGTTCTTATTTCAAATTATGTCATGAAAATCCTAAATACATTTACTAATAATGTAACTATCATCTCGCTAATATTTAGTCTTATTCCAATGTTGTACTCAAAATAAGTTTAAAACTTAATTAAGTCTTTTTGAATAAAATATACCCTCATTTTGAGAGCTGAAATGAATGGACCATAAATATGAAACACAATTTCAAAAGCTAAGCTCTAAAAATGCTATCAATCACAGTATCATAGAAATAAATTGATAACCTCCTGAGGTAACTACTCCAAAATGAAAAACAACAGTACTTCACTCATTATTTTGCATGTGTATTCTCAAAATAATAAAACAATTACTGAGTGTTTGCTAGACATTATGCTAGGTGTTTTATACATAAACAGTCACTTGAATTCCTCCAGTAAGACAGTAATATTTTCATTTTATAGATGTGAAAACAGAAGTTCCTATAGCTTATAACTTCACATGGACTTGTCAGAACTGAGTGAAAGGTAATGAATTTCAGTTCATGCGTTATCTGTATCCAAAGCCACTCATTTACAATTTAAAAATTACAAAAATACAATGAACAGATGTATCTTAAAGCACTGTCTCTAACCTTTCCTCTGAACCTTCAGCAATGCTTAGCTTTTACTTCAGATAAATCTTCAATATTTAGTGCAACTCTTGAGAAAAAGGTTCTCTTACCTGAGAATATTCTTTAAATAAGAAACCCGCATCAAATTTAGTAGAAGTCCTAGCACAGACTACAAGAAATACACTCCACATTTATAAAGTACTATTAACCCTTTAACAATGTTCTCAGGGTTCTCTATTTCACTGGCAGATTTAAATCTCAAGAATTAAATTTCAACTCAGTGCAGTTATTCCTTTTTTTTCTGAGACAGGGTCTCACTATATAGCCCTAGCTGACTTGAAACTTGCCATGTAGACCAGGCTGGCCTTGAACTCGGAGCCTGCGCCTGCCTCCCAAGTGCTGGGATTAAAACCATGTGCCACCAGACTCAGCCAAGATTTTTTGGTTTTTTTTTTTTTTTTAGTTTTAAAGGACTTGGTATAACACTGAATGAGAAGTCAGAATGTCAAGACACTTCATTTGATTTGAGGAAAGCCTGCTTCTAAGTCTGTATTTATGAAATAATAAAAACTTACTTTACCAGGTAGAAACTGAATTGTAGAAGCAACTAATATTTACTTAGTGCCTACTACACACCAGGTTTTAAACCAAAAATTTCACTTGCTTCATTTCCAGCTAGCCCTACCAGCCATGAGCGTGTGTGTGTATGTGTGTGTGCGTGTGTGTGTGCGTTTGGTTAGCATGGGGCATACATGTGTTTGGGTGTGAGCAGGCCTACTGTATCTGTGGAAGTCAGAGGACAACCTGAGGGGTTAGTCCTCATCTTCCACCTTGTTTGAGACAGGCTCTCTTTTTCACTGCTGTATCTGGTAAGCCAGTCTGGCAGGTGAGTTTCTGGGGATTCTCCAGTTTCCATCGCCCATTTACCACAGGTAGGCTGGGATTATAGACATGGAATACCACATCTGGCTTTATGTGGGTTCTACAGATCTAAATTCCAGTCCTCATGTTTGTGTGGTACAAGCACTTTTAACCACTGAGTCATCTTCCCAGGCCCAGCTAAGCCATATTTTTTACCAGCCTCATTTTACTGATGAAGAAAGTGAGGCATTAAAGGCTAAATAATAAGCACATTAAATGTTACCCACCAGTAAGTGGCAGTACAGATCCAATGACTCTAAAATCCATACTTGGCTAACACGCAAACTATTTCCAAACATAGACCAACTGTTATGCACTAAAATACAACAAAAAAGCTCTCACCAGGATTTCCTTCCTCAATCTAGGTATCTGATTTTTCTAAACTATACTAAATCATACTAGTACTTTCCTTTTTACTGGACATAGGGTCTCACTATATAGCTCTGGCTGGACTGGAGCTTGATGTGTAGACCAGGTTGGCTGAACTCAGAGATCTGTCTGCCTCTGCCTTTCCAGTGCTAGAGTAAAAGGCATGGTTGCACAACTGTGCTGGACTTCCCTTCCTTTCATATTTTTCAAGAACGTCAACCTCATTGTGTACATATTTATAAATATCCAAGTATATATAAATATATTAAGTAGTCTGATTTGTGATTCTTTATTTCCGATACCTAATAGTGCTTTTATTGCTAAGGCTAGGAATGTATTTCTAGGTTCAGAAATTAACATTCAGAAACAGGACAAGAGAAAAATAGTTCCTTACTAATAATATTCAGTAAACACATGAAGAAAAAAAGAAAATAAAAGAAGCCAAACAAATTATACAGTAGTACTTACTAGTTCATTTTCAGCAATCTGAGTGGACTTTTAACTTTTGAGGGGAATTGAACCCAGGACCTTTTACTTCCCTGGCAAATATGTTGCCACTGAGCTATATATCCCCAGCTGAACTTTTAACTTCTAATGGAAGAAACCATGCCATTTTAATACATGCCCAATTGTCTAGTACACTTGCTTGCATGTAACAAGCACTCAGTATTTATTCAATGAAGGAATAAACTGAGAAGTCAACAGAATTTATTTTATAAGGGTCAAAGAAATATTTTAGTAAGCAACTTTTTAATGCTTTGAAAACAGCAAATATTAGCCAGGTACAGTCATTCATACCTGTAACTGCAACATTCAGGAAGCTGAGGCAGAAGCATTGCTACAAGACTTAAGGACAGCCTGAGCTACAGGATGAGACCCTCGTGTCACAAAATGGAAGAAAAGAGGAAGGGAAGGGAAGAAAGAAAAGGGCACAGGGAAAGGAGAAACAGAATGAGAAAGGGAAATCAAAGGCAAGGAACGGAGAGAGGCAAAAAAAAGTAACTATTATGCCAAGGCCATATGGTCTTGTTGGCATCTAGTCAATGTCTGTTATCACAGCATGAAAGTAATCATAAACAGTATGTAAACAAGCAAGCGTAGTGTGTACCAGCAACTGCTTACAAAAAAGAAACTAGGTGTATTTTACCATATTCAAACAAAACAAGGATGTAGACCATAATTTGTTGATCCCTGCAATAAATAAAAGACAACTTACCAATGTGTTTGCCGAACAAGGGGATAGGAGGAGAGAAAAAGGGGAAAATCAAGAAAGATAAATGATACGTCTCATCAATAAAAAAAAAACAAAGTGGGGCTAGAGAGATGGCTCAGAAGGTAAGAGTACCAACTACTCTTGCAGAGGAACTGGGTTCAACTCCCAGGACCCACATGATAGCTAACAACCATCCATAACTTCAATTCCAGGGGATTCAACACCTTCTTTTGACCTTCACAGACACAGGTGCATTTACATACATCCAGGCAATATACTCGTACACATAAAATAAAAATAATAAATAAAAAAAAATTTTTTTTAAAACGAAACAAAGTGCTATGCTCTGAGAAAGTTATAAAGCACACACTTCCCTCTAACCAAAGTATTATAGCATACTTTCTCAAGTCGAAAGATGTGATCTCTTTCTAAGCGCTCTTCTGCTTGTTTCAAGCCTAGCCTCTGCTCAGGTGTCAAGGCAGATTCATCAATCACAGTGGCGTTTTCTAAATAGTCCATCTCTGAAGAATTTTCTTTATTAGATTCATCATTCTTCACTTTATCTACAAAAAGAAACAGTTATCATCATCAAAAATGTTAAATTTTTTTAAATAAAGAAAAATAAAGGGCTGAAGAGATGGCTCAGAGGTCAAGCAGAGGACTGGAGTTGGATTCCCAGCTCCCACACAGCAGCTCACAACCATCCGTAACTCCAGTTCCTGAGGAATTTGACACCCTCTTCTGACCTCCAAAGGCAGTGCATGATACAGGTATACTTACACACATGCAGGCAATATATTCATACACATAAAATAAAAAATATATATACATATATATTTAAAGAATTAAAAAAACAAAGAAACATCCAATTTATGCTCATAGAGAAAAATTATTTCATATTTTATTTGATTGTACAATTTGTTACATATATTTAAAATATAAGATCTATGCAAGGTAGCCTGCTGAGGTAAAGCAGGTAAAGGCTCACAACAAAGTTCAAGTTTCAGGGCCCAAACAGTAAAAGGAGAGCACAGACTCCACAAGTTGTCGCTCTGGCCTTGCACATGCACCATGGCAGGTGCATACCCATATTCATTCATATGCACACAATAAATGAATAAATGTTAAAAATCTTTTTTTTATTTTTTTTATTTTTTTATTTTTTTTGAGACAGGGTTTCCTTGTAGTCCCAGCTGGCCTTGAACTCAGAGATCCACCTGCCTCTGCCTGGGATTAAAGGCATGGGCAGCTACATGTTAATTTTTGAAAAGCAGTACTCATAATCACTCCACTCTTACTTAAAAGTCAACTATACACTTTATAGAGAAATCCAGACATTAAATCTCACCTTTGATTGGCTGGTGTTTTTTGCCTCCAATTCAACCTTTTACTTTTTTTTATTTTGACTGATTTTTACTTTACATATATGAGTATTTTGACTGCATGTATGTAAGTGCACCACATATGTACAATGCCCAAGGAGGCCGGAAGAGGGCCGCAAATCCCTGGAACCGGAGTTATAGATGGTTGTTAGTTACCATGTGGGTGCTGGGAACTGAACCCAGGTCTTCTGCAAGAGCAGCAAGTACTTTTAACCCTGAGTCATCTCTCCAGCACCTAATCTTACCTTTTTTAAAATATTAAAGCTTCTGGGCATAGTAGCACATGCCCTTAATCCCAGCAGAGGCAGAAGGACCTCTGTGAGTTTGAGGCCAACCAAGACTACTACCCAATGAGTTCCTGTCTAAAAAAACAGTAATAATAAAATATTAAAGCATTGGGTTTCTATATAAAGAAGAAATAGTATTACTCTAGAAGTGGCACATTTCTTAAAAAGGAAATATTAGTATTTAGAATTTTAAAAAGCAAACACTTAAAAAAAAGTTATAAAAAGAGTTAGGTAAGATAAATGTTATTGTTTGTCTTGAGACAAGGTCTCGCTAGGTAGCCCTGGCTGGCCTGAACTCAGAGATCCAACTGCATCTGCCTCCCAAACTGCTGGGATTAAAGTCTTGTGCCACTATACCCAGCAAGGTAACTAGGAACAATGTGCAATTATTTCCTAATATTTGGGGATTTAAACAGTTTTAGTAACCATTTTATTATGGAAACATAAAAAAAAAATCTAGATGTAGTTTATAAGAAACAGTAACAAGATAGTATACTAATATGATACTCTTTTATAAATGTATAACTTGTCCTGCATGACTAGGCAACTAACATTAGTAAATCTATAAAGTTGTCATTTCTGATAAAATAGAAAGATTTCTTTTTTTTGACATAGGGTCTTCCTGTACCCCAACTGGCCTAGAATTCGCTATGTAGGTCACACTGGCCTCAATCTCACAGAGAGCCACCTGCCTCTAGGACAAAAAGCAAGTGCTGGAACCTCCAGAGGAGTGCACCACCAAGCCCAGCTTAACATACCAATTTTTAAATGTCAGAAGTAGGGCTGGAGAGTGCTCAGTTCTTAAGAGCATGTACTGCTGCTCTCCAAGAGCCTAATTTAGGTTACCAGTACCCAGAGTGGGCAGCTCAAAACTACCTGAAATTCAGTTCCAAGGGATCCAATGCCCCTGGCCTCCTTAGGCACCTGCAATGATGTACACATACTCCCATACAGGTACATACACATATACATAACTAATAAAATAATTTTTAAATTTATTTTATTTGTATGAGTGTATTGCCTGTGTGTATGTAAGTGTTCTCATATTGTGCACAGCCCATGGAGATCAGAAAAGCACAGATTTTAGCTGCCATGTAGGTGCTGGGAACTGAACCCAGGTTCTCTGCAACAGTGGTCAGCGCTCTTAACTGCTGAGCTACCTCTCCAGTCTCAAAATAAATCTTTTTAAACACAGAAATAAGTAAAATTATTTTCTAGAATCAATATACAAAATAAATAGTAGGCAAAGTATCACAAATCTATTGCACAGAATATTGGAGTTTGATGTTAATACACTCATCAACAAAAAATATGGGCAGTTTCTATCCATACAAAACTTTGCATATGACTGTTCACGTGACCAAGCGTTGCCACTGGAGAGGAGGAAGAGGTAATGAATAGGGATTACTGAAAGGTATGGAGCTTCTTTGAAGAATGATAAAAATACTAAGAAATTAAATAGTAGTGATAACTGTGTGATTCTGTGAATACGCTAAAAACCATCAAACTGTATACTCTAGAAGAATGAATTTTATAGCAAATGCATTATGTCTCAGTAAACATATTAAATAAAGGGTTAAGATTTAAAAATATGACAGTTAGTGATATAAGGAAAGTTGAACAAGTAAAAGGAGGCTCTCAGAGGTGAAAATGATAGTTATTAATTAAGTAAAAGGCCTAAAAAGGCAAAGGAGAGCCAGCAGCAGGATGGCTCACTGGGTAAAAACACTTGTCATCATGCAAGCCTAGAAACCTGAGTTCAATCCTCAAAACCCATGTATAGGTGCAAAGAGGGAACAAAGAGAAAATTGTCTTCTGATCTACACATGTACACACGCGCACACACACACACACACACAAAAACAAACCATGGCATGTCTCCTCCCAACACCATGCACAAACAGACATACGCATATAACAACAAATAAATTTTAAAAGAAAAAGAAAATAAAAGAGGTTAAAATGAGTTACCCACATAGACATCTAGGGGTAAGTATTCAAACTACAGGGAAATGCAAAGACCCCTCCTTGAGTAAAAATGCAAGAAAATTATACAACTAAAGCAGAGCAAGAAAGAAATTAAGAAGTAAATGAATAAGGGCAGAGGAGTGCCACATCATATAGGACCCTACAACTCACTGCAACACTAGTTTTTACTGTAATATGAGCCACTAAATATGAAGAGCAATAACGGGATCTGATCCACTTTAACAGTACCCTTCTAGCTGCTACGATGAAAACACAACAAAACGTGGTATGAGTGAAAATAAAATGATGACTTAAGTATGCTACTCAGACTTGATCCTGAGGAGCAGCAGTAGCGGCTTCCAGCACCTGAAACCTGTTTTAAGTCGTTTGACCCCAGACCTTCTGAATCAAAATTGGAATGAAACCTAAAAGTTTCTACTTTAATGATTCTCAAGAGAATCACATGCATATTCAAGTTTAGCTTTAGTTCTTTCTGGGCAAGATTGGGGGAGGGGGACCGATAGAGGACATTGTTGTTTTGAAACAAGGTCTTACTTTGTAGCCCAGGATGGGTTATAACTATGTGCCAAGCCTGGCCTTGAACTCACAGCAATCCTCCTGTCTCAGTCTCCCAAGTGTTGTGATTCCAGGCATGAGCCACTACACCTAAGCTAAAAGCTCTCTTTTTGGGGGAGGGGAATCTCAGCAAAAAAATTATATATTATATATTTTACATATATATAGTACCTCAACTAAATTATAACAGTATATATCCTAATCAGTCTCTGCTTCCAGTCTTAATCTTACCAAAGAATCCACTGCACTGAAGTGAAAAAGATTTTTAAAAATATAAATAAAACAGAAAACCTCATCATAGAACTACCTTCCATAAATCTCTTGAATGGCTTCTCAAACAAAATGTAATGCTCTAACTCTATCACAAGATTCTTCATTTTCCAAAAGATGCCCTTTCTGAAAGCTACAATTTTCCATTCATTCTCAGTCCTCAAATCTCTACTCTAATCAATACAGAGTCTCATGTAAAATCAGCCTCACACTTCAATCCCGTACTTTCCCAATCCAAAGCCCATATATATCATAATTGAATCATGTACACTCTCAATTTACATTTTCATCACTGAAAATCAGTTATCCCTATCATACCCATCGAAGTAGAAGCTTCCTTGAGGCCTAGGGTGGGGTTTGTTTTCAGTTTTCTATTGTAAACATATAAAAGGCATACAACAGGAACCCAATATACACATAGTTACTGAATAAATGAGAATATATTACCAAGATCATTTTTTAAGACTGTGGAGCTGAGCATACAGGAAAATTAATGTAACCCAAGCACCTCATAGACTGAGTCAGATAGGATTAAGAGTTCAAAGCCAGTCTGTCTTACACAGTTCAAGAAGATAAGTCTGTGATGCACAATGAGACCCTGTCTAATATAAACCTAAATAAACAGTGTATAGGGCTAAAGGTATAGATCAGTGGTAGAACACTTGTCTAGCATGTACAAGGCTAGGATTGATCCCTATTATCAGTAAAGTAAGTAGAGAATGTATATTCACTAACACCTTATCAACAAAATGACCCACCAGATTAAAAAGTACACACCCTTTTTATCCATCATAAATAATAGCGTTTTTACCTGTTTTTTTTTTAGTTTTAGGACAGTTTTAGATTTGAGATATTACTGATGCCCTTTTTATACCTGAAGTAGCTAAACCAGGGATAGCTGAAGAACATTAAAACAGGAAAATTCCGCCCCCAAAAATGCGACTTGTGGATTACTCTAATGTATGTTTGTACTTACTCAAATCATCTGACGTATCTTCAATTCCTGAAGCACTATCATCAGAATCACCAATATTATCTGTGCATGCTTGCTGTTTCTGAGATCGTGGTAAGTTTTCCAGAGATTTTTCACCCTGTACAGTTTCACTATCCATTCTGTCCACAGAATTAGAGGGGCTTGGATGTTTTTTCCCAATCTGTTGTAATTCTGTCTGTTTCAAGTTTTCTTTCAACAATAAGCTGGGTGCCTTTTCTGGTTCTGAAGGTGAGCTGGGGAGCTTTTCTGACTTCATCTGAGAAGTAGGTGCCTTTTCTTCCTTCCTCTGTGCATTAAGTGTTTTTTCTGCTGCTGCTGCTGCTGCTGCTGAACAGGATATTTTTTCTCCCTTCGCTAGTAAATTAGGTGACTTTGGTAATTTTTCTGTATTTGTCTGTAAACTAGGTACCTTTTCTAATTTTGCCTGTGAGGAAGTTGCCTTTTGGACTTTCACAGGTGAGTTTGTTAACTTTTTTGTTTTGCAATGACTTTGATCTCGAAGTACTAACCCCAAATCTTTAGGGCCTGGAACACTGGCAGCATTTATTTTACATGATTTAACTTCTGTTTTTTCTATACAAATATCATTTTGCTTGGTTTTTTTACTACTACTCCTATTCAGAGAGCTGGTCCCAATTTCTATCATGGACTTGTCATTTCTTGGCTTCAGGGTCTGATTAGTTATAATTTTAACTGCTTTGCTTTCTTCACAAATAGCGTTCTTCTTTGGTTCATGATTTTCGCTTTTAGAAGTCTTGGGTTCTTCCATTATTTGAAAATCTGGTTCTTCCCAATTGTGATATTGTAAAATGGCAGATCTCAAGCGAGTTTGAACTGCTCCAAATCTAGTTTAGGCAAGCAAACTAAGGGGTTAAAAAATAGAAACAAAAATCTGTTATTTAAAATGCAAAAGCATTTTAATGGTTAGGCATTTTTTTTAAATATGTCCTCAAAACTAAAGAAGTACTCTTCAAAAAACTCCAGAAAGCTCTATGAAAAAGAGCTTTTTAAAAGCACATTAAGTAAATACATTAAGCACATTAAGTCAGATGATCACTGAAGAAATTCTAACATACTTATTAGCAATATGGCAACCAAACAGGTTTTGTTTTTGTTTTTGTTTTATTTTTAAACAGTCAAGCATGATAGTAAATGCCTTAAATTCCAGCACTCAGAAGCAGAGGCAGGCAGAAGTCTGTGTGTTTCAGGTCAGCCTAGTTCCAGTCTAGCCAGGGCCACATAGTAAGACTGTCTCAAAAAAAAAATTATTTTAGGGGCTGGAGAGATAGCTCAGCTGTTAAGAGAGCATACTGATCTTAGAGTTCACCCCATGTGGGCTGACTCACAAATGCTTATAACTCGAGCTCCAAGGAAGTCAAAAGCCCCTCTATGGGCACCTGTACTCCCATGCACATACCTACACACAGACACACATATCCATAATTAAAATAACAAAAATAAGTCTTCTTTAAAAGTATTTTATTATTATTTTATGTATATGAGTGTATTGCCTGCATGTGTATAAGTACACATGTCGTGCAATAACCTCAGAGGTCAGAAGAGGGTGTTGGATCCCCTGGAACTGGAGTTACAACATTTGTTAGCTGCCATGTGGATGCTGGGAATCAAACCCAGGTCCTCTGCAAGAGCAGCCAGTGCTCTTAATTGAGCCATCTCTCCGGTCCCAAATATGTCTTTTTAAAAGTATTTTATGAGTGTACCCACCATTAATTCTAGCACTTGGGAGGCAGAGGCAGGCACATCTCTGAGAGACAGAGGCCAGCCTGGTCTACATATAGTGAATTCCAGGACAGCTGGGGCAATAGGGAGATGATCTCAAAAGAACCCAAAGAAAATCCCAAAAGTTATTTTGTATTACCTTATAACAAGTTCCACTAATTTCCACTAAACAAAATCTAAAATAATGTACCACATTAATATAAAAAGAAATGGAAAAGAGAAAACAAGAGTTTCAATCTATATGCACTATACGGAAACAGCTACAGAATGTTAAGATCTTGCCCAAATGGATTTCCTACTAAACATACTTGTTTATAACACAACCTACTTCAAACTTGATTCTCTAAACATGAAAACAGATTTCCCACCTCATTTCAAATAATTCTAAATAAATTTTTATACTTTGCCATATAGTTTCTAAAATACACAGAATAAACATTCCCTTGGGAGATAATAGTGTTAGTATACAGTCATCAATTGTAATAAATGTATCTATCACTCCCACATGTTGGTAGTGGGAGAGGCTATGTGCATGTGAGGCCAAGGAATATACGGGAACTTTACTTTCTGCTCAATTTTGCTGTGAACCCAAAAGATAGTGACAGTGAGAAAGAACACAAAAATCAATCAGTCTATTTTTCTCTAATATATGGTAATAGGAACAATTAGATTAATAAACATTAAATCTACAACACAAACTATACATGCAGTAAAATTACAGTAACCCTGTTAAATTATTTCTCTATTAGAAATATCTTGTAATTATAAAAATCAGGGTTTTCTTTAAACTACTCACCTTGCCCAATTTGCCTTAAATATAGACACATATGTCTAGGTAAAGACTAACATACAAATTCAAAACCAGAGTCCTCTACCAATAAAAACAAGTTCCATGAAATTAAAGTGTAGCACCTTTGATTTTTACTAGGAAATATTACTAAATTATAAAAGTGGGCATGCATCTCTAATCATATGCACAGAAACAGGCATCCTATAGCACGGACATAGTATCTAAAACATAAAACTCAGAACAAGAGTCAGTTTATTTGCAACTGTGTACATGTCAATCAAAAGAAGAAAGAAGAAAGAAAGAAAGAAAGAAAGAAAGAAAGAAAGAAAGAAAGAAAGAAAGAAAGAGAAAAGAAAAGAAAAGAACAAAAGAAGAAAAATAGCAGTAGTAGTCGTAGTCGTTCGAGGACAACAACCTGGTCTACATAGCAAGTTTAGATCAGCTAGGGTTACACAGTGAGACAGGGCTTTAAAAAATCCCAATACACATGAAAAAATGAAAGATGTTAACAAGAAACAAAGCTGAGTGTGGTGGTATATACCACACTGAGTGAGGTGGTGGATTGGGAGTTCAAGGTCATCTCTAACTGTCCAAGGTCAGCCTGATCTAAACATCTCAACTACTGGCTCAAAATAAACTTTTACAGAAACACCATTCTTCTACACAAAAAAAAGCCTCCAAACTACCAATGTATTTAACATAGGTAAGGGCTAATATGGAATTCAAAACTCAAAAAAAATTAAAACTGCCAAGATTTCATTTCATACATAATTTGATGCCAAAAAACAAAAGTGCACTTTAACTGTTAAGAGGCGGGCTGGGTATCGTATGTTACCTCGGATAGTAGACTGCTTTTCTAGCGTTCATGAAGCCCTGCATACAATCCCCAGCATCAACAGGGTGGTGCTCCCTGTAATCCCAGAACTCAAGAGGTTGGCATCAAGTCCTAATCCACAGTGAGTTCAAAGCCTGCCTGAGCTCCATAAGGCCCTATACCTCTTAAATAAAATAATTAATAAAGAAATGAAGCATGTGCACATTCCTTCAGTCCCAGCATTTGGGAGGCAGAGGCAAGTAGGTCTCTGTAAGATGAAGGCCAGGCTGGTCTATACAGCAACTTCCAGGTCAGCTGGGGATAGAGATAGATCCTGTATCCTAAAAGAACCAAAAGAATAAAGATATAACTAAATTAAATTAATAGGAACCTAAGTTAAATCAAACTACACTTATTTTTTAATCTCTCTCATCTTTCCTTGTAAGAGTAAAAAAAGTTTTATTGCCACAAAAAATTGCTATAATTCTAGAACAAAATTACTATTTTTATTTTGTTCTTTGAAGCTGTTAAAGGATATAAACTTTTCCTCACTCTTTCCACCACAAATAGAGTTTTCTCCTGAGGACAGGGTGTTTGGAATATAAGGTTCAATGTCTCTCATTATTTTCTTCCTTTCTTGCAAAATTGTTTCAATCAACTGAAAATATCTGATCTAATTTTTGGTTACGTTTTTAGAATGTAGTAAATGAATACTAAATAATATTCTACCCTTAGCCCAATTATACTTCTATTATCAAAAAATGTCAAGAATTTTTAATGACTCACTAAGTAAACCGGGCTGGCATAGAATTTGCTATGTAGAGCAGGCTGGCCTCCAACTCAAAGACTTCTGCCTGCCTCTGCCTCTATTAGGATTAAAGGCATGTGCCAACACATCAAGCTAATGACTTTCTTTAAAGAGCTTGAGCCCCCATCTTCCTGATTTAGAACTAGGCCTCTTTGTAAGAGAGCTCCCCATACACTGATAAGTGTATCTCTCACCATTCATCAAAGAAGTTTCTTTTTGTAATTGGAGACTACTACAAAGTTCCACAATTGGCAAAAAATAAGTGTCTGTGAGGTGCCCAGGCCTAACTGAGACATCTACAATGTGATTTCTATAACTAAGACTCGGGGAAACTTGTGTAACAGGGGATGGAAAGAATATTAGTGCATCTCTCAACATTCACCAGCAAAGGTTCCTTATGTAACTGATGGAGATTAATCCAGAAAGCCACAACTGGCCAAAATCTCTGCCACCCAAGGCTCAAGGACCATTACAAATCAGTGGGCAGAAAGATTGTAAGAGCCAGAGGTGGTGGCTAACCACAAGAAAGAATTTTCCAGACAAATGGGAAGCTATTCATATGAACTTACAGCAATAGTAACAGCATATACAAAACCCAAGCAAGATCAAGTCAGACAAAATCCCAGCACAGAGGTGATGATCGGATAAGAAGTTCCAACCTTAGCTCAGGACAACTGATAATTACTGGGAAAGGGAGTTTGTTTTCTTCAAGTATATGACACTAGATTGGGTAACCGGGATCCAAGTGGATGGACACATACCTACAGACATCTGGGGACAAAAATTTGGCTTAACAGACTTTAATATATATTATGGTGTACATTAAAACCAGTGGGGTGTATAAAAGGGGTACAGCAGAGGGGATCTAAATATGACCGAATATATGAAACTCACAAAAATGCCAATTAAAAAATTCAAAAAATAAAAAAATATGAGGGTCAGTAAGATGGCTCAAGCATTTGCCACCATGCCTAAAGACCTAAATTCAATCCCCTGTGTACTCACATGGCAGAAGGAGAAAACAGACTCCCAAAAGTTGTCCTCTGAACTCCACATGTACACTGTGGCATGCATGCCACACACAAAACAAACAAACATACAAACAAATGAAGCACTGATTTTTCCTGGGCATGGTGGCACATGCCTTTAATCCCAGCATTCAAGGGGTAAAGGCACGCAGATGTAAGTCTGAGGCCTGACCTTGTCTCAAAAAAGAAAAAGAAACTAAAAGTTTGAATAATACAGAAGATTAACAACAGTATTTAAAATACACTTCATTTCGTTTTTAAATAAATAAGACATCAGTCTGTTTCTAATAGGTTTTAATATTGCTGCAATCCACATTATCATCTTGCACAATGTGAGATACTTAGAATAATTTGCAATTAAAAAAGTATTTTGGAGCTGGGGCTGGTTAGAGATAGCTCAATGGGTAAAGTGCTTGCCACACAAGCCTGAGGACCTGAGTTTGGATTCTCAGAATCCACATAAGCTGGACATGGCAGCTCATGTCTACAATCAAAATATTTCTACAGGGAGATAGGCGAAAGTCCCCAGAAGCTCCGGGGTCAGTTAGCCTGGCAGAGGCAGCATCAAATTACAAGACCCTGTTTCAAACAAGGGGGAAGGAAGAACCAACACTTCTGGATTGTCCTCTGACTTCTACTTCCTCACAATGGAAAGTACACCTGCACGCGCACGCGTGTGCACAAATATAAATAAACAAAATCCCCAGACTAATATTTTCACATACCTTGTTTCCAGCTTCCAACTTTAGTAGAAATCGTTTCAAAGAAGTTTGATACCTTTTCATAATTTTCCATGTTCAATTAACCAACTGATTCTGGAGTAGAACTATCTAGTACATTAGTAATGTACACTTCTGGGTGTATCTGCAAGAGTTTATTTAGTGAGGATTAACTAAGGCATGGAAGAATCCCCTGAATGGGTGACACCACCCAACAGGCTGGGGATCCAGATAAAGTAAGAGGAGACAGATCCTAGCATTGCATCAATCTCTCACCCTACCTTTTCTCCTTCCCTCTGCCATCTCCCTTCCCTTTCCTCTTCTTTCCAGGACTTCTACCTCTTCCTTCTTGGCTGCTCAATGAGCTTCTTGGTCTATTTTGGCACACCCTCTCCATCACTATGGACTGAAACCCCAGAAATGAAAACCGAAATAAGCTTCTTCTCCCCTGAAGTTACACAGTGTTCACAGTGATTTTTAAAAAATCTTATATAGCTGGAATTGTTGCATAATTAATAGAAAAGCTACTCACAGCAACAGTTACTATTTAAGTACCCTTTCTATGGGACAGAAGAGAAACTATGGTATAATTACAAAAGGTTATCAGAAGCTTCTCTTGCTTTTAAAAAGAAAAACATAAAAGACTAATTTCAGGTATGATTTCCAAACAATCCGATAAGTGAGGTCAACCACCCACTTATCCTAAACAAGAAGACAATAACCTGTTTGAGTTATTTATAAATTATTGTAAATTGAGTAGCTGAACCAGCTATCTTTAGGCTCTACTATAACTGAAAAAGAACTTATGATTCTTTGCAAATCTTAAATCAGAGTGATGCCTAATGTTATATAGACTCTGGTAATTTTACAAATTAAAGAAATGTGCCAGGGACCCCCTAGATTTCAGGAATTGGATCTTTTATTCTCTCTGTGATGGGGATTGGGGGGAAGCTTGCAAAACAAAAAGAGTTTTGGCTGGACTGGTAGAACACACTGTAATACCAGAAGCTGGAAGACTAAGACAGGAAAATCACAAGTTCAAAGCCAGTCTGGGCTACACAGTAAGACCCAGAGGGTATTGAACTCCTGCCCTCAGCCTTTCTAAAGTACTGGCATAATGTGTGTGTGAATGCACACTTAGCATATTTTAAAGGTCATAAACCATTTAATAATGATAACCTGGTACAAATGATTGTTTTCACATTCAATGTTAGCACTAAGATTGGTTTCAAGATTAAAATAATAACTCAATAATTCTCAAAGTTTAGTATTCATTAGAATCACCTAGAGAGCCCAACCTAACCCGCCTCAGAGTTTCTACTTCAGTACACCTGGAACAGGGTCTGAGAATTTGCATTTTTAACTTAAAGTTCTCAAGTGGTACCGATGTGGCTGGACTGAGGGTTCTTTTTCCAAGATTTTATTTTTTTTATTATTTTTATTTTATGTGTATAAGTGTATTGCCTGCATGTATGCTAAGTGCACCTGTGTCATACAATGACTGCACCAGGCCCTCTGCAAAAGCAACCAATGCTCTTAACCTCTAAACCATCTCTCCAGCCCAGATTTTATTTATTTTTATTTTATGTGTACGAACATTTTGCCTGTGTGTATGTAAGTGTACCATGTGTATGCCTGGTACCTGTGGAGTCCAGAAGGCGGCATTGTGTCCCCTGGAACTGAAGTTATGGATGGGTGTTAGCCACTCTGTGGGTGCTGGGAACTGAACTCAAGTCCTGAACAGTCAGTGCTCTTAACCAACCACTGAATCATCTCTTCATCCCTGGACTGCTGGTTCAACACTTGAAGAACCACTGTTCTAAGTAGTCCTAAAAGTAGAAGTGAAGGTAAATGGTGCTCTTCTCTACAGGTTTAACATAGTGAAGAATCTGATTCACATCAGTCTACTTCACAATGAAAGAAACCATTACTGGTTTTCTTTGCCACTACATTGTCAGTACCTATTACAGTAACAAGTGCACAGTAGGCACTCAATAAATTTTTTAAATGGATTCATGAAAATTAGATTGAATTACTAACTCTTCATATATTAAAATCCAAAATTATTCAAAGCACATGTAATTGCATCGCACTTTTTATGTAATATACACTGTAACTACAAATGTTTCTGACAATACCTTCCTTAATCTATTCTTCTAGTCTCTCATCCAGGGTGAATTCAGGTACGTATGCCCCTTTATATGAACTCTGTTTTTACCTTAAAGCTATGTTTTAAGAGAGGTGTGGTAGTGCACATTTTAATCCTGGCACTCCAGAGGCAGAGGCAGGGATCTCTTTAGGATGCCAGCCTGGTCTACAGAGAGTTCCAGTCAGTTGGAGCTACAGGGAAACCCTGTCTCAAACAAAAAAAGGTAACAAAATACTTGTACTAAACGCTTTTTTAAAAAAAAACCTGTCATTTCCTATTTTCATTTTTTTTTAAATCTGCTTTGTTATGAAACAAATAGTTCATGTTGTTATAGTTTTTCATATTTTAAAAGAGGATCTTGTCACACAGGCTAGACAAGAACTTACTACATAGCCCAGGTTAGCCTTAAACTCCCAATCCTACATAGCCTTCAGAATGTTAGGATTATTAGAATGCACTACCACACCCAACTTAAATAAATACATTATATATTGTTCAAAAAATCAATAGGATGCTAGAGAGATGGTTCAGTAGCTAAGAGCACCGTTGCTCTAGGAGAGGACCCAACCTGGGTTCACTTCCTAGCACCCGAAGATTGGCTAACAATCACCTGTAACTCCAGTTCCCAGGGATCCATCACCCTCTTCTGGCCGCCTCAGGCACTCAGGCACAAGGTGCACATACACACATACATGTAGGCACAGCATTATGTGTTTGAGCGCATGTATATACTGCACCCATACTGTGCAATGCCCACAGAGGTCAGAAGAGGGCATTGGATCCCCTGGAACTTGAGTTACAGATGATTGTTAAGCCATCGTATGGATGCTGGGAAGCAAAATCCTGTCCCCTGCAAGAGCAGTCAGTGCTCTTAACTGCTGAGCCATCTCTCAAGTTCCAGGATCTTTTTTTTTTTTTTTTTTTCAGTCTACAAGGAAGTAGTAGAAGTAACAGAAGTCTCCTATTCGCTCTGAATTTCTTTCCTAAGAAGCAACTGCTTTCAACTGTTTTCTTCTTTTTGGATTTATCAGCATATTCAACATAACATGCTTAAGATGACAAATAAAAGCTTGAAAACTTTATTACTAGTAAATCTGCTGTCACAGTTATCTTTGTCAACTTGACACATCTGAAAAGTGGGAATCTCAACTGAGAAACTTCCTCCATAAGATTGCCTTTGGCCACAGTTTATGAGGCATTTCTTAACTGCTAACTGAAGTAGGATAGGAGGATATAGCCCACTGTGAGTGGTACAATACCTGGGCAGGTAGGCCTGTGCTGTTTAAGAAAGGTAACTGAGGGCCCAACATGGTGACACACGACTTTAATCCCAGCACTCAGGAGGCAGAGGCAGAGGCAGGTGGATCTCTGTGAGTTCAAGCCTGGTCTACATAGTTTCAGGCCAGCTGGGGCTACAAGGAGAACCTGTCTCAAAAAATAATAATAATAATAATAGTGACTCAAATCCATAAAAAGAAATTAAAACACACTATAGATATAACCACACAGGTAAAAATTAAAGCCATTATTATTGTACTAACTTGTTTCCTTTTACATGATAAAAAGACAAATACTGGGGATAGAGAGAAATGGCTCAGTGAGCAAGAGAAATTGCTGTGAAAAAGCACAAGCTTAAATTCCCAGCCCCTATATAAAGATAGCCAGGGAGATAGCTCAGCAGGTAAAAGCACTTGCTGCTCAAGTAAAGGTGGAAAGCAAGAGTCTACTCCACAAGGCTGTCTTCTCAAAACATATGCTCCATGGTACACATGCCCACACACACACACCATGTACGTACAAAAAAAAAATTGATGTTTAATAAAAGCTGGTGTGAGTACTCCTGTAAACCCAGCACTGTGGAGGGCAGACAGGATAGCTAGAGCTTGCTGGCTACCAGCCCACCTCCTGGTACAGTGAAGGACGCTGCCCCTAAGGAGTAAGATGGAGCATGATAGTGAGACACCTGACATACTCCACATATGCACCTATACACACACACACACTCACATATACCATACACATATGACAACATATAAAAATTATAAGCCTATGTTAGTAGACACAATACATTAAAGTGTATAGTAATTTCAGTCAATAGCAGTCCATATTTATAGCAGTAGTCCCTTGGGACTGTGTTAATCTATGGGCCCATCTACATTTCATTATGCATAATGGAAGGAGCCTATGAGGATTCACCCCTCCCTGAGGGACTATTGGAAATAAATAGGTGCTAGGGGGAAGAGGAGTGCTCATATTTTTCAGTGGTGTAGTCACTGGTAAACTGCCCATGTTCCAGTCAGTGACTTCCCACCTATGCTTATGTAGGCAATTCTAATTAAATTCAGTGGGTCACCCACACACAAAAAAAACACACCAAGTGGCCAGATGTAGTGGCCACATGCATCACTCAGGAGACAGAGACAGGTAGAAGTCTGTGAAACTGAGGCCAGCCTGGTCTACATAGCAAGTTCCAGGTCAGTTGCAGCTACAAAGAAATCCAGTCTCAAAAAAATAAATAAATAATAATAATAATGATTATGATGATGGGGGGAGGGGAGAGACTGGCAAATTGACTAAAAAGAACAAATGACTATCATCAACCTATAAGGTGTACTTTAGATATAAAAAGGTAAAGAAGCTAAAAGTAAAGGAAAATAATGCATGCAAACAGTAACGAAGAGAAAGCTGGGGTGGTTATTTTTTTTAATAAAATACACTAAATCAAAAAGGTGATAAGAAACCAAGAAAGGTAAAATATACTAATGAAGTATCCAATCCATTCAAGACATATAACAAATAGATGCATCAAACAAAAGAGCCTCTGGAACATGAAGCAGAAATAAACAGGACTGAAAAGAGAAACAGTGGTACTCGGAAACCTCAATAACACAACTGCAACAGTGGACAGATCAACCAAAGAGAACAGTAAGGAAACAGGACTTGAGCAACATTAAATACCAATTAGACCTAATAACAGTAGAATACAGCCACTCTATCCACAATGGACAGACTGGGAAAAAAAAAAATGCTCCTGTTCTGACCACTGAAAAGAAAAAGAGAAAAAAAACTAATCAAGGAATGCTATCTCTTTCTTAGTCCCATCATTTCCCTGAATTAACCGATCACTTGTGCTAAAAATGATAACTGGCTCTGTCAACAATCAGCCACAGAAGGAGGAGAGGTTTATGAGGCCCTACCCTTTACTGATGAACTATTAGCTATGGATATGACTCTAGGAGAAGAAATCCTCTCCAGTTGTGTATTCACTGCTGAGCCCAAACTCACTGTCACACAGATGGCCCTGGTTAAACACAATGGATCACAAAACAAAATGAAGAGACATGAAGATGAGCAAGAGATTCATGGGGAGGAAGAAGAGGGACAGGGAAGATGGGAGAAAAGGGGTGAGAGTGGTCAGCATGTAGTAGGTACACATGTGAAACAAAGAACTAATTTTTTTTAAATTATGACATTAAAGGGAAAGATGGCAACTCAAGTCTTTTCCTCTTGGCTCTGCCTTCGACACCAAGAAATCAAAGGTAGTGTTGTTAGAACGTGCAAGTATCAACAAGTGACGTAAGAGGGGCTAGAGAGATGGCTCAGCAGTTAAGAGCACTGATTGCTCTTGCAGAGGACCTAGGTTCAGTTCCCAGCACCCACATGGCAGCTAACAACATCCTTAAAACCAGTTCAAGGAGATCTGACACCTCTTCTGACCTCTGTGGGCATTGCATGACACAGGTGCACTTACATACATACAGGCAATACACTCATAAACAAAATAAAAATAAATATTTTTTAAAGTAAAGTTTTACATAGCATTTCTACTGTTAAGAATGAAATATAGATGTGTATATACAAGCTATGAAAGATCAGCAATTCTGCATTTGCATTTAAAGCTGGCATTGCACAATGTAAAGATGAAAAGAAAATGCATGTTTAATAATATTTTAAATGAGTTGCTGTTTGCAACAAGATCTCATGAAGCTCAGGCTGGCCTCTAACTCACTATGTAGTGCCAATGATGGTCTAACTCTTGATCCTTCTTTCTCTGCTGGATAAAACTGTTATTGATATAGAATGATATTAAAAGTAAAATTGCAAACATGGTAAGTCAAGAGAAAGAGACACAAGAAAGGGTAAGTTTTATATTATAGTAGCTTTAAGGACACTTATTCCTACTTTTTATTTTTATTTTTTATTTTTAAAGATTTATTTATTTTTATGTGTTGAAATGTTTGCCTTAGTTCATGTACGTGCACCATGTTATGTATGTGCACCATGCCTGGGGGTTCATGAACATCAGAAGAGGATGCCGGATCCTCTGGAACTGAACTTACACATGGGCATGAGCTGCCCACCGAATGGAACTGAACTCAGGTCTTCTGTAATAGCAGCAAGTGTTCTTAATCACTGAACCATCTCTCCAGCTCATAGTCCCAAATAATAAGTTCTACATTTTCACTTGTATTGAGCCCTACAAATTACATAGCATTTCTTTCAGGTAAACAAATATAAAATAAATCTGGAATGAAATATAATAAACATTGTTTGCAAACATTCAGATAAGACAGGGGTACAGCGTGCTGGGGACATGACTCAGTGGATTTCTTGCAAAAACATGAAGGCATGAGTTCAGATCCTAAACACATATAAAAGCCTGACCTGGTGTACATCTGTAACCCCAGCAGTGGGTGAGGAAGGCAGGTAAGAGACAGGCAGATCCCATAAGCTTGCTAACTAGCCAATCTAGACTGCCTTAGGGAAGGAGTTATGAGTTAGGAACTGTTGTCAAAAAACAAAACAAATTCATTATATAATCACATTTCTGCACTGTCAGTGGAAATGTACAAATAATTAAGCCACTTTGAGTTTTCTTAAATTTATTTTATGTGTAAGTATTTTGTTCATATAAGTACACCACATACATACAGTGCCTGAAAGGCCAGAAGAGGGAGTCAAGATTCCCTGGAACTGAAGTTACAGATAGTTGTTAACCTCCAAATGGTGCTAGGAACCAAACCGGGGTTCTCTGCATAAGTAAGCAGCAAGAGCTCTTAGTTGCGATACCATTTCTCCAGCCCAAAGCTATTATGGTTTTTCGTTGCTGTTGTTTATGTGTATGAGTACACTGCCTGCATGAATGTAAGTGCACCCATTTCATGCAATGCTCAAAGAGAACAGAAGAGGATGTCGGGATTCCCTGGAGCTGGAGTTACAGAGAACTAAGCTGTTAGCTACCATGTGGGTGCTGGGATGTGAACCCAGGTCTTCTGCAAGAGCAGCCAGGCCTCTTAACTGCTGGGTCATCTCTCTCAGTCCTATTATCATGGTTTTACAGAGGTTCCTCAAAAAAATAAAAAGTAAAAATAAAATCAGGATTACCTATGCTACAAAATTTGGGTCTTGTTTTTTGTTGTTGTTGTTGTTTTGGTTTTGTTGACAGGGTCTCTAGTCTCAGCCCACCTGGAACTCACTGTGTGGACCAGGCTGGCCTCAATCTCACAGAGATCTGCCTGCCTCTGCCTCCTAAGGGCTGGGATTAAAGGCATGTGCTACCATGCTCAGCAATTATTTGGATCTTAGGTGTCCTCAAAGGTCCAAACTTAGTCCCCAGTAATGAAGATAGTGGAAAGTTTTAAGCACAGGGCTGCTGGGATGGCTCAGCAGGTAAATGATGACCCTAGTTCAATTTTTGGACCCCACATGGTGGTACAAGAGAAAGGACTCCTGAAAATTGTCCTCTGACTTCTATATACATATTCATTTTCATTGTCTCTCTCTCTCCCTCTCTCTCTCTCTCGTGCACATGCACACACACACACAAGCACACATACACAGAGTAAATAAATGCAATTTTCAAAATACATGGAAAAGAAAGTCTACTCATTAGAGACATAACATCGAGGTAGACAACAGTGGGACTCCAGTGCTTTTCTCCTAACTTCCTGGCTGTGAGAAAAGCAGTTTTGCTACACACTGCCTCTATGATAAACTGAAACCTTCAAAAGTAACTCTATCTCTTTATGAGTTAATTCTCATAGGGTATGTTTTGTTTTGTGTGTATAATTCTGTTTACAATAATGAAAAGTTAACATAGAAAACTGATTTTGAGAAGGTGGTACGCTGGGCATGGTGGGGTACACCTTTAACCCCAAACACTTGGGAGGTGGAAGTAGGAGGATGAGGAGTTCAAGGCCAGCCTCAGTGACATTGAACTTTTTTCTTTTTTTGAGACAGGATCTCTCTGTAGCCCAGCTGGCCTAGAAAGAACTTGCTAGGTAGACCAGGCTGGCCTTGAACTCACAGAGATCTGCCTGCCTCTGCCTCTGCCTCCCAAGTGCTAGGATTAAAGATGTGCACCACCATGCAGGGCCCAACACTGAACATTTGAGGACAGCCTGGAGTACATAAGACCTTGCCCCCCAAAAAAGGAAAAAAATAAAGTCGTCGTTGCCGTACCTGAGCCCTTGGAACTGGTTAGCAGGAGGAACTTGGGAAGTTGAAGGACAGCTAGAGAAAGCCTAGGATGCTGAAAGCAGGGCTTAACAGCCATTTTAGTGGAAACTCAAAAGACCAGAATGCTAATCAGAATGTGGCCAATAAAAGCTATGCTGATGAGGTTTCATATGGAAGAGAGGACTCAAAAATGTAGTTTTTGTTCAAGCTCTCATACTTTGTGCCAGACTAAGTTTAAAGATAACAGATTAGATGACCTGAAGAGAAATTCTCAAGGCAGCAAAGCACTCCAATGGTGGCCTGTGTATTATTCGCTGCTCTTAGCAAAATTTATAGGGAGAAGTATAAGCAGAAAGATTTGGAAGAGTTGAAATTTGGAAGAGAAAAAGTATTAGACTAAAAGCAGATAAGAACCTGTGTTGGTCAAAACTTTCATGAAAAACAGTTTAAAGTGCAGAAGGTTTATTTTGACTCACAGTTTCAGAGATTTCAGCCTACAGTCACCTGGCTCCATTGTTGAAGGCTTGATATGAAGCACAGCATCATATAGGAAAGGATGTTTTGGAACTGTGCTGCTTCGCTTGTAGTGATTTAAGAAGCAGAAAGGCGAAGAAGCTAGGACAAGACACCTTTCAAACACATGTTCCTAATAAAACTACTTCCTCTATAATCGCACCCAATCTCCCAACTGCCCATTTAACATGAACTTATCAATGGATTAACTAATTGATGTAACTAGCTCTCACACCACCAGCTAGAGAACAGGCCTTCAACACCCAAGTCTTAAAGAGTTACCGCAGCTGCCACTGAGATTTCAAAGGAAAACTTCAAAGGCCAGGCAATATACAGCAGGGTTGAAATGACTGTAAGCAGCACCTGAGAGGAGAAAGCTAAAGCTGTGATGGAGACCCAAGAAAGTTAAGTTGGGCATAAGCAAGAATGCTGGATCTTAAATGTCTCCCAATCCAAAGGCTGTATATTAAAATCCCCACCGTGGTGCTACTGGGAGGTGACGGACCTAGTGAGAAGTCTTTACAATTACTGAGGGTGTGCCCTTGAAGGGACAGGTAATGGGATGAGAACAGGCTGTCTCTTCTTTCTGTCACTTCCTAGCTATGAAGTATGCAGTTTTGTAACACTGCTCTATGATGTGCTGTCTCTCCATAGGTGCAAAAGCAGGGACAATAGGTCATGAACTGAAACCTCCAGAACTGTGAACCAAAATGAAAACTTTCTTCTTGTAAGTTATGTCAGGTATTTGTTACAGTTCAAAGAAGTGCCTAATAACATACAATCCAACAATTTCACTTATGGGTATACACACTAAAGAACCAAAAACAGGGTCTCAAAGAGATATCTGTATACTCATATAGCATTATTCACAATAGCTAAAACATGAAAACAACGCAAGTGTCTACCAACAGATAGATAAACACAATGTCAAACTACATATGAAATTAGTTAAAATTTTGCCTTAAAAACAAAGGATAGGGGATGAAGAGATGGCTCAGCAGTTAAGAGCACTGGCTGCTCTTACAGAAGACCAATTCAGTTACCAGCATTCACACAGCAGCTAACAACTGTCTGTAATTTCAGTTCCAGATATGATACCCTCTTCTGGCCTCTAAGGGCATTGCACACACATGGTACACTTACACATATGCAGGCAAAACACACATAAAAATAAAAATAAATTTTTAATTAAAAAAAAGTACAGGACACCAGGAGTGGTGGTACACTCCTTTAATCCCCACACTTGGAAAGCAGAGGCAGGAGAATCTCTGAGAAATCAAGACCAGTCTGGTCTACATAATGGGTTCCAGGCAGGCTAGGGCTATAGGAAACTCTGTCCAGGAAAAACAAAAAAACAATAGGGTCAGCAAGATGGTGCCTGTCACAAGTCTGATGATCTGAATTCAATTTTGAGTTCAATCCTCAGGACCCACAAGGGGAGAAAACTGTTAACTACAAGTTTCTTCTAAATCCTACATGCATACACACACACACACACACACACACACACACACACACACACAATTAATAATATAATTTTAAAAGTAAAAATAAGATGGGTTCACTGAGGTGACTGAGCAGATAAGGACACCTGCTACCAAGCCTAAAGGCCTGAGTTCAATCCCAAGAACCCACATGGTGGAAGGAAAGAACGAATTCCCGTAAAATGTCCTCTTAACTTCCCACCCACATATACACACACATGATAAATGGTTTTTTTAACGAAAATTCTTCAATATACTACAATGTGGACAAACTTTGAAGATAATGAGCTAAATGAGATAAGCCAATCACAAAAAGACAAATAAGTCCATTTATATGAAGTAGTCAAAATCACAGAGAAAGAATGCAACATGGTAATTACTAGGGACAGAAGAAGAAGAAAAGGAGGGTTTTGCTTTTTTTTTCCTAAATGAGCATAGGGTTTCTGTTTCATAGGATGAAAAGAGTTCTAGAGATGAATAATGGAAAAGGTTGCAACATATCACTAATAACTTAGCAACACAACACTGGACTACACTCTTAAAAATTATTAAGAACCTAAATTTTAGTCCATAGAGACAAAGGCCTATAATCTCAGCACTCTGGAGGTGGAAGGAGTATCAGAAGCCCGAGGTCATCTTCAGCTAAACACCATGTTTGAGACCAGCCAGGGCTAGTGAGACCCTGTCTCAAAAACAGTATGTATTTTTTATTTTAAAAAGAGTACAAATTTTATTGCAATTTCAAAAAAATTTTACATGGTAATTGAAAGCACTTGCTGCTCTCAGAGAACCAGGGATGTGTTCCCAGCACCCACCTTTCAATTCACAACTGTCTGTAACTTCAGTTCCAGAGGAATTCAATATCCTCTTCTGGCCTTTGAGGACACCAGGTACACATGTGGCACACACATATGTAGGCAAAACTCATTCTCATAAAATAAAAATAAATCTTTTTAAAAACTGCTTAAATGACTATATGGTTAAATTTTTCAAATATTTTTAACTTCAATTTTCAAAAACAGAAAAACATTGCAAACAGCATATTTAATAAGGGTCTTCCATTTAGATTATTTAAAAAATCTCTTGGGAGTTACAGATGCCTCAGCAGTTAAGAGCTCTTATTGTTCCTGCAGAGAACAGAGTTTGGTTCCCAGCACTGTCACAAGGCAGTTCACAACTGTCTCCAGTTCTAGGGAATCCTATGCCTTCTCTTCTGGATTCTACAGGCTCCTGAATGCACATGGTGCACATAAACTTATGAAAATACACCCTAATGTTTAAAGAACTCTTGCTGGGCATGACAGCATACACCTTTAATCCCTGTACTGAGGGAGGCAGAGGCAGGCAGATTTTTCTGAGTTCAAGGCTGGTCTATATATCAAGTTCCAGGACAGCTGGGGCTACAGAGAGACCCTGTCTCAAAATAAATGAATAAATAAAACTCAACAATAAAATGACAACCTAATTTTTGAAGTGAACAAAAGATCAGACAGAACGTTTCTTTCCAAAAGCTGTTATGTACTTGGTCAACAAGCAGATGAAGAAATGTGAATCATTAGAGAAATGAAGATCAAAGCCACAATAAAGTACCACTTTACCCACTAGATAAGATGTACAACAGAAAGATGTACAATATTAAATAGTAGCAAGGATGTAAAGAAACTGGAACCCTCGAACATTGCTTCACTAATACAATGGAATAATGGTCTAGCAGGTTTGGAAAACAGGCAGTTCTTCATAAAATAAAAATATTCAGAAATTTCAAAACATTCAGAAATTTCACTATTGAATGTATAGGTAAGAAAACCAAATCTACAGCTATAAAAAAAATAAAATAAAATAAACCTTTTAAACAATGTTGAAGGCAGCACTGTTCATAATAACCCGAAAGTGCAACCCAAACATGCAACAAATGATGAATTGATAAATACAATTTGGTACCACCACAGAATACAACACTATTTCCCTCTGAGGGCTGAAGTACTGGGCTAGAGAGATGGCTCGGCAATTAAGAGAACTGGCTGCTCTTACAGAAAACCCAGATTCAGCTCCCAGCACCTACACATTAACAACCATCCATAATTCCAGTTCTAGAGGATCCAATGCACTCTTCTGGCTCCTGCAGGCTTTGTATGCATGTGGTGCATTTATATACATGCAGGCAAAACACTCATATACACAAAGTAAATGAATAAATTTAAAAAAGGATAAAGTGGCCTGGTAAATATTATAACCAAACCTTTAAGCTTAGTGAAATAGAGCATGCACAGAAAGTCACACATTATATGACTGAATTTATATGCAATGTCCAGAACAGGCAAATTTCCAGAAAGTTTAGTAGTTACCAAAGGTGTAAGAGACAGAAATGAAGAGCAAATGTTAATGGCTATAGGATTTCTTTCTGATATAATAAAAATATTATAGAATTAAATATTAGTGGGGGCTGGAGAGATGGTTCAATGGTTAAGAGCACTGGCTGCTCTTGTAGAGAACCGGGGTTCGATTCCCAGCACCCACATGGCAGCTAACAACCATCCTTAACTCCAATTCCAGGAGAATCTGACATCCTCTTCTGACCTCCTTGAGCACTGCATGACACAGGTGGACTTACATACATGAAAGCAATATACTCATACATATAAAATAAAAATAATAGAATATTTTCTTAAAAATTAAACAATAGTAATGATCACATAACCATATGACTATACTAAAATTGCATATATCATTGAACTGTATACATTTTTTAAAGGAGAATTTTATCATACTATAAGTAATATATCAAGAAAAGGGGAGAGCACATTCCATTAGCCATGTAGATACCACAGTACACTACAGATGAGAAAAGACATAAAAAATACTATAGTGTCAATATTACCAAGACTCCAACACCCTTCACAGGATGTGCTGTCCACTGGATAGTGAGAAGATCCAGTAGGTAAGGGTGCTGGCCACCACAGCTGACGACTTAAGTCTGATCCTTGGGACCCACACAGTGAAGAAAAATGCAAATTTGTCCTCTGACTTACAAGCACACACACACATAAAATTTAATTTCAAAACTCCTTAAAATATGAGTGTATATACATGGGGGGAGGGGCTGAAGTGACAGCTCAGTGGTTAGGAGCACTTGCTGCTCCTGCAGAAGAGTGGAATTCGGTCCAGCAGTTCACAACTGTCTGTAACTCCAGCTCCAGGAGACCTGACACCCTCTCTGACCTCCTTGGACACCCACACTCATTTGCACATATTTGACACCACAGACATAAATATTTTTTGATGTTTAGGCTGCAAGCCTGAGCCTCTAACAGTTCTAACATCTCTCTACCCTCCCCCTTTTGTTTCAGAAAAAGAGATGTGTTATAGTTTGGATACCATGGAGCTACTTTAAATCTAGGCATGACACAATGAATAGTTAATGATGGACTGATTTTGATAAATGAAATTCAAAATTTCAAATTACAATGACTAACACAGATAAAATACAATTAGGTTTAGTTACTCTGAATAATTCATACTTTCTGTACTTGCAAAATATTCTTGACAAACTATATGACAATACAGAATTAACATCTAAATTACATTTGACACTCTAGTGTATGGTTAGGCACCCTGGCTCCAGGACAGACTCAGATCAAATCCTGGCTCTGCTGCAACTCTTCCACACCTCCTTTTCTCATCTGTAAACAATATAAAAATATTGTTGTTATGGGCTCCATGGTGATACTGGGAGGGGATGGGCTATCTGGCTAAGTGTGAGTGGGTTGGAGGGAGTTGGGCAGAAACAGGGTAAAGCAAATGTCATCTAGAATAAAATGTAGTCATTTTGCCACTTTAAAAAAAATGTTGTGAAGGCCAAGTTAATTTTCTAAGACCTTAAGATAGACATATGCATATAATCCTATAAACTCTCATTCTAAATCAAGTATCAATTTAAAACTATCAAACATGCATAATTAATCAAAATACCATTTTTTTTCCTTGCAGTGCAGGAAATTAAACTTAGGGCCTTACATACACTTCATACTAACTTCCAATTCTTTTTATTTTTTATTTTTTGAGACAGGGTCTCACTATGTATCTCTGCCTAGAACTCATTATATAGATCAGGCTGGCCTCAGAGATCATCTTGCTGGAATTAAAGGTATGTCCCACGTTGTCCTCCCTAATTGTTATTAAATTACATTCAAGTGTGTGTGTCAAGCACATGTACATGTGCCATGGCATGCCTGTGGAGACCAGAGAACAATTTTCAGGAGTCAATTCTCTCCTCCTACCATGTGGGTCATAGGGACTGTACTGGGTACAGTCAGGCATGGGCACAGAGGCAAGCTCCTTTACTATTACCAGATCTCCCTAAACTTTTTTAAATGTGCTAGCTGTTTTGTATAGATTAGGTATTCGCTAATTTTTATTGGCAAACATTAAGCTTATATGAATGTTTTTCCCCTTTCCAACTAACTCACACATCCCACTGTCCTAACCTATTGTTTTCTAGTGCTACACTAGAAAATTATCAATTTATCCAAGTCAAAAGAATAAAAAAAAAAAAACTTCCTTGGAGGCCTTAGAATCAACTAGTGAGGAAGCAAATTAGGAAAAAAAAAAAGAAAAAAAAAAAAAAAACCACTGGACTAGAAGTCAGAAATCATTTTTCTTTCTTTTTTATTATTTTTTTGGAGACAGAGTCTCACTTTGTATCCCTGGCTAGCCTGGAACTCACTATGTAGACTAGGCTGGCCTCCAACTTGGAGATCCACAGGCCTCTTCCTCTGGGATGCTGGCATTAAAAGAACAGACCCAGCTTCAGAAAGCTTTTTTTTTTTTTTAATTATTTTTATTTTGTGTGTACTAGTACTTTGCCTGAATAGATGTTAAGTACACCATGTGTGTGCAATACCTGTGGAGGCCAGAAGACGGCATCAGGTCCCCCTGGAACTGGAGTAACAACCAGTTGGTAGCTGCCATACAGGTGCTGGAAACTGAACCTGAGTCTTCTGCAAGAGCAGCAAGTACTCTTAACTGCTAAGTCATCTCTCCAACCCTCAGAAGGCATTTCTAGTCACAGATCAAGCATTACCTCACATAGTGATCTCAGTTACAAAATTTTTTTAAAGTTCAAAAGATGTCTAGTATAAAGTACAAGCAGATATGTTTGTTGAGGTGGATGAACAAATGAATAAATGATCAACCTTAAGCAGTTTCCCATTCTACAAAATTAAGGAAATGTTCACTAAGATCTGATAAGTGGCATATATGTTAGGAATAGAGATCTGCTTTGAAATCTTTGTTATCTATGAGCTCCAGCAAATTACTTAACCTCTGCGAGTCACAGATTTCTCATTATAAACAGTTTTCACAGGGTTTTTAGATGAAACAAATGAAAACCCGTATGAACAAGTGTAGTACAGTGTCTAGAAAAACAGCTACTCTAATAAATCTAAGTTCCTTCTGCTTTCCTCTTTCGGCAGACAGAATAATTATAGACATGCAATAAAATCTGATATGAAGATAATGTTGAAACTATCACTATGTAAGTCTCTCAATAGGAAAAATTCAAACTGTTGATATTTGCATTTAGGTACTTTCTCTCTGGAGGACTGGGGACATTATGTTGATTTTCAGCTTCCCTGAATTATGTGATTATCTAGGATTCTAGGGCCTAAACACTTAGAAATATGTAAACAACCCTAAATCTTCTAAGATTAATTTTTTTTTTTTTATTCACATAGACTGCTTTGAACTACAGTGTCTTTCCCTTGCTACTTTAGGTCTTCCTAGAATTCTTTTACCACCACCACCACCCCCTTTTTTCTTTTGGAAGATACTGGAAATTAAACCCAGAGCCATGTTAGGCAAGTACTGTATCACTGAGATAATATACCAGGAGTTCTATTTCTTGGGCTGTTTTTTAGAACATACTTCTGTCTATAGATGACAACAATTTCATTTCTTAACATTATTTTATCAATAAAAATGCTTAAATTTAATTTAGAAAGGAGCCATATGAGGTGGTACATGCCTTTCATTCCAGCAACTGGGAAGCAAAGGGAGGCAGATGTCAAGGAACAGATCTCACTGAACTCTGTTATATCAAAATGGGCTTTCTTTTTTGAGATGGGACTTACTAGATAGCCCTGGCTAGCCTGGAACTCACTTTGTAGACCAGACTGGCCTTCAACTCACAGAGTGCTGGGATTAAAGGTATATGCCACACATCTGGCCAAAATGGTCACTTTTTAAATGTACATTTTATTTTATTATTTTTCTTTTATGTGTATGAGTGTATTTGCCTGCATGTGGTTAAGTGCACCAGTATAATGCAATGCCCACAGAGGTCAGAATGCCGGCAGAGGTCAGAAGAGAGTGTTGAATTCCTCTGGAATTGAAGTTACAGCCAGTTGTTAGCCGCCATGTGGGTGCTGGGAATCAAACCCGGGTCTTCTGCAAGAGGAGCTGGTGCTCTTAGCAACTGAGTCATCTCTCCAGACTCCAAAACTGTACTTTTTAAAAGGATAAACAAAATTTACCAGCACCAGCATTTACAGGTAAGTTTTGAGTATTCCTGGTTTCTGTGAAACCAAAATCTTTCCACAGTCAATAAATTCAAACACTTTTTTTCTATCCACAGATCCTGATTTGACTCCATAAGAGCACAACATAATTAATAATATTTATTAGGTATGTCAAGGTTAATTTTGAGGTTAAAAAAGTTCTCTAATTACTTTTTACTAAAAGGAGCAGGCTTTGAGCCAATAAATATCCTCTTAAGTATTTTCTTACTAAATAGGACTATCATAATTGCAGTTAGAATTCTTATTTTAAAGTCTAAATTAAAAGGTAAATATAGTACTATTCTAACTAAATTAAGTCGAAACAAATGTAATTCTAGGGGTTAGGATTTACAAATCTGAACTAAGTTTATGAGCATAATAACATCTTGTTATCTATATTACTAACAACTTGGCCAAAACCAATGAAGACTTTAAATTTCCCTTAGATGTTCAATAGACTTTAAACATTAAATGTCATTCACTTTCACTTCCACTTTTGGAATCTTTTAAGGAAGCTTTTACTTTTTTTTTTATCTTACACATTAGCCAAATATATGCAAAGTGAAGAAAGATTTATCTAAGAGTTTCAGGTAACTTTAATTTATAACTATTTTTATATTCATGAAACAGCTTAAAATTCCTTTCTTCCCCAATTAATAAGATTTTCAAGACTTTCTACAATTTGTTTATAAAGTCATCAAAGCACACCGTACACTAGTGAATTCTTGTCTCAGGCACAGCTTTCTAAATAAAACAATGTTTCAAAAGTTTAACAAGTTGTGACTAATCAGCACTAGGATGCAATGCGCAGCAAACTTCCAAAGGGATACACATGGGTTCTGAGAAAGAAAAATTTAACGCATACGGTCAACATTTTTTTTAACCTTCCCACAATTCCACACTTGGGCATTTTCTGTGAATTATCAAATCCCCTTGGGATTATTCAATTTTATTAGCTAATAGTTCTTACTACTTTAAAAAACAAGGATATGTTCTGTTTCACCAAGTGTTTCACACACTTCTCTGCTACAAGACGGTGTGCGGGGGTATCTTTAGAAAAAAAGGCTATCTCATTTACTCGCGCTAATTACTAAATGCATGCCAAAAACATACAATTCAAACTGCATTTCTGGCCATAAGATTACAAAAAGGGGCAGAACATCAAATGCCGAAGGAATTACTTTTGCATCAAAATGAAGAAGCACGATATACTGAACATAGGACTCACACAACGTACAAGATTTAGCTCTTTTAAAACCTGGTATTCTTCTAAAACATGTTTAAATAACGTTTAAAATAACAGTAATTAATCCCCTTCAGGTACTGACTAGAAATCCCGCTGCTTCTCTGAGGTCTAAACATCTCATTCTTTTGTAAGCCTGCTATCAAAAGGATCCAAAGCCACTCGCAGAGGCGTGCGACACACTGGGGAAGTGCCGTCTGTTTACAAATACGAATCTCACAGTTACCCACGTCAAAAGCGCGCAGTACCACCATTCGACTGGGGGGCGGGGGGAGGGAGAAGGCGGGCGAGCAAGAAACGAAATCTATAAACCTCTCTGCCTTCGGGACAAGGGCGAGCCCAGAAATACAGACTGTTTTTGTGTCTTCTGCATGTGCGGCGTACACACGTAGAGAGAGGGACGAGGCCCCCAGAGCAGAGTCGGAGAGAATGCCCATCCATCCCGTTAACTCCGACCCTCCCTGCCCGCCCCCGGCAGGTAGGGCTCCCAGCCTCCCGAAGGAGTTCGGCCCCCGACCCCAAGCCCTCCTCCGGCCGCCCCGGCCGCCGTGCCCACTTCCCTTCTCCTCTCGGCCTCCCCCAGGGCCGCTCGAAGCCCGCTCCAGCAGGTAAGCCGGCGCCAGGCCCCCGGGGGCAGCGGAGGCGCGCGCGGGCCGCCCGACACCTGCGAGGCGCCGCTCGGAAGGCCGGAGGGCCCGGCCGAGCACACCCCCTCGGCAGCCCGCGCAGCTCGGCCGTCCGCAGCTCCGTACCTGCGAGGCCCGCGAGCTACAGGCGCGCGCGGCGCCTCCTCATCGCAGAGGCTCCGGCTCCCCCTCCGCCTCCCGCAGCCGCCGCCGCCCCCGCCGCCGCCGTTGCCGCCGCCGCCGCTGGAGGCCAGGACACGACGAGCTCAGGACTCCACCGCCATGTCCGCCGCGCCGCGAACTGCATTGTGGGGGGGAAGGGACGGGGAGGGGGAAGAGGAGGGAGCGAGAGAAAGAGGAGGACCCGCTGAGGGGAGGGGGCCGAGGAGAGCGGCGCCCGGAGGGGGGGAGGGGAACGGGCCGTGCCGCCCGCACGGGGTCCCGCCCGGGAGGAGGGAAGGCGAGCTCGCAGGCCCGAAGGCCCGGCCTCGGAGGACCGGGTCCGGGGGCGCCCCCGCCTTTGTTTCTGGGGACTCCCGGGCATCCGTCAAGCCTCGGCGGGGGAGGGGGAGGGGTCGCTCCGGGGCTGGCGGCGGCCGCCCGGAAACAATGGAAGGGGGCCGGGGTGGGAGGCCACTCACGCCCGGGCCGGGGGCGGGCCTGCGGGGACCGCGTCGCGAGGCCCCGCACCGGGCCGGGGAGCTGCGCGAGGACGCCGACGAGCCCCGGGCCGCGTGCACGGCCGCGCTGCTCACGTCAGGCTCGCGGGCGGCGGGCGGCGGAGCTGAGGCCCCCAGGCGGGAAAAGGGGGACGCTCTTGGAGCCGTTCTCTCCCGGGAGGGAGCCGAGCCTTAGATGTGCACGCTCGGCCTCCGGTGCCCGCGGCCCAAGCTTTCTGGAACGTTCAGCAATGCTTGCAGGCTTCGAAGCACCCTCTGGGAGCTACTCCGAGGAAGCTCCCACCCATTAACTGTGCCGCTAGCATTACATCCTCCCCCCTCCCTTTTTTCTTTTTCTTTTTTTTTCTTTTACTTGCTTGTTTTGAAAAGGCAGGCAACTCAGGAATTAATGAGCTCAGCGAAGAAGTCTTGAGAAACATTTTAAAAATCATATTTAGTTTCAAGGGGCCACAGGCCAAGCTATCGTGAATAGCTTCCCTCCCTCTTCCACTTCCACATAAAGTATTAGGGTCCTCTGATTTAAATTTACATTCATAGAAAATTTGACGGGTTTTGTTAGTTTATGTTAATAGATTATTATTTCACCAAACTCTGGTATCACTCAGAACTGGACACATCACTACTGCAATGCTTGAGTTGGATGTATGCAAAAAAAAAGCATATGACGCCATGGAGTTGGGAGGTTATAAAGAGAAGAAACTAAATCTTAAATATTCACAAAGTAGTGACAAATTTTCTTATGACTCAGAGACTGGAACTGGTAAGAGGTTACAAAGGGACAATTCTGTCTGCGTAGTTTATCTACTTCCCACTACACTCCAGCACTGAATACTTTTTTTTTGTCCCCAAAAGCTGGTAAGCTTTGTGAGAAGGGATCAAGCACTGCTCATGCATGACTAGACGACGTTGAACTAGGGGCTTCCTATGTTTAACCATCTAATCTTCGCAATGATCTCCTGACGGATGAGAAAATGTGCTCCAAGAGTGCTTTTCCCCGTCTGTATGATGCTGCAAACCTCAGGTGTGCTGTATAGAGTGCTGGATTTAAAGTCAGTGCCCTTTTGTCGTTTGGGCAGTTAGCAACTGAATGACTTAAGACAAATACACCTTCAACATTTTCTCATCTGTAACTTTCTTAAATGCATCCATACTTTGGAGAGATAATGTAAGAAAATAAAAAGTGAGAACCTAGTACTAAGGTAATGGTATATGTCTGTAATCTCAGAACTCAGGAAACTGAGATAGGAGGATCACCAGTTCAAAGCTAGCATAGCAAGATCTTGTCTTTGAAAAAAAGGAGGGGGATGTGGGAGTTGAGACTAGAGAGATGGCTTAGTAGTTGAGTACTTGCTGCTCTTCCAGAGGATCCAAGTTCAATTCCCAACAACCACATCGTGCTGTGCACGGTTGCCTGTAACTCCAGTTCTTGGCGATCTGATACCGCTGTCCTCTCCAGGCATGTGAACTCTTGCACTATACACATACACATGATTTTGAAATAAAAATTTTAAAAGGGTTTGGGTATATAGCAGCTCAATATAAGAGCACTTGCCTAGCATGCATAAGGCCCTCAGTTTGATCCTCAGTGCTTGAAAAAGAAATTGTGAAAACTTAAAGCTTATAGACACTTAAAATGATTATCAACATGCTCTCTACTGTAATTATCAATATCAATGTCCTTGGACTAAGTTAATTTGAAAAAAAACCTTTCTTGATTATTTAGTATAAGCAAAACACAGTTCAGTGCCTAGGGATGCAAAGACAAACCACAAACTGCTATCTCAAAAAGTTCCCTATTGCGCAAAGAAGGTAGTTTTATTAACCTATAGTCAACAGATCAGATGAACAAAGGGCTTAGGCAAATACAGAGGAGAATGTGATAAATTCCACATGTGTGATACTGCACTGGAAGAGGCAGACACTCGACCATCAAGGATTACCTGTTATGTGCCAAACACATGTTTATGATTCAGAGGACAGCATTTAGTCTAGAGTGTGAAGATATTGAGTCTGTAAAAGAGCTGCAGCCAGATGGAAGAGTCCCAGTGCTTCCCTGTTCCTCAAGACCCAGCTCAACTCTTGTCATTGTTTGAGACAGGGTCTCTTTTTGCCCAGGCTGGTCTCTAGCTAGCTTTTTATCTGAGGATAACCTTGAACTTCTGATCTACTCTGCCTCAACTTCCCAGGTGCTGGTATTACAGGCATGTGCCACCAGGCCCCATTACTCTTGTGTCCTTTGCTAAATCCTGGTTAATTTTCATTCTCTTTCTCTCTCATATTCTCTCACTTTCTCACTCTCTTGCTCTCCTCCCTTCCCCTGAATGTGATGCTTCCAGTCTCTGAAACCCAATTTTACCAGTGACTCCAACAGATTATAATCTTGAACACAAATATTTATATTTATTTGCATTACAGTACCTAAAAATTCGTTGAGTTGAACATTTTGACACACTCCTATTTATCCTCACAACTAAGTAATATAAGTATTCTGACAGGAAGAATGAGGAAATTTGGGGCTTAATTAATACTAAAGTACATAAATAAGTCAGGACTAGAATACCAGGTCCATGTTCTTTCTGTTGAACTGAGAAAATTACAAATATCTGCCCTGTAAAATACTCTGAGACACTAGATCTAATACTTTCAAGCATAATCCTATGATTGTAATTAAGATTTTATATTTAGCCTTCCAATCAGGAAGTTCTAAGAACTCCATTTCATTCTAAAAGGTGAAAATTACTTGTGGCAAAAATCTTATTTCATTCTATCTAATAAGGTATATAATTGCCTACTGGATCAATTTTTATATTCTATTCTCTTCCTAGATGATAAAACTATATTATTCAGCTTTTGTTACTACAACGAAATAGCAGAGGTAGCTTCTCATGAAGAAAAGAGTTTGGGGTGTAGTTCGATACTGGAATGTTGGCCCTCTGTCTCAGGAGTGGGGCAGTGATTTAGCTCACAGTTGTGAGGTTCAAAGTTCAAGATATGATAGTTTGGGCCCATGATGAAGGTAGGAGATGAAGGGTCATATCTCCAACCAGAAAATAGAGCCAGGCTCAGGCTTCTATAACAGCCCTCTAGAGAGAACTGTTCCCTTAATCCATGCCAGAGGAGGGCTCTCAGTGCCCTAATAACTTTCTACCAAGCCCCATTTCCTTTTTCAAATTAATTTGTGTTCGGTGTGTGTGTGTGTGCATGTGCCTGTGTACACCCATGCAGGGGCTAAAGAAGGGCATTGGGCGTCTTCATCCCTTTCCAGCTTTTTGAGACATTCTCTCACTGAACCTAGCTATCCAGCAAGCTCCCAGGATCTACCTGTCTCCACCCCTCAACTCTGCAGTTATAGGTACATATTGCTATGCCTCGCTTTTTCTTGATTTCACAGCAGGCACTCTTACTAACTGAGCCATCTCCCCAGCCCTTGTCCTCCTTCCTCCATCAGCTATCACATTGCCTCATTGGAAGCCAAGCTTCTAATATGTGAACCTTTTGAGGGGCAAACCAATTCTTCACCATAGCAAAAAGTTACTAAAAACCTAATGTTGAATGAAAAGACAACTTGATGAGTAAATAAAATCAAAACAATAAAGGGAATGTCTGCTTAAAATAAGTAGGTCTACTGGTTCTTCATAAAGAACCATGTATGTATCTGGGTGTGGTGGCAAAGGTCTTTAATCCTAGTACTCAGGAGACAAAGGCATATGGATCTCTGTGAGTTCTAGGCCAGCCTGGGCTAGCTACATAGGGAGCTTCAAACCAAACAGGACTACACAATGAGACCTTGTCTCAAAAAAAAATTTTTTTTTAACCATATATGTGATATAAGGAAACAAGTAGCTATGTGTCCTCTGACTTCACATACACCATGACAATTATGAGCCCACATGAACACACACACAAATATATGTAAAAAGAACGCATCACACCTGTGATGTGGTCCTTCACCTTTGTAATCCCAACACACAGCATAATCCTGAAACATAAGAAGAACCCAGAGTTTATTGAGAATATAGGTTATCTATCATCCAAAAGTATCTTCAAATTAAAATATTGTGAATTTTACAAAGACCATGACAAAAACCAAAACTTTTGGGTGGGGGGCAGAATAAAACTCATTGATAAATCACTTGCCTATCATGCACAAGGCCCTGGGTTAGAGGTTAGCCCTGTCCCTTATCTGCCACCCCGCCATAATAGTTCCTAAGATGTGTTTGCTCATCTAGAAAACAGTGTAAAGGATCTATTTGTCTATGGCTGCTTGCTTGCTTTGCTTTATGTTGGGTGTGTTGTGTTGTATTTTGTCTCATTTCTACAGGATCTCCCTGTAGCCCCAGCTGGTCTGGCACTCACTATGTACACTATGCTGAACTCAATGTCACAGAAATCTTCCTGCCTCTGCTTCCTGAGGCTCTTTGCTTTCTTAAAATTAAGATCATATGTAAAATGGCTACTTCCTGGTAAACTTTTTTTTCTTTTTGGTCTTTTTTGAGACAGCGTCTCTCTTTAGCCCCAGCTGGCCTGGAACTCACTATGTAGACCCGGCTGGTCTGCTTCCCAAGTGTTGGGATTAAAGGCATGCAACACCACTCCTGTCTCCTAGTAAGCATTTTTCTAAGCCTGTTCTTAAACTTGAGTTTCTCATCTGCCTTAACTTGGATTTCATGTGCTCTTAGACTCAACATTAACACATGTGTATGCTTGCTACCGCTTGATTCAACCTACCTAATCTGTCCAAAGGTGCCTATGTGTGGAAATGTTTAAAATTATAACCACACCTTTTACTTCTTTGAAATATCAGAAAATCGTTTTTAAAGTGACAATTTTTTTTTCTCAAAAATGAATAAGAGGCCTGAGAGATGGCTCAGCTGGCAAAGGTACTTGCTGCTGAGCCTAAATAGAGTTTGATCCCCAGAACCCGCATAATAGAAGGAGAGATCAGATTTCCACAAGTTGCCCTCTAGCCTCCATTCTCCCTGTGGCATGTCCCTCCCCCACATCATACCCACATTTTTTTTAATTTGAAGAAAAAAATGAATAAGATATTAGTTTTAGAAAAGACGTTAGAGTTCATACAGATATATCGAGAACACACGTTAGGAGATGATACTGTGAAGGTAGTGTAGGAACACTTCATAGGGGCTACGATAAAAATAATTTTCTTTAAAAAGAGCCTCTAGGGGCCAAAGAGATGGCTACTCTTAGTTACACTAAGAGTAACTACTCCTTTTCCAGAGGACCAAAGTTTGGTTTCCAGCATCCTTGAAAGGTTGCTCACAACCTCCTGTAACTTGAGTTTCAATAGCGTCTGTACTCACATGCATATAACCATGGTCAGACAAACACACACACACAATACATTTTAAAAAATATTTTATTTATTATATTTAATTTATGTGTATGAGTGTATTGCCTGAATGTAGGTAAGTACGCCTGTGTTGTGCAGTGCCCAGGAGGTCAGAAGAAAGTGTCAGATTCCCTGGCACTGGAGTTAGGGACAGTTTAAGCAGCCTGTGGGTGCTGGGAATCGAACCCATGTCCTCTGCGAGAGCAACCAGTGCTCTGAACTGTGCCTCCTCTTCCCCATGATACAAATTTTTTTAAATAGGCTTTATCATAAATTTAATGGACAGTTTGGAACATCTGTCAGCCGAGGAGATAATCAAAACTGCCTTGTACAACAGAACTACTAGTTGAACTAAAGAACGATTTCATTCCTCCCAAATCTACCTGTCTCGATGATAGTTTTTCCTACATTCTGTTAAATCGACCCTCCTGTTTTTCTGAGACAGGACATTGTGTAGCCCAAGCTGACCTCCAGCTCAGTTAGGATGACTTTAAACTTTTGATCCCCCTGCTTTGCTTCCAGAATGCTAGCATTACAGATGTGCAGCAACACATCCAGTTTTATTCAGTGCTGGGGATCAAACCTAGGACTTCGTGCATGCTAGGCAAACACTCTACCAACTGAGCTACTTCTCCAGCCCGGAATTCTTCCTTTGAGAGTGTTTATTTGTTGGTAATTCTGGTCTCAAGAATAACATGTCTTCTTTTTTTTAATGTGTAAAAATAAGGGTGAATCAGATAAATTAGGGCAGGAAAGGCTCTAAAATCTATAATTCTGTTACAAAGACCCCTTCAAGTCAACTATTTTACCTCTTTCTAAATCTGATTTTCTCTTTTGTCCTTTAAAACAAAAATGAAATCCAACTCAATTCTACCAATCTTCCTGTAACCAATTCTAATGTGTTAGGACAATTTGTATTCTGATTCATCTTTGTGTCCTATAAAATCCTGTGCCCTCTATCCAGAAATAAACACAGGTATGATTAAATGTTTTCAAGCAGATGCTGAGGCGTGCAGTGGGAATTGGTTTTTTGTAAAGGGTATTTTTGCTACATACAAAGAATAAAGTTAGACTGTGACCTTAGAACGTATACAAAAACAAACTCAAAATGGATCTATGACCTAGATGTAAAACCCAAAACAATAAAACTCTTAGAAGAAAACATAGGGGAGGAGCTTTCTGACAAAGATTTCTTGGATATGATACCAAAGAGACAGGCAAGTGGATCTACTTGCTTCTGAGTGCTGGGATTAAAGGCTATATATGTCACCATGCCTGGTGTTCAAGCTTAAATATTTTTATGTATATGCCTAATATAATCATATTACAAAATTTAAACCTTTTTCATTTAATTTTTATTTTAATCCTTTTAAAAATTTTGTTTGAGAATTTTATACATGAGTATTGTCTTTGCATTATTTTCATCCTTTCCGGTCTCCCATCAGCTCCTCCCATGTCCTCTACTCCCTCTCAATTTCTTGTCTTCTTTATTATTGTTGCATATACATATATACATGTATAAGTAAATACACAAATAAATGCCCTGAGTCCATTAAGTGGTACTCATGTTTACCAGTGTTTAGGGCTGTCCATTTTGGACAACATCTCAGGTAACTCATTTTGTCATTGGTAAAACTGATTCTCCCTCCCTCAGCATCCATTAGCTCTTCATCTTGAGTGGGACTCTGTGGCATTCCCCCCATCCACCTTGGCATGTCAACGGGTTTTGTTATTATGCAGAGCTCGTTAGACTGCCACACTGTGGAGATTTCATTGGTGCAGCTTTCTTATCACATCTAGAATACATTAGCAGCAGGTGCCTTGTCCCTCTGGCTCTTACATTCTTTCTGCCCCATCTTCCTTGATGTTCCCTGAACCCTGGATCTAGAGATTGTATTGTAGATGTGTTACTTAGGGTTGGGCACGCCAGTTGTTCTCTGTATTTGACCAGTTGCAGGACTTTGTAATAGTCTCCATTTGTGGTAGAAACACTCTTCGTTGATGAATGTCAGGAGGTGCACTTGTCAAGGTGCACAAACTGCCAAAATTTCAAACTTTAAAAAAATGACATAAATTAACCATAATCCCACCATTGTGCAATTAGTATTTTGGCATGTTGGATTTCTTATCAGCCTTTTTAAACAGATCTTTAAGTTGAGGCAGCTGGGCTATAAGGATAGAAGAGTAATGTGAGCAAGGTCAGATCTGGAGAGGCACAACCAAAAGTAATCGATAAGCATGTTTCAGCAAGAACAAGGCAGACTCTAAGTAAAAAGCAAATCAACATGTCAAAAGTGAGGCCAGAGGACCAGGTATAGGGGTTCATAGCTTTTTCTTGCACTCAAGGAGGCAGAGACGGGCAGATCTCTGTGAAATCGAGGCCAGCTAGAGCTACAGGAAACCCTGACTTAAGAAGACAAAAAAATGAAGCAACAAATGGGAGGGAGACAGAATTAGTACAAGTTCCAGCCCAGCCAGAGCTAAATTGTGAGTTCCAGACCGACCTGGGTGCACAACAGACCTTGTCTCAAAAAGCCAAAATCACAAAACTAGCATGAAGCAAAGAACAAGAGGGTTAGGGATGGACGTGCTAAAACCACGTGCCACGGTCTGAATGTCGGAACCTAATATTCAACGGAATAATGTTAGGAGGTAAGGCCTTATAAGGAACCAGGAATGTAATTTGTGTTCTTGTAAAAACAGGTTAAAGGGCATTATCTTGCTCCTTCTGCCCTGTGAGAATGTAGTTAAAGATGCCTTGAAAAAGAGAGCCAAGCCACCCTTTACCAGATACCAGATCTGCAGGCAGGTGCTTCCTAAGGGGTTGCTGAAGGGATTATGGTTCTAGCAGATGGGGCTTGCGGCCCTGTCTTTGTTCTGCTTTCAGAGTCCTTGTCACAGCCTCGATCTCTCTCAGCACTCCTCAGAGGTGCTGCAGACACCCACAGTTCCAAGGAAACCTGGGGCTTCTGTTTCTCATTCGCGCCTGCTTGCCCACTTGTTTGCCCTGGCTGCCCGTTCATGCTCACTCCTGTTCCTACTCTCTCCACCCTCTCTTTCTTCTTCTTTCCCCCAGTACTCCAGTCTCACTGAGCGTGCCCTCCTGAGCCTGTCTTTTACGTTTCTAAGCTCTTTTCATGCTATTCTTCACCAACCTTCTTCCCTGACGCTCACCCTCCACCCCCAACTCACACCTCTTAAACTTCCAGTCTCTTCTTCTCAAAAAGACATGCAGAAAGCTTTCTTTAAGCGCAGTCTCCCTCCTTTGTTCCCAAATACCTGTCTCTTGGACTGCACTGTTCTCTCCAGATGACTCCCATGCCTCCCATGACTTTACAGGGATTTCTCCTTGCCTCCCTCGCTCTGTAGATAGCTGTCTTACACCCTGTTACCAAGGAATACTCTTAGTGGAGTACTGTTATTTCTCTAAACTCATCCAAGACTTCCTCTGGTGTTTATTATTATACATGCCAAGAAAGGGATACTTATATTATGCCCATATTTTCCTCTTTGTCCAAATCAGGATACACAAGAACACAACTTTAAGCCTATTATAGTTACAACAGGATAAAATATTTGAAATCTGGGACTGTCCTCAAAAATCTAGGACATAATGTTGCTATAAATTCCACCTGTCTAGAATCCAGCTCTTAAGTAGATACACAAGCAAGAAGAACCTGAACATCCTGAGTTGCTGGGAAGTTTATGTTCTATATATTACACTCAATCTGAAGAGAAGACTCCCTTCCCCATCCCCATTTTGACTGCGAGAGTTTTGACATCCAAATTGCTATCAGAGGGAGTCTTTGCTGGAGAGTTTGTGACGCTTTCAAAAATCATTCACCGGGCAAGATTGATCGCGGCTCCAGAGTGAGAGTACACAGCTTGCTGCTCACTCACTTATCTGTAAATCTGAATACTGATTTCCAATGGTGGTTTAGTTAGCTCTGTTTTAAAAAGTAGACAAAGCTCTTACTTCCTCTAGTAAGTCTGCAGAACTCCTTCTTAATCTTTATTGACCCCTAAAATGATATTTCTATTTGTAAATTAATGTGGCTCTGCCTATGTCTAGTCCATCCCAATCTCTTGCTGGCTTCAGCAATTGGAGGAGTCAGAGAGGAGGAAGTGGTTTGTTAATGCTTCATGCTCAGTCTTTGGTCTGCACAGGTTGTAGAATTGATGCACTCTTCTCCAAGAAGCGACTTTCAACTCTGGTTTTGTACCCAAGCTGGGATGTCTAGTTTCCATGTCTACTCCATATAAATAACACCAACTAATCAATACAGGTTAAGGTGGTACATAGGGACAGTGGTGGAAAGCACAAGTTCTGGAGGTAAACTGCGTTCAAATCCTGGTGCTGCTGTTTCTTTGAATGACTTTGAATAAGCTTCTTTTTGTCTCAGTTAACTCATCTATAAACTGGACATAGTAATGGACTTATTTCACATGATATAAGGGAAACGTGTTAATATCTATAATGGGCTCACAATTATAAGCATTATATGTGTATTAAGTGGAATGTGGACTTTGGTAACTGTAATGATGGAGATATAACAGAGGGGAAAAAAGTAACAAAAAGCAATGAAAACAGAGGCTAGGGTAGAGCACTTGCCAAGTTTATGCAAGACCATCAGTTCAATCCTCAACATAAAAATAAAATGGGATACTCCTCTCTTGAAGCCCCTCCCATTCTAGGCAGTTCTTTTGTTACTTTTCCTTAATAAATCTACTTAAAAATAAAACATGGCCATGAAAACAGCAATCTGGGACCCATCTTTGTGAGACGGAGGTTCTGAGACTTCCTTAGTTCAAGGTCCCTTTAGTATCTCAGGAATTTCTTTCATCCTTCATGCTGGAAAAAATATTTACTCAACCACTATTGAGTCCACTAAGTCAGAATTTGCATCCTAATAATCTATTAACCATTTGAAATAATCACATGTATACTCTTTTATTCTCCTTTAATATTTGTAGTTACTTTGTCTACAATGGGGTTTATATACCTATGGGACAATTCACGTCTCAAACTTTGGAACGAGATGATACACTGTCATGACTAGTTTCTTATTCTAAACTGGTTTTTGCTTATATTTGCTTTTTATTACAGCAACCTCTGAAAATTCAGCTTCATGAGAACATGACATCATCCAAAGGCATGTAGTGGGATCTAACGCTGAAACATAGCATCCATCCAGGCTGGGGTGCTGTTTCAGTGGTTAAAGCACTTGCCATACAAGCACAAGGTTGAAGTTCGAATCCCCAGAAAGGCAGGTAAATGCTAAACCGGTGTGGCGGCCCACCTGTACTTCCAGCCTGGGAAGGCAGAGACGAACTCCCAGAGCAAGTTGGCTAGCAAGATTACCCATATTGGCAAGCTCTGGGTTTGATTGAGAGACCCTGCCTCACTGAAACAAGGTAGAAGGTCAATGAAGGAAGATTCCTGACATCAAGCTTGGGCCTTCATATGCATATGCACACATGTGTACCCACATACATTCAAAACACATAAATACACATGCATGGATATCATGTACACACACATGAAAACAACATGGAAAAAGAAACCTAGAATTCAATTTATGTGGTAGCAGAGATGTATTGAAGACATATTGCTATAGTTCTTGTAAAAAAATTTATAAGTCACATAGTGCATTTGAGTTGACTTCTTCTGCACAGGGCTCCTCTACACACAGTTTGGGAACTATAGATATAAAAGAGCGATCCCCTAATGAACCTTCATGTTATTAACACCAGAGAATAGCAAATATTGGTCATGATAATAATCTTAGAATAGCTTCATTTATGGTATATTTGTTCTATTAAAGAGCCTAAGAAATGGAGTTAGAGAGATAGCTCAGTGGTTAAGAGCACTGGCTGCTCTTGCAGAGGACCTGGGTTTGATTCCTAGAACCCACATGGCAGCTAACAACCCTCCGCAACTCCAGTTCCAGGGGATCTGCACCACCCTCTGTGGGCACTGCACAACGTGGGTACACTTACCTACATGCAAGCAATAAACTCATACACGTAAAAGAAAAATAATAAATAAAAATTTTAAAGCCTGAGAAATATTAAACATCTATTTCAAGTTTTTCATCTAACATCATTAATATTTATAATTAGAATATTGTACTAAATACTGGCAAGGCCATTTTTAGTCCAGCCCCATCTTGTCCCCACGGAAAACAAACAACATAATCCTTAGAGTCACATAGATTTGAATTCAGATTTAGAATCACTACTTTCTATGATCTTGACCAAGTTTCTCAGTCTTTTTGGTCACTTCCTTCTCTCTAAAATATAGATAATGGTTCTTTTTCCCAATGGGAGGAGAGGGTTACTTTGATCATAGGTTGAGGATATAGAACATCATGGCTGTCAGAGTGGCTCTACCATGGCTACAGGAAATGAGGCTGCTTGCTCACCTCTGGGCATATCAGGAAGCAAAGAAGGGAATGCTGGTGCTCCTGGGTAATAATTCCTACCTCCCAAGTTCTTACATAGAGCAAAAGGGAGGGGCCTAGTGAGGTGGCTCCGTCAGTAAAATGCTTGGCTTGCTGCACAAGCATAAGGAGCTGAATTTGACTCCCACAAACTCCATAAAAACACCAGGCATTGTCTGGTATGGTGTTGCACGCCTTTAATCCCAACACTTGGGAAGCAGAGGCAAGCAGATCTTAGTTGGGGGTCAGCTTGGTCTACATAGCAAGTTCCAGGCTAGCCAGGGCTACATAGTAACACCCTATCTCAAAAAAAAAATAATAAAACAAGCCAGCACAGTGGTGAGTGCTTGTGATTCCAGCACTGAGACAGGTGATTGCTGGGGGCTCACTGGCCACCCAGCTCAAGCCTACTCAGCAAGCTCCAGGTCAACCAATAAGAGAACCTACTTCAAAAGGCAAGGTAAATAGCTCCTGACTTCGCCACACATGCTCACACATATACATGTACACTTGAACATGTATACACACATGAACCCCCACACATGTATACAGACATATAAAAAGAGTAGCATAAGTAATAACACAAGCAATGTCTACTATGGGCAGGGATGGTAGCTCATCCATAAGTCATAACTCAGATCCAAAGGCAGGCAGACCTCTGTAAAGTTCGAGGCTAGCCTGGTCTACATAGTGAGTTCCAGGTCAGCCTGGAACGTAGTAAGATCCTGTCTCAAAAAACCAAATGAAAGAAAAGTAAGTTCTTGCTAGAGACCCTGGGATATAATAGGTGCTCAAAGGCCTGTTGCCATTTCCTTTTTCCCTTTTCTAATTTTCTTTTGATACAGAGTCTTGCGGGTCTTGCTATGTTGTCCAGGCTGAGCTCAAACAGTCCACCCACTTCAACCTCCCGAGCAGCTGTGACTGCCGGGGGACACCCGTGCATCTGGCTTCCTTGCCATTTCAAAACCCACCTTACTCTGCACCTTCCTAAACCTGAGCAGTATGGTGCTTCCCTGGCCTAATGAGCTCCCCAGCTTTTCTCTTCTGCCAGACTGTTCTGCGTCATCAGACTCAAATGCATCCACCTCTCCGAGGCCGCCCTTGACTTTTTCAGAGAGAATGAGTCATTTGCTCTTGTTCAGTTCTGCTGCATTTACCAGCTATCACCTCACCTGACTACCTTGTGCTATAGTTTTTTATTTATATCTTTCTTACCTGATGAGCCTCCTCCAATGGTTGAAACCAGATCTTATTTTTCATAGCACCTAGCACAGCGCTTGGCCCTCAATAAATGTTCTGATGAATGGAGGGATAATAAGAGCAAACATTTCAAACAGCCTCATTCTAGGCATTGTTCCAGGTGCTTTACAAATGTTAACTTGTTTAATCCTTGTAATAATCCTGTGAGTTACTGTAATTTCTGTCTTACAGATGAAGAAAATGACACAAAGTCAAATTCTGTAATTTGTCTAAGGTCACTCAGCTGCTAATTATAAAAGCAGGATTCAACCTGAATAGTTGGTATCAGAGTACAGGCTCTTGAACAGCCTACTTCAGTGTCTCCCAGTGAATAAGTAGCCAAACAAATTTGGCTCTTCTCAAAGTCCATAATTAATTTTTACGTGTGTGTGTGTGTGTGTGTGTGTGTGTGTGCATACCATGTGTGTAGTTAACAGAAGAGGCATCAGATCCCTTGGAGCTGGCGTTTCAGGCAGTTGTGAGTCACATTACATGGGTGCTGGGACTAAACTCAGGTCCTCCGAAAGAGCAGTATGAGCTTCTAACCTCTGGACCATCCTTCCAGTCCCCGTCCCACACATTTTGTAATCTTACTTCCACACATTTTGTAAATGGCCTGCACGTCTTCTCATTCTCTCTTCCTTCTCTCCCTCCTCCCTTCCACTCTCACTCCATCCTGTCTTCTCTTCTTTATTTATTATAACATTACATTTATTTATTTAGTGTACATGGCCGTGAGGGGTGCGGGCCATGGTGCATGTCTGGACATCAGACAACTGTTGGAACTGGTTTTATCCTTCCATCATGCGGGTCCTGGGGGATTGAATTCGGGTCGTCAGGCTCAGTAGCAAGTGCCTTTACCCACTGAGTCATCTTGCCAGTCCACTAGTAAAGTCTTACTCAGGGGCCGAACATCTATTCTTGTTTCCTCCTTCCCTTCCTCCTTTCTTCTATTCTTTCCTTTCTTCCCTTCTTATATTTTTTATTTTCCCTCCTTACGTTTATGAACATTTTTGTAGGGCTTTCTATGTCTACAACATCACACTAAACACCTATTTCTCCATCTCAACTAACCCTTGCTGTCTGCTCGTATACCCAACTGCTGTGTGAACTTCTTTTAGTTTTTTAAATGTTCTCCCCGCCCCCCTCTCATCTCAGACCCATGATGGCCACATTGCCTGGCTAATCTGCATCTTTCCTTTAATTCTCAGCTAAAATCGCTTCTGAAAGCCTTTCACTATTCTCGTAAAGGCTCCCCATGTCATGTCACTTTCACCTCGTAACTACTCCTTTCTCCCTCATTCATTGGCCCTTTGCACTACACTACAAACTCCATGAGAGCAAAAAATATGTCTTCTATCATTAAATATGCAGTCCTGGTCTGATGCCTGACCCATAATACGTGCTTGATAAATATATGTTGAAATATGAGCAAGGCCAGCCTGCTCAAAAAGCTAAAAGTAAATAAATAAAAAGTTCTTGTTGCACATGCCTGATTGCCTGAGTTCAATCTCTGGAACCCACAATGGAAAGAAAGAATTGGCACCCAGAGTTGTCATCTGACCTCCACAATGCACTGTGGCATGCATTTTCTTAATTTAAAAAATGAAAAAGTAAAAAAATAAATAAATAAAACACAGTAAACTGTGGCAAATATTATAATAGAGATAAGCTGTAGTTCTTCAGAGACACAGACGAGGGATTTCTAACACTACTTGGGTTAAGTAAAACAGAGACAGCTCAGCAGACTCTTAAAAGAGTCAAAAATAAGAACCCCAATAGAAAGTGTAACTTAATGGATAAATCCATTTTCCATGCCTAAAAAGAACCTTAGCCAGGCATGGTAGTGCATGCTTATAACCCCAGCACTTAGGAGGCTAAAACAGGAGGATCATGAGTTCAAGGGCAGCCTGAGTTATATAGCCAGTTGGAGACAAGCCTAAGTTATATAGTGAAACTGTTTAAAAAAAGAGAAAATTAAAAATTAAAAGCAACCTTAATATAAACTTAGTCTATATTTGACCAGTCTAGTAAGAATGTAGAAACAGTATGAAAGAACTTCAATGATGAAATAATTTTATTTTTTGGTTGTCTTGTTTTCTGTTTTCTTGAGACAAGGTCTCTCTCTATGTAAACCAGGCTGGCCTCTAACCTTCGTTTATTTTTTAAGTATTTCTCTCATGAGTCTCTTCCTATCTCTATCATACTGATCATAATACACTGCCATTTTCAAAGTGTCTCTGTATCACTTAACTGTGGGCTACTTAAAGCCTTGAATTACAGAGATTTATGGTGGCCCAATACCCCAAACATTGTCTTTCCTAGAAAAGACTTGTGAGTACTACAGTCTACCATGAAGTCCTAAATGAGCTGATCTCCAGCTTTATCTGGAGGAGTCAGAAAAAGGGGCCCTGATTCTTTTTACTAAAGATAAGTGATTAGAGACCAAGAAGGGCACCAGGTGTGAGTAGTTCTGGGGTGTCTGTGCTTCTGTACACTTTTGGGAAGCAGAACTAGGGATTGTCTATGCGTTTTCTAGTTCACGTACACCAACACGCCTGTATTTCCATGTCTGCTCTAAAACCTGAGTCAGTGCTGATACTGTGCACGTTTCCTAACTTTCATGCTACTACTATTTTGTTTGGTGTTTGCTTTTTAAAGGTTTCAAGCTACTTTATTATTATATTGTGTAAGTGCAGTTGTGATCATGCCATAGCATGTGTGCGGAAGTCAGAGGACAGCTTTCTGGGAGTCAGTTCACTCCTTCACCTCGTTGAGGCAACCTTTATGTTATTTACAGTAAGCTGCATACTCCAAGGTGAGTCTCCCATCTCTGCCTCCCATCTCACTGTAGGGGTGTTTGAAACACTGCATCGAGCTTTTTCGAGTGTGTTCCAAGGATCAAACTCAGATTGTTAGGCTTGTGTGGCAAGCAGTTTTACCCACTGAGCCATCTTGCCTGTCCTCTGGTATTTACTTTTGAGATTTAATTACATTGACATAGACATTTCTGGACTGTTCATTTTAACAACTGTCTTAATAGTAGCCTTTTTATGACTCATCCTTTGTATTATTTCTAGGCACTGTCAACTATTCTTATTAGTCATTCATAGTAATTACATGTAGCAAGCAGTATCCTAAAGTAAAAGAAGTTGGTGGACCACTTCTTACCCTAGGGACATTACAACTGTCACAGTCATATGGGCACCTTGCCCTTTGAAGAACACTGCAAGGGGGCTTTGTCGCCTAACAAACCGCCTAATTCCTCTATTCACAGTCCTTAGGGTATGAAACTTGCATGTTGTGCAGCTGAATGAACATGGTGAACTGTCTTCTCTTCATTTCCTTATTATCTTATGTTTTTTCGTTTCTGATCTGCTTGATCCTTTGTTTATTTACCATTGGGATTATTTTGTAATCTCTAAATATCTCCAGTTTCGTTTGCTATTTGAAAAATCAGCTGCTATTCGAATTGATTCTGAATTGTCTGAATAAAATTTTTAATTAATGTGTGTGTGTGTGTGTGTGTGTGTGCATTCCACAACACAGGTATGGAGATCACAGGAAAATTTGTGGGAGTTGGTTCTCTCTTTCTACCATGTGGGTCCCAGGGATTGAACTCGGATCATCAGGCTTGGCAGAAAGCATCTTCACCTGCTGAGTCATCCTTGCCAGCCCTTATTTGTCTGGATTTAGATATTATTCAAGAAATAATATGGGTTGGGCATGGTGGCATATGCCTTTAATCCTAGCACTCACACTTGGGAACAGAGGCAGGTGAATCTCTGTGAGTTTGAAGCCAGCATGGTCTACATAGTGAGTTCCAGGCCAGCCAAGCCTACGTAGTGATACCCTATCTCAAAAAAAAACAACAGAAACAGAAATAATTTTGTTAAAACAATAACTGTAGGATATGCGGTAGAAATTTAGATGCTATAGTTTTATCATCCTTCTATTATGACTGTCTTATACTAGGTCATTTTATTATTTATGCAAAATTTTACCACCTGATTCTAACTAAAACAGCTCATCATCAGAGTTAATGAGTGTACGTGGAAGGCACTTCAAGAGAGAAATCCAAGGAGGTTTCTTTTTGAAGATCTTGGGGGTTGTTTGTAACACTGCACTTTAATTGCCTTTATTACCACACTGGAGCTCCATAAAAGCAGAAGCATGATAGTCATCAGTAGCCTTATGTAAAGAAGATGCCCATTAGGTAGTTGTTGGATGAATGGATGGGTAGGTGGGTGAGTGGATGTAGAGAAGTACCGGGTCTCCTCAAATTCTGGTATCAGAAAGAGCTTTGTCAGAGCGGGGGCCTGTGGCTCAGTGAATAGTCAAGACCCGAGTTTGATTGCCAGAACCAATTTAAAAGTGGAAGAAGAGACCAACTCCACGCAGGTGTCCTCTGACCACCACATGCACGCACACGCGCACACACACACATGCGGCACACACGCCCACGTGTGCGTGCACATACACACAATAATAATGAATGAAATAAAATATTTTTTGGTCTTTTTGAGGTAGGGTCTCCTTGTAGCAGAACTGGCCTGGAACTCACCATGCAAACCAGGCTGGCCCCAATCTCAGAGAAATCTGCCTGCCTTTGCCTCTTGAATGCTGCTATTAAAGGCGCGTGTCACCACACCCAGATATATTTTTTAAAAGAAAAAAATAAAGGCTTCATAGAGGACATAGAAACTGAGCTGTCATTGTAAGGATGGGCAGGACTTGAAAGGAGCTGCTGAAGGAGGAGTGCATCTGTTTGATTCGTTCTCCCTTCGCTCCCACTGACACGATAGATGCCTCACTAGCAAGGCAATGTCAGTTGACTTATTTTACACTCATGCTTTTAGTCTCATTATCCTAGCTGTACAGTGGAAATTAGAAAGTCTGAATTTCCTTCCTTGTTGTGCCAGTAACATACTGTGTGACCTTGAGTAAGTCATACTCATCTCTGAGCATCCAGTTGTTAATGGGTAAAGTAGTAGCACTAATATAGAAGGACTTAGACTCCAAACTTCTGTGAAGTATTTGGCTTTAGCTGGTGGAGCCCTCAACCACAGAAACATACAAAAGGATTATTATCCCAGTTTCTTCTGTAATGGAAAAAAAGAAAAGAGTTTAAGGCAGTGATTTTATTCCACTTTATTCCAAGAACGTGAAGTCTAGCAACAGCCTCTATAAGCCATTTTCTCATTTTTCTTTCTGTGTTTGGTGGTGGTAGTGGTGATGCTGGGCATAGAACTCAGAGTCTCTTAACATATTAGGCAGTATTCCACCACTGAGCCTGGGCTCTATAAGCCACTTAGAAAAATTAATTGTATGTGTGCATGATGGGGTGGAGACATTTGTGTGCCATGGTATGTGTGTGGTGGTCAGAGAACAACTTCATGGTTTCAGTTATTTCCTTCACCTTTATGTGGAAGTTCAATCCCCAGCACTATAAACCGCTGGGCGTATCAGTGCACATCTGTATTGCCAGTGCCGCAGAGGCAGACAGGAGAATCCTTGGGGCTTGCTGGCCAGCGAGGTTCACAAGAGATCTTGTCTCAAAAAGGGGGTGGGGGCTGGGCGTGATGGTGCATGCCTTTAATCCCAGCACTCAGGAGGCAGAAGAGGTATGCAGCCTGGTCTGCAAAGCAAGTTCCAGGTCAGCTGGGGCTACAGGAAGCCCCTGTCTTTAAAAACCAATAATAATAATAATAATAATAATAATAATAGAAAGGTAGACAGCCATAGAGGAAGATAATTTATGTCAACCTCCAGCTTCCGCAAGTGTGGGTATCACAACACTCATGAGCACACACATGCATACTATACACAAACACAAAGACATTCATGTAAACCAACCTATTAGGGCTTGTAAAATGACCCAGTTGGTGAAGGTGCTTGCCCCCAAGCCTGACACCCTGAGTTCAATCCCTGGAATCCATGTGGTAGAAAAAAAAAACCTACAAATTTTCTTCTTACCATCCCCCACTCCCCCAAAGACAGAGAGCGAGAGAGAAAGGTAAAAAAATAAAAAACTATTATAAGGAATTGGGTGTATTCCACACATTACAACAGTGGTGAAGCCTGCATCTATTAAATCTAAAATGAAACCTTAATGACTAGCAGGATTTTAATTGCAAAATAAAACATAAACGCCTTGAAATGTGGCAGAGTTAAAAAAAAAAAAAAAAAGGAGAAGTAGGAGGCAGAAGGAAGGCAGGAGAAGCTTCTCAGTGTCAGTCACCTCACCAGGCTAAACCAGTCCGCCAAAGCGCCCAGCGTGGAGACACGGAGTCTGAAGGTGGCAGCTCTGCTGATTTCCATCATCTTGTCTTGCTCTGGCTTTTAAAATATTTTCTTTATGCCGGGTGTGGTGGCACACACTCGGGAGGCAGAGGCAGGGATATATCTGTGAGTTCAAGACCAGCCTGGTGTGCATATCGAGTTCCAGGACAGGTGAGGCTACAAGAGACTCTGTCCCGAAAAGAAAAAAAATATACATTTTATTTACTGTTTTTATTTTATGTGTATGAGTGTTTGCCTGCATATATGTAAGTGCACAACAAACGTGTGATGTCTACAGAAGCCAGAAGAGGCTGTTGGAACTGTAGCTAATCACCATGTGAGTGCTAAGAGTTGAACCCATGTTCTCTGGAAGAGTGGCAAGTGTTCTTAACTATTGCAGCCCCCTTAGCTCTGGATTTTTAAGATAGAGTTTTGCAGTGTAGCTCATTCTGGCTTTGAACTCACAACCCTCCAACCTCAGAGTCCCAAGTTGTGGAATTACAGGTGTACACCACCACACCCCACCTTCATCATTAAAAAAATTAATTTATTATTCATCAGTTCCTTTAGTTGTTTTTTATTTCTGTTAATTCAATAATATATTTTATTCTTTCATTCAAAATATATTCCTGTGATCCTGTTAAGATGCTGTCAGTAATGTCTATATAGACATATCCAGAACGATTTTCACTACATGTTAAAGACTGTATTTTGCATGTCAGAATTAAGAGTGATCTGGGGGCTGGAGAGATGGCTCAGGGGTTAAGAGCACTGTTGCTCTTGGAGAGGACCCAGGTTTGATTCCCAGCCCTCACATGGTGGCTAACATCTCTCAGTAACTCCAGTTCCAGAGAATCCAACATCATCTTCCGGTTTCTGAGGGCATTGTATACATGTGGTGCACTTATATGTATGCAATGGAAAACACTTATACAAATAAAATAAAAATTTCTAAAAACCAGTGATCCGTTTGTTTCTTCCGTGTGTGTGTGTGTGTATGTATGTGTGTGTGTGTTTCTGTGCTACATTTTTATGAACATGAATCATAATTTTACAATAAGTTTACAATAAATTCATTTACTCTAAAAAAATAAGAGAGGGAGTTTCTTCTGAAGAAGTTTTCCCTGGCTTTTGACAGAAATGTTACCTCAGTAGGATGAATATTTATGTTCACAGTGACAACGAGTTTTCATCCACTATCATAATCACTCAGCACAACTCTAAAAGATAAGCTTTATAATTTCAAATTTCCAGAGGAAGCTTGGGGTTAGACAGGCTTTTACCCAAAGTCAGAACATAAACAGGTCAACATCCACATGTAAACTCAATCCAAGCGTGGGGGCACATGCCTATAATCTCAGCATTCAGGAAGATCAGGAGATCAAGATCAGGCTGAAATACATATTAAGTTGGAAGCCAGACTAGGCTACATAAGACCTTATGAAAAAATTACAGAATTAAAAAAAAAAGAGAGAGATATGGGGGCTGGAGAGATGCTGCATGGTTAGGAGCACTGGCCACTCCTGCAGAGGGCACAGGTTCAGTTCCCAGCACCCACATGGCAGCTCACAACCTCTGTAACTCCTGTTCCAGGGAATCCAATGTCCTCTTCTGACCTCAGGCACTGCATGACACAGGCGCACTTACATGCATTTAGGTAATATACTCATACACAGAAAATAAAAATATAAAATATTTGTTTTTTAAAAAAAACTCAGACTTCTCTGATTCTTCCCATGGAACTGTGCTAGATCCATAGGCCAGTTAAGCTGTCGAGTTCCAGTAACTTTTGACTCTTCTCCAGATACTCTATCATCTACAGTAGGACACCCTCAAAGGGCATAGACATATGAATATCTCTGAAATAGAACCTGCAGTCCATAAAGAAAATTAACCATCTGTGGGAAACCAGAAGACCGTCTTATGTCCAAGAAGTCTGGGAGCACACAACACTATCATCAAGTGATCTGAGACTGATCTCTAAACTAGATGCATACAAGAACTGCAACTTAGCAAGGAAAGCCTCATAAGTGATGCTTTCATTTCAGAACTAAATAAATGAACATTATATATATATATATATATATATATATATATATATATATATATATGTAGTACGTTCACACCACATATTGTAATTATATCATATTCGGAGAATGGATGAAGAGGGTAGTCCACCATGGAGCCCAGGGAAGGGACAGGCACAGAGGCACCTTTCCAGGCAACATCCCCAAGTGAGACACCTTGGTGAAAGCTGATATCACTGATTTGGCAAGAATCAGAGAGCAGCCCATCACTGCATGTTAGAGTTGTCTCAGTAGCTCTGAAAATGAGATTCCTTTTTGAGCTTTACCACTCCCTGAGAGTGGGTCCCAAGGATAAATACTTCTGAAATCTCCCTAGGTTGTTCTAATGGGCAGTCAGACTGAGAAACAGAGTGAGTCATGCCCACACTCACTGGCGGCTTTCTTTTGAGACCAGCTCACACCCGTCTTGCTCTCTGCCAGGTCTATTACGAGGCCTCCTTCTGATTCTTGGCTTCTTGTATCACATGCTGAGAGGAAGAGAGAAAATGCATAGATCTTCTGAGGTGAATGTTCCAGTCTGCTTTGCAAATTAGATTGGCTTTGCAAATGCTTTCATTTTTCAAATTAATAAATGGACTTCTGGTTTATACACCAGCATAGTGAACTTACTAATATGGGTCTAATGATAAAGTTCTTCTGAGAGATGCATCCACTGTTCATGTACATGAAATCAAAACTCTTGAGTCTGTCAGACATTGGTCCATAATATTCCCAGGCCTAAGGCAGCAAGTCCAAGTGGCTAGATGACTACTCCTAGGGCTATGTTCTTAGCTCCACAAATGCCCTTTTATCCCTACAGCCTGATTGTAAGTTCCTCTCACTCTTGCCCTGATTTTTGCTCGCTCTGATCTTGGAGGTTTTGAAAGCAGGTACCTCCTCCTGCATGGGGAAGTGGGGACTATAATTCTCGGTTCAGTACCACTCCTTTCTTCTTCAGATCTCAAACACAATCTTTACAGACTGCCTTCCCCGATTTCTCCTGACGTCCCCTACCCACACCCACCAAGGCTGGTGAGTTCTCTGTAACCCCACTGCCCTCTCTGCTTTCCTCTGTCATGGCCATGAATCAAGTTGACTGTGAATCACGTTGCCAATTGACTCCTCTCTCTCCAACCATACCAGACTTGGAACTGGTGAAGACTGCTACTGCGTCCTGGTTATCTTTGTATTGTAATGCATCACATTGTTAGTCCAGTAACTGCTGACTGGAGAGAGCATTTGTAATTCTCAGTGCCCCGTATCGCTACCTCTGCCTTATGTGGGAGACTCCTCATGAACCATGATGAAATAAAGAGAGCCTAATACAAGAGCAGAGAACACAAGCTGCAGGTAAGCGTGAATGCTTCAGGCAGACACATCCACCCAAAACTCTCAATCACGAGAAGCAAGGAGCATGGAGAACCTATTCTTACAGCCGTGAGGATAGCAGTGGGTATACATTTTCAGGAACAGAATGAACGAATGAATAAATAAATAAATAAATAAATAAATAAATAAATAAATAAATAGATTTTCAGGAATAGGACATCACTCAGATCCAGGAAAGGCACTATCAGTTGCCACACCAGCTCATGGTTTGGGGTACTCCCTGCCTTGACTTTCTCATTCCAGTCTCTTTTTCTGAGCTTCCCTAAGAGTCTGTGAAGTCCTTCATGCCCTTTTATAATTCTTCTGCTGAAATAAGCAAGTCATTTTCTGTTTAGTCCTACTTAGAACCCTGTTATAGGCTGGATTGTGCCCCCTAAAAGTTCATATGTTAAAGCCTATCCTCTAGAACCCCTGAATGTGACTGCATTTGGAGACTGAGCCTTTAAAGAGGTGATTAAGTTAAAACAGGCTGGTAGAATGGGCCTTAATCCAATCTTAATGGTGTCCTTAGACAAAGAGGAAATTTGGATATACAAAGAGCCATCAGGAGGACTAATTCACAGACCGTATGAAGAGACATCCAGAAACCATTTGCATTCCAGGAGAGAAGCCTTACAAGAAACCAAACCTGCTGACACCTTGGTCTTGAGTCTATAGAACTATAATAAATCCCTGTGGTTTAGGCATGCCAAGCCTATTGTTACAGTAGTCCAAGGTGACCTGACCACATTTACTGACTGAATCAACTGATAAATTATTTCTTTCTCAGTCACAAAGCAGGCATGGGAATAAGATATGTAAGCCAGGCAAGACAAGAAGGAAGAGCCAGCCACTCAGAACCCTGAGAAAGGAATGGGCTCAACAATGCAAAGCAGAAGATAGAAAAGGATCTCTAGGGATTCCTAACCCTAACAGAAGTGTTTTGCAGAGGTTCCAAAATTGAGAATTTTGGATGCACAAAGGGGCTGTCATGGAGGGAGCCTGGATTCCAAAAATTTCACCCACCGCTTGCTCAATATGTGATTCTTGGCAAACTACTTGACAATTTTAGCTTCATGAATTCCTCTCTCTCTCTCTCTCTCTCTCTCTCTCTCTCTCTCTCTCTCTGTGTGTGTGTGTGTGTGTTATGCATGTACATGAGTGTGTGCATATGCATGCCCATACATCCACATACAGAGGCCAGAGGAGGATGGTGGGTGCTTCCTCTATTGCTCTTTGCCTTATTGCCTTGAGACAGAGTTTAGCACTGAAGAGTCTAGCAGTGACTGGCCAGCAAGCTCCCCTGCCTCCACCTACCCTCCAATCCTGGGGTTACAGACATGTATAGCCTTGCTCAGCTTTTTAAAGTAGGTGCTGGGGATTCAAACTCAAGTCCTCATGCTTGCACAGCAAGTACTCTTACCTACTGAGCCAACTCCTCAGCACCTACATGAAGTTTCCTATCTGTAAAATAAAGATGAAAACTAACACTGATTACATGGAGTTCTTGGTGTTAAATTAAGTAAGAACATAGATCCAGAGCTGCCTAGCATCAAATATCAACTCTTCTTTTCCGTTTTTCTTGAGCTAGAGGAAGTGAAGATCTGGGAGAAGGCTAAGGAATTTATTGGATTAATACACAATGTCCAAAGAGTGTGATGTGTTCAGAGATGCTCTGGATGAGTGCTGAGGTTACAAGAAGCCAGAGTCCAGGCTGCTAGGAAGAGTCTGATGGGAGGGACACTGTGGTTCTGAATTATCATCCTGTTCTCACCTGTATCCAGGCTGGGAGCATAAGGAACAGGACCCATTTCACTTTCTTCCTACGCTAAAATTAGAAATATTTAGGCAGGCTGTGGGCCACATGCGACAGGTGTTCTAAGTAGGATTGTTTCAGCTGCAGACCAGTGTTTACATTCAGCCTATCCAAAACCAGGTCTAATTCATGGGCCTTGCTGCTCTTAGAGGTGAGGACGTCTGCGCCTGTGTTGTCTGGATTGGCTCAGACACTGGGCAGGGCACGGTACGAGGGTACATCTCCAAATATGAGTAATTATAATACACTATCAACACTTATAATTTATGCATAAACACCTTGTTCCAGAGTTTTCACACAATCTCATCACAGCTGTCATTTCACAAAATAAAAATTAAAAATTGTTCTCAAAAAGACCCCTCCAAATTTCTTTAATTGTTTTAGAAAAGAAAGCTGAGACCCTGGCATGGTGGTACACGCCCGGAGTCCCAACACTCAGGAGACAGAGGCAAGAGGATTCAGAGTTTAAAACTGGCTTCAGTTACATAGCGAGTTCAAGACCAGTCTGGGGTACATATAACCCTGTCTAAAACAACAACAAAAGGAAACTGAGGTCCAGAGAGGTTACAGTACTTGTCTAAAACCATAGTATGAGGCTGAAGAGATGGTTCAGTGGGTAAAACACTTGCCCTGTGAGCATGAGGGCCAGAGTCCCAAGCCCCAGAACTCATATAAAAGTCAAGTGGACATGGCAGCCTACCTATAAATCCCAGTAAGTAGAAGCCAGAGACAGGGAATCCCGGAGCAAACTGCTAGGCAGACTAGCCAAAATGACCAGCTCTGGGTTCAGCAAAAGAACATGCCTCAATATGTAGTGTGGAGAATGACAGAGGAAGACATCTGACATCAGCTTCAGGCTGCCACACCCATGCGCACACATGCATCCATATACAAATGTGCACTCACACATATGTAAACATGAGTACATATAGGCATGCAAATTATACACATATACGTACATATATACACAAAAACACATAATATTGATAAGGGGTAGGGCCAAAATCTGTCTGCTGAAGAAAGGAGAGTTTAATTGTTGTCAATGCAAAGAAATTGCTAAGAAAGAAATTTCTCATATTACAGCAGATCCATTACAAGTACAACACATCTCTTAGTATCTCCATCTGGGGTCCAGCCTCAAACCTTTGATACTTCTACCAGAAATCTATATAACAGAGGGCCGTACTATGGAATGTTTTCCACAGGAAACATCTGCCTGGATATTTTGAAGGCTGCGAAGTGTCCCATGAGAGAGCAGGGAAGCAGAGGCCAATCACAAGCATGGTGATAAGTCCAGGTACCAGGTGGACTGAAGCAGAGAGAAAACACAGGCTTCCGGCCTTCCGCTCCCCCTGGAAGCGTGTGCTGGTAAAATAAACTCCTTCCAAGACTCAGGTTCCCAGGTTAGTGATCTGGTTTTCTTCTAATAGGAAGTGAGCTGTCTCTCAGTAGGGGGAAGGGAGGGGGAAATTATTGCCAATTACATGAACTATGTAGGCGGAGGGTTCAGACATTTCATGTCTTTATAATTAGGGACCTCCACTTTATTCGTAGGGTCAATCACAGCCCAGGGCCGGATAGACATTCTTTCTTTGAGTGTTTACAAGAGAATCAATTGAAAAAGATTGTTTAAATCCTTTTTTGTTTAAAGAAACTGACATAATAGAAAGAAAGGATTGAGTCCCTGACAAGAAAGGCCTTTCTGAACTTTTCTTTTGCTCAGCTCAACAACACTGTAGGGTATTTCAATAAATCAAGTCACTGGCTCCATGCAGAAAATTGCTACCAGGGAAGAAGACTTTTTTGTTTTAAAAATCAGATACTTTTGAGTTGAAATTAGTCTTTAATCACCATGAAAGCATTATTCAGATTAATTGTTCTATTTCTTCTCCAACTGTGGCTGATGAGAACGACTCCCCCAAGTACTAGGCACTGAACATCCAATGTATGAATCCATCCTGTTCTTCTAGAGCTTCTAAGCTAAGGAGGAAATAAACCAGTACTTGCAGATGGTATAAAAGAAAATAGAGAAAAGTGGGAAAGTCCTAGGGGGACTGGATGCATAATACCCACTCAGTGCATTCCAGGTGGAATCTGGGGTCCCTAATGGAGAAGCTCTTTGGTCTTTTGATAAGGGAAACATCCTTCTTATTTAGAGACAGAAGAGATTTACTCATCCAGCCTCCTTCTTCGCTACATTCACATGGACTTTTTGGCATCTGCGTATAAGAGAGAATAGATGGTATCTGTCTTTCTGTGTCTGAGCTTTTCACTTAGTGTAAGATTCTCCAGTTGCACCTGTTTTGCTGCAAATATTTGTGTGCCATCCTTTTATGACTGAATGACATCCCACTGTATGTATCTACCACATTTTCGGTACCCATTCATCCACTGACAGGAGTCCAGCTTCATTCTTTGTCTTAGCTGTTATGAATAGTGCAAAAATAAACACAGGTGTACAGACAGTTCTTTGGTTCTAGGGGAAGCCAGATTTTGTTCATTGAATGAGGACGTTCAGTGTGGTTGAAGTAAAGAGTACATTGACTGACAAAAAAATTATAGGATAAATGAATGAGTGAATGAGTGAGTGAATGAGTGAATGGGTGAGTGAATGAATGAGTGTGAGTGAATGAGTGAGTGAGTGAATGAGTGAGTGAATGGATGAATGAATGAGTGGTGAATGAATGAGTGCATGAGTGAGTGAGTGAGTGAATGAGTAAGTGCTTGAAAGAGTTGTAATTTCTCCTAGAACGCAGACTTCAAGATTATTAAATCTTGAAGATTTTTAAATTTCCAGATTATTAAATCTGTCCTAGGTCGGTGAAGTTACCCACTCCTGTAATCCCGCACTCAGAGAGACGAGCTGCAGGACTATGTTTGAGGATAGCCTGGGTTACATGCTGAGTTCATCCACCACCACCACCACCCCGGCACCAGATAACACTAAAAGTTCCTCAAACAAACAAACAAACAAAACAACAAAGCAAAACAAGGGCCAGGAATGTAGCTCAGTGGTGGAATGCACACAAGCTCGAGGCCCTGGGATTGATCCCAGCACACACACACACACACGCACACACAGTCCTTAAAGTAAATATCCACTGAACGAAGGTAAGAGACTCTAAAGGGGCATCTTTAAGATAACTCTTTCCCAAACCCGCACCAGCATCCACTTGGACTGCTGCCACCACACTGTCCTTAGCTCTACCTGGTTGCCTCCTACTCATTATTCAGTATATCCCCCTGTTCTAGACCCATGCCTCAGTTATTTCTACAGTCTAGGTCCAGTGCCTCCCACAACACTGGGATCAGTGAGGCCAGGCAGACAGTCTCTGGGCTCCCGGTGTTGGGCTCTCCAGATCAAAGCCCACCAATGAGAACCCCAGGCCCCAGGTCTCAGATGCCCTTTGAAGGACTGCCGACATCATTTCTTCTCTCATGGGCATTTGATGTACTAAGACTTAAGCACATGTTTGCTGCTGGAGCACCCACTCTGTGGAAAACTTTGACATGGAGAACAACAATGTGGCCACCACTGAGTCCAGCTTGGACCTCTCCACTATTGGGCCCCCTAAATTCAACTTGCCCAAAGTCAAAACACTGACAGAGGTTGGGTTTTGCAACTACAAAGCCTGGGTTTAACTTTCTGTGCTTGTTATATGGACTTTGAACAGGTTACTCCAGCTCTCTGAACCTTGGTTTCCTCCCTCAGAGCCAGGAGGTTTTGGAATGGGGGAGTATCGGGATCCTGAGCTTGTTTTAGAACAAACCCTCCTGCAGCTGAGAGGGGGGATGGGTTGGAAGGGAGAAAATAGAGGTAGTCCAGAGACTGCTCAATAGAAGTGTTTCCAATTACCAGCAAGCGGGCCTCGCAGCACACTCTCTACTGTGACCCCAGAGCCAACCTCATGCTGTTGCCTAGCAACTCACCTGCATCACCCAGGGATCTGAGGCTGGGGCCCCTCAGAGGATGGGGAAATGACTGGTTTAATTACAAAGGCTCAGGGGGATCCAACATCAGTTCATTCCTCAAATACTGGGCTCCCACCAAGTTCCAGGCCCACTACTAGATGTTGGTCATTTAGGGATGAATAAAACCGTACCTCTTTCCTCAAGAAATTCATAATGTACTAGGGTAAACAGAATTTTCCACTCATTCAAGAAATGTCTGAGGGCCGGGGATACAGCTCAGTGGTACAACACTGTGGTGTGACCTAGTATGCATTAGGCCCTAGATTAAATCCCTAGCATGAGGGGGTGGGGTGGGAAAGAAAGAAATATGTGAGTGGGGGCTGGGGAGATGCCTCAGTCAGTAGAGTACTTGCTTTCCAAGCACAAATCCAAGTTCCATCCCAGAACCCACATAAAAAATACCTGAGCACATGGTGCACACTCATGTTCCTGCGCTCACAAGTTGGAGATAGGCAGACCTCTGGTGCTCACTGGCCAGCAAATACCCAAGGTTGACATCTGGCCTCCACATACATGTGCATAAACACCTGCGCATGTGCAATCATATGCACTCACACATGAACACACACTCATATGCACACACAAAAGAAGTATCTGAGTGCTTATAAACAGTAAAATGAATAAACAAATTGTAGCGTATTCATGCAGTTTAATAGTATGCGCCCAACATGAAAACAATCTGTAATTAGACAAGAATATAGAATACTGCTGAGTGAAACATTTGCTGGGTGAGAGAAGCTGGCGAGCAAAGAGTCTATGTGTGGAATTCCATTTAGATGCAGCACAAAAGCAGGCAAAATTCATCCACATTGTTGGAATCAGAGAGGCAGTGGCTGGAAGGTGAAACGAGGCAGAGACTTCTGGGGTCCTGGCAATATTTTGTGGATAGATCTGGGTGCAGCTTACAGGGTGTGTTCATCTTCAAAAGTTTACTCAGGTTATATGCTTAGGATATCTTAACTTTGCTGTATGTCAATAAAAAGTTTTAAGTAAAATATTTATGACTATCTACCACATGTCAAGCATTGTGTATTGAGCAAACATTTAAAGAGCAATGTACAAGACAGCATGATAAACACACAGAGAACTGGAGCGCACACAGAAATTGTACTCTGTCCGTGTCAAGGGGCCCAAGCAAGGCTTCCTAGAAGAGGAGGTTTTTAATCAAGTGGGACAGGAATCTGGCAAGCAAGAAAAAGAAAGCAGGGCTTCTTCGGTATCAGAAACATGGAGGAGGCAGGAAGAGAGGCTGGAGGTCACAAGGAGCCCAAGCTATAAAGATAACAGGAATAGTAACTGTGCTGAAACCAGCAGTGTGAAATAACTTTTTATTATTTACTTAATCCGCCACCACACAATGAGCTTGGTGCTATTATTATCTCTAGTTTACAGATTAGCAAATAGAGGCATAGTGGAGTCAATTAACTTGCTTAAAAATCCCACAGAAAGTATTTGAACTGGTCTATACACCCAAGCCACCAATCCCAGGATTCTTGACCACTAGTTCACATTGCCCAGGTCATTTCATCATAGACTAAGTCCATGGGAGGGCATTTAACAAAGGAATGGAATGATCATGGTATTCTGCTGAGTTTTTGTTTGTTTGGTAGCTTAGGTGCTTGCTTTGTTTCATCTTTTTTGAGACAGGGACTTACTTTGTAGCCCAGGCTGCCCTGAAATGCACTATGTGGCTCAGGTTAGCCTGGTACTTGCAGCAATCCTCCTGCCTGAAATTCACTATGTGACTCAGGTTGGCCTTGTACTTGTAGCAATCCTCCTGCCTCAGATTCCCAAGTGCTGGGATTACAAGTATGAGCCACTATACCTCACATATGATCAGAGTTTTGTGTGACAGAAACTAGTCTGGTTCCTCTGAGTAAAATTTCATTGTATTGAATGGGGCAAGTGAGGAGGCAGAGAGTCCAAGGAGAAAGTTATTCCTGTATGCAGGTTTTTAAAAAGCTGAGGTCTAAAGGCAGGCAAAGGCAGAGAGGAGGAAGAGATTTTAAAAATCAATGACAGACACATGGGCATGGTGGCACACACACTGTAATCCAAGTACTTGAATGTGGGAAGAAGGATCAGGAGTTCAAGGCCACCCTTAGCTATATATCAAATCGGCAGTCAGCCTGGACTATATGAAATCCTGTCTCAAAAAAAGAAGACAATGACAGAACCTATCTACTTTCCCTTTAGATGTACTAACAGAAGTAAAATCTGTAAGAAACAGCTTATTTTATACACAGACATACACACACACCATGCTTTCTTTTTTCTTGAGTACAGAGAACTAAATTAAATCTATTTCCCAGGGTCTGGAAAGTAGTAGTGTACTTGCTTTGCATGCCACAGGACCGGGATTAGATGATTCCAGCACCGCAGAATGTGCGTGTGTGCACCTATGTTTGTGTGTGTGAACACACACACATAGAGTTCATGGGTCTTGCTCTTAAGGTCTTGCTCATTTTATTTACCTGTTTCTTTTCTCGCCCCCTTCCTCTCCTTCCTCTCCCCTAGAGGCAGCTTCTCAGGATGCTTGTGTATCTTTTTACATTGTTCCTGCAAATTATGCGTTTTAATTTTGTGTGCTGTACTGGAGCTTTTCCCATCATTGTGACAAGACACCTTACAGAGCAACGTAAGGAAGGAAAAGGCTTTGTGGCTCACCACGGGAAAGGCAGGTTAGGCCTGGTAGCCCAGGAAACAGAGAGAGCAGGTCAGAACCAGGGGCAAGTTTGACCACCAGAGACCCAGTCCTAGTGACCTGCTTTCTCCACCTAGGCCCCATTTTTCTACAGGCTCCACAGTCTTCAAAATAGCAGCATGAGCTGGGAGCCAAGCTCTTGAAACGCTAGCCCACCGAGGACATTTTAGACTTGCCCATGACGTGCGCACACAGTTGTTTTGTGTTTGTATGAATGATGCCAGTTTACACAGCTTCTGCTCTTTATTTTTCACTCCACACTATCCCTGCTGTTGGGTATATTTTTAGTTGTTCCCGCTGCTCCCAGGAATCACAGGATTGAATTGGCAACACAATGGTGCAGAAAGGGATCGACCATGCAGCAGAGGCTTCGTTGTAACCTATCTATTAATTTGTGGTTTGAACTTGCGGAAATCCCGTTCCCTACTTGCATTTCAGCTTCCCCATTTCTAAAATCCGAAGTGCTTCTACTTTTAACCTTCCATACAAACTTCCCTTATTCACACCCAGGAAATTCTGCTCCAGAGAGTGGGAGTGAGTGACTTGATCAAGGTCACACAACCACTATCAATAGTTCAGTTCACATGACCATAAGGAAACAGGGTCTTACAGGCTCCTGGTACCTTGCTCATATGAACTTACAGCAATGGTGACAGCATGCACAAGACCCATGCCAACTCAATCAGATAAAACCCAGCTTAGAACTGGGGAAGTGGGCAGGTGGCCCCAACCTTAGTCAATTAACTATTGGCAGCTGATCACTGCTGGGTGAGGGAGAGTTGATCTTCTTCAAGGGAGTGACACTAGATGGGCTGACCAGGCTCCAGTGGATGAAGTCACATTGAGAGACAGCTGGGAACACAAACTTGACTGGACAGGCCTTATCCTATAAGACAGAATATGTGAAACCCTGTGGGCAGGCTGTGGGTTGCTGCAGACAGGGGATGTTTAAATGTGATTAAAATGTATTGTATGAGAGCCACAAAAATATGCATTATAAAATAGTTCAATTAAAGTTAGCTCACATTTACTGAATGCCAGGTATGGTGCCAAGTGCTTTCGTTTTTAAATAACCGAATCTGTTGAGTCCTTCCCCCCTGTAGACAGAGCCATGTTAATTTCCAAGAGCTGGTGCACTGGGAGCTCTGGTCAGATGCAGTGAAGATATCAACAGGATGTAGTTTCAGATAGAATGCAAGGCAGCACTCCCACAACCATAACCTGGCTGCAGGATAAGAAAGGCCAGATCAGGTCCACTGCTCTTTATTTGAAAAAGATTGTTTATTGCTATAATATTTACCACAAATAACTGATCCAACAGAGGAAATCACCCTTGTCTATCTTCATGCATGATATCATACAGCAGTTACCACACCATAACACCATAAATAAAATTTTATATTCTCCTCTATATAAATGGATTCCGTGATTGCACAATATAAATAGCTACTGCTGATTATTTACTGTGCTAAACACCAAGCATTCCACACTTAATCTTCATTACAGTCCCATGAGGCAGGAGGTATTATTATTCACATTTTAAAAACAAGGAAACAGAGGCACAGTTATATTTCTTGTCTTTGGTCAGTGGGTTTCAAGCATTTTGAATAAAACTTCCAGAAATCTACTTGCCTCTGCCTCCCGAGTGTGAATGCTGGGATTAAAGGCATGTGCCACCACTCCTGGCTACATACATGTATTTAACAATAGTACACTAATCTCAGCTATATGAGACACACTGACGTTTTCTTTTTCCTCTTTTAGATTTATTTGTTTATACGCATGTGCACACTCACAAGTTCTTATGGAAGCCAGAGGACAATTTGCAGGAGTCAACTCTTTCTTTCGTTCCACTATGTGGACCCCAGGGTAACTTAGGTACCTTTACACACTGAGCCATCTTGCCAGCCCAACATTTTCTATTCAATTCTTTTTTTTTCTAAGTTAATTCCATGACCTACTAGTAGGTTGACACTTAGTTTGAAAAATAATACTATAGGTGTTATATATACCCAAACTCTAATGAATCCAAATTGCAATCATTTCTGTATGTGGTGGTGAGAATCAAATCCAAGGTTCTGTGCATGCTAGGCAAGCTTTCTGCCACTACATCCCTAGCCCCTAAGTCATACAATACTCTTTATTGCAAACTTTCACATCCTGAGAGTCACTCCAGATCAGATTCCACGCTGCTCAAGAAGGTGACACACAGGCAGGTAGGCGATGGTCACCGGGAGAATTTTAAGAGCATAGCACTTCCTGACTCCGTCGGTCTGGGGTGAAGTCTAGACATGAGCATTTTCTTAAAGCTCCTGAGTGAGTCTGTGGTACAGCCAGGATTGAGGATCTCATGCTAAGGCTAAGTGCTTCATTCAAAGGAAGCATGGAACAGTGGACTACTTAAAGTGATGAAAAACCCTCAGGGAAAAGCTGGTGGGCTTCTGCTTGTTTGTTTGGTTTGGTTACCCTCCTTTCTGGTAACCAACTGCTCCTTCTAAGATGGCTTGATATGTTGATTTGTATATATGCATGTTTACATGTATATATTTTGATTTTTTTGAGATAGGATTTCACGCAGCCTGAGCTGGCTTCAAACTCACTATGTAGCATAAAATGACACAGTCTCATGTAACACAGCCTGCATTTGAACTCAATGTTTAGCCAAGACAGGCCTTGAATTCCTGATTCTCCCGCCCCCCAGGTGCTGGGATTACAGGCATGTGCCACCACACTAGGCCTTGCATTTATCTTCGGGGCTAGAGATGGAACCAAAGCTATACTTCCAGCCTAAAAGGTTATTTTTTGAGCGGGGTTTGTATGCTGTGTGCCTCTGTTACCTAGCTACTACCTGTCCACTGCGTTGAATATATACCGCTGACGCAATGGATTCCTCTGCTCTCTGCCTTCCGCTTAGGTAGAAGCCAGTGGCTCTAGAGGTGATTGGAGCGGGGGAGGAGATGAAAGCCGGTCACTTCCCTGCAAGTGCCTAAGGCTGGCTGTGACCCTCCTTTCTGGTAACCAACTGCTCCTTCTAAGATGGCTTGATATACAGGACTCTTCTCCTGTTTCAATAATCTCTCCTCCCTCTCCCCACCAATTTTAGGTCAAGGGATGTTAACAGCTCAGAGAAGTTGCTGAATTAACCCTTTCTTCCTCTATATCCCACCCGTGTTTGAAACCAGTTCCTCTGTAAATAAACCTCCATCAAATGAGCCCAGGGTGAGTGTCGTCTGTTTTCTATTGAGGCTCAGGCTAATAAAGTCTGTTATGCAAGGAGGAGCTGGAAGGGAGGATAAGAAAGGGTAAGAAACCCCCGAGAGAGAGTGGAGAAGAGCAATGGAGAGATCTGTATGCTTGATTCCCTTCACCGGTTACAGGACAATGTGCTAAACCTAATGATCAGTTCTCAGTCTTAATCTTCCTAGACTTATCAGAGCACTCGACCAGTTCACTGCTCTCCACCCTGGAACAAATTTGTTACTCGGCTTCCATGACAACATACTCTGAGTTGTTTTGTTCTTCCTCAGTCCCTTCTGATTCCTTCTCGTTTCCTGATGTCTCCCTTCCTCTTTCTGATGCTGACTGTTGGAGTCCCAAAGGCTGTCCTTGGGTTCTCTTGTCTATACCAACTCTCTATCTTCAACCAATCCATTGACTTTAAATATTCTGCATGCTGTCCACACCCACATTTATAGCTCTGACTTAAATCTCTTCTAATTCTACACTCCTATATCTAACCGAAGACACATAAGAATATTGTCTGAAGTCGTCTTCTAAAGTCAGTTGTTGCACTTTTCAGGATTTTTTGCAAGTCTCTTGTTAGTTATAGCCATTACTCAAAATTAAATTATCTAAATGAAACAAAGGTAATATTCAAAACTTGGGCTGGGAATGTAATCTCTCTCTCTCTCTCTCTCTCTCTCACACACACACACACACACACACACACACACACACACAGAGTAACAGAGTGTTTGCAAATTTGTGCAAGGCCCTGGTTCAACCTTCAGGATCCATTGTTCCTCAATATCTAGCTGCATTTTGTTAGTTCCTATGCTGTTAAGACTATTTACGTCTCTCTGTACTATAGAAACACTACATAAGAGCTCATGTCTCTTCTTCATCTGTTTGGTAACATCATGTCAATAGCTCAAAACCAACCACAGCAGGAGTATTACAGCACAGAAACTAGTCACATTGGTTTGTTTTATTCATTGACTAACTCTACTTAAGACAGTAGGTTAATAATGCAGACTAAATTTACGGTGCATTGTGTGAGTAGCTATTACTCTTCCGGTACTGGAAAGTCTTACCTGATGGCACAGAGACACCACTGTCACTGACTAGTGAAGTTCTGGTATTTGTTTCTACTGTTTCACTTTCATACTAATGTAAAAAAAAAAATCAACCAACATTCATCTTAGAGCTATATTTATTCAACATCTAGCTGCAAACATTAGTAGGCCACGGAACAGAACTTGGCAAAGGTCAATTAAGGCACTGTGAGAAGCCAAACTTGGGGGCACACGCCTGTAATTTCAGGTCTCTAAAGGTGGAAGCAGGAGAGTCACAAGTTCCAGACTAGCTTGTGCTGCCTTGGGAGACCCTGTCTCAGAAAACAAACAGGCCGGGACGTAGCTCAATTGGTAGAATGCTTACCTAGTATGCACGAAGCCCTGGGTTTGATGGCATATACCTGTAATCCCAGCATTCTAGAAGTGGGTACAGGAGGATCAGAAATCCAGGAATTCAAGGTCATCCTTGGCTTCAAAGCAAATTTGAGGCCAACCTGGATTACATGAGATCCTGTCTCTAAAATTAAATTTTAAAAAATTTTAAAGCAGAAAAAAAAGCAAATCAACAAAACGTAGCTGGGTGTGGTGGCACACAGTTTTCTAAGCCCAGAACTTGGGAGATGGAGACAAGAAGATCAGGAGTTCAAGGTCATTCTTGGCCACCTAATGAGTTTGATACCAGCCCGGGCTAAATGAAACCCCACCTGAAAAATAATTCTAGGAGAATAAATTTACCATATGAATTTTCAGTAAGGAGCACTCTAAATTTTACTATTAGTGTGACATATATCATTATCAGTAAACTTACATGCATACACACACACACACACACACACAGACCACTCTTTTTCCTAGACAGCCAGTTGTTAAACATTTACTAGCATGCAACTACTAATAGGTAATCTGAATTTCACCTGTCCAAAACTGAGCTCCTGATTTTCCACTGCTGACCCATTGCGTCGACAGCCATCCTCATCTCAGTAATGGGGACTTTGTTCTTCCAGATGCTCTGCCCCAAAACTTTCAAGTGCTCTCTGACTCTTCACTTTCAGACTCTACAGTCAACTTATTAGGAAATCCTTTGCCTTGACTTTCAGAGTATAGTGGGACTCTGACTGCTTTCCACCCCCACGACCCCTGTACATGGATAGCCTCCTGACCAGTTGCTTCATTTCAGAACTACAACCAGAGTGATTCCTGGGCTGGGCTGCAGCTCAGTGATAACAGCACAGTCCCTAGCACCTAGCGCTAAAATTTGAAAAAGTAGAAATGCCATTCCCTTGTTTAAACCCCTTTAATGGATTCCCATCCCACTTAGAGCCAAAGGCCAAGGCTCCTCAGTGACTGAGAGGACCCCGCAGAGGCTGCTGCTCTCTTCACTGTGCTCTGCATCACTCCCCTCTGCCGATGGCCTCTCCGCTGTTCTTTAAACACTTTTTCAGTGAGGTTTTCTGGAGATTTGACATAAAACTGCAATCCCCCAAGACACATGAAAGAAGGGAGACCCTAATTTGTGTGTGTGTACATGACGTTCGTGTGTTCGTGAGCTTAGACTGAGCATCTTCTTCAGCTGTACCATGCCCAGCTCTTCACCGTATTTTGTTTTTATTTCTCTTTATGTCTATGAGTATTCTGCCTGCATAATGTTAGTACACCCATGAGTGTGACACTCACAGAGGGCAGAAAAGGGTGTTGGATTCCCTGGAACTGAAGTTACAGAAGTTAGTTGCCATGTAGGTACTGAGAACTGAAGCCCAGTCTCCTTAAAGAACAGACAGTGCTTTTAACCTGAGCCATCTCTCCAGCCTCTACTTTTTTGTCTGCATCTTGGGACAGGGGCTCCCTGTAACCATTGCTGGCCTGGAACCTGCTATGTATTCCAGGTCGGCCTCTGTATCACAGAGATCTGCCTGCCTCTGCCTCCCCAGTACTGGGATCAAAGGTGTATGCCACCACACCAGACTCCCTTAACATATTTTTTGAGACAAGATCTCTCACTGAACCTGGAGTTCACTGATTCGGCCAGGCTGGCTGGCCAGCAAACCCTGAAGATCCTCCTGTCTCTGCTTCCTGGGATTATAAGTGTGTACCACTTTATGTATGTGCTGAGCTAGATCTCAGGTTCTCATGCTCGCATGGCAAGCCCTTTACCAAATAAGCCATCTCCCCAGTCCAAAAGAGAGGAAGAAGGGAGCAGTGGGCGGAGGGAGGAGGACAAGATAGAGTGAAGGGGGCCAAATATGATCAAAGTACACTGTATGCTTGTATGAAAATGTCATAATGAAACCCATTCTTTTGTACAAGTAATATACACTAATAATAGAAAAAAAACATAAAGAACACATAAGAAAATGCAGTCCCTCCTAGTCCCACCACAGTGTCCCCTCTTCTTATTGAAAGTGATGTTTTGTATTGTTTTAGTTTTTAACCCTTTCTCCTCCTGCTAGAATGTAAGTTCAATAAGCTTATTTTATTTTGTACACTATATTAAAACCTGTAGTTTCTTTTATTGACCCTCAACAATCTGTTAAAGTGACATTATGAGCATCTTAAATATCCATGAAAAAATGTCTTTGAGCTTACTCTAGGAAAGAGGAGGAATGGAGATCCTAGAGGAAGTCCCCAATTCTCTTAAGTACTCAGCTGAGACTGGGTATGACTGGTCTATTTCTACCAGTCTCCCAACTGTGTAGATGGGCCACCTGAAAATAACAACTAAAATACGTAGTGAACTGAAAAATGAAGTGGCAAATTCTACTCTGTTGGCTAAAATCAGCATCTCATATCAGATTCTGGCATAGACAAGTAATAGAAGTCACCCGGTTTACAAAAAGCACAACCAAAAACAAATATTCACTGCGTTTCGCATGTGTGAAAGGAGGACACAAAGTAATTCAGATACTGGTCTGCCCTCAAGATGCTCCCAGCCTGGTGGGTGAGGCAGCCATAGAAGCTGAAAACCAGACACTGCTGTCAGGGAAACTGTTTCCTGGTTAAGAGAACTAGCACAGGTATAAAGGCTCCCACAAGACAGAGGAGGAGCGGAAGGGCTGGGGCACTTACCCAGGCCTCAGCCTTCCGGGACCACCTTTCCCTCTTTCCTCCCTCTACAGTAAAGAGGTCTGCTCCTGAAGACAGAGACCGTGCTGACCGTGCAGAAAGACATCACACTCTGAAATCTGAAGGCCTGGGTTCAAATCTTACCGTGTGAACTTGTGCTCAGCTTCAGAGCAGTACTAGCCACAGCCTAGAGAGTGACCTGGCCACAAAACTCTTCCTCACCTGGCCCCTAATCACCCCTCCAGACTCACCTGCCCCACCCCTTCCCAGATAGTGAAGCCCTCCTCTTGGGCTCTGCCTTTACAGTCACTGCTTTCCCACTCTGACAGCTTTGCCTCTGCCATCTCAACCTTGACAGTCCCATTCTCCTCTCAACACTGGGGTCACCACCTCCGGGCGTTCAAGCTCCTGTGTCTTCGACCTCAGCATCTACTCCTGCCCTTTCCTGTTCACTCACCACAGGAACGCCAGAGGGGATCTAGCTACAAAGTAGGACTCACAGAAACACTCCTCAAAGTGAAATTGAATTTCTTGGTTTACTGTGCCCACCAGGCTGTGTGGCTGTGTGATCCCACTGCTACCCCACCCCATCTCCCTCACATCCTTTGCTCTGTTTCACCCCAACCAACCGTCTTTGTTTCCTGGTGCTCCATATTTCTGTCCCCCTCAGGACCTTTGCACATGCTTCCTGCTCTGTCCTGGCTATTTTCTACTCATTTGTCAGAGGTTAGTTCAAACCCCTCCAGGCTATTTTAGGTGGTACTTCCACAACAGTAGAGTTAGAACTAGCTGTGGATTACTTAATTTTCTGTCTCCCTCTGAATAAGGGCCACAGTTGTCTTTTTCATCATTGCACAAGGACAGAACTTGGCAGAGAAGAGGCATTCAAAAAAACGTGTTATCACATTATGCTGAGTCTCCAGTTTGCCTGGCTTCTCTCATACATCCCCTGCTCAGCCCTCGTGGGTACACAGAGGATTTCTGAGCCTGGGAAACACCGCAGTGTGCCTTTCTGATGTCCCGTCACTGAAGACTGGAGATACCCGCTGGTGGCAGTTCTAGAAGCCACAGAAAGCCTTCAGGGCAGTTCCTCCGGATAAGTGGCATTCTGGCTCCTGTGGCACCTCTTCCCCGCAGACACCACGTCAGTGCCTGACAGACGACAGCACAAAGGCCTGCTGTCTCAGCAAGGGTCTGTGCACACGTCCCTCTGCCCTCCTCTCCCTGCGCAGGCCGGGCCCCACCGGCGCTCCCCTAAACCCCGGTGCTGCCCGGGCTGCTGCTCAGAACTCCCACCCCGGCCGACCTGGTCTTCCTTCCTCCCTCCGACCTCTCATTTTCAGGACCTAAAGTTTGTACGCGTCACTCAGTTATCACTCTGCTGTCACGGCCTCTGCGCCCTCTCTACCCCGACTCGGCGGCTTCCGGTGGAGACGGAGGCCCGGCGCCGAGGAGGGATGCGCTAAGGCCACGCTGACCCGAGGCTCGGCTCACGCTCGGACTTCTCCCGCTCTCTCTGCCGAGTCGCTGCTTCCGGAGCCGGAGCGCGCCTCCGGGGGAAACTGAGGCGCAGAGCCGGGGCTCCCGGCGGCCCGGGCGACGCCAAGGGGGCGCGTCCCGCCCGGCGGGCCGCCTCCGCCGCCCCCGTGCCCGCGCCTCCGCCGCCCCCGCCCGTCCGGGCCCTCGCCGCGCCGCCCCCTCGGAAGACAGCCATGGCGACGGCCGTGGCGGCGGCGTGGCTGCTCCTGGCGGCCGCGGCCTGCGCGCAGAGGGAGCCGGACTTCTACGACTTCAAAGCGGTCAACATCCGGGGCAAGCTGGTGTCGCTGGAGAAGTACCGTGGCTCGGTGAGTGACGGGACCCCGCGCGCCGGGCGCCACGGGCAGGGCCTGCGGGGGCGCCCGGGGCCCCGCCGGCGCGGCGGCTCGCCCCGGGCCTCCCGCCCCCTCCAGGCCCGCGCCCCTCTCCAGGCCCGCCGCTACGTGGCACGTCGCGGGAGCCACCCGCGCGCCCAGCCTCGCCGGCTCTGCCCGAAGGTCAGTGCCCGCACCAGGGCTGAGCCTCTCCCAAGGGCACAGAGCCACGCCAGCCCGTTTTCTGCGCCTGGAACCCAGGGAGCTGCTGGTTGTGTGTCCAGTGAAAACATGGAAAGAGGAAAGTGCGGGGCTGAGGGAGTTCAGTAAAATGCACTGGACCCTTTAATGGATCTTCCTTAGAGTGAACCCAGAGTGAGGCCCAGAGAGTGAAAGCAGTCACACAGCAGTAATGTCACACCCGATCCGGCCTTGGCCCTCTAAACCCATCTCTTAGAGGGCAATCCAGCCACACAGGCCCATAGGCCCCACCTAACTAAAAGGAATCTCAGAGAGAAAGTCGTGTCAGGGTTGGGTCTTCAAAATAGGAAAGGACTTTATAGTAAGACTGAGGTCATTCCAGACAAAGAAAGATGGCCAAATCCAAGCCTTGAAGCTGAACAGCAAGAAGGATGTAGGAGGGACCAGGAATTTCAAGCGGTTGTTCTTGAGGGATATAAACCCCCAGGCAGAGTGGGCCAGGGAGAACCTCGACTGACTGAATTCTAAATTCAGAGGCCCAGCAGCTACACTGTGATGGTGAAGGATCCTCCAAGTGTGCCTCTTGAGCTGGATGTAGGCACCCTGGTGTGGAAAGTATGAATTTGGACACCAGTGGACATATCGGCCCAGCATCCAGATTTGGATAGACCACAAAAGAATGATTGGCAACATATTTTACTCGGAAGCAAGGCCATCTTCAGGAACAAATTACTCTCCATAGCCTTGAAATTCTCAGTTATGCTGGTAGTCATATGCTGGAGGCAGCCATCTTTGACCTGACCCATCCCCAGGGTGCTGTGAGTTCCAAGCGAGAGAAGCGGGTGGAAGCACTTGGTGAACTCTAGAGATACATAATGGTGAACAAAACAGAGAAGTTTCTGCCTTAATCAAGCGTATGGGAAGGAAATAAACAATAAACTAGGCACTGAAAAGTGAACGAGATAATCCCAACAGCAAAAAGAGATAAACAAAAAGAGACAAGATTTTTCAGCTGCTAAAAGGTAGCGTTAGACTCAGCTAGCAGTGCACAACTTTAATCCCAACATTTGGAAGGCAGACTCACTCAGTGGAACTCTTGAGTTTGAGGTCAACCTGATCTACCTAGCAAGTTCCAGGCCAGCCAAGGCTGCATAGTGAGAGCCTGTCTCAAAAATACATAAATATTAATTATATGAACTAATTGTTTTTAAAGGTAAAGTTAGAGAGCCTGTGAGATGGCTCAGTGGGAAAGGCACTTGCCGTCAGTCCTGAGGATCTGAGTTTGATACCCACAACCTACATGATGGCAGGAGAAAACCGACTTCTGCAAATTGTCCACTGCTACATGTGCACCCCCATACAAAATAAAAGACAAAAGTAAGTAGAGTTAGAATTTGAACCCAGGCAATACAACTCCAGAATCTCTGCCCTTAATTGCCAAATTCAGTGAGAAACCAGGTTGCATGCATGGGTGCACATACATAAATGCAGGCAAAACACTCATACACATTGTAAATAAAAAAATAAAAATTTTGAAAGGCGGGGACTAGAGAGATGGCTTGCAGTTTAGAGCACCAGCTGCTCTTGCAGAGACCTGGGTTTGGTTCCCAGCACCAATATGGCATCTAACAACTGCCTTTAACTCCAGTTCCAGGGCATCTGGAGAGCAGAAAAGGAAGGAGTTTCAAGTTTAGAAGTAAGAACCAGAGCCAGACCTGCAACAGGCAGGTCTTTATTCAGGTATCACAGTGAAGAGCAGACGCTGTTCTGTGGGAAGAAAGATCTGCATCTAATGAAAGGGGCAGTTTGGGTTTATATAGGAATCCTACTGAGCACAGCTGCTTACTCCCTGGGAGGGTCTGGTGTCCTTGGGTGACTGAAGGCCTTCTTCCCAAGATTATTTTCTCAGGCAGGCCAGGCGGGCTGTCTAGGGCACTGAAGGAGACAAGCTGACTCCACAAGCAGGCTCCTTTAGTCCTGGGAATGACCAGTTGATAAGACTTGAGTAAGGTCAGCCTGCCAGTTTAGGGCCAGTTGGCCACTTTAAGGGATTTATGGTTTTATGGTTTCCCTAATGTGCCTTATGGCTCTCCTGCAGTTCACACGTTCTATCTGACACCCTCTTCTGTTCTCCATGGGCATTGCATGCATGGGTGCACTTACATACTCATACACATAAAATATAGATAAATAAATAAACAAACAAACAAACAGGGAATAGTCCCCCAGGGTAGCTGTTTGCCCAGTCTAGGTCTGCTACTTGGTCCACACCCCCATTCATTCATTAGCAGACATTTGCTCTCTACTATTATAAACCTGATGCTGAATCTATCTTTGATGACAGTCATGAGGCTAACTGCATGACAGTCACTTAGTCCATGAATGATGGGTGACCACCTAGGAATGTGCTTACTATATATATACTTATAGGGTACAGTGTGGCTGTGTGCGTGTGTATGCGTGTGTCTTATTTGCTTGTTTATGTATATACATCTGGGTCTGTCTCTATATATCTGTATATACATATGTAAAATAGCTGCATGTATGTGGATGAGCTAATATGTTTTGGTTAAAAATACATATTTTTAATGCTCTCATTGAGACCCAGCAGGAAAAGGGGAGGAGGAATCCCAACTGGGGAAGGGGATTTAGAGTCCCCATTTCTCACCACCTGGGGTGGAGTGTGGGGAGGAAGGTTGTTCTTCCTCTAGTTGCCCAGGGAATGGTCTCTCCGCGGTAGTGAGGGCAAGATGAAGACGCTACAGTTCAGTGACTTGGTCATGATCAGTTCAGTAATTTTCAACATCGGGTGATGTTTTTTTACATCTTTTTTAAAAACTTGTGACATTGTGTGTGTGTGTGTGTGCCCTTCTGTGTCGTGACATGCCAGTGGAGGTCAGAGGACAACCTGCAGGAATCCTTTATTTTCACTACGTAAATCCCTGGGATTGAGCTCAGGTGGTCAGGCTTTGACAGCAAGTGCCCTTACCCACTAACTATCTCACCAGTTTCTGTCTCTGTCTCTCTCCGTCTTCTTCTCTTTGTCCCTCTGTCTGTCTGTCTGTCTCTCTCTCTCTGTGTGTCTCTCTCTTTCTCTGTCTCTCCCTCGTCTCAGACAGGGTCAAGAGCTGGAATTATATATGTGTGTGCCATGGACCCTGGTGGGAAACATTTTTGATAGTCAACACTAGGCATCTAGCCAGGAATGGTGGTACATGATCTCTGTGAGTCTGAGGCCAACATGGTCTACATAGCATTTCTAGGCCAGCCAGGGCTATATAGTTGAGCCTCTGAAACAAACAAACAAACAATAATAAACGAACTAGATGGCATCTAGGGGTCCAGGCTCAGACACTGTCAACATGTTACAACAAACAGGACAGCCCCCACAACAAAGAATAACCTGGCCCATAATGTCAGTGGTACTGAATCTAAGAAGCCCTATCTAACCTAAGCAATTTGTGCTGAGTTTCAGATTCACCCTGGGAAATGGTCCTCTTTAACCAGCCTTTATAAACCATCTCTTCTCAAAAGCCCCCAGGCGATAGGGTTAGGCTGTCCAGGTGTAGGGGAAGTTTTTTAGTCCTTTAACAAGATGGGGAAACATAACATTAGTGCCAAAATTCTAATTGCATTATAACTCAGGTGCATCAACTAGCCTTGTATTTATTGCCTAAAGCCTTTAATAAAATTAGGGCATAATGATCAAACAAAGCATTTGTTGTCTAAATGGGAGGGAACAAAACAGGATCACCCTGGGGGTCATTTTATCGGAAAACCATTGTCTGTCTATCCATATACAAGCAACTACACTGTAACATTAGTTGACTGAATAAAACACTGAACCTAGTTTACCTGTGTCCTCCCCTGCATCACCTGCTGATGTGTGTTCCCCAGTGTGTATGCCTTTCTGTGAATGCGCTGTGTGTATTTGTGGATATGTGTACTACTTGATAATATGTGTTTGTGTCACAGAACATGTGCGTATTCATTTAGGTGAATTGTGTACTTACAGTCACAGATATTCGTGTAAGCCCCTACACGAATTGATTTTATGTGTGCCTTTGTACGTTTGTTTATGAACATATTACAAAGCATTTGGATGCCTGAGGGAATATTAATTGTGGGGACCTGTGTGGACACATCAGAGCACTGTACAGACACATGCTTTTTCACTGGATTGTGTATGGATCTGAGCCCTGCTCTGTTTGCTTTCTTTTTGCCATCCAGGTGTCTCTGGTGGTGAACGTGGCTAGTGAATGTGGCTTCACAGACCAGAACTACCGAGCCTTGCAGCAACTGCAGCGGGACCTGGGTCCCTATCATTTCAACGTGCTTGCCTTCCCCTGCAACCAGTTTGGTCAACAGGAACCAGACAGCAACAGGGAGATCGAGAGCTTTGCCCGCCGCACCTACAGTGTCTCTTTCCCCATGTTTAGCAAGGTCGCAGTCATTGGCACTGGTGCCCACCCTGCCTTCAAATACTTGACCGGTGAGTCCTCTCCCTTCTCCTCACCTTCCCGCAGCTGACTGAGGCCACAGCTCCCTGGGCTGACCGGGTAACTCCTCCCTTCCTGGGCGGAGAGTGAGGACAGGCAAAGCTAAGGAAGATTCCTGCCCCAAAGTATCTCCACTGCTGATGCCTTGAAGGTCTCCCTGCGTCCTTCCTGAGGACTTCCGTGTCTTTACCCATGGGGACTCCTGGAAGGAGACTGGTCAGAAAGCTTCCGTCAGTGTGGATTAGTTGAGCTTATGAACTTAGGATGGAGAAACCAAGATACAGACATGCCTGGAAAAGGGTAACCAAGATAGCTAGAAGTCTTGTGTTCTGAGTCAGAGGCAAAGTCTATAGGCCAAGGAGGGAAACTTCCTATCGAAAATATCAGCTTTTAATTGCCATGCCTGGAGTATCAGTGACAGGCCACTGATGCATAGGCTGGGATGCATTCACCAAGGAGAAGGAGTAGTTTATTAGGTATATTGTGGAGTAGCTGCAGTAGACTAGACAGTAGAAAGGATTTATCTGCCCGGCCGCCCTCTGACAGGCTGGTTTAATTTGTATCTGTATGTGTGGGGGAGGGGCGGTGTGTCTATGCTGGCAGTCAGGCAGTGTTTCAGTGTATGTGTGTGGGGAGGGGCGGTGTGTCTATGCTGGCAGTCAGGCAGTGTTTCAGTGTATGTGTGTGGGGAGGGGCGGTGTGTCTATGCTGGCAGTCAGGCAGTGTTTCAGTGTATGTGTGTGGGGAGGGGCGGGAGGGGCGGTGTGTCTATGCTGGCAGTCAGTTTCAGTGTGTGTGTGGGGGGGGCGGTGTGTCTATGCTGGCAGTCAGGCAGTGTTTCAGTGTATGTGTGTGGGGAGGGGCGGTGTGTCTATGCTGGCAGTCAGTTTCAGTGTGTGTGTCGGGGGGGGCGGTGTGTCTATGCTGGCAGTCAGGAGTGTTCCAGTGTCACTGTACTCTGGCTGTTTAGGCTTTACCAGGTAGCACATCTTTGTGGGGCTCGTCTGGATGGTTAGGCAGATATAGTAATATCTCATTTTGTTGAGAAATAAGATTCATATATAGGTTATTACTTCATGAGGAGGCATAGGTCACTTGGGTCAAACTTTTGATGATCTGAGCCTCAACTGAAAGGTGGGATTCTGAGGCTGATGAGATGGCTTACCAGGTAAAAGTGCTTGCCACTAAACCTGATGACTTGAATCCAGCCCCCATAACTCACATGGTGGAAGGAGAGAACCACCTTTGACACATTGTCCTCTGACCTCCACATGTATGCAAATGAGCCCTCACACACAAAATAAGTAAATTTATAAAAAAGCAAACACAGGCTGGAGAGATGACTCAGCGGTTAAGAGCACTGACTGCTCTTGCAGAGGACGTAGGTTCGATTCGCAGTACCTACATGGCAGCCGACAACTATCTGTAACTCCAGTTCCAAGGGATCTGACACCCTCTTTTGACTCCGCCAGCACTGAACAACTTGGGTGCACTTTCATTCATGCAGGCAATACACTTATACACATAAAACCAAAGTAATAAAAAAATTTTTTTAAGCAAACACAAAGCCAAGTGTAGTGGCACACACGGTTAATCCCAGCACTTTGGGAGGCAGAGGCAGGTGGATCTCTGTGAGTTCAAGGCCAGCCTGGTCTACATAGTAAGATCCAGGACAGCTGGAGCTACAGGGAAAGTCTGTCTCAAAAAAGACCATAAAAAGCAAACACATAAAAACAGAATAAGAATCTCTACCGTGGGGTCAGGATGCCCGTAGATAGATGACAGCCGGGACTGGACGTTCTGAGCCCAGTTCACGTAAGGCGAAAGCAATCTTGCCATGAGAATGGACTGGCTTAGCATTAGCCGTCGCCCAGAGCAGCACCCACATCGATACTAACGGGGTAGATTCCCTGCTCTAGCCCAGACTACGCAGAGCCACAAATGAGGCCTCCTAGGCCCAGGCAGCAACTGCGACCTCATTTCCTCCCTCAGACCTTCCTTCTCTCTGGGCTCCATTTTTATTTTCATCCACTCCAAGATGCTGGTTGTCTTTGTGTCTTCTACCAGGTCCCCAGCCCACAGCCCACTCTCCTGGAGGAACGAATAGGAAGTAACCATAGAGCAAACTACAGGTCCCCTACCAGCAGAACTGAGGGTCTCCCTTCAGGACAGTCCTCATCTTTGCTTTCTTTTTTCATGTGTGTTTTTATTAGTTTTATCCTAGTTCCAATAGTTGTACAACAAATCTGCTGGCCTTGCTTTAGAAGTGCCTCCATAGAAGCTGGGCTTGGTGGTGTACACCTGTGTTCCCAGCACTCGGGAGACAGAGGCTGGTAGATCTCTGTGAGATCCAGACCAGCCTGATCTACATAGTGAGTTTCCAGCTAGCCTGGTCTACATAGCAAGTTCTAGGTCAGTTGGGGCTACAAGGAGATCCTGTCCTAAAAATGAAACAAAAAACAACCCCTCCCAAAAAATAATTTTAAAAGGTAAAGTATTTGGGAAGATCTTATAATTGAATGAGCATGAGATCTACTCAAACAGGACCCAAAATTTTATTTTAAGGCCCTACTCCATGACAGTAATTCTGATATAGCCAGTACATGGACTAACCTTTAGAACCCATTAAGATTTAATTAAAAGTGAGGTTTTGTGGAGAAAGCCCAAACTGGGGAGATAGAGGCAAGGAAGATAAGGAATTCAAGATCATAACTATACAGCATGACTGACGTAGGCTGGGTTACATGGAATCCTGTTTCATAACAAAACAGAGAATGCGATGTGACTGCTTGGTGGCTTGAGATTATTAGTAACGGAGGGTTTGATGGTGCTACATCAAGTACTTCTCAGAATCTTAAAGCAGTCTTTCCCAGTCTGGATCCCACAGTGGAATCTCCTGGAGAGCTTTTGAAAAGTGCTCATGCTTGCGCCTGGTCCTCAGTGGCTCTACTTTAAGTGGTCTGGGTGTGGACTGGGTGCCAGGATTCTGTCAATGGTGGAATTCCAGGAGAGATCACAGAGAAGTATATGCTCTTCTACTTCCTTTTTCTTTAGAGACTTCTGGGAAGGAGCCCACCTGGAACTTCTGGAAGTACCTAGTGGCTCCGGATGGAAAGGTAGTGGGGGCTTGGGACCCAACTGTCTCAATGGAGGAGATCAAGCCCCGGATCACAGAGCTGGTGATGAAGCTGATACTGCAGAAGCGAGAAGACTTGTGACCACGTTTCCCTTCCCCATCACTCCCACTGCACAAGTGAACAGGTGACCAAAGCAAACTCAAGTGGTGCTTCACAGGGAGAGACTCCCACTTCCCTTGCCTTCACTCTTATCCCACCTTCTATCACTCCTAAGAGGAAGAAGTCTAGTACTTTGACTGTTTGAATCCAAGAGCAACCTATAGGAACTCCTGGCCAGTAAGAATCTCTGTGGCATGTAGAAGCAATAATTACCTAACCAGGCCTCTGTCAAAGGGGAGCAATTCCTACCTCACAGGGCTGTGGTGAGTATTAGATTCTAATACCTGTGAAAGTGCCCAGGAAGAAAGTGCCAAATAGGAAGAATTCAGTAAATGTTTTTTGCATATTAAAAAAAAATCACTTGTAATAATAAAAACTTGTACCCAAAATGAATTTCCAGCCAATGGCACTCTAGGCCAAATGTGTTTGTTATTGTTTTCTTTTGTTTCTGTGTATATTTTTAATTACAAAAGATGCATGTTCGGGGCTGGTGAGATGGCTGAGGGCAGTTAAGAGCACTGACTGCTCTTGTAGAGGACCCTAGTTCAGGGCCCAGCACCCACATAGTGGCTAACAGCCACCCGCAGCTCCTGTTCCAGTGGATCCAACGTCCTCTTCTGACCTCCTCAGGCGTTGCACAACACGGGTGCACTTCCATACACTCAGGCAGCACACTCATACACATAAAATAAAAATAACAAAATGTTCCTGCCATGGGGTGCAGGGTGGGGCTCACCGGTAGAACACTTGCTAGGCCCTAGGTTCAATTCCCACACAGGCAAAAAGGAAAAGAGCTGAGGGAGAGGAAGGCAGGGACGGAGTGATGGAGAGGGGATAACAACCCGAATAATACTGATAGAAGATGAACGTCTTAAACTGGTGTGATGGCTGACGGCTTCCAGGCCTTTTTCTTTTTCAATCAAGCTAAGCATTCAAACCCAACAAAAATCTACTGATCAAACATACACTACAAAAAAAAAAAAAAAAATAGGAAAAGCATATTGTTATGGCTTAAATGTGAGCTGCCTCCCACAGGCTTATGTCCTGAACACTTGGTTCCCAGCTAGCCAGTCGTGATGGACTGATAGTCCCTGAAACTGTGAGCCAAATGAACTATTTTCTCCCTTAAGTTGTTTTAGCTGGATATTTTATCACACCCAGGAGAAAGGTAACAAGAATAGACAATTCCCAGAATACAGATGACCAATAAGGATTCCAGACTCAGCATATGTTCTCAAGGGCAGCTACCTGGGCCCCAGCCACCTCCACTTGGTCTCCCAGGCCAGGACCAAGTCTTGCTTCAAGCAGTGCCTAGAGTCCTGAGAACTTTGAACCCATCTTGGTGGACAAGTTCGGTTCATCATTCAAGGCTTACTTTGCTTCTCTTGTGGGTCAGACTGTCATACCACTAATGGGAAAGAAATTTGTACTGTTTATAAGTGCACATTGAAGTTTGTGGTCATTTCAATACAGATAGAATGTTTTTGTCCTACAGAAAAGATGGTAGTTACTTAACTTTTTGAAAATTTTATGTGTTGCCTGCATGTGTATAAGTGCAGCTGTGTCATATAATGCCTACGGAGGTCAGAAGAGGGGGTCAGAGTCCCCTGGAACCAAAGTTATGGGCGGTTGTTAGCCAACACGTGGGTGCTAGGAATAAAGATAGCAATTATATGTGCCCAGAAATAAGAGCGAGTTATAAAAGAAGATGCCTTAGAACTAGGGAAGGGTGTGGCGAGACGGGTTGGTCCAGCAGCACTTGGCAAAGCTGAGGCATTGGCAGAAAATGCAGAAGACCTCAAGAGGCAGCAGAAGCATCTGGCAGAAATCCCTCAGGACTCCGGAGCCTCCCTGAGCAGGGTTTTTGCCTGTATTCCTGTAATTCTGAAGCAGACCTACGAGTGGTCTGGGCTATGAGGCAACCCCATAGAGTTTTGCCAAACATCCTTGTAGACATGACATTTCAGAAAAACCTTTTCCTGGTAATGAATTGATAATGGTTTTATGTTCCTATTTAGATGAGCTCCTTCCTTTGTCTCTGACTCTGTCTCTCAGTTTCTCTGTGTCTTAAGCTTTCTTGTTTTCTCCATTCTATTTACTTATTTGTCCATGTATTTTTGAGACAAGATCTCATTTTGTAACCCTGGTCTGGTCTGGAACTCACAGTTCTCCTTCCTGCTTCTGGAACTCTGCCTCCTCCTGAATCTACACTCAGTTGTAGGTATGGGCCACTGCACACAGTAGGCTTCTTGTTTTGCTTAGTTCTAGGGCTTTTTTGGGGGAAGAGTGTGTATGTGGGTGTGTGGGTGTGTGTGTGTGTGTGCAAGAGACCAGCCTCAGGTGTCATTACTCAGGCAATGTCCCCTTGTTTTATTTCTGACATATACATGTATAGGTGGTGTGTATGTGCATGTATATTCATGTTCACATGTGTGGGGTGCGTGTGTTTACAGGTGCATATGGAGGGCTGATGTTCGCACCTGGTGTCTTCCTCAATTGCTCACCACCTTATATTTTGAAGCCAGGGCTCTTGCTGAAAAGCTTACCCTTTGGGTCAACCTAGGTAGCTAGCTTGCTCTGAGGAGTCCTTGTCTCTCCCTCTAGGCCACATCCATCTAGCTTTTACATGGATTCTCAGGATCTGAACCCTGGTCCTCAGGCCTGAAGAGGACACACTCTACTCATTAAGCCATCTCCCAGCCCCACCTTGTGTTTTTGAGATAAGATCTCTCACTGGAACCTGTTGATTAGGCTAGGCTGGCTGGCCAGTGAGCCCCAGGGATTCCCCCAACCCAGTGTGTACCACCATACTTAGCTATTTATGTGGGTGCTGTGGAGACTGGCCTCAGACTTACACAGGAAGCACTTTACCAATTGAGCTGACTCCCCAGTCCCACTCTGTTTTAGAGGCATGACTGGATTTGAATTTATAATCCTCTGACCTCAGCTTCTCTATGCTAATTTCTCCAGCACCATATGAAACCCCTATAGCTTTGATAAACCAAATATGTGGGGTTTTTTTTTTCAAAGTTTTTTTTTCAAAGTATCATAGCTTTGATAAACCAAATATGTGGGTTTTTTTTTTCAAAGTTAAGACTGTCAGATAATGCTGTGTCTTTTGCTTTTTTGAAAGTATTTTCTTTTTGTATGACTTCATCTCTCTTTTCCAGTTGTTAGGCGGTTTGTTGGGCTCTGAATGAAGGAAAAATTCTAGTAGTCTGAGAAGCAGGGGATGTGGAGTTTGGTTATAGGCTTTGCAAACTACTCATCTGTGGTAGTATAGACAGATGTGTAAAAGTTACATTACCTTAAGAAGGATTTTTTTTTCAGACATACCTCTGCTGGGGCACAGGTGAGGGATGAGAGAGTAAAGTTCACTCCAGTTTGTTTGAGTTTTGTTGCTTGTGCTATTTCACTTTTTAGGAGCAGAGACTATTTGCATGAGAAAAGCTAGGAAGGTTCAAGCTCATGGGTTTGATCCCAAAGGCCCCCTGGGTTCAAAATCTGGCTGAGTGGTCCTCAGGTCCGTGTCTCCACAGACAGTAGGTCGAGCCTCTGCAGAGGGGAGATATTTCCCCTTTGTGTTGAGTGAGGTTTTTCTCGCTGTCTTATCTGTTGTTCTGCTAGATCGCACCCCCTCACCCAAAACAAACACTCCACTGTCTCCAGAAGCCAGTGCATCTGTTGTGTAGTGTCTTGGCTCATTTTGGTCTCTCCAGCCTGGAAGCTCTCTCACACGCGTTGGCAGCCATTCACATTCTTTGTTAGCCCTGGATGCCATCTGGTCCACAAAGCTTCCAAATGCCCCTTCCACTGTACCCAGAGCATAGAATTTTTTTTATATCATGTGTGTGTATGTAAATGTATACACACATGTTTGTGTGTGTACGTGTATACACACATGCCACAGCCCCTGTGTGGGCTCTCCTACCATTTGGGTTCCAGGGATCAACTGCAAATGGTGAGGCTTGGAAGCAAGCGCCTTTACCCACAGAGCCGTCTCACCGGCCTGTGATTTTACTTTTGTGTTTTCTGCTATTTCTAATCCCCCTCTGTGGGTCAGTGATTTACATCTGTTTCTGTTCAATATATGCTAATGAGAATTAGCATTGTTCTTCTGGAATATATGAAACCGTATTTATCTTTTATTACGATACTCTGTCATTTTTTTCTGTGTATTCATGTGGATGTGGCACATGGATCTAGGATTACAAGCCTATATAGCGACACAGCAGGTTATGGCACTTGCTGTGCAAGCCTGGTTACCTGAGTTCAAGCCCCAGAACCCACATAAAAGGTGGAAGGAGAGAATCAATCAATTCCACAGCACTCTTGGTCCCCCTCCCTATAATAATAATAATAAATAAATTTTTAAAAACTTAGAATGTATACTTGAAACAACACGATTTAAAGTTGCTTTAGGTCTGACTTTTTGGTACCCGTCTATAAATCCAGCATTTTGAAGATGATAAAAAGGCAGGAAAATTAGTATTTAAGGTATTTAAGGTCATGCTTGGTTATATAGTGAGTTTGAGGCCAGCCTGGGCTAGAGACCCTGTCTTAAACAAACAAATATATGACTTATATCTGTATGTGCTATCATAGAAAGTTGCCCCAAAGCAAGCCTGGCATGGTGGTATAAGTCAATAATTCTAACTCTTGGGAAGCTGAGATGGGAGTATCTTGTGTTCAAGGCCAGCCTAAGCTGCACAGCAAGGTGCTGTCTCTACAAAAAGAAAGCTGTCCAAAAGTAAAAATGGCAAGTTGCAAAACAGATTAACTTTGTACCTAATACACAAAACAATTTGTTCAAAAATTTCAATGTTCCCTGGGCATAACAGGACATGCCTTTAACCCCAGCACTCTAGAAACAGGCAGGTAGATCTCTGAGTTTGAGGCAATGTAACAAATTCCAGGTTAGCCAGGGCTAAATAGTGAGACAGGGGACTGGAACTTCTTTCAAGATGAAGTGAGAGGAAGGAATGTAGATGCAAAGTCACTGATTAGAAATTCACCTTCCAAGATCAGATTTTTAAAATTTATCTATTTATTATTATATGTATAAATGATGTATATATGCACATGTGTCACAGCACACATGTGAAGGTCAGAAGATAACTTTATGGAGTCGGTTTGCTCTTTCTACCTTTACATGGGTTCCAGAGTCATCAGGCTTTCCAGGCAGGCAGTACTTCTGTCTGCTAAGCCAGCTCTCTGGCCCCTAATATCAAATCCTTTAGAAGTCTGGAGACTCAGATTCAAGTTCCGCCTGAGCCCCTGACTCTCGGTGACTCACAGTGCGAGCACGCCGTCACAGCTCTCCAGTCCTCGCCTGGAGATAGTGGAACAAAGAGTGAAGCGTGTTTGTAGCTCTTACAGGCTCCCTGCACCGCCTTTCTCACGGCCTGTCTAGAGTAACTGAAGGTCGCTGTGGGCTGACTGCGAGCCCCTTGGGAAGGCTTTACCCTGCCCTCACATGCCCTGCACCAAGCTCTGCTCTGCACGTGCCCGGCTGTCCAGAAATATTTCTGTTACGTCCCTCCTCCCTCCAGTCTTCGGTACTGCCCCTCATATTTACGCCTTACGTCACTCAGCTGCCGAGCACCAGGTCTTAGCTCGCAGGGTTGAGTCCGGTGGACTTCCCTCTGGCCTTATCTTACTTAACATTGCCGACAGTGCTCTGCCCCTCGCACGTCCTCTTCTCTTGACTTTCTTGTCTCTGTCTTCTCTGTTCCCCCAACCTCTGCTGCTCCTTCCTTTGCAGGGTCTCTTGAGGGCTAATCGTCTACTCATCCCTCTCCCGTTGGTCTTCCTTGGAGTCCTAGGCTGGTCCTTCTTCTCTTCTACAACCATTTCATTTTTCCTCGTTTTGACTACCATCTATTCCCTAATGACACCCAAGTCCCCATATTTATGCTGAACGTACGTCCACACATCCGTAATTTGACAGTGCAGCGTTAACTCCTCACCTCTCCCCGACATCCCTGCGGTCCCTCCCGTGCACGCTCTGACCTCAGCTTCTCTTTCATAGGCCATTCTCTGCCCTGACTGTTGAAGTGACTGCTTTGCATTTCCTCTCCTCTGCTCAGTTCTGGCCACTAGCAGATGAAGCTGGATTCTGTGTTGAGTATTTTTGCCACACAAGTTCTAAGAGTCAGAACCTTTGGCCCTGGCAGCCCTAACAAACTGGACTCAGTCCCTTGTCCTCCACAAGCCAATGAAAGAGACCTGAACACCAAAGATAAAGAAGACAATCCTCAAAGGCTTTGCATCCCACTGATGACTTTACAGTTCCAAGTAGACTGGTATTCCTATGGACTCTACTAGTTTGGGCTGGTTCCAGGTCCCTTCTAACACATATAAGATGTCACTTTAAATCCTTATCAACTATCACTGTAGTCATTGGTTAGCCAGTATCTGCTAACATCCTGGTTTTAAATTAATCCCTTCGTTGTCAGCTAACAGTTGAGCAGCTGATATTAGATTATCTACTAACACTTTATCTTCTAACACCTCACTTACCATCCAGATGCTTATTCATTAGGTTGTATCATAAGTACACATAGTTTAAACAGATATCAAGCCTTAATTACTAATCTACATTTTAGCAATCTGCTTAAAACATATTACTAATACTTTAGTGATCTGTGATCAGTTTAGAGTACAGTAGTCCTCTCTTACTCAAGAGGCTATGTCCTAATTCGGCAGCACAGAAACATAGGGAAAGTTATGGAGGCCCGGGAAGCGTTGAAGCTAGCTGAGAATCAAGAATCCAGCACAATTAGCGTTTACTTAAGGCTTTCCTTCTTTCTCAGCTATAAGCCTGCAATTTTCTGGGCATCTCACCAGAAACCTTCCTTACAATAAAAGGACATGGCCTAACTTCCTTGCACAACCCTAGAGACTCCTAGTTTTATCAGATTGTAATCCCATCCAAGGCATCTCCAGAGCAAGAGACTCCTAGTTTTATCAGATTGCAATCCCATCCAAGGCATCTCCAGAGCCACCCTGTCATCTCTTATCTAAAAGAGAGAGAAGGGCTCAGTGGGTAAAGGTGCTTGTTGCCAAGCTGACAACCTGAGTTCAGTCCTACATGGTGGAAGGAGAAAAACCAAGGATCCAGTTTTACCTGAGTCAAAGTCCCTAAAAGATTTTGAGAATTCCTCAGGTGACCGCAGTGATGTCATGACGCCGCCTCCATTCATGCACCACTGACTCTAAGGCCCTCAGAGGACACCTGAAAATGCAGATAATACCAACCCCGACATATACTATTTTTATTCCTATGATAAAGTTTAATTATTAATTAAGTACAGTGAGAGATTAATATCAATTGCTAATAATAAAACAGAATAATCATAGTATGCTATAATAGAAGTTGTGAGTCTTTCATTCTCTCCTGCTACCAGATGGGTAGAACAGTCAGCATAGACATACTGGACTAAAGCTTCACATCTGGAGAAGGAGATTTCATCATGCTAATCACAACAGCAATTTAAAAGTTATAAATTATTTGCTTCCGGAATTTTCCTTTGGTGTTTTCAGGACACCGTTGATGATAGATAACTGAAATTATGGAACGTGAAAGTGTGGATATTTGGGCACTGTTGTAGATTACCAACCAGAGACTCTAGTTAGGAGTGTTGGGGGAATGGGGGAGGTCGTTGCTGACTGCAGATATGACAAGGAAGGGCCTTTGTCTTTCACTGAGTTCTCCATTCAACCCCAGATGGTGTCCTTCGGTGTACCTAGTGCCCAGACTAGGGGTGGGTCCCTCGCTAACTACTTATTTGTGCTTTTGTCTTCAGGTTGGGTGGAAAGATGGGACAGTCAGGGACTCCTTGGAGTGTTATAGTTGGAGGGGACATTCACTCATCAGCAAGTACTTCTTGTACTCTGCTGAAGTATCAGGCTCTTGCTAGGCTCTTGCTAGGCTCTTAGGATACACAGGTAAGCAAAACAGGCCCATTCTTAACTCTATAGCACTTAGAGAATAGTGGGAAAGATAAATAATTCCATAGGCAACTACGATGCGAACCAAGAACATGGAGTCACACACACATGGCACTTGACTTAACCTGGGGTTCAGAGAGCATTTTTCTGAGGAACAATATAAAACTGAAAGTTCTAATTTTAAAATGAATTAGGGATAAAGGTAAGGAGGTCCTATCAATATGGAGCAGTTTGGGCAAAAGTCCTCAGGAAGAAAGATACATACTTTGATGGAGCCAGCACTGCCTGGAGCCAAGTGATAAGGGGCTGGAAAAGTAGTCTGGCCAGTTCATGAAGGGCTTTGTGATCTAAGTGAGACTGACAGTGGCATGACGGAGCCCGTCTTCCATGAGTGGGATAACTTTCCTCCCTGTCTGAAAGACTGGAGATAAACCTTCCTGAAGAGGAAGACTTTACTGCTGGAGGTGGGCTGCTCTGGGGGCTTTCTGGATGAGAGGTCACCCTGGAGAGACCTGTGGAAGCAAGAGCCTCCAGCAGGACCAGTTTAGGGGTTGTCCTCCCTAGAATGTTGCCATCATGATTCAAGATGGCTGATCATCTCAATCATATTCCTCCAAGTTTATATATCAGGCCCTACCATTGGGAACATAGTCACCTTGCCACACCCAGATTTCAAGAACATAAAATTTTTCCAGTGTGCCCAGATGAAAATAGGGGGTTTTAACAGGGCGTGGTGCTTCGTGCCTATAGTTTCCAGCACTTAGGAGGTGGAAGCAGGAGTTCAAAGTCATCCTCAGCCTGGGAAACATGTACATGAGACCCTGAAGAGAGAAAGAGAAAGACAGAGAGAGAGAGAGAGAGAGAGAGAGAGAGAGAGAGAGAGAGAGAGAGAGAGAATATGAATGGAGGATTCGTTAGTGCTGTAGAGAACAGATGTTGAGGAGGCAGGGATAAGGAGTCATCTACACCCCTAATCTTAACATCTTTCTAATCCCTCCCTTCTTTCTGTTGACTCCTGACTCAGACTTTGAGACTGTTTACTGGGGGTTGTTGACAGCAGCCGCCAAATCTGTATCCTAACAAAAGAGGTAGAAGCCATAGAGAAGGACTAAGGCAGAGAGGTTAAGGAAATGTGGAGATTTACCATCCTTGCAGCTCATCTTCTTGGTCCCAACTCCTCCTCCAATCCATCTTTTTCATCACAAGCAGAAGAAGGTTCTAGAACGCACATCTGAGCATACCGCAACGTATCTATCACACTGGACTTCAGCCCTAGACTGTCTGCTGCGCTCCCTTTCGCAGCCTCCTCCCCACTGCACAGATAAAATTTCCCTTTCTTGACTTAATCTGGCTATGTGCCTTATCTCTGTGGTACTCTGAGCACAGCAAACCCTGTCCCACAGCACGTGTTCAAAATACATTGGGGATTGGGGGCCAGTGAGAAGACTCAGCAAGTAAAGGTGCTTGCTGCCAAGCCTGATGACTTGAGTTCAATCCCTGGGACCTACATGGTAGGAGTATACAACTCTACACATGGGCATGGCATGCATGACCCCCCCACACACACAAAATAAATAAATGTAATAAAGTTTTAAATGCTTTTCCCGTGCTGGGCATGGTGACCTATAATCCTAGTTCTCAGGAGAGGAGGTGGTAGAATCACTGCAAGCTGAGGGCCAGCCTGGCCTACGTAAGAAGTCCTGGGCCAACTTAGGCCACAAAGTGAGGCAAATACTGTCTCAAAAACAAAAAAGTAAAATGTGTTTGTTGATCAGTTGCTCTCATTGCCACCATTATGACTGTTTCTAAATGTCCTTGTACCAGCTAGCATTCCCTGAAGACTCATCCTCTCGAAGAAGGTTGGCCACTTTCAATGACATGGGAAAGTGCTGTTAGAGGCCCCTTGCTCTTCATCCCTTAAAACCAGAGTACTCTCTGGACTGGGTATGATTCATCAGTGGAGTAATGGTCTAGCACATGTAAGGCCCTAGGTTCAATCTCCAGGACCACAAAAAAATAAAAAATAAGAACTGGAATATTCTCTTCTTATCCTTAACCAGTTGAACCTGCTCATCATTTTTCAGAGGGAGTTCCAGGGACACAAAAGACCTGGGACAAGAGTGATATCATGAGACATTTTAAAGTATTCGCAGGGTCAAAACGATGGCACAGCAGCTAAATGCACAAGCAAGCCTGATGACCTGAGTTTGATTCCTGGAACCCATGTGAAAAAGCTGGATGTCACAGAGCACACCTGTGACCCCAGTTCTCCATGGCATCATGGGAGGTGGGGCAGGAGAATCAACCGGAAGCTCTCTGGTCAGCCAGCCCGGACTATGAGCAGAAGAACACCGAGAGAGACCCTGCCTCAGAAAAAGATGGGTGGCTGGAATCAATCCCTGAAATTGGTCTTATGACCACCACATGCGTGCTGTGACACACATGCACACACACACACACTCAAACACACACACACACACACACACACAAAACAATAATAAATTCAAATATTAAAAAATTCCAAAAAGAATTACTACTCTACAAACTAGCACCTTTGGCCATGTAAGTGAGCTGAGGAAGCTCCTTTACCTCCAAGGGTCAGTCCGTTTGTCATTAACTGTAACGAAACCACTGAAGCTGGCTACAATCCATCCAGTTTAGTTCAACTCCTACTCTGTGACTCTCATCTTTGCAATAAGACTGCCAGAGAAAATGCAGAAACAGTAGTTGAATTTGAGTTTCAGATAAACTCTGAATATTTTAAATTGTGTGTGTGTGTGCGTGTGTGTGTGTGTATGTCTGTCCACGCTTGTGCATGCACTTGCCAGAGTGTACATGTGGATGTTAGGGAACAGCTCTTGGGAGTCTCTTCTGTCCTTCTGCAATATGAGGCCTAGGGATTAAACTCAAGTCCTTGGGCTTGAAGGCAAGCACTTTTATCCACTGAGCCATCTCACTGGCCCTACAAGCAGTATTTCTGTTATTTGACATTTGTTTGTTTGTTTTGTAGCTCTGACTGGTTTGGAACTTGTTATATAGACCCAGCTAGCCTCAAACTTACAGAAATCTGTCCACCTCTGCCTCCCAAGTGCTGGGATAAAAGGCATGTGTCACCACACCTGGCCTAGAGCAGTAATTCTTAACTGGAGATAATTTGTTCATCAGGGGACATTTAGGCTCATCTAGAGACATTGTGGGTCACAACTAGGGAATGGATATTACTGGCATCTAGTGAGTAAAAGCCAGAGATGATGCTAAACATTTTATGATGCATAGGACTGTACCACATACAAAAAGAATGATCTGGCTCAAAATGTAGATTGAGATAGCCTTATCTAGAATACTTGCAGAGCTAACTTCACATCCCAGCTCTGCTACTGAGCGTCTGGTGCCTCACAGGCAAAGTGCCCCTAACTCTGAGCCTCAGTATCCTCTCTAGGACATGAAGACAACAGTGCCCACCTCAGTGAGCACCCACCCACTGTGACAAGAAACAGCAATGCGTCCAGAAAGCGCTCAGCGTAGTGTCTAGTACCGAGCAAGTACTTAGCAACTGCCAGTGGTTACTTACGTATTGATATCCTTATCTTAAAAAGAGGAAATAGAAAATTTAGAGAGATGACCAGACTTACTCAGATCAAGCAAAAAAGTCTATCCACAGGGTTGACATATTTCACTGACATCCTTCTGTAGACAAAAGCTGATGTTTTCTTGAGTGTGGACCTAACATGGGACACAATTCTTGTTCTCAGCCAAGTGGAAGAGTGAAGACAACTTTTAAAAAATATTTTTATTTTTGAAGTATGCATATACACGGGTGTCTGTATGTGGTTTTGGGCACATGAGTGTACTGTCCATAGAGGCCAGAGAGGCCATCAGATACTGTGGAGTTGGAGTTATAGATGGTTGTGAGCCATTCATTGTGGACACTGGGAACTGAACTTAGGTCCTCTGCAAGAGCAGTATGCACTCTTAACTACTGAGCTATCTTTCCAGCCCCAGCACCAATTTTTCCTGAGTGTCCAAATACCTGTACCTCATCCCTATGAGGCATGCAGATGGCTTCAATTTTATAGATGAGGTTTAGTGAGAAATCCAAGATCACCCCAAGGAAGGTACCAAACAGCAATTAGAACCCATGCGGGTCTGATCCAAAGCCCTTGCTTTTCATTTTGCTCCCTGCTTCCTAGATTCTGGTAACACTTCAGGAGAGTCAGGGAGGGCTTAGGATGGGAGACATTGATCCTGAGAGGGGGGGTCAGACATTCACCCTGGGGTGCAGAAGTCTTAGAGTAAATAATAGAAATAGACGAATTCGGGATGAAAAAGAAACAAACAAATGCTTAATAACCTGAAATATGCTGGACTCACGCTGGGACCAGAGAAGGAGGTGAGTAAACTTTGGGGAAAGACATACATCTACAGGACAAATCCCAGCTTCTGTGACTCCTGGGTGGATGATTCAGTAACTTCCCTCCCTAAGCCCCAGTACCTATATCTAGCTATCATCTATATCTATACCTGTCTATGCCTACTGGACTGGAGAGATGCTCAGTGGTTAAGAGCATTTTCTGCTCTAGCAGAGGACCCAAGTTCAATTCTCAGCACCCATGTCAGGTAGCTCACAATAGCTGTAACTCCAGCTCCAGTGGATCTGATACCCTCTTCTGACCTCTGAGAATACTCACATGCACTTGCACAAACACAAAAATTTTAATACCTCTATTTCAGAATCATTTTTTCATTTCTCTGTTTCTTCTTCAGGCAGGATTAACCACACAGCCACGCAGGTTTTGAAGGTGTGCTTGTAGAAGAAGTGGGGGTGGAAATCTAGCCCAAGCCCTAATTACTCAGCCTCGCCTTTGACACAGTGCTATATCGGGCAAAAAGAAAGAAGGCCTTTTTATCTGATTTGCACAAAGCCTCACAAAGGAATGAAGTGCAAGGCAGCAACCTCGCCTTTGAGAGGCTGGCTCTAGCAGGAACGCTAGGAAACGGGACTGAAGTGTGTACCAGCTCGGTTCTGGAGGAGCTTGTGACCAGATTCCCAAGAGAGGGGATGATACACAGACTGTGATCACTGAATGGCACAGTTAAGGCACTAGGCGCTGAAAGAAAACATGGTTGGTCACCAAAAGATTTCCTGCAAGAGGGTTCCTCCAAGCCAGAACCTGAAGAGTGGAAAAGGTTTCAAAACACAGAAGGAGGAGTGAGCCACATGGGCAAAAACTTAGGGAAGAAGGCTCCTTTCCAAGGACAGACTTGCTGACTCAGACACTTCCCAGAGGCAAAGAGTACAGCTAGTCGACCTGGAGCACTCAGATTTAGAAGCCAGACTGAAGTCACAGGGATTATTTCAACAGCTCAGATCAAGTTTTCAGAGGTTCTTTCCATAAACAAATGTGTGCTGAATTTAATGTGAAATGACGAAAGCATGCAAATGTCCTAAGAAAAAAAGAATGCTTCAATTTCTCTTCAAAATTCAAAAGAATCTCTTCAGCCTCATACTAGTAATCCTGGGCAAGTTAATAAAGCAAGAAAAGAAAAAAAAAGAAATCAACTGGAGAAGAAAAGCAAAACTGCCTTTGTTCATGAATAGTATGACTGTGTACATTTTAAAGTTCTAAGAGCCTGGGCGTGGGTTCATACCTGTAATCCCTGCACTCGGGAGGCAGAGGCAGGAGATTATGAGTTTGAATCCAGCTTGGGCTACTGCTCACTGGGGCTGGAAGAGATGGCTCAGCATTTAAGAGTACTTGCTGCTCTTACAGAGGATCCAGGTTTGGTTCTCAGCACCCACATGGCAGCTCACAATATGCAACTCAAGTCTCATGGGATCCAGTGCCCTCTTCTGGCCTCCAACAGGCACATAGTACACATATACACATGCAAACACTCAAACGTCTAATATAAAAATAAATAAATCTTAAAAAAAAATAAACAAAAATTACTCTGACCCTAAAGCAACTAAGGGAAAAAAGGATTTACTTCATCTTACACATCTAGGTCACAGTCCCTCACTAAGGGGAGTCAGAGCAAATATTCAAGGTAGGAGCCAGGAGGCAGGCACTGTGGAGGAATGCTGCATGCTGGCTTGCTGGCCGTCTCACTCATCAGGCTCCTCTTTCTTCCTTTCTTTCTCCTGTGAAATCACATTTTCATTCTTCTTTAGAACATTGTGTATATGCACCACATTTTCTTTTTCAAAATATTTCTATTAATTTGGGGGAATTTCATACATGCTCACAATGTATTTGGATCATATGCACCCCCATTTCCTTCCTCTAACCACTCTGAGATCCACCTGTCAGCCTCCCATCCGTCCCCAACTTCATGTTTTCCTCTTCTTTTTCTTTCTTACAGCCTACTGGGTTTGCTGGTGCACTCAAAGGTGTGAGACCATCCACTGGGGAGTGCTTGACCTACCAGGATCCCTTAAAGAAAACTGACTCGGCAGTCATCAACTGTCAACCGGTCCTCAGTCACGGGTTGGGGCTCATGAACTTCTTCCCAGTCCATGCTAGAGTGCTGACTGGCTTGACCCCATGCAGGTCCCTGCAGGCAACCACAGCTGCTGTGAGTTCCTGAGTGCAGCCTTCAATCTGTCCCCCTTTTTGGAGACAGTCCCTTAGCCTTGAGGGAAGGGGTATGATATTGATGTCCCATTTGTGACTGAGCACTCCTCAATTACTTATCTCAGCACTTTGACCAGTTCTAAGTTTTTGTATTACACTACACAAAGAACCTTCTCTGATGAAGGCTGATTGCTGCAGTAATCTATGGGTTAGAGATATGAGCTGAAATGGCAGTTTGACATCCCGAGTGAGGGAAGAAATGTCATAATGAAACCTATTGTTTTGTACGCTAGTTAAAGCTATTAATGAAAGAGCAGCTAAAATAAAAAATACTGCAGATACCAAATGCTAATGAGGACGCAGAACTACGGCTCTTACAGATTGTTGCTGAGCCGGTCGTGGTAGCAAACTCTTTTAATCCCAGTATTAGGGCGGCAGAGGCAGGTGAATCTCTGTGAGTTCAAGGCCAGCCTAGTCTACATTAGTGAGTTCCAGGCCAGCTGGGGCTATAGGGAAACCTTGTCTCAAAAAATCAAAAACTAACCAACTGAACAAATAAACAAAACCCACTTTCAGCAACTTTATATACAACAATTCCAAATTAGAAACAACTCAAATACTGATGAACAGCTGACTAGATAAACAAATTGTAATACTTCCATACAAAAAAAAAAAAAAAAAAAAAACAGCAATAAAAAGAAAATAAACCACCTTTACATGTAAGAATTCCCGTGTTTTGAAGGGTTTGGGATAGGCAAAGGAGATGAACACACAAGAAGACATACTATTTGATTCCATTAATAAGATCTAAGAACCTGGACCAGATGTGGTAGAGCACACCTTTAATTCCAGCACTGAGGAGGCAAAAGCAGGCAGATCTCTGTAAATTTGAGGCCAGCCTGATCTACATCAGGCTGTGAGTCACAGTCCAGTCAGGACTACTCAGTGAGACCTTATCTTTAAAAAAAAATTTTTTTTAAGCTGGGCATGGTGGCAGGTGCTTTTAATCCCAGCACTCTGGAGGCACAGGCAGGCAGACCTCTGAGTTCAAAGCCATATATATATATATATATATATATATATATATATATATATATATATGTATATGTATAATTTTAATCCAAAAATCAACAGAACAAGTGTATAGGGACAGAGGGCAGGGAGGAGCCACCTAAAGTCAAAACTCAGAGACTGGAAGGCTGATCCGAAAAGGCTACTAGGGATGGTGAAGGTGATGGAGGTGTGCCTTATTCTGATGGTGGTAGCTATTATTACACAGATGCACATATTTGTTAAAACTCGCCATTCTGTACACTCAAAATGTGTATGTCTTATTTTCTGTAAAATACACCTCAATAACATTGACTCTAAGGAAAAAAGTAACTTGAGGTTGGGGTTGTAATCGCTTAGTGGAAGGGCTCGTGCTCAAGGCCCTAGATTCTATGTCACCACTGCAAAACAGAAAAAAGACAGATGGTTCAAGGAAGCATCAATTTAAAAAAAAAAAAAAAAGAAGGAACCTAAATGTCCAAGGACGGGACAAATCACCATATGAGCAGAGAATAGAAAACTGTACAGCAGCAAAACGAATAAACAAGATAGAACCTGTGGGTTGTCAGTGTGGACAAGGCCCAAGAAGAGGTGAAAACCCAGGAGCAGCTGCAGTGTGGTGCTGGGTTTAAACCCTAAATCACAGGCAAAGTGATCGCACACAGTGCTCAGAAATCCAAACATAAGTGACAGCATAAATAAGGACAGATTAACCATCAGCTCGGGAGAGCGGTTACCTCTGCGGGGTGCTTTGGGGGCTGTTGTCAGGGAGATGAAGGGTACAAGGAACCTGAAAACCGGGTTGATTAAAAAAAATTTTTTTTAACTGAGCAGACGGTCCCTGAGTGATTTCTGTATTAGTCCTTTTGCCGTTTTATGACTCTCAGGGATTGCATAGTAAAACAAACAGCAAACCCCGGAAAAACTGGCAGGGCACGGTGAGGAAGAATCTGACTGGTACTGGACCTGCTGTCCAGACCATCCCGGCCACATCAAGTCTCTCAGAAGGAGACAGTGCCTCATTTTCTGGAAGAGAAGGGGAAGCAGCCTCCTGAGAAGGCTATGAGGAGGGTGATCTCGTCGTCGTCCACATCCTTTGTGTCAGAGCTGCTGTGAACTGCGGGAGGTTTCCCAGCCTGGAGCCTGAAGCCAGGAAGGGCCGCGCAGCTGAGGCGAAGCGCGCGCGCGCACACACACACACACACACACACACACCCTGAGGAGCCTGGTACCGGACCTAGTAGCTATAACATTCAAGGGGGAACTGGCTCCTGAGCAAGGTCAACAGTGCATAGTTTTGAGCATCTCACAGAAAGACTCCATGTTGAGACTTGCCTAGCACCAGGAGTTATCTTTCCATCTGGAGTAATCTAAGCTACCCTAACCCAAAGATGGCAAATGGCCAGGCTACTGGCACCCCGCCAGTGACTGGAAGTTATTATTTGTATAACTTTCAGCAAGTTCCTTAACCTGTCCAGGCTTTGGTTTTCCTATTTATAAAGTTGGTGCATAAGTGTGTGTATATGTGCGTGTGAGTGTGTGTGTAAGACGTCATACCAAGATATTCATAGATATTTCTATGTGGTGAGATTACTGGAGATTTTTTCTTTTGGTTACTTATATTTTCTGATTTATTGTTTTGTAACAAATATGTGTGTTGTTAATTTTTAAAGACAGGATCTTGCTATGTAGCTCTGGCTGGCCTGGAATTTGCCCCACCCACGCCTCTTGCTTTCTTAATGCTGGTGTTAGATGTGGGTACCACTACAACTAGCTAATTCTGCTTTTTTCTTGTTTGTTTGCTTTGATGAACGGTCTCCCTAAAGTCCCTAGAGCTGGCCCAGAGTTCACTATATAGACCAGGCTGGCCCTGATCCCACAGAGATCTGCCTGCCTCTGTCTCTGCTTCTCAAGTGCTGCAGTTAAAGGTGTGCACCGCCCCACCCAGTCTGCTTTTTTTTAAAGACTTGATTTTATTTTATGTGTATGAGTGTTTGCCTGTGTGTATGAGCTGTCTCTCCAGCCCATAGGCTCCTTCAAGAATCCAAAGGTGGGGGCAGTATAGAGAGATGGCTCAGTGGTTAAGAGCACTAACTGCCCTTCTAGGACCTGGATTCAGTTCCTAGCATCCACACGGCAGCTAACAACTTCCCTAACTCCAATTCTAAGGGATCTGACACCTTCTTCTGGCCTCCAGTGGCACCAGACACTTACATAATACACATGCATGTATTCATGCAGGCAAAACCCTCATTTATATGAAGTAAAAATAAATCATTCTTTTGATGTAAAGGCAGTCATTGGCACCAGCACTGCCCGGGTCACTTACCTGCCGTATGACACTGTATTGCTGCTTTTCTCGAGGCACAATCCTCCTTCAGGGTTCTTAGGAGGAAAAATTAATTCTTGGCTGGGAAAGGGTTTTGGAAATTGTCTTCCCAGTTTTGTCAAAAGCCAGAGCACAGAGTTCTTTTTGCAGCTGACCATGTCTCCAGAAGGACCCCTCCTTCCCAAAAGATTCCTCCCCTTGACCCTTCCTCTGGTAAGTAGAGGCCAAAGTGTACCTTCAGTAGAAGTGGTCGCCGAGCTCCAGTCTGCAGAGACCTAGAGCTCAGGAGAGGGAGATTCAGGGGCGTGTGTGTGTGTGTGTGTGTAATATTTCAAGTTCTATTTTGAGGTGCTGTGATAGAACCCAGGGCCTCGTGCATGCTAGGCAAGTGTCTGCCACTGAGCTATCCCAAAGGTAGGTTTTTGTTTGGTTTTGAGATGAGGTCTATACTGTCAGTTTGGCCTTGAATTCCTGGGTTCAAGCAGTCCTCCTGTGCTTAGTAGCTGGGACAACTGGCACATGCCACCATACCTGGCTCCCTTCTGTTTTTGTTTTTCTCCTTACAGTGACTCTTAAAGACGTTGTGCCCCCCAAAACCCTTCTGAGTCCCTTCAGACAGTGCCCCTCTCTGGGCCCACAGTCCCTGCAGCCCCACTTTTCACTGCCCTATCCTGTGATGATCCCCCCATTGACTCTTTCCTGACGATTCCTGATTCTTCCATTATTTTTTCCTCAAGGACAGACCCAGGTCTGAGAAGTCAGATGCCCAGGTGAGAGGCTAGGCACACAGCAGCATCTGTGGGGCTGGTTCGGAGGAAGACAAGGAACCGGAGCACAGAGAAATGTAGGGAAGGGGTAGAGCTGCGCTTACACCCAGACCCCTTGATATCTAAGGTCCAACCCGCCCCCACCAGAGCAAGGCCGAAGAAGGGGTACTCGGGATGCCAGCATGGTGTTAGCTATTTCCAGCCGTCCATTTCTGTGGACACAGGGAACTGCGGCTCTGAAGGAACTGGATGACCTCTTTGGAGATGACTCCTGGAAGACTCTGGAAGCACCTTGAGACCACCACTTGTGGTCTAGAAACAAGTTGTAGAAGTCATCTTACTCTGACTGAGGTCAGGAAAGGCCTTATTCCCGGGACAGGTGCCTATTGTCCTTGGCCGGGAGCAGGGAAAGGAGCATAGCGCGAACCTTGTGAGTGAGGAGAGGAAAGGAAGAGACAGGCAAAGTATCCAAGATGAAGACATTTAAAAGACTATACGAGAGCACAGTGTGGTGATGCACAGCTGTGATCCTAGCATGTGAGAGGTAGAGGCATGGAGAGCAAGAGTTCAAGGCCAGTGTGGACTACAAGAGACCCTGTCTCAAAAAACAAGACAAGCTGGTAGAGGGGGCCCACGCCTTTAATCCCAGCACTCAGGAAGTAGAGGCAGGTGGAGTTCTGTGAGTCTGAGGCCAACCTGGTCTACATGGTGCGTTCCAGACCAATCAGGGCTACACAGTGAGATGCTGTCTCAAAAAAATATTTTTTTAATTAAAAAATTTTAAATCCCACACACAAAAAAAAACAAAGCAGTAATAAACAAATAAGTTTATAGTAATAAACAAGGAAGTTGCTTATTAACAAGCTCCTGGAAGAGAAGTTTTCTGAGAGCCAGCAAGACAGAGAACAGGATTAAAATCCCATGGATTTAAGAGGCCTGGGGAACCGACTTGTTTCTGATCTCGGGCGGTTGAAATTCTCCGGCCCCGGGGTGCTGTTCAGGTTAAACGAAGTGGTGTGTTCATCAACCCGTCGCGGTCCCACTCTGCAGAGCACAGACCTGCCCCGAGAGGAGCTTGATGGTAGCCGGGTCTGGGAGGATGGCCTCCCTTGCCATCCTGCCTCCGGGCCCCCGCGTGAGGGCTGTCGGCACCCGGCGCCCCCTCGGGCCCCCGCCCTGGGCTTCCGGCGCCCTCCTCCCCGCGCTCCCCGCCCCTCCCGCGCTCCCCCGGCCCCCTCCCCGCGCTCCCTCGCCCCCCCTACCCGCGCTCCCCCGCCCGGGCTGCCCGCGCCCTCCTCCCCGCGCTCCCCCGCCCCTCCCGCGCTCCCCCGCCCTGCGCTGCCCGCGCCCTCCTCCCCGCGCTCCCCCGCCCGCGCTCCCTCCCTCGGCCCCCCTCCCGCGCCCCCCCCCCCCGCGCTCCCCCGCCCGGGCTGCCCGGTGCGCGCCGCCTCCCCGCGCCTCTCTGCGTCGGTGCGCGCCCGGCGGCGCCTCCCCGGGACTCGGCCCTCGCTCGCTCTGCTGGGTCGAGGTGACCCGCCGCGCGCGATGAGCGGCGCCCGCACGAGCTACGGGAGCGCCGAGCAGGAGGGTGGTTCGCGGCTTCGGCTGCCGCGGCTCGGGGCGAGGCGGCCGCTGTCTTCTGCTGCGGCTTCCGCGACCACAAGTACTGCTGCGACGACCCGCACAGCGTCTTCCCCTACGAGCCAGCCACGTGTGGTGGCTCAGGCACCGGCCCTGGTCCTCCCCCGACCTGGAACCCCGCTCCAGCCTTAATCCCGCCAGCTCGCCCGCAGGCCGGCCTCCCGCTCAGCCTTAACCTCATCCACGTGCCCACCGACTGTCGGCGCCACCGTCAAGTCGCTCATCCCTCTAGGCGAATACTGACTACGCTCACCTCGTCGCCGCCCCACCGAACCTCGAAGCCCCATCCCAGCTCTGTTCCCTCACCCTGACCCCTGCCGTTATGTTATTTGGAGCCATGCTTGAACCTGCCCCAGGTTCGCCCCCACGCTGTTCTGTCCCCACTATAAACTCCACTCTGCCAGTCCCCCCTCGACACAAATCCCAGTCCCAAATCTAGGTCCACTCTCACCCTAACTGCAAATGCGATCTTCAGGCAGTCACGGGAATCCCAGACTCCATCCAAGCCTCACTCATATGCCAAACCAAACCCCATCCCTGGCTTTATGAACTCCTTAGTAGTCCTGACTCTGTTACCTGCCCCAGCCTCTCCCTCAAGCCCGCCTACCATCCCACCTCGGTTCTCCACCCGTAGCCTGACTTCATACAGGATCCAAACCACAATTTCAAACCTCCATCCTCACCTGACGCTGCATCCCAACCTCAGCCACCCGTCCCCTTTAGTCTTTCTTTCACTCACTCTTTACTGGACACTTACGTATGCTTAGCCCTGGAGTGGCCCCGGGGGATGTGCTGAAGCGAAGGCAACGACTGACGGTTTCAGAGCTGCCTCCAAGTTCTTCGTGATCCAGTGGCATGATGCCACAGAGGGGCCAGTTCCAAGCGTGTTAGTAAAGTGTAATTTGGGTGAATTCCCACCCATAACACTTCACTTCCCTTGCTGTTTAGGGAAAGGATTGTGTTGGCCAACTCTGTCATTCTTGAAACCTAAGTGTGGATTGAGACCTGTGGGTTTAATCCCTCAGGGTCCCCAAAGGCCTCACCCAAAAAGTGGGACCTGATCTTCAACCTGCTTTGGAAGAGAGGCATCATCAAAAAATGGAGTGAGCCATCATGATTTTTCTGTCCCTAGAGGTGAGTGAAGACCGGAAGGCTCTGTGCTTTCTGTGTGGGAAAGGACAGCATCACAAATCACTGAAATGTCTCTGAACCTCTCTTGTGTTTTCTTCTACCAAATGAGAAAATGGCCAATCGTCCTGATTTCTAAGGCAGAGGCAAGGACCAAATGAAAAAAACAGAGATGAAAACAACTTGATATATGCCAATAACAATTACAAAGATTGATTTTTGTGGGGTGTTCAGTCTGTAATTCTATTTTCAGATGGCCAGGCTATCAGATCCTGCTACTGTCTAACACTCAAGGAACCATATTTATTTATTTTCTGTTTTTCTATGTAGTCATTCATTTTAACCTCTGCTGCAGGGTCTTTGTGCCAGGTACTTTATAAAGCCCTGAGGACACAAAAATCAATTATTCCCAGTTCAGAAAGTTGTTGTGCTGAGAATCAAACCCAGGGCCTTGGGCTTTCTACTGGGCAAGTGCTCTAACACTGAACTATATCCCCAACCCTCCCCATCTATTTAGAAAGATAAGATTTGCACCTAAGTAAAACAATACAGTATTTGTTGAAGCCCCACTGTGCTAAGTAAGGACTGAGAGAAGACCGTGCTGCTGTGCCTTTGGAATGAAGGGGCAGTGTAGACCTTTGGGTCTGGGCAGAACCTAGTGCAAACCTTGGTTCTGTCTTATTAGCTTGTGAATCAAAGAGTTAATTAAGCTCCTGTTCTCTTTTCTTAACTTTAAAAGGACAACAGGATAAGAGTCAGGCATGACAGTTCATACCTGTAATCCCAGCACTTGGAGGCTGAGGCAGAACTGATGTGATTTTGAGGCCAGCCAAGGATAATTCTAGGCCAACATTGAGTATATAGTGAGACTCCATCTCAAATAAAATAAAATTTAAAAGTTAGTAGTAAGGCGTGCCTCGTGGGAGACAGGTGTAGGGGGAGAGCAAACCGGAGTGAGGTGCATGTGAAACATGGGTGCACTTAGGAGGCACTCGCAGAAGACCGTTCCCCTTCCTCTACTTGTGTATGTGGGAAGTAAGGTTCCGAAACTTCCACAAATGAAGACCAGAGAGGCAAAGTGATATTTCACCTAATGTGCGGCAGAATCAGGATTCAAACTTAGAAAACTACCTGATGACAAAGCCTTTGTTAGATGTTCCTCCAGTACTTTCTCGGATCACAGTGGTGTTTTTGTTGGTTGGTTGGTTAAGATAGAGTCTGACTGACCTGGATCTCGATATATAAGCAAGGCTGGCCACAGACATCTGCTCGCCTCTGCCTCCCCAGTTCTGGGATTAAATGTGTGTACCACCACATCCAGCATTAGCCGCCATGTGGGTGCTGGCTACTGACCCCGGGTCCTCTGCCAGAACAGCAGATGTCCTTCACTGCGGAGCCATCTCCACATATCCTGATTTTTGTCTTTCAGAGTCAGATCAGTGAAATCTTAGAAGTCTAAATGCTCTCTCACTTGGTTTTCACGCAGAGCAGGACTCTTAACTTCATTGAATATCTGTCCTGTGCAACCCTCAACTAACATGAACTCACCACCTCTTAAGGGAGTGCCTCCCCAACCACACAGCTCTGATTATTTTAAGTTCATCTGATGCTTAAACCAGGCTTTCTTCTTGGAGCTTACTCTGTTGTTCTCAGTTCTGTATCCTCAGTCCTCTAACAGAACATCAGGAACAATGCCTTTCAGTGACAGTACTTGCTCCTTGGCTGATCTCCAGTCTGGGAAACATCCTCCAGGACCCCCTCGCCCATTCCAGAAAAGGTTGCTTTTAGAGGCCACTTTCCCATCCTAGTATGCAGAGAGGAAAGATGTCTCTCATAAAGGGTGAGGTCCTTATCTACACACAGGTTAGATAACAACAGCCACATGAGCAATAAGTGCATCTCAAATGAGAAATTATGGAGATTTTTTTATCCATCCATGCATGTATGGAGGCCAGAGGACAACCTGAGGGGTCACTCCCAGGAATACTCTCCCCCTTCTTTGAAGCAAGGTTCCTCATCAGCCTAGAGCCCAGCAGTTAGGACGGACTGGCTTGCCAGTGAGCCCCAAGGATCCTCATATCTGCATCTCTGCAGTGGTAGGGTCCCAAGTGTACATACACCCCCACATGGGTTCTGGGGTTGAATTCAGGCCCTCACACCTATAAGGCAAGCAAGCACTTCAGTCACATCCTCTCTTCAGCCACGGGAACTCTCTAAAGCATCTATGAGAACTAGACTGCTCACTCAGTGTGGAAAACATGAAAAAAGAAAAAGAAACCATGGGAGATGAAGTGTCTTAGTTCATGCTCTGAAATGAGGAGTTGGTAGCCCGTAGTTTATGTAGAAAGTGGTCCCAGAAGACACTGGTACAGGATGGGAAAGTGAGAGAGGCAGACACAAAGCCAAGAACAGGGACGTTACCAAGTATTTCACACCAAGATAACCAGAGTTTAGCCTTCACCAATCAGCATACACTGTATACTGAGTTGTTCTACTTGAGGTCAAGGAACCACTGTGGTTATGGACTGGTCAGGGAAGGGAGACATTAATCATCCTAAACTTCCCATCTGTTCAGTGAACAGAGAGAGCCTGTTCTGTGTCTAAGAAAGTCTTCAGGCAAAGAGACGCAGATGCTGGCGACTAAAACTCTGCACTGAATATTCTACAATGATAAGACCCAAGGGGATGTGGACAGGACATCTACAGCCTGCATTATACCCAGAGGCAGCTTGGTAGACGTTACCTATGTATAGGTAAGTATGTATTTATTTAGTTAAATTTAGGCTATGCTATTTATCTTACAAGGACTCGCTGGCCACCCTAGTCTCCTAGGTGAGTGCCAGGCCAATGAGAAACATGGTCTCAAACAACAAGATAGATGGTATCTGCAGAATGAGAGTCAGGGTTGTCTCTGGATTCCACTGAATGTGCATACCCTCCCTGCCCCTAAGCACAAAGTAGCTGGGATTCAGGTGTACACAACCATGCCTGGTTCTAAGGTGTCTTTTAGTGGAAATTGACCATCAGCTAACTGGAAGCAAAATTCTATAGCAGTGGCCAGAGCAGGAGCTGGAATCAGTCGGGGACTGTCACTTCCTACTGGAGAGCACCCCACAGTTACTGACACCTAGTAAGTACTCAACAGTGTTTACCAGCTGTCTACCAGTGCAAGGCCTTGGACAAGGGAAAGACAAAACTGACTGAACATTATCAGAGTCTGCCTTCAAGGGGCACATGAGGAAAATGCTAAATACCGACCGTGTGCCAAGGATATTTCTATGTTTTGATCACTTTCCTTTTTCAGAAAAAGAAGCCAGCCAATGCATAAAATCTTAAATTACTTCATCAAGCTCTCCTCTCACAGGGAGTCAGTTTCCAAGCTGGAACCATAGTTGGTCTAATTCCAAAGCTCTTTACTGTTTGCCTACCATGTCAGGCTGCCCGACCAAGAGTGAAGTGCCAGGGTCTGAGTAATCTGCCCTGTGAGGGTCAGCCTGCCACAGGGAGAAGAAGGACACAGACGAGAGCCCCAGGAAAGCAAGAGTGCAGCATCTGGGAACTTCAAGGCCGGATGAGATTCCAGTGTGAACGGTGACTCGCGATTAAGAGCACTGGCTGTTCCTGCAGAAGACCTGGGTCAGGTTCGAATCCCAGCACCTACATGGTGGCTAACAGCCATCCATAACTGTACTTCCAGGGGATCTGACACCCTCGTCTGTCCTCCTTGGCCATTGCACAATATGGGTGCACTTACATGCTAGCAATACACTCATACACATAAAATAAAAAATAAGTAAAAAAAAATTAAGATTCCATTGTAGAGTGATGATGGAGATGGTGGGATGACACAGGAAGGACAACACACACACCCGGAGGGAGACAAGAGGAAGTTTCTGGAGACCAGACACATTTGGACTTTGCACCCAATTCCTGAGGCAGAGCTGCTAAGACTCTTGTAGATAATGTTAGTAGGAGAATCTTTGTTCTAACATGTGGTCTTAAAACCCAGTTTCTGACCCAGAGCCCCCAAAAGATTTTTGTTGCTGTCGTTCTTTTGTTCTGCTAAGATGACTCTTGGTGCTTCTGGAGCACTTGCGAATGAGGGCTGGTTGTCAGGGGAATGAACCATGTGATCAATATTGGAACTACTCCAATGTTGTTGGAACCTCTATATTGATGACCTCCAGAAAGGAGAGAAGGGGCTAAAGTTGAGTTGTTCACCAATAACAAATGATGTTATCATTTATTTGTGCCTTTTCAAGGATGCCTCTTTTTAAAAACCAAAGAACTGGATTCAGAGAGCTTCTGTTCAGCTAAACCCCTGGAGGGCTGTGTGCTTGGAGAGGGTGTAGAAGCTTCTCAGCAGCCCTCAACAACACTTTGCTCTGTACACCTCTTCCACCTGACCAGTCTTCTGCATCCTTTCAATGCTTACTTATTTTTAAATGTTTTTTACATTTATTTAGCACACCCATATGTGTGCGAGCTCGTGGGGGTGAGGTGGGGATGTATATGTTTCATGATGCACGTGTGGAGGTCAGAGGATACTTTGAAGGAGTCAGTTCTCTCCTTCCACCATGTGGGTCCCAGGGATCAAACTCAGGTCATCAGGCTTGGCAGCAAGTGTCTTTACACCTGCTGTGCCATCTTGCTTTTACATCCTTAATAAGTGTTCGTGAGATGGAGACATTCAGGCAGGTTAAATACAAGAACAGGGTTGTGGCACACTAATGCTTAGCTGGTGGGTCAGAAGTTAGGTGACAGCCTTCATTTGAAATGGGCGTCTGAAGTAGGGAGTCGCCTTGTGGGACCGGACCCTTCAGCTGTGCGTCTGACACTGTCTCCAGTGCATGAGATGTAAGTTCAGTGACAGGATCCCAGCTGGTGTCCACAGAAATTGCTTGGTGTAGGGGAAAAAATCTCACATCTTTGGTGTGTTGAGTGGTATGTGAGGAAAACACAAAGGTCTTTCCTTCACACCAGGTGGCCATGCCTGCCCTGGGCAGAGGGGTGAGGGACTGGCAGCAGGGAGCTGTTTTAAGTGTGGAGTTGACCCTAGAATGCTGACTAGTGTGTTCTCAGAAGAACCGTACTGGTTATGGACAGAAATTACCTGGAGGCTGGAAGGCTATCTGGCTTATAACCAAGGCCTACATGTGTCTTTATTCAGGGTGTCAAGGAGTATTTATGAGCATCTCTGGGTCCTTGGGGTGGGAAAGCAGGGAGAGGGAAGGAAGGAGGGAGGGAGGGAGGGAGGGAGGGCGGGCGGGAGAGGGCTGGAGCAGCAGAGGCAGGTGCGGTGACCTCTGACCTCGGTCAGGTGGAAGGGAGGCAGGTAATCCCTGAGTCTCTGAGGAAGATGGACAGGGTTGAATACAAACGATTAATTTTCTAGTGGGGTGTGGTGTCACGTGCCTTTAGTCCTGGCAGAGGCAGGCAGATTATCTGTGAGTTCAAGGCTAGCCTGGTCTCCTTAGGGAGTTATTTAAAAAGACAACAAGCAGCAGTCCCAGAACTTTCCAAGCTCCTGATGACAGGTTGAGGGTAGAAAGGTTCATCTCACTCCCTATGGAGTCAGGAATTCAGAGAAAAGCCTGAACATAAGAAACAAACTGGAAAATATGCCTAAATTTAAATACAAATGATAGAAGACATCATATATAAGTGGAAAACAGAAACAAAGGCCAGACGTGGAGACACAGGCCTTTAATCCCAGCTCCCAGGAGCCAGAGGCAGGTAAATCTGTGAGATTGAGGGCACTCTGGTCTACATAGTGAGTTCCAGGCTAGTTTGGGCTATGGGGAGACCGTGTCTCAAAAGCAAAAACAAACAAACAAACAAAAAACACTGATGGACTGCCAAGTACATAGATGATAAATTAAACACCTGTCCTCACAATCAGTCTCTTCTCAGTCTATTCTTGCACTTGCTAAATGTATTTGGCTTTTTGAAAATATTTTACTTACTATTTTTATTTTATATGTATAAGTGTGTTGTTTGCATGTATGTAAGTGTACCATGTCATACAATTCCCAAAAAGGTCAGAAGAGGATGTCAGATCCAGAAATGGATCATCTTAATAAAAAGTTGGAGGGAAAATGCATAGTAACACATACTGCTAGGAATAGCATAAATTGATACAGCTAATTTGTAGAGCAATTTGGCAATATCTCCACTTAAACTAAAAATGTACATATGCTGTAACTCAGCAATACCACTTCTAATTGTCCATCTTTGAGAAATAATTGCTTTAAGAAAAGATATGTGAGCTGGAGAGAGGGCTCAGTGGTTAAGAGCACTGGCTGTTCTTGCAGAAGACCTGGGTTCAAATCCCAGAACCTACATGGCAGCAAAAAACATCCATAACTCCAGTTCCGGGAGATCTGAGGTCTTCTTCTAACTTCCTGGAACACTGCATGACACGGGTGAGCTTAACACACATGCAGGCAATACACTCATATACATAAAATTTTAAAAAATAGTAATAAAGACATGTAAAATACATATTAGTGTATGAATTAGTGGAAACAAACTAAAGGTTCGTACTGGGCTGTGATAGAGTGATAAGGCTCAAACAATAATTAAAGGAAAGAACCAGCTCTGAATAGACTATGGTATTTGTTCTCAGTAATTAGGCAGAGATAGATCTCATTGCTATTTCCATTTTGCAGATGAAGAAACTGAGGCTCAAAGTCACCTGGTGAGTGACAGGTCAGCTCTACTGCCACCCTTCTTCCTGTCCTTATTCCTGTGTTTGAGAAAGAGAAACTTTTAACTCCTTTTTGTGCTTAAAACTGCACGTGTACTATCTCATCTAATTCTTCCCAGTTGCCCGGTAAAGTTAGTCACTCACGCATGGATGTCATAACCAGGTCTCAGAGAAACTGGATGACCTACCGAAGGGGTCATAGCGTGCTGAGGTTCAGTCTCTCTGCCGCCAAGTCTTGCTCTTTCCATGTCACCGGCCCCGGACTGTGGATGCTCCAAGTCTCCCTGTCGTCTCCCACTCCCCACTCCCACCCCAGCTTTTCTGGCTAAGAGGTCATACCGTTCATCCTCAAGCCTGAAAACGGAAACTGGTGTGTGTGTGTGTGTGTGTGTGTGTGTGAACATTCAGGTCTGGGAAGATGACTCAGTCGGTAAAGTGCTCAAGACAAAAGCATGAGGACCTGAGTTCGGATCCCTAGCACTCATGTAAAAAGCTGGTCATGGCAGCAAGCACTTGTAATCCCAGTGCTGGCGAGACAGACCCAGGAGAATCCTGGGGTCTTCTGGCAAGCTAATATAGCTGAATTGGTGAGCTCCAGGTTCACTGAGAGATGCTCTCTCAAAAAAAGAGGTGGGAGCTGGAGAGATGGCTCAATCAATTAAACAAACAAATAAATCCCAAAAACAAGTAAGATGAAGAGCAACTGAAGAGGTTACCTGATGTTGGTCTGTGGCCCCATGCACACCTACACACACACACACAAAGCAAGCAAATGAAATACAATCCAGATACAAACTGTAAGTTTTCAGAGTGTTTAGTTCAGTTTAGTTTTTTGAAACAGGGTCTCTGTAGAGCCCAAGGTGGTATAATACTGTATAGCTAAGGCTGGACTTTAATGTGATCCTCCTGTCTAACCCTCCCGGTGCTGGAAAAACAGGGACCCGCCACCACATCTGGCTTAAGTTCACAAATTTTTGACAAAGGTACAAAATCCATTTAACCATAGAAGAATAGACTTCAATAAGTAGAATAGACTTGCATGGGTTCAACACACACATACCTTATTATTTTGTTGACTTGGATATGATCTCAGCAAGATAAGACTGGCCAAGTGAAAAGCCAATCCGAAAAGAGTGAATACCCGATAATTCCATTTGTATGACTAGTGACACTGGAAAGGTGGATTTTCTCAGCAGATACCCTGAAGACTGTTTAGTCTATCCCAATTCATTTTCTGCGGTTATTTACCACTCTAACAATGGAAAAGTTCCTCGTCTTGCTTATGGTTGGGATAATATAATTCTACACATAGAATATGATTGCACAGTACCATACAATGAAAAAAGGTATATTTTTAAAAGTAGTAAAAATAAGACGTGTAGTTTAATGAGTCTCCTGGTTATGTAAATGCATTCTTTATAGTAATGAAAGATGTGCCCATAGATGAAAGATATACCACAGATCTATTGTTTTTGTAACTTTTTGTTTGTTTGAGACAAGGTCTTACTTTGTAGCCCTTGCTGGTTTGATGTTTGTTGTATAGACCAGGCTGGCCTTGAACTTGGAGGCATCTTGGGACCTATGCCACCAAGATTATGGTATAAGCCACCACCACTCCGAGTTTTATTTCTGTAATTTCTTTTGGGTTGAATATTATTTAAAAATAGCATGCCGGGCATGGTGACACAACTTTTAATTCCAGCACTCAGGAAGCAGGGATAGGCAGATCTCCGTGAGTTCAAGGCCAGCCTGGTCTACATAGAAACCCCGTCTCAAAATAAAATAATAAAATAAAAATAAACAGCATTTAGAAAGCTGAGGCAGCAAGATTTCCCTGGAATACACAGTGAGTTCCAGACTAGTCTCCAGAGAGTGAAATTCTCTGGAAATACACAAAAACAAAAACAACAACAACAACAAAAACCAAATCTGGGTCTGATATGTAATGCCAGCACCAGGAGTTCTCAGAAAGAAAAGAAAAAGTCCAAAACAAAACAAACAAAAAGAAATGTACTCACTCTCTAGTTTGTAACCCAGAAGTCAGAAAACCGGATTGGCTTCAAGCTGGCTCTGCAGAGGCTGACATTTTCTCACTGGAAAAGCAAGGATGTTCAACTGGGTCAAATGTACCTACGTCAACAAATACAAGAGCTTCAAAGTGACTACTTTGAATGTGGTGATTTAAAAAGAAAAGTTGTCAAGTAGAGTCAGGGCAGAAACCAAGTAAGTCACAAAAGAAAACATCACTGTCAGGGGCAGGGAATAATAAGACCAAATGGGATTCCAGTCCAGCTCAGAGGACAGGAAGAAGAAAAAGGTACCAACGAAGTGAATCTGAGAAGCTGGGTTTTAATTTAAAATTTTTTATTTTTATATGTGTGAGCGTTTTGCCTACAAGTATGTAAGTGCACCCGTTCCCAAAATGCTGCAGAGGCCAGAAAGGGGTGTCAGAGCCCGTGGAAGTAGAATTAGAGATGGTGGTTAGCTGCCATGTGGGTGCTGGAAACCAAAACCAGGTCCTCTGCAAGAGCAGCCAGTGCTCTTAACCATTGAGCCAGCTTTCCAGCCCCTTATTTTGTTTTTTTGAGACAAGGTCTCACTCTGTAGCCCGGGTAGCCTCAGACTTTCCAAGGTCCTTCAACTTCTGCCTCTCAGCTGCTAGGATTACAGGTATGTGCACCATGCCCGACTAGAAGCTGTTCTTTTTTTTTAAGTATTTTATTATTTTTATTTTATGTATATGAGTGTATTGCCTGCATGACATAAGTATAGCCGTGTTGTACAATGCCTGCAAGGTTAGAAGAAGGCATCAGATGCCCTGGAACTGGAGTTACAGTCAGTTGTTAGCTGCCATGCAGGTGCTTGAACCCAAGTCTTCTGCAAGAGCAGCCAGTGCCCTTAACCACTGAGCCATCTCTCCAGCTCCCTAGAAGCTATTCCTAAAGCAGAGAGGAAGATGTTTTATAGATGCCCAGCACTCCTCACATACAGGCTGTGTGGCAAGCCTGTATTCCCATCTAGAAAACAGACCTTTAATTATTTTTATTTTTTAATATATTGAGTATTTTGCCTGCACTTAAAGTACACCACAGGCATGCAGTACCTGCAGAGAGCAGGAGATGACTTCCCTGGAACTGGAGTTACAGGTGGTGGTTAGCTGCTTTGTGGGTGCTGGGAACTGAATCAAGGTCCTCTACAAGAGCAGTTTTGCTCTTGGCTCTTAACCATTGAACCATCTCTCCATTCCCTAGACTTTTAACTTTTTAATGGCTTTTTAACCATCCTAGGGTTAAACAGTAGATCTGTCAGTCCATGAAAAACAGGAATAGCACCTTGGGCATAATGTGGTATATTGTTAACAAATATTTGTTGTATGAAAGGTATACCTAAAGCAGTATACACAGTGCAGTGTACACAGGTACACAGTACAGTGCTCAGGTAATCAGCAGAAAATTGGCCAGGTGTGTGACGCTGTGAGGGAGAAGAAGCTTGCTGTTTTTCAGGCCCACCACGATTTGAATGCAGCCATGACATTGGAGGTGCCAGGGGTGAGCCCTCCTAGACAGAGTCACCCAAACTGGAAAGCAATCAGAATCAGACTGTGGGTTCCAGAAGTCTCATCCCGCATCGCTTCATGGCCGTGGTGACTGCCAGGAACATTCCAGGCAGCCCTGAGGAGATACTGTCTCCCCCAGTGACCCATGTGGGCCAGCTCCATGAACGTCCCGTAAATGTCTCTAAATCATCCCTCTGGAATCTCTCTCTCTCCCTGTCTCTGTCTCTCTCTCTCTTTCTCTCTGGTCAAAGGTGGAAGTACGAATGGCCAGAGAGACTTTGGAGCCTGGTGGGGTATACAAGAGGGTTTTTCCCAACAAAAGCATGCATTTGGGGTTTGGGTTGTGGACTCAGCTGTCTTGCTCTGCCTGACCAACTGAAGACCAAAGGAACTGAACTGAGTTCCAGGGACGATGGTAGCAAGTCCACACAATCCAAGAAAGATCTTCTAACTGAGGAGTTGGGATGTCTGCTTGCTTTCTCTGCCCCAGAGTAAGGGTATATAGGAATCCTGGGATGGGGTCCTCCTTCAGAGGGGAGATCTACATCTCCACCCTGGAGTGAGTCACTCAGTAAGGAACAGAGTGAAAAAGTACACACTGGGCTTTGCCATCCGCCAGTTTCTCAGGTGAGTGACAGAATGAGCGAGGGCCAGTGGGATGGCTCGGCAGGTAAAGGTGTTTGCTGCCAAGACTGATGACCGGTGTTCAAATCCCAGAACCCATGTGGTAGAAGGAGAAAGCAGATTCCCACAAGTTGTCCTCTGACCTCCACATGTGCACTGTGGCCCATGTGCCCAAAGACATATGCATACACTAAATAAATAGATAGAATTTTGAGTGAATGAGAAAAAGAATGATGAGCACACCAAACACAAACTCCAGAGCCTTGACCGTCACTGGATCTCACTGAGTCTTGGTTTCCTTGCTAGGTTATTGTGTTTAATAGAGTGATGGATTTAAGCTGGACCTGGTAGCACAGGCCTGCCATCCCATCTACTTGAGAGACTCAGGCAGGAGGATCACAAGTTCAAAGCCAGCCTGGTCAACTTAGTAAGATCTTGTCTCAAAATAAAAAGTAAAACAAAGCTCAGTGGGGGCGGAAGAGATGGCTCAGTTAGTAAAGCACCTGCCACACAAGCATGAGGACCCGAGTTCAATTCCCAGAACCCATATAAAAGCCAGGCATGGTAATGAAATTTTATAATCCAGGTGCTGAGGAAGGCAGAAAAAGATGGATCCTGAGGGTTTGTTGACAGGCCAGCCTAGCCTGAGTTCCAGATCCAGGCCAAGTGAGAGATCCGGCCTCAAAAAGAACAAACAAGATGGGCAGTACTGAGGAATGACGCTCGAGGTTAAGACACTCGAGGTTAATCTCTGGCCTACCCATGAACACACACACACACACACACACACACACACACACACACACACACAAGCTCAGTGGTACTTGCCTAGCATGTACAAGGCAGCCAGTCCCAGTACTGGAGAAAAAAAGATGAAATTTAATTCTTTCTAATGAATACATGAATGAATTAAATGACTTTAAACTTTCAGGTGGATATTTCCTGTATGTAACATGTCATTATGTATAATGACAATGCAGCCAAGTGCCAAGCACAATCTTCACCCTGCCACTTGCTAGGAAACCTCTGCCTCAGAAAAGCAAGGAAAATAGTAAAACAGCCTCCTCAGGCCAGAGCAGGACTATTGTCCTACCCAGTGCTAAGTATTGGCAAAGGGACAGTGCTATGTATTACCTATTTTTTTATTATTCATTTACTTCTATTTTGTTTTCATTATTAAGCTCATGACAGAAGAATCTTCAGGTAGGAAGCTCACTGCCACCTGTCTTTCCTCACTGCTCTCCTAACTTTGACAGAGGCTTTTCTTGGCTAGAGAGTGCAAGGCAAATCAGGGAGACCCTGTAGCCACTGAAGGCAGCTCCTGACATTTTATAGACATGACCTGCTGCTGGGTTCAGCAACAGTCATTCTTTGACATCTGTGCAAGCCAGCCGAGGAATGGTACATGATGCAGCAGGAAGAAGTGCCCAAGACTGGGAGTCAGGAGACCTCAGGTCTGGTCTTGTTTGTCATGGTGTTGGGGGTGGGCAGACCTCTAAACCCAGCACCTCTGACCACAAAGCATATACTCAGTGGCGTCTATTCCAAGCAAGGATCTGAGGTGGGCATGGTGGTTGGTGCACACCTTTAGCCAAGCACTCGGGAGACAGAGGCAGGTGGATCTCTGTGAGATCAAGACCAGCCTGGTCTACATAATGAGTTCTAGGCCAGCTGTGGCTACAGAGAGACCCTGCATCAAAAAAAAAAAAAAATACAAGACTGGAGAAAATGCTCAGCAGTTAAGAGCACTGGCTACCTTTGCAAAGGACAAAGGACCTGGGTTTGGTTCCCAGCACCCACATGGCAGATAACCATCCAAAATTCCAATTTCAGGATATCAAACACCCTCTTCTGGCCTCCAAGTTCATTACAGACTATGTATATATTTACATACATTCAGCTAAAATATTCATGCACACAAAATAAACATAAATTTTAAAAACTCTTAAAATCAAGCCATTGCTATCCGTAGAGGGATATCCTGCTGTCTACAGGCTCAAATGAAGCCTCAGGTAGACACACGAGAAGGCCTCTGGAGGGGCAGCGATGTCTGAGGTGAATCATCAACGATGAGTCGGTTTCCAGGTGTGACAGTCAGAGAACGGTATGAACAAGGTACAGGCCTGTTCAAAAGCGGCCTGAGAGCCCTGCATGGCTCAGGAACTACAAGTCACTTACTGTAGAGAACACTCAAGATGTGTGTGTGTGTGTGTAGATCGGCTGACAATTGTGAGGTTTAATCCCTGACCCTGGGGGGTTATGACATTTCATAAGACAAGTCTCTGCCCTTGGTATGAGAATTTTCATCAGTAAAATTCATTTTTGCTTTGAATATTTTCTGCGCTGGTTAAGATCTGCTAAGGCCCCTGCCTTTAGGCTTTCCACAGATAGGGAGGGAGAGTTGCAAATCCTAAAAATGTCAGTTGGTGGTCTGGGGCAACCCTTCTCAAGTTTCTGACTGCTGAGGCCTTTTACTTGGTTTTTGATGTGGGGGGTTGAACCCACAATGCTAGGCAAGTACTCAAAAAGCTACATCTCCAACCCTTTTTGTATTTTTTTCTTTTGAGATAGGACACTCTTGGTTTTCTAGCAGGCTTTGGATTTGTGATCCTCCTGCCTCTACTTTCTTACTGGCTGGGATTACAAACCACCACCAGGCCTGGTGTGAGGGTTTATAAACACACCACGGCTTGCCGCCCTTCATGCCTCCCCTAGCCAAAGTCAGTAGGGCTGGAACAAGTCCCCCAAATTTGCATTTTTAACGAGTTCCAGCTGCTGCTACTGCGGACCTCCCTCACAGCACAACTGGCTCCAAAGAACAAAGACAAGCTTTCAGGACTTTGACCACAGAGGTTGGCCAGAGACCCCACACAGAGTAGAGCCCAAGGACCTAGTAGGATCTGCGCCCCCCGCCCCGGGGACCCACGTATGCAGGTCAGGCGGGAGTAGAATGGAATGGGCGGCTGTCTACCCGTCCCAGGCTTCGCTGAATCCCCCTCCTACCTCAGTTCAGTTTTTTTTTAGTTCAAATTGACTCAGTCTCCGGAGCAGGTTTTCACTGGGATTAGCTGGTCAGAAGCCAATTGCCCACCCTGTGAGACAGGAGCCCTTCCCCCAGGGCGAAGAGCAGGGAGGAAGCCCGCTGGACTGACGCACAAACAGTCAGCTCACCGCTGTTTCCCAGGCTCACATCGACCAGCAATTATTTCTTGTAAATTGCTTTCCGGGTTATGTTCAGAACATGTGTGCCTGTGACTGCCTGAGAACAAACACTCAGATGACACAGGGCGGGGGTGGCTAGCTGGGGAGTGGGCTCTACAGGGAGCCTTAGTCCCTCCCTATCTCCAGTCAAAATTTGGACAATATTGGAATTAGAAACACTAGAACCTTCTTTCCACTCCCCTTTAAAGCATTTCCTCCAGGTAGTGTTCTAGCCTTTCCTTAAACATTCGATAATGTCCATTCAACCTTGATTGACACTGATTTTTTGCCTGGCTCAATAAGGCTCACAGTCTTTCAGGAGCTATATAGGTGTGCCTAACCTGGCCACGGACCTGAGAAAGTAGCATCCGAATCAATTCCTGAACACATTGCTAGGTGCAAGGAGCCTGTGGTGCAAGATCAACAGCGAACAAGGCAAAGCGAACAGCACGCAGGAAGATCCACAGATGAGAAGGAATACGGTGATTGCTAGCCTTTTCCTTTGGGTGAACGCAAGCGTCGAGGCCAGCAAGGGCGAGAGACAAAGCTAGTGGTGGAACGGCCAAGTCTTGAAGCCTTTGCCCTAGAACGGGGTTGGAGCTTTAACCTGGGGGCAAAGGGGAGCCACAGAACAGGGTTTTATGATCTTTGTGACATAAATCTGTCAAAATCTCTGCCTTTAGAACCTAGTGAATTCCTGCCCTCAGGATCCAGATACCTCAGAAGTCTGCAGGACCATGGTGACTTATGTGCACCCCAAAATGACTCAGGCCCCACATTCTGCTTCTCAGGAGGAGGCCACTGCATTGCCTTGTCTGTGCTCTGGGACAACTGATAGCAAGCTGTAGAGCAACACGAGCCACACAGGCAGCTCACACGAGCACTCCAGGGCTGTGAGTGGCCTCCCTGCATGCCTTCTCTTTCCTTACCACCCCAATTGAATTGTCCACTTGGAGTGTTGACTGAGCTATACTGTGCGCACAGGATGGTGGCATGCCTTTAAGACCCTGCCCATATGGACTCACTAGGATGAAGAGAAAGCTTAACCAGTGAAACCCCTAAAAAAGATGCCAGAGTTGGCAGGGAAATACAGCTTATGAGATAAGCACCTTTAGAGTTGTAGATTCTAAGGCAAGAGATAGTAGACTGTGCCAGGCGTGATGATACGGGCCTTTATCTCAGCACTCAAGACAGAAGCAGGTGGAGCTCTGTGAGTTCAAAGCCAGCCTCGTCTACATAGTGAGTTCGAGGTCAGCCAGGGCGACATAGTGAGACCCTGTCTCAAAAAAGCAAAACCAAAAATAAATAAATAAATATTCTGAAAACCTTTATGGAGGAAATTTGGGTTGAATTTTACCTTGGTGAAATATGACAATATTTGAAGGTTTCAACCAGATAGAGCAAAGTGTCCTATTTTTCTTTGTTGTATCTGTGTGTGTGTGTGACAGTCTTGCCCAGGTGTAACCCAGGTCTGTCTGGAAGTGACGATCCTCCTGCTTCAACCTACTGAATGTCGGGATTACAGGTGTGTAACCACGAGAAGTAGATCTGACATTTTATTTTAAAGATGGGATCATCCTTAGCCCCACCGCCCAACCATAGCCCTTCAACCAACATACATTTAAATCTTTTATCCTGAGCTCTGGGAACAAAGCTCTGGGAATCGCCTTCATTCCTGTCCTCCGGACCGCCGGACCTATTGGGAAGGACTGCTAAACTAAACAGAGTGACATAGAAGTGGCTGTACTTGGTGCATCACCGAGGACTGATCTGGTACAGAGGACCCTCCCTCCGAGACGCCTGTCCCTTCGAAGGAGGTAGCCTCCTTTGTGAAGCCATCCTCTAAGCTGCCTTCCAGCTCCGGGTTCCCCAACCCACTTCTCGCCCAGCTGCGTGCGTTTCCATGGAGACCCCAAGCCCGGCTCAGCTCCCTGCTGTTCCGCACCCCTCCCCCTTCGCCGTCTCTCTCGGCTGCAGATTCCCTGGAGGGCAGATAAGCTCCGGAACCTTCCCTAGGCAGGGTTTATTACTCCCATCGGGTATCACGGAAAACTGAGCCCTAGAGGTCGAGAGGTTTGCCCCAAGCGCCGCTGCGGCCAGACTCAAACTCGAATCCGTCCGCCGTGCGCGCGGCTCTCCGGAAGCGGTTCCGGGTGCTGCCGAACCACGGAGGTTTACCTCTCCTTGTAAAATTCCTTCTGTCTCTGGTAGCTCAACTTTTATTCTAAGAAAACCAGAACATGTTCTGACTAAACCTACAAATGACTTGAAGTTCGGTCTTTACATTAGTGACTTTAAAAATCTATTCCTGGATTCGCTGTTTCAAGTCCTTTGTGAACTGAAAATAGTGCTGGATGATAAGGACCTGCCAAAAAGCCGCCCCAGAGTGTACCAGCCCAATTATGCTCATGTAACAATGATAATTATGCTTTTGAGCATTCCAATAAGTCAGGACACATTAAGAAAAGCCGTATGTGATCATGCAGGGTTTACACACACACACACACACACACACACAATTTGGACACTTGGTACCAACATGAGTTACGCCTGGGGATGGAGAAATGGCTGTTGCAGAGGCCCCGGGTTCAGTTCCCAGCACCTACATGGCAGCTAACAACAGTCGTTACTCCAGTTCCAGGGGAATCCAACGCCTCTTCTGACTTCTGCAGGCATTGCACCACATGGGTGTACTCACTTACATGCAGGCAATACATTCATACACATAAAATAGTAAATTCAAACCTATTTTTTTAAAGTGTAACAAGGATAGTAAAACCTTGACATGGAAAATGGACTTTTCCCTGCAAGGCTGTTTTCCAGTCCCAGTCAACCCATTTTGTCTTCTGTACATCAGTCTAAAGGTATTATTCTTATGTGGTAGCTATAAAAGGGCTTTAGAAAGTTTGATGTGATTAACAGATGTTACTTACTGTTATTAAGTGAACATTAGAGAAAGATGGCCTAGATTGTTCCCCAAGCCTCCCTGCCTCCGTCCCCATTGTCAGGAAGATTCTGAGATATTCCATTGCTAACATATGAGATGTTAAAAGTCCATGGGTTTGGAGCCCTGAGCCTGATAAGAATCCCAGAATCATGAGATTTTGACAGTCTCACTGTATCCAGCTGGGATGGCAAGGTCTGGAGGACAGTGCAGGATGGCGACTCAGGTCAGCAGGAAGGTCCTAGGCCCCTAAGGACAAGTGGTCATCTCTGCCATCCACTGCTTGGGCTCACCTGCAGAGCCACAACCTGATTCTTGTCCTCAGCTTGTCACTTTTCATCCTGCCAGCCTCCTCCAGGGCCTCATTACCTGAATTGTTCATATTTATATCAAGTTTTTCTTCCATTAGTTCCAATTAAACCACTTTGTCAAGGATTCAGGAGCTAAAGCCTCCCTTACAGTGGGACAGAGAGGCCGCAGTGAGCTAGCTATCCTCTCCTCACTCCTGTCTCACTTCCAGGCACCTTTCCAAGCACATTAACACTCCAGGCCAGTCAGGTGGCTGCAGGAGCATTCTTCTCTGCAGGTTCTGTCTGGGACAGCCTGTTCCCTTCCCTATAGGCTTTAAGGGAAGCTGCTGACTCACCCCAGGTTGTAAACGAACCAGTGTTGTGTGAACTCTTCCTGGGGAGACAGAGACAAATGTCGACTCATCCCAGATAAGCACCAGAGGACTGAGTCCACCAAAGTCCAGCTTAGTGATCCAATATTGACCCCCAAACAGCCACATCACCAAAACATCTCAGCCAAGCATGGATGACACGGCCGTGCAGATGGAGTCCCTCTATCTGCTACCCCTCCACACTCTGTGTACTTTGAGCCTCCCAAGCCCACATGCAGCTGGAGTAGGACTGCAGACAGCTATGGTAAGTGTATGCAGAAAAGAGTGGCTGGAATCTGGTGAGGGTCTAATGAGCCTCCCCACCTCCTCCCTCTAGGAGACTATCAATCAGCCCTACCTTGTGTTGGAACCACAGCTGGGCTGATTATGATGGTAATGGCTGTGCTGCTTGGAGGACAGTCTTCCACAACAGCCACCCATGTGTTCAGATGGAGCAGCAGCATTGCACCTGTGAGTTCACATGCATGTGTCAACAACCACCAGAGCACCACTCCTGAGCCGCAGACTTGACACATGGGTCCCAGTTCACACTGCTCGCAGGGTTTCCATTTGTCTTTCTGTAAGGGAGCATTCCAGTCCTCTGGACTCTGGCTGTTTTAAAAGTTATGAAAAATAAATCAACTGTACAATGCCCAACAATAATGTATTGTGATAGACAGTAACGTCTAAGTCAGGTGTGGTAGCACTGACCTGTAATTCCAGCACGAGGGAGAGAGAGGCAAGGGGATCAAGAGTTGAAGGCCTTCCTTCACTACACATCAAGTTCAAAGCGGCCCTCAGCTTCCTGAGAACAGAAACGGGGGCGGGGGATGTTTAAATACAATGTACCGCAGAGATGTCTGTGGTCGGCCTTATGCCAGCACCACGGCTGGTCACCACTGCAGCGTGGGGCCCTTGTCTATCCTGCAGCCACCCGAAATAATCTGCGAGGAGTGATCTCTGAGTGCCCTCACCTACTGCCTAATTCCCACCAGATTCAAAGTCCAGATGGAGTATTGTGGTGGTTCCAATGTCCCTCATAAGCTCACGCATTTGAGCAGGTGGTCCTCGATGGTGCTGTTTGTGGAACCTTCAGGAGGTGCAACCTCACTGGTGGAAGTGTGGACTGGTGGGCTTTAAGTGTTTATAGCCTGGCCCCATTTCCAGTCGGCTCTTTCCGCTTTCTGTGTATGGGTGGAAATGTGATCTCTCCCCTTCCTGCTCCAGCTGCCTCTTGCCATGCCTTGTCCATCATTATGTATTTGAACCCTCTGGAACTATCAACCAAATAAATTCTTTCTTCTCTAAGTTGCCTTTGGCCATGATATTTTGTCATAGCAACAGAAAAGTAACTAATACAGGTATGCACTTGGCCAAGCTCAAGCCCACATAGAGCCAGTGGGCTCTTCAGCTTCCACATACTTGGAATTTCTTCAAACAGAAAAGAATTTGGATGTGGGAAGGCCCAAAGCCATGCATCCATCCTAGCTGTCAACTATCTTGAGTTGGATAAGAGTCCACTTTACAGATGAAGAGACTAAGGCTCTGCAAACTTTATTTGCTGTCACCCAGCTAGTAAATGGAAATACTGGGACTCCCCTCACAGGAACGAGGAACCACATAAAATAGGAAATGTTCAAGGATTAATTTCCTTTCCCCTTCTATTAATACTCTTGCTGGGGGTGTTTCCTGAGCCATGGGAAGGGTTTTCAGACTCATTTACATTCCCTGGGCCTCTGGGAGCTGGCTTCTAATATGAAGAAATTGCTATGTACAGATCTACAATCACCACCAATGTCATCATTATCACCACTGTGCTGCTTGTAGTCATTGGGGCCTCATAAAATCTTATGAGATAGGTATCACCTCAATTAGGGTTTCAAAGAAATTTAGAGGCTGTCCCAAACTCACAGAAACATATCTAGGTCTCATCGCCAGAGTCCACTCTACTACTACCTAGCTCAAAGAAGCAGACTGAAAACAGGATGCAGGCGTCCATGTGGACACAAGCGTCGAGGCAGGAAGAAGCCTGGGCTGTGTTTGCACCCTAACAGCCTTCTCATTGGTGGGAAAGCTGAGTTCAGAGAGGAGTGTCTGTCCAGCTTCACATGGTCCCATCCACGAAGTGTACATACCAGGGCTCAGGTTTGAATGCAGTTCTCCTTTATCTCAGTTTAGAAGCATCTCATGCACCATCATGGACTCATTTTAACATCAAGTAATTGAGATGGACAACAGGACAGTAAATAGCTCACCCAGCTTTGGTACTGGAGCTGGCTAAGGTGTGGGCCGAGGAATGGCAGCAGGATGAATGGAAGGAGCAAGCTCTATACCTCCAGAAAACCCTGTTCTCTCAAAACCAGAAATGACTGCACATATTAAGAGCCAATTATCCTCTCCTGGTTGGAATTGATTGCCCCAGACCTAAATTCGTGGGTTATTGGAATAGCTGGGGAAAGAAGTCTGAAGGTGATTCGATTTGGGCAGACCAAACACGTACAACCCAAAGAACTGAACAGTCTGTAATTACCGGCATCTTGATGTGAGAACCACCTCAAAACCTGGAAATTTCCATGTGCCTTCTGCCCTCCCCCTTCTCCTCCTCCTCGATCTTCAAAACAGGGTTACAATATACGCCAGGCCAGCCTTGAAATTTATTTTTGTATTTGTGGTTGTTGTTGGTATTGTTTGAGACAGGGTTTCCCTTTAGCCACAGCTGGCCTGGAACAATATATAGACCAGGCTGGCTCCAATCTCCCAGAAATCTGCCTGCTTCTACCTCCAGAATGGGACTCTGGGCATGTGCCACCACACCTGGCCCTGATTTACTTATTTTTATTTTATGTGCATGAATGTGTTGCCTTCATGTATGTAAGTGCACCATATTCATGTAATGCTCTCGGAAGCTAAAAGAGGGCATCAGATTCCCCTGGAACTGGAGTTACAGACAGTTTTTAGCTGCCATATGGATGCTGGGAACCAAACCCAGGTCCTCTGCAAGAACCGTCAATGCTCTTAACCACTGAGTAATCCCTTCAGTCCCAATACATGTAAGTTCTGCATATCATTTCATATACTAAACAAAGTATACTTTCATATACTTAACAAAGTCAAGTCTTAATTTAGAAGGTGCTAGGTTAAGAGCTGTTTAATTTTACCCCACTTGGATCCAGAAAGACACTTAAAATAAAACAAGATCATCAAGTTTAAGACGAGTCAAAATAAAATGGGAAAAACAAGACATGAACAAAGCAAAGTCTGGCTTGATGCAGGCGCAGACATAGTGACCTACAGAGCTAAAATTTGTGTCTTACTTATTTAGCTCTGAGACTCCAGCAGCCAAGGCAAAAAGGGAAACCTGCTTACTTCTATAGCTCACAATGTTCATGAGATAAAAACAAACCATTTATTCTTTAAAAGATGTATAGCCATTTTTGGATATGACAGCTAGAAGATATTCCCATATTCCCTTCTGAAAACCTCATAAAAACAAAAAAGTTAAAAATATTTATTAATAAATAAATGTATTTGTTAATAAATGTGAATGCATTTCACATAAAATAAGATATTTAAATTATTTAATTTCTCATTTTTAATTTTATGTGTATGAACATATTGCTTGTATGTGTAACTGTACCCATGTTGTGCAGGCCTAAGGACGTCAGAAGAGGTCATCAGATCCCCTGGAGCCAAGTTACAGATGGCTGTAAGTTGCCATGTGGGCACTGGGAACTGAACCCAGGTCCTTTGAAAGAGCAACGAGTGCTCTTAACTGCTGAGCCTTCTCTCCAGCCCTATAAACTTTTTTTTTTTTTTAAAGAAAGGTTAGGGTTAGTTTCTAGAAAGCCACATGTAGCATATAATCAAATTTGTTCTTGTTTTGTGTTGTTTTGAGACAGGGTCTGGTCTCAAACTCCTGGTCCTCCTACTCTTACCTCCCGAATGCTAGCATTGCCGATGGGCACCGCCTCACTCTGCTCCAAAGTATGCTTGTCACAAAATAACATACCTCTCCATCTCTCAGTACACAGCCATTTCTTCCTGTCGGGCTGAAGAAGGGCTCCATTCCTTCCAAAGTAGAGCTAATGAAAGCTTTGGCTTGTGCAGTGGTAACAGCGCCAAAATCATGTTCAGTGTGAAAGATGCACACACACGAAGGAGTTTATGAGGTGCCAGGACCGAGGTGGAAATGGCAGCTCACCTCTCCTTGACATACTCAGCCTGGGCCAGCGCTGAATGTGCACCCTGTGTTTAATATCCAATCCATTTTTAACTCTTTCTGTCTCTCTCTCTAGTCTTTAAGTTGCAAATGTGATTGAATTTCTGTAAGCTGAACAGAAAGTATACCCATCTCACAGAACTGCTGTGAGAATTGACAGTACTGCGGGCCGGGAGTAGCTCAGTGGTGGAGCATTTGCTTGGTATGCACAAGGCCCTAGGTTGTTTTATCCCTCGAGGTACCTGATAAAGAGGAAGCTCCACGTGTTCCTAAATACGGAAATGGCTCCCTCTTTCTTTCTTTGTCACCAAGGACATATGGTGCTGAGAACTGAACTCACGACTTCATGCATGCTAAGCAAGCACACTACCAACTGAGCTACAATCCCAGTCCTCCGTGTTTTCTGTAGCAGCTCTGAATGGAACCCAGTGGTAGTCTGGGGAAAGACCTCTGGGCGGAGACAGGGCATAGAGCACAGCCCTCTGTGGTTACACATTTCCACAGGAATGCAGTACCACTGAAGCTCTCATTGCACAGTGGATTGCCTTCTTCAGATTCTTCCGAGCATGAGTCCTGAATCCCATGTGCAACACACGAATGGGAAGTGGGCCATGGCTGAGCAGATCCCCAAGCACACCGGGTTCTAGGTGTTTAGACTGCACGCCCCCTCCCTTGTGGCTCACTGGCCCCTGGGGGCAGGCAGTCCTGGCTGGCTGGGATCTGTGGGATCTGTCTGGAGGCCTGGCACACTGGGCTGTGTGCCAGAAAGTCTGCCACAACCCGTGGAGCCATTGAAAGCGAAAACAGCACACTGTGGCATGCTTCGCAGATGTGAGTGACTGAGATTAGTACACCGTCTCTTTGGAGACCAGAGAGACTGGAGCTTGGGCCCTGCCTGAAGACACAGAAGAGGTGAACAGGCGACTAATTCAGAAGGCCCAAAGTTCGATATTGTCCATACTCATTTTTCAGAGATTTAGGAAACAATAATTAGACACCACTGTGGTTGAAATTCTAGGTATAATGGTCATGAAGTCTGACATAACTCAAAGCAGAACCTTCTGCTCCACCACTTAATAGTACTGTGGATCAGCAAGCCAAGTACTTCTTGCAAGATTCAGCTGGTTAAATGGGAATGCTATGAACTGCCTATACCATAGGATTGTTCTGAGCATTAGATAGAACAAGACTTCTATATGGTACTGGATAGCATATATGTCGGGTGCCACTCTACTGTCTATCATATGTAAATGCAATGCTCACGATAACTCTGGGAGGGAGGCGCCATTTTTAACCTCACATTCCAGGTGACAAAACTGAAGCTCAAAAAAGCCCAGGAACTTGTCCCAGGTCACACAGCTAGTAAGGCTGGAGCCAGGATCGAACCTGCTGCAGAGACTGTTCTTTACCATCCCACTGTTGTCTGTCTTTCCATGAAGTACGGTGACTTGGACATAGGAAGTGCTCTCTCTCGATGTCAGCTGCCAGTGTCGTGACTGCATGTTTACAGCTGTGCCCAGGTATGCTTTGCATATTATGATTATGTTGTGGCTAATAGGAAATCTGACACTGAGCTTCGGTTTTAATCAAGCCTCTCCTCTGCGGTTCCAGGTCTGGCCAGCCCCGGAATCTCCCTCAGTCTTCTCCCTTGGTTCATTATGCTGAGAGACCTCTGGGGCTGGGGTTGGCTTCCTTCCTGTCTGTTGGTGACTCAGCCATTAGCCTAAAGGATGGGATTGGCAAGTCTCTGACAAATCCCAGAACCCCCACAGGCTAGGAGCAGCTGCCTCCCACCCCAAAGCCCAGCACCTATATAAATAAACTACATAATTTTCAGAGTCTGGTACAAAATGAAAATGTGATTAAAATTATTAAGACTTTCAAGATGATGACTGTGTAGGGTCTCAAATTTCGGGATTCAAGAACACCGAGACAGATCGTAAGAGACTTATTAGGATGTTCTCAGTGTCATAGAAAGTCAGCATGGTGGTGGCTCTGGAAGAAAGCTCAGGTCTGTGAGGCTAAGTGGGGATCCCCTCTTACAGGTTTAAGAGATGGGGCGGGGGGTGTCTCATGTTATGTGGTTGATAAGTAGCCCGTAGTACAGGCTTGCAGTCAGGCTATCTTTAATTCCCAGGTGGCAGGGGGAGGAGGTAAGATTCAGCCATTTAATTCATGTGTGTCCATCGTATGGGACGGGCCGCCTGTCTCCCCTGATAGCTCAGGATGTGTGGCAAACTTCCTTTAGGGAAGTGAGAATTAGAGTCCCAGCCAGCCACAGCAGAGTGGGTGCCAGTTTTTTTGTTTTGTTTTTAAATGAAGCTATGAGATTAGAGAGGGCTCCGGCCTCCCACCCAAACCTAAAAGGGACAAACGCAGCATCAACCACTCGTTGGGAACGGCCCTGAGCGAATCCTGCATCTTCTGTCAATCATCCCACGGCACCTGCAGCCTCTCCTCTGGGTGGCCATGAGAGACTGGATCTGGAAAGCTACACAAAGGAAGCATTTGACCCCAAGAGCACTAAAACGTGCTGGGCTCTGAACTCTTACACGTAAGACCCCCTTGGCCATAGCGTACTGTGGGAGATCTACCTGCTCTGAAACCTAAACTTTTATTCTTCTCTTTGCTTTGCTTTTGTTGTTGTTTTGAGACAGGGTCTCAGTTTGTAAACCCCAGCTATCCTAGAATTCACTTGTAAGCCAAACTGGCCTTGAACCTACAGTAATCCTCCTGCCTCCCCAGTGTTGGGATCACAGGTGTGTACTACCTCATCCTGCTGCAAGATGGTGTTTGTAAGATCCTGGGCCGTGTTCTACTGGAGCACCAGCTCTGAAAACTGGGAATTTGTCTGCCGTGCCCAGAACTCTTCTAAGGTCCCTAGAATATTCTTTCCTCCTCATGGAATCAAAGTCATTGGCAGAGGTAGCCAGAGTCAAATCCAGGCCTGCCACATGCTCACTGTGATCTTGGACCTGCCACATGCTCTGTGCCCCAGTCTCCACATCTGTCAAATGGGTCCCATGTTCCCTGATTCTCCCTCACAGAAACTCTTTTCTTCCAGGAGGTCCCTGCACACAGAAGGCAATTAGTATAGGTCATCATTCTTACCTTCCCCCAGAGCAGCTTCAAGGTCAAGGTCACAGCCTGTTGCCACTGGCGACAGGGGCCCTCTAGGGACTTTGGGAACCTGATCAGAGGCCATCAGTAGGGGTGGGTGAGGTTAAACTGCTATTCTTGGACCTGGTTTCAGGTTCCCCAAGGGAGCCCTTGCCCAGGCAGCTGGTCAGATGAGCACTGCGATCAGACTCAGCATGTTCTGGGCTTGCCGAATAGCTCAGGCTGGAGAGGATCTGGGGGCACATACAGGCTGTGGAGACACCACATCCCCCTGCAGCTGCCTTCAGCCTTCCCCTCATGGTTCTCTGCATCCACTCAGGGATGCTTTGAGTTCTGTTTGGTTTCCAACATCTGAACATAAGGCAAGCTTGGGTAGTGGAAAGTAAGTTTAGGAGGCAGGAGGACTAAATCCTAATTCCAGCCGTAATACTCACTTGTGTCTGCTTTTGTTCCTATTAACTACTTGGGCTGAGCTTTGAATGAAAGCTTCCTTAGAGGGTTGCTGAGATCCTGGGAGAACAGAGTAGCCGGCACCCAGTATGTGCTCAGAGACTGAGAGCTCCTAAGTGACAAACACTACTACACTCAGTGTTTGTTGAATGAGTAATGGATTGAGGACAATGCAGTGCTGTGATTTAATTATGCATCGATCAAAGGTTCTTGAGTTAAAGGCTTAGTGCCCAGAGTGCTGCCATTGGGAGGCAGTGAAACCTTTAGGAGGGAGGGTCTATTGGGAGAACCTTAGGTCACTGGGCTAGGAGGAATGAGGTTCTTATGAAATACTTGGTAGTTCTTTTTCTATTTTTGCATGTGCGTGTATGTGCTGTGTATGTGTTCATGTCTGTGCATGTGTGGACACACATATGTGGGCGCCTGTGGAGGCCAGAGGTTGACATCAGATGTCTTCCTTGGTTCGTTTCCACCTTATATGTTGAGGCATACTCTTTTACTTGTTCCCGTAATTTGCTGATTCTGACTAGTCTAGCTTGTCAGCCTATTCTAAGGATCCCCTGACTTAGCTTCCGGAGCACTGGGTTATAGGTGGACCACCACTCATACCTGGTTTTACATGGGTTGTGAGGATCTGAACTCCAGTCGTTATGCTTGCACAGCAAGTGCTTTCTCTACTGAGTCATCTCTCCAGTCCCCCCTTTTTGGTAGTTCTTATAAAATGTATAATTTTCTATGTGTGGGTGTGTATGTATGTGTACCATGCAGCTGTGCCCAGAGGCCAGAAGAGAGCATTGGATCCCCTGGAGCTGGAGTTACAAGGTGGTTGTGAGCTACTGACCTGGGTGCTGGTAACTGAAGCCCAGTCCTCTGCAAGAACAAGAGTTCTTAGTCACTGAGATCCTTCTCTCCAGCCCTCACTTAGTAGTTTTTTTTTTTTTTTTTTTTTAATATTTATGAATGTATTGCTTGCATGTGTATAAATACCCTGTGTTGCATAATGCCTGTGGAGGTCAGAACAGGGCATTGGATTCCCCTGGAATTGGAGTTAGAGATGGTTATTAACCATCATTTGAGTGCTGGGAATTGAATCCAGTCTTCTTCAGGATCTTCCAGTACTCAACCACTGAGCCATCTCTCCAGGCTTCTACTTGGTAATTCGTAACAGGGTTGTTACATAGCAGCTGGTGGTGTTCTATCTCTCCTGTAATCCTAGCATTCATGAGGCTGAGGCAAGAGGATCACAAGCTCAAAGCCAGCCTTGGCAACATAGTCAGCTTAACACTATGGGCTCACTGGGCTATTTAGTGAGAACTAAAAAAACAAAAACAAAAAAACTTGGGGCAAGTGAGATGGCTCAGCAATTAAGACCACCACCTGCTCTTGCAGAGGACCTAGGTTCAGTTCCCAGCACCCACATGGTGGCTAACAACTGTCTGTGGCTCCAGTTCCAGGGGATCCAATACCCTCTTCTGACTCTGAGGGCACCTCACAACACAGGTGCACTTACATGCATGCAGGCAACACACTCAAACACACAAGAAAAAAAGAAAAGAGGGTCATTATAAAGACAGCAAGCTTGGTCCTGCCCATCCTACCTTTGCTTCTAGCTGAATTTGTTTCTTGGTCTGCCTCCTCACGTCTATCTCCTGTCTCAGAGCTTTTCTTGCCTCAAAGTTCTTAATTACCATCACATTGTAAGGTCTTTTAGCAACCATCAGGCATGTTTTCCTATTTCCATTATAGTCCCTCCTCTTCGTTAACATAATCCCTTATGTTTATTCTAAAGGAAGTCTTTGGTATTCTTGAGGAGAATTACTTGGTGTCTGATCGTGTCTCTACCTGGTTTTTGATAAATTTAGTAAGTACTTTTATTATCCAAGACCTTAACAGGAGAGCTAATAGAACCATGATTAGTGATCCTGTTAGCTGAGCTAGCCAGGGGCCCCAGGTATTCTGGGTACCTTTTCGGTAAGACACAATTTTTCGGCCTTTATCATCTCTAACAGCTGGCTTGCATTTTCTAACTATGCTGGACTGATTTGCATAAAAACAGCCACACCTCCTTTACCCAATAGTCTCAGGTGGGGATAAGTTTACCGGCAGATCCTAGGAAACCTCCACCTCCCAGCTAAGAAAAATCTGGCATTATTGGGGGGTCTTGACTCTAAACTGCCTAGTTCAGGTCTACCTTCTATTCTCATTACTCCTCTCTCTGAAGAGATCACCCTAGTCACCGAAGGGAATTGGGCCGCAGGTCACTCAGGCTTCTTCTCTGCTGAATAGGGATGCTGGGTGTGGCAACTGGGATCGTGGATCTCTAAAAGACCCCAAAGTAGAACTATAGAGAAAAAGTCCTTGACTGGTGCCTGAGAAGGGGAAGTAAAGGCAGGAGTGGTTAGGCCCATGTTCAGGGCAAGGAACCAGGAGAAGTCAGAACAGGGTGCATTTTAAATGTCCAATTCAAAGTTCATTAGAATTTACTGATAAGGGCTTCCAAAAGCATCCATTGATTAGGTTTCTCCTCATTTTCCATTTGGCTGTGATGGCTAGACTCAGGGTCTGCTTTTTAGGCATTTTGATAGTTGTTGGAGTGGCTAGCATCACAGTGTGAGTTCCCTCTTAAATGGCTTCTAAACAGGGAGAGAGAAGAAATTTAGTCAATTAATTTTGATAAGAATTATAGTGGGCTTGTCCTTTTGGCTGCAGGTGGCACTCTAGTGTTGAACCCAAGTTTTATACCGGAGTAGTGTTTTATCATGGAGAAAAATCTTAGTGAGATCTTTCTAAATAATATCTCATGTGAATTCTTAAGCCTCATCTCTGAGAGGCACAATTTCTCAGACTTTAAAGAAATATACTGACCACTTTAATCTTTGGTTATATTTTCCTTTTGGGTGTTTAAGACCATACCATTGGCCCAAATTAACCAAGGTTTTTTTCAAGATCAGTTGAGGATCTGATTCTCAGGGTCACTCGGGTTTGGAGCCCCTGGCTCCTTTGGCTTCCTTTTACCAGTTCCATCTATGTGGGGATAAGTCAGGTAGTCCTGCTGATCTTTGACTTCACAGAGGAAACTTCCTCTGTGCTGACCTTCCTCTTTATAGACTGAACACCAGTTTGAGTCCCTCTGGCAGAGTTTCCATGACCTCCTTGAGTAAGAGGACAAGTGACTCATCACAGCTATGAGACATTTTGGACATCCCCCTGGAACTTAGTCGACCTTGGAGGGCAAGGAACAAAACTGTCTCTTAAGTCCCTTTTGAGCAGATTAGTATGGGCTTTTAACTATGGCTATTAAACATCCAAGAAGATCAGTTGCACCAATCTGGTACTTCTAATTACTGTGCAATATGTAGATAAAGCTTGCATAAAACTCAAACATAACATTGACTGGAAGAGATTTAATATCACAGGTTTAAGTAGGCACAGGCCAGGAAAGAAGTTTCAAACAATTTGTTTAGGTCTGTCTCCAATGAGGCTGTTCCAGTATACTAGAACAGAAGCAGCCCCCTTTCTTTCCCAGTCCCCCATACCAAGAGTTATAGTTTCTCAGAAGGAAGGGAGAGGCCATATCACATACCTATAGACAGGAAATAGACTGCTCAGGAATCAGACCAAGCTCACTGAACAAAACTGTTTCCTTCTGCATATCTAGTTCAAGGAGGTAAAACTTGGGTTTCTCTTGAGCCACATTATCTTGTTATGGACTAAAGGAAGTACCCAAAGTAACACTTACATAATCCAGAGAAACATAAAGGACACCTTTCAGTAGCTATAGGTAACCCAATACTTGTCTGCATTCATTTAGTTCAAGCAGGGCCTGACGTACCGGTCAGATTAGTGGCCTGAAAACTAGTAACAACACTGTATCTCTACAACCTACTCATACTATTAATACACTTGTTTAAACGTTTTTATTATCCTTTCTATTCTAGAAATAGCCAGTCATTTTAATTTTTATATATAAATCTTTTATTAAAATCTCTATTTTATGTTCTTTTACCAACCTTTTAACCTTTATTTTCCTTAATACCATGAGGCATAATAGCATTCACAAACAAATTTACCATTTGTTGAGAGAATTTACTAAGCAATTAATATTTATTCATATATATATATATATATAGAGAGAGAGAGAGAGAGAGAGAGACAGAGGTAGAGAGAGATAAATAATTATCTTAAATATACTATTATAATGTGTAAACTCTGAGGTGTCCTTGTAAGCCTTGAAGCAGTTCTGAATTATCAATTCTCTTTTAAATGTTACATAGGCTTGGCAAGGACATGTCCCTCAATAAACCTGTTTTTGTCTCTAAAGAGGCACTCTAGTGGTAAAATGCTAATTTTATATAAAACATATCTAAACACAGAGATAAATTACACCCTGGAGCAGAAGCAATTATTTCTTAAAATTAATTTATACTCTTAAGCACGTTGTAATTTAACAATTTTAGCTTACATGAGAACTTATTTATAAGTCAGTTCGATAGCAAGTAAATTATTAACTTTTTGATAATTTTTCCCTTAGTTTACATATTCATATAAGTCTACATATTCACAACAGTCCCACAAAATGAACACTGTGATTAGACACAATGTCATGACAAACTAGTTTCATAACAACAGAACCTCGACGACACCTTGATGAAAATTCTAATCAAAATAAAATATGACTCTAAAATTTCAAATAATAACATTTAAAACCTTTCACAGTTTATACAGTACTGAGATTCTAGTTGTGGAGCACATTTTTCATTGTAAATTAAAATATGAACATACTGAAAATTAATTTTAGTGATGACCAGTTTTAGTGTTACTTTATAGTATTATTTCCATTATAAAGGTTGTACTAACTGTCCATTAGTGGTCTGATTGGTTTCTAATATTTCATAAGTGTATATAAAAGAAATTCCTAAAAGCCAAGAGTACTTTATATGTACACACATACACATATATATGAGAATCTCATTCCAGAAGTGGCTGTACTGAACAGAGCCACACACACTGATGCTAAACATAAAGGCTTTCACTCGAAAAAAGCATTTTCAGAAATGATATTTACATTATAATATTACGTGGTAAATATTCCTAACTGATTTTCAAACTCAACAAGTGATAGAAAACAGAATTATACACTTCATTTGTGCTTAAAGCTTACCATAACCAAAAGTTAGAGTACATCTAAAACAAACTGTTTAAAATGTTTTAATTAAAGGAAATTCCATTAAAGGAGAAGGTAACGAAACGGGGATGACGAGAGCATTTAGTCTTATAGGGCAATACAAAATCGATCCAGTATTAAAGACTGAAAATACCAAAAGCATAAAGTGGAGTATAAGAAAATAGTTTTCCTGAGTATGATTTAATTACAGTTATTTAGCATTAACTCTCTCCCACAGTAGTTTGCAGGAACTTAGAGGAACGAGAGATGAGCGCACAAAAGCACACAGCACACAGGGTCAGAGGGGCCAGCAGACCGACTGTGGGACCCGCAGCTGGTGACTTCAGCAGCTCGGGCCCCAGGCGGCCTTTCGCTTCCTATGAGGAAGAAGGGCTGAGGAAAGACTTCAAAGGAAACACAATCAGATCACTGCACAGAGCCCGATAAGACACACTGCAGAGAACAGTTAATTCTCAGAGATATCTAGAGATATTTACCACATACATGAGAGCACACAGAAAATTTCATAAAATAAACACAATAAAGTTCAAAATAGCCATTCTGAACACATTGTAGTTTGTCTCAGGCTGTTCTCTTGGAGGCAAGAAACTGGACTGACTTAGGCCACCTTGGGGATCAGTTCTTATGGTGTACCCCAGGAGAAGTTATGTGCTATTGTGTCTGACCCAGGCAGAATATGCGTAAGTCTGGGGCTTTTCAAATGGGTCTCTTTACAGGGAAGCAAAAACATTTTATTATTTTTATTTTATGTGTATGAATATTTTGCCTGGGTGTATGTAAGTACATCCATGTGTGTAGTGCCTGTGGAGACCAGAAGAGGGTGCTGGATCCCTTGGAACTGGATTTACAGATAGTTGTTAGCTGCCATGTGGGTGCTAGGAACTGAACCAGGACCTCTGCAAGAGCAGCCAGTGTAGGGCCTGGCTTCCCGACATGCCTTTTTCCCTGTTAGGTTCCCGGCCAGGAACTAGCTTCAGTTTGTCAGCTGCAGTTGCTCAGAGGACAACTTGACCTTAGTTGCCTAAGCGCAACTGTTAACCAGGTGTGGTCTGAACCAGGTGTGGTCACATACTCCCTGGGGGCCTGAACCTTTGTCCCCTCCCAAACCCTCCATGGAGTTTCCTGTAGTAAATCACTGGCATCTACTGGGTGTATATATATTGAGCATCTTGCTGGAATAAAGCAGAAGCTTCCCCACCATTTTTGGTGTCTGTGTTATGTGTGTCTTATGTGTTTGTATGTCTTGTGTGTTTGTGTGTCTTTCATTCCTCAGCCCTCGCGGGATAGACTCGGCACAGTTGTAGTGCCAGACCGCTACAAGCCAGTGCTTTTAACCACTGAGCCATCTCTCCAGCCAAAATGCCACCTCTTATAAAGTCAGCTGCATTGAGTGTTTTATTACAGTAAAGCAAAGTTGACTCATGCGGTCATTAATGAAAATGTCTAATCAGCCTTGTTCCAGGTTTTCCACATTAAGTCCTCCTTAAAACTTCACCTAGAATCCCTGCTTCTGCATCTTCCCTGGCCCCTGAACATCTGTCTCAGCTGGCATGTGCCTGTGATAGGTAGATTGCCTCCTAAGGTTTCCCATTCCGCCAACTACAAAGTTCCTCCTTTTACTCAGTCTCTATAACCTGAGATCCCTCTCCTGGAAGCTTCCACCAGACCTTTCTGCTCTCTGTCTAGAACAAGCCTAGTTCCACTTCCAGAAGAAATTAGAAAGTGGCAGGCTTGGAGCGAGACACGTCACTTACTCATTTGAGCCTATAACTCTGACATCATTCTTGAAAGTAGGCTTTGTCTCTATTTCAGAGATGAGGAAAATGGCTCAGAGAGAACATAATGACATAACATACATTTTTTTTTTAGACAGGAGTGTTTTTATGTCTCTCAGGTTGGCCTAAAACTTACTATGTAGCCCAGGTTGGCCTCAATCTCATAGCAATCCCCGTCTGAGTGCTGGGGTTGCAGCTAATATAACCATTCCTATAAGACCATTGTTGTGCTCTGTGTGCAAGATTTCTCCAAAATGCTGTTTTCTCCGTGCTCAGTGAACCTATCGGAAGTAGGAATTTGTCCCCCAGAGTTTTCCCTTCCTGTCTCTTTCCTTAAAATACACATTATGACATTTCTTATCTTTACTGGGAAGGAAATGAGTCAGGCATAATCTAGGCTCCGGGCACTTACGTACTGTTCCAAACCACGTGAAAAGAAGCAGGTGAAGCACGAGAAACCGCAGCACAGCACAGCTCTTGGGAGTCCAGGAGGGCTTCCTGGAGGTGACGCCTAGGCTGAGTTTTGAAAGATAGTGAAAGGTTGTCCACACTCATGCTGAAGGGATGACAGAGCAAGAGGTTGCAATGTAACTGTGTCCAAAAAGCTGGAGCTGCAGGGCTGGTTCAGCTGGTAGAGTGCTTGCCTAGCATGTGCAAGGCCTGGGGTCCACTCCCCAGTACGACTTACACTGGGTGTGGTGTTCAGAACTCCAGTTCCAGGGGTACAGACTCTTCTCTCGTCTCCATCGATGTTGTACGCACAGACGCACTTATATACATGCCGATAAAACACGCATAAAATAAAAATAGATCGTTTTCTAAAATTTTATATATATGAGTGTGTATTGGCTGCATGTGTGTAATGCACCCATGTTGTACAACGCCCTCAGAGGTCAGAAGAGGGTGTTGGATTCCCCTGGAACTAGACTTACAGATGTTTGTTAGCTGTCATGAGGGTGCTCAGAATTGAACAAGAGCAGCCAGTGCTCTTAACTGCTGAGCCATCTCTCCAGTCCCCTAAATAAATAATTAAGAAAACAAACACAAAAACCCCTGAAGTCATGGAGCAGAGCTCAGACTGCAGAGGTCATGGTACCATGCAGTTTCTGTTGCTGGCATGGTCGCTAGCCTGAGTATGCACTCAGACTCCCCTGGAGCCTGTTTGTTTAAACCCTGGTGTTCCTTCACTAGGTCAAGGTGAACCCAAGAATCAGTCTTTTAAGCAGATGTCTCAAGAGATAGAGAAGTAGAGTCATGCTAGAGGGACAAGAAATCTTTGGATTTCAAAGAGAACAGACGCTGTCTTAAGAATCTCACAGGCTAATCAGGGAGAGAAACATAAAATAAGTAGTTGTGATGAGCAAAGACTATCAACTATTCTTAGTGTTCTAAGAAATAGTCTTAGCATTCCAAGAACATATGACCTACTGGTGATTCTTTGGCCATGAGAATATTAATATTGGTCTGCTGGCATTAAATTGCTGAGCACATGCTTTAAGATGCCAGGATGGCAGTGTTGGGTCCTGTCCCTTCATTTTTTCAAAATCTTAAAGATTAGAGCTTAAGAGGGTTGATCAACAAGTACGTGAGCCATGCCAGCTGCTGTGGTCAGGGGTGGCCCTTATTAAGGAGTTTCAAAGAGCACAACAGCCCTGAGGGCAACACTGAGCATAGGATGTGACAGGAGCCCTGGGCCTGTTGAGGGAGGTTGCCAAGCCTCCCTGTACTGTTCATTTTGGCAAACAGCCACTGATGGCCTAGGCCGAGTCCAGCCTTCCTCAGGACTCTAAGGGTAGAGATGGGACCCATCAAGTCCCTGTTCCCTGAGAACTCACAGTCCTAGAAGAAGCAGAGACTGTAAATGCACAGAGCTGGCCCTGTCACCACTGCGGTGATGGATGGAAGCTACGAGCCGGAGCAGATGGGGGAAGCAACTGCCGCAGCTGGGAGGCACTCACAGCCTTCCAGCGAGAGCTGAAGGTGAAGAAGAGGGTGTTCCAGGGCAGAAACCAGCAGCAGCAGATGCACATCAGCATGGGTATTTTTGTTGTTTCTCTTTTCTTTCAGAATAAACTGACAAATGAAAAATGTATATATTCAAGGTTGCAATGTGGTGTCGTTTTACCGTATGTACTGATTAGCATAAGTCAATGAACACCCCCACACACACACAAACACAGTTGACCTGTATGTACTGACCATCTTTTGTTGTTGTTGGGTGGGGTACAGAGACTACAAGCAGTTCCCTGATGCAGACTCTCAAGATAGGAACAAGATGTGGCTAAATCCAAAGGCAGGGATTGCATCCTGGGGGTGGGGGAGGAGACATATTGGGCAACGATTTTAGTCTTTCCCCTTTCAACACTGAGGAGCCCTGGTATTTAACCGGTAATCCAATCACCACTCCTCCACCAGCGGGGTGTAGTTTCCACTCTGGGCCCCCAGCAGGTGCTGCGCAGGGACTGCACTCAGGCAGCAGAGGGGCCTTCCTTGCCTGCCGGGCCTGCTCCTGCAGCTGCTTTGTGACATCAGTACCCCCTCCACAAAGCCCTCTGCCTGGCTCTCCAGATATTGAAAGAATGACAGCCTGTGTTAAAAGCTACACTCTCAGAAGCGAACAATGCCACATGGTGCCACGTGGGGAGAAACAATGATCTAATTGTAGAGTTTGCCTTTAAAGTCTATCGTTCTATGATAAGGGCTATTACTTAATCTTCCTCAGAAGCTATTAGAAGGCTTTCTTATCTTTACCTTATGGGTTACAAAACCCCAACACAGAAGGTTGGGTAATTTGCCCAAGGTCAGATAGTCAATAAAATGCAGAACAAAGTGTGGAAACCAGGACATGCCCTTTAGACCTAAAAACTGGAGAGTCTGGTTCCCCCCAACCACCACAAACCCTGACATAGACTTTAAAGTGAGAGTCTAAGCTGCAGAGCTTATGTTTAGAAGGCAAAGAAGCTCCCAGCTCCCACCCCCAATGATAGCCTCATGCTTTCTAAAAATATTTATAAAATTTAAAAATCATTATTATTAGTGTGTATGTGATATGACTGTGGGTGCATGTCAGGGGTGTGCACATGGGGGTCGGAGGTCAGTTCCCTCCTTCCACCTTTACAAGGGTTCTAGGAATTGAAATCAGGTCATCAGACTTAGGTCGCAAGCACCCTTACCACTGAACCATCTTGCCAAGCTCTAAAGTAATTTTTTTAACTTATATTTTTCTCATTCAAGTGCCCTAAACACACAGTCTGCCTTGACTAACCCAGACCTGTACACGTTTGTGAAGAGATAAGGCAGCTCTTTGCAAAAATTCAAAAATATAAGCCCCCAAATGAAACATATATCAGCAAACAGCTGTTTCTTGTTCCAACCCCAGCGCAGAAGCTTCAGATGAATACGAATACGAATGACCCTATGGTCCTCGAAGTTGCCAGACGAAAACATGTTTTTCTTTGAGCTCCTGCTTGACTCCGCTCTAAGTTTTTCTTACACTCCCAGCTCCAGCCCCACACCATCCATGTCCCACTTTTTTTTTCTTTTTTCTGAAGCAGGGCCTCCCTAGGCAGCCCAGGGGTCCACATTTTGACAGTTAATGGCCCTCCATTGTTCCCAGCTCCATCTCAGGATGTGACTTACCCGCCCAGATGCCATGGGTCCTGGGAAGGAACTAAGCTGCCACCCAGTCAAAAAGAAAGAAAAGCAAAACAGCACTATCGTACAAAAAGAAAGCCAAATACTGTCTATGAAAGCACAATATTTTTTAATGAATTCTTAATTTTTTTTAAGGACTTATTTTAAACTGTGTATGCGTACGTGTACATGACTGCTGCTGTCCTTTCCTTGGAGGCCACTTGAGTTAAGAAAAGCAAGACTATTGTGCCAAAAAATACCAAATTGTGTCTGAGAGTACAGTACTTTTAAAATAAATTCTTAATTGTTTTAAACATTTTTTTAGGAGCTGAAGAGGTAGCTCAGCGGTTAAGAGCACTGGCTGTTCTTGTAGAGGACCAGGTTTGGTTCCCAGTACCCAGTGGCAGCTAACAACTATCCAGTTCCAGGGGATTCACCACCCTCTTCTGCCTTCTGAGGGCATTGCACAAAACAAGTGCACTTACATACATGTAGGCAATGCACTCATACACATAAAAATAATACATTAAATATATTTAAAAAACTTATTTTAAATTGTCTGTGCATGTGAGTGCTGGTGTCCTCGATACCACAGACATTGAATCCCCTGGAACTGATGTTACAGATGGTTGTAAGCTGCTTTATTTGGGTGCTGGGAACTGAACTCAAGTCCTCTACAAGAGTAGTACATGCTCTTAACCACTAAGCCATCCTTCCAGCCCCAGAACATAAGCATTTAATTATTTTTCTTTTACATTTCTTTGAGACAGGGTCTCAGTATGTAGTCCCAGCTGGCTTGGAACTCAATTATGTAGACCAGGTTAGCCTAGAACTCACAGAGATCTGCCCGTGTCTGCTTCCTGAGTGCTGGATTAAAGGCCTGCAGCACCATGCCTGGCCCTACTTAGTACACTTCAAAGCATGTGCAGCAAAAGTCCAGCACTGTTTTCAGCTACCAAGACCCCGCATCTGCTGACCCTGCATCCGCTGACCCCACTGCCGTAGCACTGGAGTGATACCTGCTGCTGCTGCTTTTTTTTTTTCTTCCTTGGTCTTTTTGAGACAGGGTCTCCCTGTAGCCCCAGCTGTCCTGGAACTCACCATGTAGACCAGGCAGGTCTGTTTCACAGGCCTACCTCTGCCTCTGGTGTGCTGGGATTAATGGCATGAGCCACCACACCCAGCCTACACACTGCTTCTTTAAAGTCACATCTTTCAGATCCTTAGTAGCTTTCAAATTCAGAGATTTTTTTTTTTTTAAGATTAAAAAATTTAGTTATTTTGCGGGGCTGGAGAGATGACTCAGCAGTTAAGAGCACTTGTAAAGGACCTGGGTTCGATTCTCAGTATGGCAGCTAACAACTGTCTGTAACTCCAGTTCCAGATCCCACATTCTCTTCTGACATCGTTGGGCACTGCACAACATGGGTGCACTTACATGCATGCAGGCAATACACTGAGCCATTTCTCCAGCCCAAACCCTGCATTTTAAAAATAATAAATATTTAGTTTAAAATTGGGGTAAGATACACATAAAATTTACTGTCTTGGTCATATTTAAATATACATTTTGGCTTTCTGTGTTTTAAGAGACAGGGTCTCTGTAATCCAGGCTGGCCTAGATTTAGGGCAGTCCTCCTGTCTCAGCCTACCAAAGTCTGGGACTACAGGAGCATTATTAGCTCAGATACAGTCTGGTCACTGTTGTTGTACACCCAAACTCTAGCACTTGGTCTTACAAACCTGAAACTCTACTCACTCCTTTTAACGCCTCTCCCCCAGACCCTGGCAATCCCTGTTCTGCTGAGAATTCCCACAGTGCCCTGTTGAGTGAGTTGATGTAGCATGTATCTTTTTGTGACTGGCTGATCTCACTTGGCCTAGTGTCAGAATTCCCTTCTTAAGGCTGAATAAATCCCACCCGTGTGCGTCCAATTTGCTTATTCATCTGCTGGACATCGAGGCTGCACCCGCGCCTTAGCTGCTGTGTGCGATGCTACTATAAGCTCAGGTTGTGCGCCCATCTTGAAGAGACCCAGCTCTCAGTTCTTTCAGATGTGTACCCAGAAGTGGACTTGCTGGATCACATGGCTAATTTTTAAATCTCTATTTTTCTCTCTGTCGGGTGCCCTAAACACACATGCTTAGTCTGCCTCTGAGTAATCCAGAGTTGTACTCATCTTTAGGAGCCACATTTTTCTCTGCTGAGGTGATAAAATGTCAAACTTTTTCAAACAATTTCATAAAACAAAAATGCAATTTATTTCTAAACGTTTACATTCCCATCGGCAGTGTGTAAGAGTTCCTACAATTTTGACATTTTTTTTAATAGCAATGATCCTAATGGTGTGAGGTAGTATCTCAGTGTGATTCTGCTTTCAATAGACTTTTTTTAGAGTATCTGGTTCACAGTAAAATTAAGACCATACAGAGATTTCCTATATGCAGATATCGGCCCTTACACATGAACAACCTCAACATGTCCGCTACAAAGTCATGTTATAACTGTCGAACCTGTGCTGCACATCCATCACCCCAAGTCCATTGCTTACATGAAGGTTCACTCTTGCTGCCTATTTTACACATTTGGACAAATGGCAAATCACATATATTCAACGTTGAATTTCTTCCATACAGAACAGATTCACGATCCCAAACTAACTATTCATTCTGATATCTGCACTTTTAAATCTATGGTGCTAAGAACTTGTGGATCCCAGGAAGTCAGCACTCTGCCACTGAGCCACACTGCAGATCTCTAACCCCTTACTGTCTCTGGTTTCACCTTTTGAAAATACTAGCTAGTAACCTAAAGCTGGAATCAAGAACATAACCCTACAGATAGGCTTTGTTCGTTTTGTAAATATTCCTTCACATCTTTTTGTGGCATTCTTTTTAGCACTGGATTAATAGTCTGGATGTTTCTGTTTATTCTTTCACCTACTGAAGGACATCTTGATTGCTTCCAAGTTTTGGCAATTATTAATAAGGTTGCTATCAACATCCATGTGCTAGCTTTTGTATGAGCGTATTTCTAATTCTGTTGGGGAAATATCAAGGAGCATGATTCCCAAAGTACTCTGTATGTTTAGTTTTGTTAAGATACTGTTAAACTGGTTTTCAAAGTGGCCACACCATCTTGTTTCCACAGCTGCGCTGACACTCCACTAGCACGCACTGCTGTGTTGTCTGTGTTCTGACAGTACAGTTCGTGTCTCTGCATTTCCCTTCTGACACATCATATAGAACATCTCATACATCTAAGTTGCCATTTGTGTATCTTCTTTGGTGATATATCCATCAAGGTCTTGTGCCTACTTCTTTTTAATAATGACTACACCTTAAACTATTTTTATTTATTTATTTAACAAGAGAAGGCTCAAGCATGCTGAGGTATGTTGTGTGCTGTGTGTGGAGGTTAGGGGACAACCTGCAGAAGTCAGTTCTCTCCTTCCATCGTGTGGGTGGGTCCTGGGTGACGATCAGGCTCAGGTGGTCAGGCTGAGTGGCCGGTGGCCTCACTGAGCCATCTTGCTGGCCATCATTTGTGTTTTATCCTGAGTCTGGAGAGTTCCTGCGGTTTTGATGTGTAGTCCCACATGACTAGTGATGCTCTTCCTATGCTTGTAGGCAGACAGGCTTTATTTTAAGCACACCAAAAGCTACTTTTAAGATATTTTAAAAACAAGCTTCATGCCTTTTACAACTTTTCTGCCTCTGGGAAAGCCAACTTGAGAAGACAGCTGGCTGTGTTCATCAACCTTCACAAGGCAAGCCTTCCTTCTAGGGCAGCTAACTGCAGAACTGGGAAGAGCACAGCGTGGTGACAGATATGATGGTCCAGTTACCAGAGAGAAACGAAAGCTCGCCCCCTGGCGACAGGTAGGGAGACAACAAGGGGAACAAAAGGTCAGTGTTCTTCAAAGACACGGCACAACCACCATGAAAAGCACATCCTGCCCTGCTGGAACCTATGGAAAGCACTAACACAAGTGAAAATCCAACTGAAAAGATTTATCACAAAGACAGCTTAAAAAGTTCAGTTCTGCCAGGCATGCGGCACATGCCTATAATCCCATCACTGGGGCGGCTGAAGCAGGACTTTGAGGTCAGTCTAGGTAACACAAGACCCTGTTAAAGAAAAGGGTTTGTTCCAGTGAGCAAACTTAGTCACCAAGCCCTACAGCTTGCACACTGATAGCTAGCGTGCCTTTGGGAATTGTCTGTTCTCCTCTCACGAGGTCAGAACCACGTGAATGCCCTGAGAGGCTCACTTTTGACTGTGAGCATCTTGTCTAGAGGAGAGCAGGCTTAGGCTTCATCTTCTTTGGCAACCCTACAGGAGAACTACCTTCAGCCTTCATGTGGCATTCAGCTTGCTCTAGATCCCTATGAATCTGCTGAACAGCCTAACTGGAAAGGCAAAAGGCAAGCCCACACCACGGTTATGTAAGCCAGAGGGTGGCAGTCGTGACTGTTCTTAGTTCCTTAAGACCTCGATTATGCAAATTAAGATGCTTTCTGATTTTTAAGCCCTTCCAAACTAAAAGGATAAAGGCTGCTGCTTTTAGGCCTATGGCTATTTTTTCCAATTCTATTTGTGTTCCCAAACCCCAAGTCTATGGCTCTATAGTTTGGTCCTATTTTTCAGAGGTTCATGAGTTCAAAAGGACCCCAAAAATGTGGGGGTCTTCACAGAATACACCAAAGGATTCTTTATTGAAATACACACTTCAGCCACTTCCAGAAGGAGACACTCTGGAGCAGTTGGCACTACATAACCCGAGATAGACAAGTCCAAGGTTTTCCAGCTCTGGCAGACTGACCTATAAGGGCTCAGAGAGGAAGAGCCAGTATCATGCTACCTGCTGCCTGGAGGGACGTGGGCCACACCACCTTACCCGAAGGTCAGGGGTTGGACATTTTTCTGCTGTTGTTTGTGCAGGTCCCGGGCCCGGTTTTTTAGCATCTCAGCCTTGGCATCATCCTTACCAACACCATCCCCCAGTTTGTACATGCGGCTAGCATTGGCACAGGCCCAGACGTGGCCCAGGTCACAGGCTTTCATCGAGTATTTACATGCCTGGTCCATGTCCTTGGGAAAGCCAGGGGCACCCTGCAGAAACATAGCACTGAGGTTGAAGCAGCTGGCCGCATAGTTGCCATCGCAGGCCCTGGTGTAGTAGTCCCTGGCCTTCCCCAGGTCAGGCTGCCCATCCTCATTGACCTGTCCATCGTGTGCTAGGAGTCCCACATTGTGACATGCTTCCACAGACTTCTTTCCAGGTTTCTCACAAGCCATCAGAAAGCAGGCAGAGGCAGCTTTCAGGTCCTGAGTCAGTCCACCTACAAGGACAGAAGACAAAGAAAAAAGTAAATCCAAGGACTGGGGACAGATAGAGCTCTTGCCTAATGTGTGAGGCCTAGGTTCAATTCCCAGTACTGCCAAAAAAAAAAAGGAGGGGTGGGGGTGGGGGGCCTGGAGAGATGGCTCAGCTGTGGTTAATAGTAACTGGCTGCTCTTGCAGATGACCTGAGTTCAAATCCCAGAACCCACATGTTGGCTAACAGTCCTTATTTCCAGTTCCAGGAGATCTGATACCCTCTACTGACCTCCACAGGCACTGCATGACTCGGGTACACTTATACACATAAAATAAAAATAATAAATAAAATGAAAAAAAAAAAAAGAAAGCAAATCCCTAGCTTCGGCAAAACCTACTTGTCTCAGGACAATTTCTGAATGATGGTCCATGAGCCAGGACAAGAAGAAAGAAAGGTAGTGGGCACTTTCCCACTTTTTGAGTCATGAAATTTAAAAAGAATTTATATCTATTATTTTTTAATGTGTATGAGTATATTGCCTACAGGTATGAAAGATCACCTTTATCATGCAGAGCTTGTGGAGGTCAGAAGAGGGTGTCGGGTCCTCTGGAACTGGAGTTAAGGACAGTTGTCAGCTGCCATGTGGGTGCTGGAGATCGAACCAGGGCCCTCTGGAAGAAGAGTAAGTGTTCTTAGCTGCACTCCAGCTCAAGTTAATTTATTTTTTTAAACTTTATGTGCATGAGTATTTCACCTGCAAGTGTACCACATATGCGCAATGCTTGTGAAGGTCAGATAGAGTTTTGTATCTCCTGGAACTGGAGTTATAGACAGTTGTTAGCTGCCATGTGGGTGCTGGGAACTGAACCTGGGTCCTCTAGAAAAACAGACAGTGCACTCTTAACCACTGAGCCATCTCTCCAGCCTCAAGCCATGGACTCTTTTGTTCAGGTGCTATCTGGTAGAGAAGCCAGAACACGCAAAGACGTTAAAACCTGGACTACTAGAGTCTACCTTGTGGGGTTATAGTAAGAACGTAGGTTTTAAAGATTTTATTTTGGGGGCTGGAGAGATGGCTCAGCAGGTAAGAACACTGGCTGCTCTTGCAGAGGATCCAGGCTTGGTTCCTAGCACCTGCATGGCGGCTGACAACTGACTGTGACTCCAGCTCCCTCTTCTGGTCTCCATTGGGCACTGCACATATGTAGTGCACATACAAGCATGCAGGCAAAACATTCATACACATAAAAATTTTTAAAAATTAAAAAAATATGTCTGTAGTAAACATGAACTTCTTTCCTTGTTGTTATGCCCAGAAGAGTGCATGCTATAACAACTATTTACATCAGCATTTACACTGCATTAGCCAGCCCAACCTAGAAATGATTTAAAGTATATGGAAGTATGTGTATATACTATAAAACTTTATATAAGGAACTCCAGCATCCATTTTGATACTAGAGAAATCCTGGAATCAATCTCCCATGGACATCAAGAGTAGACTATATAGTGAATGTTTATAATTTAGCCCAGCAAGGTGATACATGCCTTTCCCATCATGTGGAAGATAGAGGCAAAGGGAATCGGGAGTTCACGAACAACCTTGGGGGCTATAGAGAGACCTTAGCAGTCAAGAGAAACTTGCTGCTCCAGAGAAACGTAGTTTGGTTTCCAGCACCCATGTTAGGTGCTCACAACCACTTGTAACTTCAGCTCCAGGGGATCCAACATCCCTTTCTGGACTCTTTAGGCATGTGCACTCACATGGGTACATACATATCCACATATTCACACATATACATACACATATATTTATAAAATTAAAATATATATATATATATAATCTTTTAAAAAAATCATTATCCTTGACTATATATCTAGTTTTGAGGCCAGCCTGTGCTACATGATACCCTGTCTCAGCCCTTCCCCCAAACAAAAAAAAAATGACTACTATTTACCAAGTAATATACTAAGTCCTAGGGGGCAGTAACTGTCTTACCCTTGTGGGTTTCAGAAGACATCAACAAGCATACAAATAAATGTATGTGTGACAAGGGTGTGGAGGCGCTCTCAGGTGTATCAAGAAGCCGACTTAGACTAGGGGGGAGGTTAAGGAAAGTTTCCTTAAAGACATGATGCTGAGGGGGTGGAGAGATGGCTCAGTGGTTAAGAGTACTGGCTGCTCTTGCAAAGAACTTGGGTTCAATTGGGTACCCACATGGTGATTAATAACCATCCATAACTCCAGTTCTAGGGGATCCAACACCCTCTTCTGACCTCCATGAGCACTGCGCAATATGCGTGCACCTACATTCATGCAAGCAATACACTCATACACACGAAAATAATACTTTTTTTTAAAAAAAAAGTATTGACTCCATTCAAAAGCAAAACAAAACAAAACAGTGTAACATAGGCATTAAAAATAAAAAACCTAGAAATAACTGATCTTCAACAAAGGTGCCAAGAATACATGACAATGGAAAGAACAGTTTTTTTCAATTTTATTAGAAAAAAGGGTATCCAATGCAGAAGAATGAAACAGGACCTTTCTCTCACATAAAACTAAACTGAAAAATGGGCTAAGACTTAAAGGGAAGACCTGAAATTATAGAAGTACTACAGGAAACAGGGGGAAGCTTTCTAACACTGGTCTAGGCAGCACACAAAACAAAAGTAAAAAATAGACAAATACTGCTATTTCTTCTGCTATAAAAGTACCACAAACAGGGCTTTTTAAGAAATGCAGAGATCAGACTCAGTGTCTTGTGTGTGTGTGTAGCTCCTCCTCAGAATGCAAACATCTGCTCCAGAAGGAAGAGGGAGGCTCAGGGTTAAGGAAACTGGTAAGGCTCAGGAAGCTCAGGACAGTTAATGACTCCCAAATCCCCTCCCCAAGGTTATAAAAAACAATAAAGAATTGCTAGGGAGTGAAGACTTTCAGATGCAGGCTTGCTGAGCTACAAACACACTATGATGCCAGTGCCCTGTGATCCTGTGAGTAACCCTAGTAAACCCATTGGTTCACTAAGGCTATTCGTGGGTGGGATTGTTTCTTTGATCTGCCTTCAGTGTCTTATCTGGAGTGACTAGATGTGTGTTTTTATCTTCCCAGGAAAAGCCACACAATAGGCAAATGCTCTATCATGAAGCCACATCCCTTACCCTGAGTAAATTATGAACAACAGAAGTATATTTGGTTTACTGTTCAAGAGGGTGGAAAGTTCAAGTGTCACCAGGATCTGCAAAAGGCCTCCATGCTGTATGGTAACATTACGGAGGAGCAAGCAAGAACACCTTTCAGTAACGAAACCACTCCAAACCACATGACATTAATTCATTAATTTACACAAAACCTTCTTGACCTAATGATCTCTTGAAGGTGTCCTCTCTCCCTTCTTATTTTTAGATTTTTTAAGATCAGATCTCATTCTATAACTCTATAGCTTAGGATGGCCTACAACTATGTAGACCAGGCTGGCCTTGGATTTGAGGTAATCCTCCTGCCTCTGTTTCCTGAGTGCTAGGATCATAGATGTGCACACTACACCTGGTTTATGAGGTGCTGGGGACCAAACCCAGAGTTTTGTGCATTGCTAGGCAAGAATTCTACCAACTGAGCTACAGCCCCAGACCCAAATCCCATCTTTTAATATTGTTATAGTGGCAATTAAATTTCAGCATGAGCTTTGGAGTGGACATTCATAGCAAATTTGACTGAATCAAATTAAAAGCTCTAGAGATCAAAGGGACAGAAATATTTACCATACATCTGATAAGAGTAATGTCCACAGGAAGTGAAAAAATGGCCAAAGAACATGAAAAGACATTTCTTAAAAGGAGACATATAACAGGCCAACTATTTGTGCAAAAATGCTCTCAACACTGCTAATCGCCAAGGAAGTGCAAGTCAAACCTATGAGATATCATCTCAAACTTGTTAGAATGGCCATTATCAAAAAGATGGAAAATAAAGATCACATCCTGACACCAGCACCTAGGAGGCCAAGAAAACAGCTAACTGTTCCTACTACGCACACAAAAATAGACAAGGATATCAGGTGACAGACATATTAGTTTCATCTATTTATTCATAGTTTTGGAGATGTGTGTGTGTGTGTGTGTGTGTGTGTGTATGACCTTTTGGCCTGCATGTATGTAAGTGCATCCGTGTCATGCAACGCCCTCTGTCAGAGTAAGGCATTGGATCCCCTGGAACTGGAGTTACAGACGGTTGTTAGCAACCATGCAGGTGATGGGATCTGAATCCAGGTCCTCTGCAAGAGCAGTCAGTGCTCGTAACTGCTGAGCCATCTCTCCAGTCCCAGCTTTGGAGATTTTATATGTTCTTTTTGAAATAGCGTCTTAACATGTATCCCACCTGGCCTGAACTCAGCCTCCTAGATGTTGAGATGCAGACACGCACTGCCAGGCTGACGAGGACTAGAACTCAAGTCCTCTCCCCTTAATGAGAGCCATATCTAGTGACTCTAATAAACAGAATGTGACAGAAATGAAAAAACATGTGGCTTCCAAAGGTAGGTCATAAAAGACTGTGAAGGGTCAGCAAGATGGCTTCGGGGGTAAAGGCACAGGCCCCCAAGCCTGACACTGTGTTCTATTCCTAAGACCTATATGGTAGAAGGAAAGAACTAACTCCGGAGAACAGTCTTCTGACCTCTGCCCATGCCCTATAGCACACATGCACCTTCAAACACACACACACAAATATTAACAAAGATTTTGGACTACAAACTCTGAAGGAAGCTAATGCCAGGTCATGAGGAAACTCAAGCAGTCCATGGAAACAAGGAGCAATCCCTATCACAGGGATCAGAGGTCTCCTGATAACAGCTGTCAAGGAACAAAGACCTCTACCATCAGGCCAGAGAACAAGTTCTCCTGGAGGAGGCAATCCCAGCCACGCCTTCAAGAGTCTGCGTCTTGACTGAGGCACCCCCGCTAAATCTCTCCATCTCCTGACCCACAGAAATGAAAAGGATAGTTTGCTATGTGGCAACAGATAACCTAAGAACTGTTTCAGAGATAACTAGGCATGAGGAAGACAGAAGGGAACGATTACCAATCTTTTATTTAGTGCTTGGTACATACGGACACTGTCCTAGTCTGTCTTCAATCACTGTGACAAAGCACTCTGACTAATACCAACCTGGGGAAGAAAGGGTTTATTTAGGGTGTCCCGGGTCAAACAGTTCATCAGGGAGTCCAAGTTAGGAACTCAGGCACAGGCCACAGAGGAACGCTGCTTACTGGCTTGCTCCTCTGGTCTATGCTGAGCCTGCTGCCTTGTACATTCTAGAGCAGCATCACCCACAGTGGGCTGGGCCCTCCCAAATCATTCAACAATTAAGAAAATACCCCACAGACATGGCCACAGGCCAGTCCAATGAAGGCAATTTCCCAGCTGCGGCCCCTCTACCCAGGTGTGACAAGTTGACACCAAAGCTATCCGGCACAGATACCTTTATCATCTATTTCATAACAATTCAATGAAACAAGAACTATTTCTCTTATTTTTTCTTTTCAATTTTGAGAAAGGGCTGCAATCTGTAACTTAGGTTATACGTAGTCCAGGCTCTATCTCCCCCAGCTTACGGGTGACATAATAGACGTAAAGCTAAAAGACTAGTAGGGGCTGGAGAGATGGCTCAGAGGTTAAGAACATTCACTGCCCTTGCAGAAGACTGGCATACAGTACCCAGCACCCACATGGCAGTTAACAAAACAACTCCCATAACTCCAGGGGATCCCTTTTCTGGCTTCTGTGGCATGTGGTGCACTTACATACAGGCAAACAAAACATTCATACACATATAATACAATTAAATAACAAATTTTTTAAATGATTAGCTAAGGCTGGACAAGGTTGGCATGCCTGTAATCAGTAATCTGTAATCCCAATACTCAGGAGGCAGAGGCAGGAGGATCTCAGTAAGTTTCAGGCCACCTTAGGCTATAAGCTGAATTCTAGGCCAGTGAGGCTACAGTAAAACTCCACTTAAAAAAAAAAATCAGGCTGGAGAGATAGCTCAGTGGTTAAAGAGCACCAACTGTTCTTGCAGAGGACCCAGGTTTGATTCCTAGCACCCATATGGCAGCAAACAACCATCTGTAACTCCAGTTCCAGGGGATCCAACATCCTCTTCTGACTTCAAGGGCACTGCATGACATGGGTGCACTTACACACATGCAGGCAGTATACTCATACACATAAAATAACAAATAAAATATGAAAAAAAAAATCATGGGCCAGCAAGATGGCTCTGTGAGTAAAGGCACTTGCCACCAAGCCTAATGGCCTGAATTCAATCCTTGGAACCCACATAGTTGAAGGAGAGAACCAACTCCCACAAGGTGCACAAGTGACCCATGACATACCACAAGGTGTCCTTTAACCTGCACAAGTCACCCATGACATACAATGCGTACACAGAATAAATAAGTAAATGTCATAAAAATTTTTTTAAAGGAAGGAAAAAAGAGAGAGAGAGAGAAATTGAGTAGCTCAAGGTTCAACTGTTTGCAAACAGTGATCCTTAAGGTTGCATGACCGAGAGGTGGCGCCCTCCCCACCTCTCCGCTGAGCCTCTACCTTTTCCTGCCACACCTTCCTCGGCATTGGGGAGGATCTTTCTGTGAGGACAGTGCAGCACGGGTGTGACGCCAGCACCGTCACCACTATGAAGGCGAGCAGCCACGGCCCTGCCTACCTTTCCCAGTCACGTAATAGTGGCCCCTGCCTACCTTTCCCAGTCACCTAACAGTGGCCCCTGCCTACCTTTCCCAGTCACCTAACAGTGGCCCCTGCCTACCTTTCCCAGTCACCTAACAGTGGCCCCTGCCTACCTTTCCCAGTCACGTAATAGGCTCCTAGTTTGTAGCAGCTGTCACTGTGCTTGTTCTCCTCACAGTTGAACTTCAACACCTTGGCAGCTTCATCAAAATTCTTCTGGATTCCTTCCAAATAGTCCACCAGTCGATAGCAGCCTACGAGGAGAGAGAAAGAGCTGATGACCAGATCATGGGGCCCAGGAGCAGCAGGTCCCACTGAATCAAGCCCCTGCCCCCCTCAAGTGTGGCAGGCTCCCTTAGCACAGGGAGCGCAGGTGGGGTTCAAGCATGTGTCTCCCTTCAGTCAGCAATGTACGGACCGTGAAGACTCTGACCCCCAATGGCTCTACCACTGGCCAGCCCTTCTGTTCCCTTGCCAACCCAACCCACTGACTTCCATGACTGACCCTTGAGGGGCTTTGGATTTGCCCCTGAAGTTCAACAGTAAAAAACACTACAACCCCAAAAGGCTCATAGGTTGATGCAGCAATGGAACAGAAATGTAAGCTGCTCCTACTGGCCAGAGCATAGAAGTGGAGGCTTCCAAAGGCGGGAAACTAGGCTCCCTTCCCGGGACTCTCTCCCTGAGCGCCTCTCAGTGGTGCTCCCGTTCTCCTTCCTCTTCCTCTTCATCCCCAGCAACATCAAAGAGCACTTCTCACTCATTTTCAGTCAACAAATATTTGAGCATGTATTTATGAAAGTATATACCAGATATATAGTTGCTGACAATATTGTCCTATAATTTCTAGTCTAAGTCAGGTACATTTAGAAACCCAGCAGGCCCAAGGTAAAAGCAAGAAGATAAGGAGTTTAAGCTCATTCTCAGAGTTTGAGGCCAGGCTAGAGTACACAACAAAAATAACATACAGATATATATCCTAATTTTTTCTTTTTTGCAACAAAGTCCCACTGCATAGATCTGGCCGGTCTTGAATTTAGTTAAGAGATGAACTTGTCTCTGCTCCACCAGAGAGTGTTCTGTGTGAATGTGTGTGTATTCCTCTAAAGGAGGAAATACAATCAGTACATAAGTAAATACAATGTTTACAAACAATCACTGTTACCTTTGAAATAAAGCAGAATGATGAGCAAGTGTTTACAGTGCATCTTGGGAGAATGGTTAACATAGACAGGGTCATTAAGGAGGGCCTTACCAAGGACCACAAAGACCGGGAGAGAAAGAACTAGCCATTTAAAGACAATGAGGGAACCAGGCATGGTGTACATGCCTTTAATCTCAGCACTTGGGAGGCAGAGGCAGACAGATCTTACGAGATTGAGGCTAGCCTGATCTACATAGTGAGTTCTAGGCCAGCTGGGGCTACAGGGAAACCCTATAACAATAACAACAAAACAATAAATAAAGACAATGAGGGAAAAAAGGTTAAAATAATTAGGGGTTGGAGGTAGTGCCCACTGTTAAAGCCAAGTACAAGGCCCTGGGCAGTTCCATCCCCAGCATACCAAAAAGACAGCGAACCAGAAAGGGGCAGAAAGTCCTGGCAAAAGAACCAGTGAAAACTAATCTCCGAAAGAGATGACACACTTACCACAATACACTAAGAAGCTGCTGAATTAAGGAGGGATAGGACAGGAAGTGACAGGCAAGAGTCTGTAAAACATCAGAAGAAATGTATTTTCTATTTCTTTTTCTCAGTGCTGGGGATTGAACCCCAGCCTCTCTGCATGCTGAATGTATTACTACTGAGCTCCATCTTCAGATCTGGAGTTAATAAGATTTTATCCTAAGGGCAATCGTAAACCACAGAAGAGGGTTTAAGAAGGAAAGTGGGAAGTAGGGGGCTGGAGAGATGGCTCAGTGGTTAAGAGCACTAGCTGCTCTTGCACCGGACTTGGTTCAATTCCCAGAACCCACAGGGAGGCTAACAACAGTCCATAACTCTAGTTCCTGGGGATCTGACACCCTCTTCTGACCTCCATGGACCTCTGTGGGCAGTACATGACATGGGTGCACCTACCTATATGTAAGCAATACACTCATACACATAAAAATAAAAATAATAAAAAACATTAAAAGTATATTAAAAATAGGGAAGTTAGGGACTGGAGAGATGGCTCAGCGGTTAAGAGAAATGGCTGTTCCTTCAGAAGACCTGGGTTCAAATCCCAGCACCTACATGGCAGCTAACAATCGTGTGTAATTCCTGTTCCAGGAGATCTGACACCCTCGTCTGTCTTCCTTGGGCACTGCATAACACCAGTGAACTTAAAAAAAAAATGCAGGCCCAACACCCATTCACTAAAATGAAAACAAATAACCATCATTTTCTGGCAACTAGACTGCAAACTTATATGCCATTTTCATTTCTTTCTTTTCCATAAAACAAATTAAAGTACTAGGAAAACTAGCCAAAGGTATTGTCTGCTCTGGATGACCCTAGAAGGTCACAGTCGCTCCATAACAACAAACCACGACACACAAGACACAGAACACATGCCTAAGAACGTTTTTTCTCTGTCACCTCCACCTGGCAAAGATCTACAATGACTTACTCCTCCTTCAAACCTTTATTCAATGCGATTTTCTCAGCCATTCCACTGAATGCTATCCTTCACTCAGTTTTCCCCTTTGCATTTATTTCCTTGTTTGTTTTTGAGGCGTCACAGGTGGCCTCCATCTCAGAGATCGTTTGCCTGCCTCCGGAATGCTGGGATTAATGGTGTGTCCCACCTCACCTGGCTGCATGGCATTTTTAAAAGATTTTAAAATTATGTATACGTGTATGTACACGAGTGGAGGTACGTGCACGTGAGTGCGGGTGCCTGAGGAAGCTAGAGAGGTTAGATGCCCTGGGGCTGACTTATCTTGATTTCAACTTTCCAACAGATAGTGGAGAGCTGTAATGTGGGTGCTGAGACTCGAACTCAGGTCTTCTACAAAAGCACTCTTAACCCATGAGCCATCTCTCCAGTCCAAACTGTTTATTTTTATATTTTTTCGACACAGGGTCTCATGTATACCAGACTGGTCATGATCTCACCAAAAGTGCTGGGGTTAAAGGAGTGCATCACCACGCCCGGCCAAAGGTGGGAGTCCTCCCTACGGAAGTAAGGTTGGTCCTTCATTCCCGGGCTCTCTTGCCTCACCCTTCCGAGTGCTGAGCGCAGTCACTGAGCCAGGCTCGCACTTACTACTTTCTGACCCGTAGTTCACTCATCCCCCTGAGATTAACCGAGTCCCTCAAAGCCATGCAAGCTGTGTCCTTCATTTCACCCACGGGGCCAACCAATACCCCCAGACGCAGGCGCAGCAGGTCCAGCCTCCGGGCCCCGCCCCACGAGCAGCCCCGTCCCCGCCCACCACGTCGCGTCCTCCGGCGACCTCGCTCGCCGCGTGACCCGCTCCCCCAGCTCGTCCCCCTCGCGTGTCTGCGGCTGCGCCCGCCGCGCTCACCGTCCGGGTCCTTCTCGCGGTAGCACTGGTAGTGGCACTCCACCTCCATGTTCTCCAGGAAGGACTTCACCTGCTCCTCGTCCTGGAAGTCTACCAGGCCCGCCATGACTCCGGCCCCGCCCCGCGGTCACGTGAGCCGGGCCGTGGGCGGGGCGTGTAGGCGGCGTGACGTCAGGGCTAAGCGGCGGTCCCGACAGCCCTCGCGGCGTTGCGGTCTGTGGCGGCTGTCTTTCTTTCCCCGGGAACGCAGAGAGTCTTCTGTTTGAGGACTGTGTCCCCATAATGACTTCGCCTTGCGGTTGGAGCCGTCCGTGCATCCTCCAGCCGAAGGTTCCTCCCTTCGCCCTGCAGCGGAGTGCTGGCCCTGCCTGCGTGCGGCTCCATTCCCAGCCCACCAAGAAAACACGTTGCAGTTCATTGGGTTGTTATTCAGACAGAAAATGTTTTGAGGACCGTTTTATGCCAGGTGTGGTTGGACAAACCAGTGAGCCTACGTCTGTACTAAACTGGAAGCCATATTTAGCTTTATATTCCTTCCAAACGTAAACGACCTAGGGTGTGACTGTGGCCTTGAGTGCTGATGGGAACAGCAGCAGAAGAGATTATAGTAACAGTAAAATAACTAGCCCTTAGTGCTGAACATTGAATCTGAATCTAAGAGATTTATACTAGTTGATTCGCTCAGTTTTTCACTGGGACCTGGTAAACATGTCTCCCCTAGTTTGTAGAGAGGTTAAATAACGTGTCTTAAAGCCAAATCGTAAGTGAAAGAAAAAAGTAAGGCTGTAGATGAAACTCAGTGTTGAAGAGCTTGTCTAGCACTTGGGATGGAGTGGGGAGTTCAACCCCGGTACCGTACAACAGGAATAGAAATGTGTCAAGGAGATGTGGGCGAGGACCTCCACCTGTTTTGTCTTGTTCTGCCTAGAATCATTACCTTCACAAAACTGGGACAGAAAGCTTTCCAAAGAGACCTCTTTTTTTTTTTTTTTTTCATTTAAAAATGTTGAAGTTTACTATTGTATTTGGTACTGAGGTTCAAACCCAGGGCCTCAAGCAAGGTAGGGTAGGCAAAAGCTTTACCTTTGAACTACAAATCCCATTGTCTGAATGGCATCCAGTCCTCCCTTTGTGGTGCACAATATATGATTTCCCATCACGTATATAACAAGAGTTTCCAAATCGATTCCTACTAACTCATTTTAAGGACCACATCCAACCACTCTACTGGGGACCAACTCACTGCAGCTGGTACAATTCTTTGGAAGTCCCAGTTTTATTTTTAAAATGTATTTGGTTTTGCAAGCAATTCCATGACATATCATTTACAGAATAACACAAGATTTCCTTTTCCCCTAACCTCTGAGTAAAATAGGTATGTCAAAGTCGTAAGCTGTGACTGAAAGGAAACTTCCAGCAGTTCCAGGACTTAGGAGGACTGACAGACACCTTCCTGACTGCAGCCAAACTTCAGAATTCACCAGCATCTGTGAAAAGGGATTGCATTTACTTAACAGGATAAGAAAGGTTTCCTGAGACAATAAGCTTCCTGACATCAATTATAGGCTGGTTTCTGTTAATTACCTCCCCCTCATTTAAAAAGAATACCAAGCGGCCTAGGAGTTGCTAGCTTATTCACTCCCCAGCTCAGAGGGCCAACCCCATACCTTTAATAAATGTCCTTTTAATTTCCAAGCCAGGATCTCTCACGCTTGTTTTCTGCTTGGTCTCACTGAACCAAACCCGAATCCAAGCTTTGCAAAAGCGATATGCTATTTTTTTTTTAATTTTATTGTACGTATGAGTGTATTGCTTGCAATGTGTGTAATTGCACCTATGCACTGTAATGTCCCCAGAGGGGTCAGAAGTGGGTGTGGGATCTCCTGGAAGTGAAATTAAGGATGAATGTTAGCCACCATGTGGTTGCTAGGAACTGAAGCTGAGTCCTCCGCAAGAACAGCCAGTGTGCTTAACAGCTGAATCATCTCTCCAGCTCCAGTGATATGTTGCTTTTACACAGTTTCTTTTGGTATTGTTTTTCCTTGGCATAGTCTCTGTAGGCCAGGCTGCCCTGAAACTCACTCTGTAGCTCAGGTTGGCCTTTAACTCAAAGCAGTCCTCCTATCTCAGCCTACTGAGTGGTCTGGAAATAGTTTACCACATCCAGCAACTCATGTTTTGTGTATCCCTGGTCATTTGGAGGAAGCTCTTAGAATTCATGCCCCAGGATGGAAAGGCCTGACCTTTAGTTCTGAACCTCCTTCCTTAGCCTGACCTTCAGAGTCTTTGTGAGAGTCCCTTCTACTCTACACCCTCTCCTACTGTCCCCGGCACCCCGCTTACCAGTGCTCCTGATGGCACCAGCTTTCTCTGACCGATACAGAAATCTTTATATTTTCTAGATACAATTAACACACCTACCCAAAATAGGTTTAGAAGCGTTCAGTTAGTGCCCCACACTACTTGCTTTACTCTGAATAATGTATTAGCCTTGGTGGGGAGACAAATCTTAGTTAAGAATCTCTTCCCATGCTGAGGATGCAACTCAGTGATTGAGCCCTAACCTGGTATGCTTCATCTTCCCCATGCTGAAAAAGGGAAAGAGAGGAGGGGTCACTGGGCATAGCAACCTGAACTCAACCCGCAAAATGAGTATGGTGGAAAGAGAGCACTGACTTCTGCAGGTTTGTCCTCTGACCCCTGGATGTGCCCCCCCCCCCATGTAAGGAAATAAATTCCTGGGGCTGGAGAGATGGCTCAGTGGTTAAGATCACTGGCACAGAGGACCGAGGCTCAATTCCCAGCACCCGCATGGCATCTAATAGCATCCCATGACTTCAGTTCCAGGGGAATCAATACCCTCTTCTGACCTCAGGCATCGCACAGGGTGCCCTTACAACATGCATGCATGCACTCATACACACAAAACTAATTTTTAAAATTTTAAAAGAATAATTCCTATCCCTGTCCAAAAGCTGAGGGTAGAGGAAGGAGGATCAGAAGGTCAAGGTCATCCTGGACTGCATACTAAATTGAGCATTGAGGCCAACCTGAAGTATATAGTGAGACTTCACCTCAAAAAACAAAACCAGAAAAAAGAATCTCAGTGCCGTAGTTATTAAATTGTGACCTTACACCTCATTCCTATTCTGTAAATACAAATCCATCCCATACTAGTGACTAAAAATCTGTGTACACGTGCTTACCATTGGTTCATAGTAATTGCTGTTCCGGAAATTTTTTTGTCTTGCTTGAAATAGCATAAAAGTCTGTATCTGCCAACAGACTGTGAGAGGGTCAAGAATAGAGAAACAGACTGTGACATAGCTCAGTGGTAGAGCATTTGTCTGGCGTTCACAAGGTCCAGGTCTAGATTCCCAATACCCTGAGAAAGTAAGAATAGAGCAGGGCCCAGTGATCTGGTGTTTCTACCTTAGTATTTGTGGAGTCGAACTGCAATGAGGTGAAATGAACAGTAGGTGGCAGTAGAAGGTTGATTTTTAAAAAATCATGCGGGAGACCCTGGGACAAGTATGAAGCCCCATAATCACACATCCAGGGTCTCCCTGTAGCCCCAGTTGGCCTGGAAGTCCCTATACAGACCAGACTGGCCTCCATCTCAGAGACCTGCTACACTCACACATGCTAGACATTAAATGTCTTAGTTGCTTGTCATAAATTAATCTCTTCCTTTTTACCTAATAACCCTTTTCTATCAGCATAATATAGATGGCAGACACTCTTCCAACTGTTGCAGAGAAACAAATCGGAGAATTTAGGTGATTTACCCTAAAGCAGTGTGAAAGAGCAGGGAGAAGCTGCACTGTTCTAATCCTAGAGTTCACAACTGCCATCCCAGATTCTGAAGGAAGGAACATTGCAAAGCTAGCTTTCAACCTCGAGACTCAGGCTCAGCTTATACTCCTGTCCTCATTAACCTGGTTTAGTGCTTTACGTATATTGTTTCATTTAGTCTTCAAAGCATTGCTCTTCATTCAACAAACATTTCTGGGTGCTTTGTAATGACTAGGACTTAAAGGATGCAATACTGGGAAACAAAAGGTTCCAGAGTGTGCTAACCTCAGAGCAGGAAAAGGTTAATAAACATAATGTTAGCTCTTACTCTTAACATTTACAGAAAAACCAGTTAAAAACACTGTGGGGCCACTGGGATGGCTCCCCCGGGCTCGATGACCTGAGTTTGATCCTTAGACCCCATGTAAAGGTGGAAGGAAAGAATCAGCTCCACAAAGTTGTCCTCTAGCCTCTACATGTGTACCATGACACAAATAATAATAAAGAATATTTTTAAAGTATTTTTTTAATCCTGCACAACTTGGATGCACTTAGACACGTGCAAGCAATACACTCGTACACATAAAATAATAATAAAACATAAAAATTAAAAATAAATAAAACCCAGTATGTTTTCACATATTAGGCTAATAAAGATTGGCATCCTAGGGGCTGGAGAGATAGCTCAGCAGTTCAGAGCACTTTGCTGCTCTTGCAGAGGATGGGAGTTTGGTTCCCAGCACCCGTGTTGGGAAATTGCCTGTAACTCCAGCTCTGTGGGATCTGATGCGCTCTTCTGGCTTCCATGGTGACTCACACATGTGCACATATGCACATACATAAATACATAAAACATTTTAAAATATCAAAAAAAAGATTGACAGCCTGTGTGTGTGTGAGCATGCTGGCAAACCATGAAAAAGCATTCATGTAGATTGTTAGTAGAAATATAAATAGGTGCCTTCTCTTGGGAGAGAAATTTGATAATATTTACTGACATTTAAAATGTGCTGTTGTTAGGAATTTAGTTCAGTCACAGAACGCTTGCCTAGAATTCCTAGGTTCAGTCCTAGGAGGTCCAGGACAGCTTGAAAAACATAGCAAGTCATTATCTTTACAAACTTAATTGGAAGGAAGGAGCTCAGTTGGTGAAGTATTTGTGTGGCATCCTGGATTCAGTCCCCATGACTGCATAAGCCCAGCCTGGTGACAAAGCCTGTAATGCTAGCTCTTGTGAGGCAAGAGAAACAGAGGTTCAAGATCATTCTCTGTTACATATCAAGTTCTAGGCTAGCCAGGGCTCAAGATAAAAATTAACTCCAGCCATGTGTGGTGACACATGTTTGTAATCAAGGGACTGAGACAGAAGGATTGCTGTGAGTTCAAGACTCATCTGAGCTACAGAGTAAGACTGTCTGAAATTTTAAAACTAAACCTAAAAAAATACAATTAATTAAAAATTAAACTTTGGGAACTAAGGGTTAATTCAATAGTAGATTGCTTCCTTAGGATATCCAAGACTGGTTTGGATCTCAAGTACTATAAATAAATAAATACACACAAAGGAAAATATACTGAACTATTAATAGTTGCTAACTGTGAGCTAGGAAGGAACGTGGGAATCATGTACAAGGGCATGCCATTGTTTGTATTCCATATATACACTTTATTACAATTGTGTGTTGGGGCTGGGGTTGTAGCTCAGTTTGTAGCATGCAGGAAGGGGTTTAGTCCTCAGCACCAAATAGAATGGTCGTGAGTGCATACCTGTAGTCCTAGCACTCGGGAGGCGTAGGCAGGGAAATCAGAAGGTCAAGGTTATCCTCAGATATATAGGACCCTTTCTCAAAAAGAAAGACAAATTTTACTTTCATTAAGGAGACAAAATAATAACATTTCTAACAACATGTCATCTGAGGGCTGGATGTGGTAGCACACACCTTTAATTCCAGCACTCTGGAGGCAGAGGCAGTGAGCTTCTGTGAGTTCAAGGCCAGCCTGGTCTCCATAGGGAATTCCAGGCTGGCCAGGGCACACAGAGAGACTGTCTCAAAAAACAAAAAACACAAAATTTCATCTCTAGATATGTTTGCTGTCTTATGGACTGTTTCAGGAGAAGTATTATTTGTCTGCCTTTGGGGGGGTGGGATTTTATTGTTCTGTGGTTTTTTATTGAACTTTTGCAATTTTCATACACAGTTTGATGCTACATAGATTCCCTCCCCTTCCTGAACCTCTGCCCAGTCCCCCAGCCAATTTAATTACTCATATATGTAATATATAGAGAGTTCAATTTTTGTCCCCCCAAATATGGAAAGCCTCAGAAATTTTCATGTCATCCTTGCACAGGGGCCATGCTAATCTTTTCTGTATTGTCCAATTTTAGTATATGTGCTGCAGCATGAGCTCTGTTGTGTTTTTGAGACAGCCTTGTTTAGCTAAGACGGACCTCAAATTCAAAGGTAACCTTGAACTTTGATCTTCTGTGGTGGCGCCCAATAAAAAACAAACTACTCTTGAAGTTGTTTAACCTAGAGAGAGCCCAATCCTCTTACATTTATTGAACACCACATCAGCCAGGACATGTGGAAGGATTGAGGAATTTTGTCTCCAAGAATCTTTAACCAGAGTTTACAAGGGAAGAAATTGTTTTTCTGATCCTACCCAGAGCAGCATACAAAGCCACAAAGAGACGTCATCATCATATGCCCATGTGTTGTTTTCAACACCTGAGTGGAATATGTTGTTTTCAATGTTATGGCTGCTTTCAGTTGTGGCCTTAGGTCTAATTACCACATCTCAGGAAGAAATGCATTGTTCTGAGTCAGGAGCATGACAGTCTCAATGGGAACGTGGTATAAGATTAAAGCTTAGCATTCAACTCAACTTGCAAGAATTAATTGGACATTGTTTTTCTTAAAGGCTAGTTACATTTAAACAAGCTCAGTGTATAGTACAAAAACAGATTGAATGCATAGTTCTAAATGATCTCAAAGCATGTGATTAAATTGGTGTCCTGGAAAAATTATTCCCATAATCTTCCTCCTGCCTCTACCTCCCAAATGTGCCACCATACCAGGTTTATGCTGTGCTGGAGATCAAACCCAGAGCTTCCTGCATGCTAGACAAGTACTCTAAGTGAGCTATATATCCAACTCTTGATAGTTTTTAAAACATCTGTCTATCTTTCTATCTATGTGTGTGTATGTTCATGTATGTGCGTATGTGTGTGGAAGCCAGAGAACTTTAGGTGGTGGTCTCAGCTGTCATGTGCCTCGTGGTTTGGATTTTGGTGTTTGTTATTGCTGTTTTTAGTTTTGGGAGACAGAATCTCACTCTGTAGCTTGGCCGGCTTGGAACTCACTATGTAGACCAAGTTGAACTGAAACTCAGGAAGTTCCTCCTGCCTCTGCCTCCCCAATCCTAGAATTAAAGGCATGTATCAACACAGCTGGCTTTGGTTTTGTTTTTTACATTTACTTATTTGCTTTGTGGTGGGGTGTCCGCAGTAAGCATGAACATGCCAGGGAGCACTTGTGGAGGTCACAGGACAACTTGCCATTCAACTCTTGCCTTCTACCAAGTCCTCAGCTTGGCCCAAGAGTCTTTATTCCCTAAGCCTTCTCAGCATCCCATCCTTGTCATTTGATATGTCAGGCATGTAGTTCAAGCTGGCTTCGACTTTGCTATTAATAAGTAGCCAAGGGGGTCCTTGAACTCCTGATCCTCTTGCCTCTTTCTTCCAAGTGTTAGGATTATAGGCATTTGCTACCACCCATACTTAATAGCTCTACTTTGCAGGGAGGCAGGGCGTGTTGAGACAGGGTCTCACCTGGTCCGGAATTCGCCATGTAGACCAAGCAGGCCTCAGTCTCATAGAGATCCGCCTGCCTCTGTCTCCTGAGTGCTAAAATTAAAGGCATGCAGCTACCACTCCCAGACTCTACTTTAAAAAAGAGATTCAGGGAAATAAGGGCCATGCAGCAGGCTGACTTTCCAAAGGGATTGCACATCTGTGAGCTATTGGATCCTGCCTGGTGCGGAGAAACAGGACCAATCACGTTTGCTATGAGGTCACTTTCAGGCTCGGATTGGTGCCTGTGTCTTAATTGACCTGGCCTTCTGCAGCTGTGCGCCTAGGGGTGACTGAAGGGAGGCTAGGCATGGTCTCAGGCTGAGCCTGAGACCCCTCAGCTCTTAGTCTTTGCAGATCTCCTGAGCACCCTCTGGACTCAGCAGGATAGACACCGGGACGACCTGCCTTTACGGCGGTGGCCAGTCTGTCGCACACGCCTGTCCCAGGGAGCCCTTCCTAGTTGCCTCCCTTCCCCCACCCCAGGCTGTGACAACTGCCACCCATGCCCAGACTGCCTATCAGTAGGGGTGATGGCAAGTCACACAGTCCTCATGTGACCTGCCTGACCTAGAGCCAGCCGCCAGCACAGCATGAATCTCTGACCTCTTGCTGGGCTTGAAGCTGAAAATGCCCCGCATTACAAAAAGGACTAGGGTCCAGAGAAGGGCCTTGGTGCCGGGGCCGCACAGAAAGCTAGTGACAAGCCTGAACTTCCTTTGTTCTGGTGAAAGTTGGGTGGTAATCTTTCCAACTTCATCTTTGGCCTCCTCTACATTAGGGTTTCTTAAATGTTTTCCTTTCTCAACCCCCTGTTTTTTAAAAATAATTTTTTAAAATATATATATATATATATCGAGTGTATTGCCTGCATGTTTATAAGTGCACCCGTATTGTGCAATGCCCACGGAGGTCAGAGAGGGAGTTCAATCTCCTGGAACTGGAGTTACCGATGGTTGTTAGCCACTGTGTGGGTGCTGGAAATTGAACCCAGGTCTTCTGCAAGAGCAGCTGGTGCTCTTAACCACTCAACTATCTCTCCAGCCTCATTCTCAATCTCTTTTTACCAGAGAAATTTTACCTGACCTTGGGTCTATAGCTGTTATATAATAGATATACGAATAAAGCATTTACTGATAATTTTAAAAAATCATAAATATTTTGGGAGTCTAGGGAGGTGGGTGAGATAGGGTCTCACTCTACTTCCCAGGCTGGCCTAGAATTCACTAGGTAGCCCAGAATAAATTTATTTTAAAATCTTTATGCTGTGTGTGGTGGTTCAGACCTGTAAACCCAGCACTTGGGAGGTGGAGGCCAGGAGATCAGGAGTTCAAGATAATCCTTGACTACATTGCTAGTTCTAAACTAGTCTGGGTTACAAAAGACTTTATCTCAGAAAACCAAAACAATAGTAACAGCAACAAAAAACCCATTCACAACCTTGATATATGTATAAATATATTATTTATTAAAAATTAAAGCTAATTTGCATACTAGTGATGTGACTTTGCTTAATTTTTGCATAAAGAAATCTCAGCTGAAATTTTTAAATTTACTATTTTTACTATTTTTTTTGTATGTCTGAATGTATCTCCTGCATATATATAAGTGCACCTTGTGGTGCAATAAACCCATGGAGGTCAGAAGAAGGTGTCAGATCCCCTGGAACTGGAGATGCTGGAGCTATGAATGGTTGCTGACCGTCTTGTGGGTGCTGAGAACAAACCTGAGTCCTCTTCAAGAGCAGCTGGTGCTCTTAACCACTCAGCCATCTTTCCAGCACCTTTGGCTAAATTTTTGTAGTTATTTAGAGGTTTTGTTGTTGTTTTGTTTTTGAGACAAGATAGCTCAGGCTGGTCTCAGGTTTGCTATCTAGCTGAGGATGGCCTTCAACTCCTCCTCCTCCTATTCCTAACTCCTGAGTGTTTGTATCATAGGCATACAGTTCTGTACCCAGGTTCTATGGTATTAGGAATAGAATCCAGAGCTTTGTGCAAAGTAGGCAAGCACTCTGCCAACTGAGCTACATCCCTAACCCTCCCAGTCCTCTTTTCAAACTTTTTAATTTTTAGACATGCTCTTACTAAGTTTCCCAGACTGCCCTTGGTCCTCCTGCCTCAGCCTCCCCAGTAGATGAGATTATAGGGCTGCCACCACCAGGCCTGGCTTTTTGTTGTTATTGAGACAATGGCTCAATATGTAGCCCTGGTTGACCTGGAACTGGTTATGTACACCAGGCTTGCCTCAAACTCACAAACCCTCTGCAAGAGCAGCCAGTGCTTTTAACTGCTGAGCCATCTTTCCAGCCCCCATGCCCTGCTTTACATGGGTGCTAGGATCCAAACTCAGGTCTTCATGCTTGCAAACCAAGAACTTTACTCACTAAGCCACCTCTCTAGCCCATTGGCAAAATAATGTTTCAATCCTACCATGTGGCAAGGATCATTCTAGGTTGTAGGGGTGCATCAGTGAACAAAACCGACAAAAACACAAACATGTCTGTCATGTTTAGCATAAATCCTAATGAGATGTTTGACAATTAAAATAGTTAATGAAAATGATATCCAAAACTTAGTATGATACTGGCATGTAGTGTGCTTTCAACAAGTGGCATTTGTTGTTAATGGGGAAAAACCTTGTAAACAGAAAAACCTCCTGTTACATTAAGCTGTGAGCTGATGGCTACCAGCCTCTGATTCACACCTGTGTCATCAGGACTTGCTGCAGAGTAGGGCTTAGCAAATATTTCGTCAACGTGTGTTCAAATATTAACGCTGATATTTCTTTGCTTTCACTACGTTGTCTTTAGAGACAATAGCTCATCAACTGCACACTCCAAATCAGCCTTCTGCCCTTCGTTTTCATATTTCACATCACCAGGGTTGAAAGGTCACTTTCTCCACACATCACATGTTGTGACAGGTCTGAAATGTGGTTGGTGTGTGGTAACCAGTCTGTGCTGAACTGATGAATGAACACCTTAAATACAGTGAGTAGAAAGATTTAGGAAAAGTCGGGGATTACGGTGCACGTTATACTCCCAGCACTCAGGAGGTTGACACAGGAGGATTGTGAATTCCAGGCCAGCAGCGGCTGCATAGATAGCAAAACCTTGTCAGAGAGAAAGAGATAGAGAGACAGAGAAAGACAAAAGGAGAGAAAGAAAGAGGGAGACAGAGAGTGACAAAGAGACAGACAGAAGAGAGTGCGCACTACAGGAAAGCACACTGGGTAGGGTTAGTTCTCACTCTGCCAATTCCATATTTGGGTTTTCAGCTTCTCTGAAAATGTAAATCTATAAAATGGGACTCTTACTCCCTACCTATCCCAAGATTGGGAGAAAACAGACAACCTTAATATCTAAAGTTTTTGTTTATTTGTTTGTTTTTGAGACAAGGTCTCAAAATCCTTAATGTACTGGAGGATGACCTTGAGTTCCTGATTCTTTTCCTCCGAAGTGTGTCCCCCAAATGCTGAGATTGCACATATGCGTCAGTACTCTTGACTCAAGAATACTCTTTTGGTTCACATAATTTAAAGAAATTATAAAGTGTTCCAGGTGTGGTGATGCACACCTATAATCCTAGCTCTCAGGAGGCAGAGGCAGGATGATCTCTGTTAGGCCAAGTCCAGCCTGGGCTACATAGTGAGACCTTGTTTCAAAACAACCCATACACCTAGATTTAGGGTTCTTTACCAGGCATAGTGGTACTTGCCTTTAATACCATCACTCAGGAGGCAGAGGAAGGCTTATCTCTATAAGTTTGAGGTCAACCTGGTATACATAGTAAGTTCTAGGCCAGCTGAGAGTGAGACTCTGTCTCAAAAGAAAAGAAAAGAAAAGAAATTATGATTAGGAACAATGGCTCTAAATCCTTATTCCAAGATGTTCTCTGAAGATCAACAGCATTAATATCATATGAGATCTTGTTAAAAACAGAGATTCATGCCACCATCCAGGCTTGAACCAGAACTTAGCAAGATCCCTGCATGACTGAATAAACACACACACAGACACACAAAGTGTTTGAAAAGCAGTCACTGTTCACCATCCACGCTGACAGGTTCAACTGGTGGTTGTAGCCAGGCCCACAGTATGTGTGCAGATCAAGGCAAGTTCATGCTCAGGGAAGTTCAAATGACCCAGATGGACTGCAAATTCAAGGGCAGGGAAAGACTCAGGTTTCGTGATAAATTATATCAAGTCTAGGCTATGATTTAGTGCCTTCTAAAAAAGCTCACAAGGTGCTCACATTAGCAGCACATGTACTAAAATTGGAGGAGCACAAAGGTTAGCATGGCCCTGTGTAAAGACAACACTCAAATTCATTCCCAATTTTTAACTAGACGTGGTAGCTCATGTCTGTAATTCTAGCACTTGAGAGACTAAAGAAGGAGGATTGCATGAATTCCAGGCCAGCTTGGGCTACACAGTGAGATCAGGTCTCACAGAAACAAAACAGGGACTGGGAGAGATGATTCAGTAATTAAGAGAGTACTGCTCCTGAATAGAACCTGAGCTCAGTTCCCAGCACTCATCTTGGACAGCCCATGACCACCAGTAATTCCAGCTGCAGGCCATCTAGTGCCCTCTTCTAGACTCCTTGGGCATCTACATTCACGTGTGTATGTACTACCTCACATATGTACATAATTTAAAAAAATGAATCCTAAAAACACACACACACACACACACACACAAATAAGCAAACAACTAACTAAGCTGACAAAGTTGTTGTGACCCCCAAAATCTGTTTCTGAGACCTCCCATCTGTACGTAGGAACTGATACAGGTAAGTGCTCTAGCACACGTGCATGAGAGAATAAATTAGCGTGGTCTTTTAAATGTAACCAAAAGCTGTCAGAAAAAAGCATCTGTGCCAAAAGGAGTTGTAACCAAATGTCACAAAGCTTTGGAAATGAAATATAAGCTCTTTCCCTTTGCAGTAATCTGCTGCCTTTCCAGCTGTCTTCCCCGCCCGCTACACTGTAGACCCCAAGCACATCATCTAGTTTCATGCTCCAGCACCTTCACATAAATGGTTCTCTATTCTAGAGACTGTTCTTTCTCGAAATTTGGGCGATTCTTCTTTGGTCTTCAAAGCCCAGGTAATTCAATGGCACTTTTAAGGAAGCCTGATCTGACCTCTGCTGCCTACGCTGGGCTAGATGCCTGTGCTCCCGCAGGCTTCATGGATTTTGGTTTGCTCTTTGTTTTGTTTTGTTAGTTTTTTGCAAGCCAAGCATAAACTCTTCCACTGACCTACATCCCAAATCCCAACCGTGCTGTCTGTTTTGTTTTGTTTTTGAGATAGGGTTTTGCCACATTCTTCAGCTTTGTCTCTGACTTTTGGTCCCAGTGATCCCCCTGCCTCAGCCTCCCAAGTAGCTGAGACTACAGCTCCTTTGATTGCGTGCTGATCATGTTCCTTTTTTTGTTATCTGTTTTTTCTTTTCATTGAACTGGAGGGTAAGGACTAGAGAGCTTGTTCATCTCCATGTCTGCAGTGTTCAAATATGCAACATGAAACAAAGGAAAAATATTCCCCAGGCAGGTGACTCAGAAGAAAGAATGTAGCATGAAAGAGTTATTAGTTACAGGATTGTCAGAATAGAATTTCCGCCTTAGGAAAGGCTTTGCAAAGCTTCAATTAATATCCATTGAAGAATAATTTATACACATGCATGTGACCTGTGGTGGTTTGAGTGAAAACGTCTCCCATAGGCACCAAGTATTTGAACACTTGGTCAGTTGATGGCGCTGTTTGCAGAAGGTTATGGGACGTTTAAGAGATGTGGCCTGGCTGGAGGAAGCACAGCACTGAAGCGGGCTTTGAGAGTTCATAGCTTGGTCCCACTTTGAGTTTCTTCTCTGCTTCCTGTGCCTGCTTGAGGATGGAGCACTCAGCATTCCCCTCAGGCAGCTTCCTGCCAGGACTCCCCTCATTGACGGACTCTTATGTCTCTGGAACCATAAGCCCAATAAACTCTTCCTTCTAAAAGCTGCCTGGATCATGGTGTTTTATCACAAAAACAGAAAAGTAACTAAGAAGGAAAGAGCTAGAATGAATCGATGTCAAGAGTAATGACCAGGGAAGTGGGATTCTCCTGTACATATTTGTGCGAGAGACTTGGACAGATGACCCAGTACAGATGAATAGCCTCAGACAAAGCCCTATGAAAATGGATACACAAATTACTAGTGCAAGATCATGTCGATATAATTCAGTAATATTAACATGAGCTTTAGTTGTTTCATCTGTAAAACAGGGATAATAGGACTGGAGAGATGGTTCCGCAATTAAGAGCACCTGCTGCTTTGGCAGAGGACCCAGGTTCGATTCCTACCACTCACATGACAGCTAACAACCATCTGTAACTCCAGTTCCAGGAGAATCTGACGCCCTCTTCTGACCTCCGTGGGCACTGCATGACATGGGTGCACTTACATACACTTTTACACATAAAATAAAAATAATGAATATTAAAAAAACAGGGATAATAATATCTAACTTTCAGGATTAGAAGTAGAATTCTATAATAACAGTTAGCATTTAGTACCTATATTAGTAATTTTATAAGAGCTTAATTATATAGTATAAATAGACTGTCATTCAATTACTCCTCACTGGAACTTTATCAGATAAGATTGTTTATGCAAGCAGAGTCAAAGGAATCCATGATTGTCTAAGATCTCATGAGTATTAAGTAGCATCTGTGAGTGATACTCAGGCAGATTGATTTGCTCTTAACAAGGACTGTAGCCTATTATGTTTCCAATAATAATTATATAAAAAGGATGGTGCCTGGCCCATAGTAATGTATAATAAATATTACTAATATTAAAGGTGATTCAGCACCTCTAGTTAATAAGATGAAATAATAGATTAGTGTTAAGGGGTAACATATGTTATTATTCCTTTTTATTTTTTTATTTTAATTTTTGTTTGAGATTGAGTCGTTTGTAGTATAGGTGGTCTTCAAACTTGCCACTGGCCTTTGATGGCCTTGAACTCTTGATTCTCCTGTCTCTACCTCCTGAGTCCTGGGATTATAAGTATGCACCTTCACACTTGGCTTTTAAAAAAGAATTAATATTTATTTATTTGTATTTATATTCCTTTTTAGAATGTCTCTCTCTTTTTAGAGGAAAGGATCTCTGTAGCTTAGGTTGACCTGGAACTTACTGTATAGACCAGGCTAGCCTCAAACTCACAGCAATCCTTCTGCTTCAGTCTTTTTAATCCTTCTGATTACAGCCATGAACATCATACCCATCTTAGAATCTCTTAATTTTTAACCTATTATTTATTCTTGGAATTGGTTTTCTGTTTAGCTGTTTTAAGATGCCTAAAGATAAGCTAGCTGCCTTTGCCTTCTGAGAAATTGGAACAAGTATTTGAGCCAGAGGGCATTTGAGGGCCACTAGGATCACATGAAATTATTTCTGTCCAGGCAGGCAATGTTCTGGGTCCTGAAGGCAGAGGTTAATCAAATCTAGTCAATACTCTCAAGCTTCTCACAGCCTAGTTAAGAAAACAAATCATAGGGACATTGTCAGCCTATAATCCCAACACTGGGGAGACAGAATACAGATACCCTGGAGCTCAGTGACAGCCAGCCTAGCCAAATTCACTAGCTCCAGGTTTAGTGACAGATCCTGTCTCTCTCAAAATAAGAATAGCAATAATAATAATAATAATAATAATAGCAACAGTAAAGTAAATAACAATAGAGGAAGACAGCTGATGTCTGATATCAACCTCTGGCCTCTATATTCATATATATATATACATATATATATACTATGTTTGTTTGTATACATATAAACAAACAAGACAAATAAGATAATAATCAAGAAGGGGGTAGGGTTAGAGAGATGGCTTAGTTATAAGAACACGTGCTGCTTTTGCAGAGGACCCTGGTTCTGCTCTCAGCACCCACATGGTAGCTCACGACTGTCTGTAACTCCAGATTTAGGGAATCCAGCACCCTCTTTTGACCTCCAAGGGCACAGTGTACATATGGTGCATATACAGATGTGTAGGCAAAACACATATATCAAATAAAAATAAATAAGTCTTTATAAAAGGGAGGGTGGTAGGGGGAGGGACTCCTGAGGCTCCACCCCTAGTTGAGGGGCTGTGGCCAGTTAATGGTTGTTGGGGGAGAAAGAGTTATTTTTCTTTGGTAATGTAACCACGCGAAGGTGCTAGTAAATAATCCCACAACCATGGTCATGCAAGCAACCCTGATTAAACTCAGTGGATTGTAAAAAAGAGGGAGGAGGATTTTCTGGGAAGAAAGAAGGGACTGAGAGGAAATAGAAGGTGGATAAGAGAGTACAGTGAGGATGAATATGATCAAGATACATTATATAACACCAGGCATTCTGGCACACACCTTTAATTCCAGCACTTGGAGGCAGAGACAGAGGTAGGAGAATGTCTATGAGTTCCAGACCAGCCTGGTCTACATAGTGAGACTTGGTCTCAAAAACAAAAACACAACAGCCAAAAAGATTATGAAATTGTCGAAGAATAATTTATTTTTGTCCGAGACAAGATCTCCCTGAAGTCCCAGCTGACCTGGAACAGGCTAAGAAGACCAGGCTGGTCTTGAACTCACAGACATCTGCCTGCCTCTGCCTCCTGAGTGCTGGGACTAAAGGGTGTGCATTATTCCTGACCAAAGAATAACTTTTTTTAAAACTCAAGGGTAAATGGATGGCATGTTTTTAAAAATCTTGGTAGAGACTGCCATGAGCAAATCCTCATAATTTTAAGATAATACTCTGTATTCTAAGAGCTGTGAGTAATTCAGTGCAGCTAGGTCAGAACCAGAAGACACAGACTGAAAGTGTGGCTGCTCACTAAATCCCAGTCCCTTCCTCTTGCTCTGTTTCCTGTCTGTCATGATGTGGATCACCTCCTCCACATGCTCTTACCACCATAATGTTCCGTATCACCACCAGCCCAGAACCCGTGGAGCCATGGACTGTGGATGGACGCCCTTTGAGACCATAAGGTCAAGTAAATAATTTCTCCGTTTAAGTTTTTCCTATCAGGGATATTGATCACAGGTACCCAAAAGTAACGAATATACTGAGAGGCTTAGAGGCTTGGTGGGAAAGTGACTCAATTGTCAAACTTGGGGTTTGTTCTTTTTCCTGTAGGAGATATTATACCAAAACAAAAGAGTAATATGGATATGCTTTAGAAAGCTAACTTTTTTTTTTTTTTTGAGTCTGGGTTTCACTATGTAGCTCTGGCATTCATTATATAGACCTAGCTGGCCTGAAACTAACAGAGATCCACCTGCCTCTGCCTCCTGAGTGCAGGGGTTAAGGGCGTGCACTACCACACTCTGCTAGGAAAGCTAATTATTTAATTATTTTTAATGTGTATGATTTTTTTCCTTGCATGTATATTAGTACATCATGTGTGTGCAATGCCAGAAGTCAGAAGAGGACATCAGATTCCATGTAACTTAACTTATGGATTGTTAGCCACCATCTTGTTGCTGGGAACTGAACCTGGGTCCTTTGCAAGAGCAGCCAGTGCTCTTGACTGCTGAGCTATCTCTTCAGCCTCTAGAAAGTTAATTTGTATTGCAAAAGTGAATTGAGTTAGAGATTTTAGGTTAGAGATAGTTTTCATGCACATTAAGGGATGTTCAATGAAGCACTGTTCACAATAGCTATGGAACCAACCTAGGTATCCAAAACCAGACTCATGAATAAAGAAAATATATTATGTATACACAATGAAATGTTTCAGCCATAAAGAGGAATGAAGTTATGTCATGTTCAGAAAAATCAGAAAAATAGATGCAACTGGAGATAATCATATCAAGCAAATTAAGTCAGTCTTAGAGAAAAAGCATTGCATACTTTTTATTAATTGTGGGTCCAATACTTTATATACATAAAATTATATATGTACAGATGACATTTAAGTAGAAACAAAACTGGGATCAAAGTAGAGAACGGGGCAGGGAGGGAAGACTTGCTCAGAGTATATCGCATGCTGGCATGAAAATTGTCTCGTGTAACCCTGGATAACAAATAAGTAAATAAATAAATAAAGTCCAGGTACTGCTTCCAAAAATAGTTCAGTGTTGTTAGTCACTGGGAACATACAGATTAGAAACATAAGGAATGGGAGCTGGGGAGACGGCCCAGAGGTTAAGACAATAACTCATCCTGTCACCCCACGGTATTACTGTGGGGCTGACCGATAAGCTGCTTTCTAAAAAGCTGTCTGACTGTAATCCCAGTGCTCAATGGCTGAGGGAGGAGGATGGAAAGTTCAGGCCAGTGAGGCCCTGTTTGAAACAACAAACAAAGAAACACAACCAAGAAAGACATAGAAATCATGTGCTTGACTTTGATAGGGATTGCCAGAGTCAGTATCTGAATTTCTACATCCTGCTCTGAAAACCTCTCTACTATTGCCCATGGTCTACAGTCAGTCCACAGATAAAGGGTAATTCTTTGACAGATGATCAGGGTAGACTTCTGTCCTGAATCTTGCTTCCCGATGTGATGAGTAGTTGGAATGCAGCTCAGTACCTGACTCCCCATTCCTGGAAGATTTATTTATTTTTATATGTGTATGAGTGTTTTGCCTGCATGTGTGTAAGTGCTCTTGTGTTATACAATGCTTGTGGAGGCCAGAAGAGGACGTTGGACCCCATGGAACCAGAGTTACAAGCCGTTATTAGCTGCTATATAGGTGTTGGGAACCAAACTTGGGTCCTTTGCAAGAGCAGCCAGCGCTCTTAACCTCTGAGCTCTCTCCAGCTCCCACCTCACTTTTTTGTTATTGTTTTTAAGAGGCTGTTTCTTATGCTGCAGCCAAGCTGACCTGGAACTCATTATGTAGCCCAGGCTGGCCTCAGACTTGCAAAGACCCTCTTGCCTCCACCTCTTAAATGCTGGAATTACAGGCATGAGTCACCACACCCTGCTCAGTCAGCTCCTTTTATTCTGGTGAGTAAGAGCTTATTCCTCATAAGCAGCTCATTCATATGGGATAATTCTCACTCTTAGACTCTTAGTTTTTCATTTTATTTAACTGAACTCTCCCAGTAGCTTCTAGGATCCTCTTCTAGTGATGGGCAGGCAAGTATAGAAAAAGATTTAACTGCCTGGGACCTCACTTGGCTTGGGCTATGCACACACTTCTCACAATGCACTTGGCAGCCTGGAATCCTTACCTGCACATACTGTGCACGCACATCCCGCTTCTAACAACCCACCGAGCAGTCTGTTGGTAAACTAGAACCTCCCACCTGTAACAAGCTACTCTCAACAATGAATATGTGTCTCCTCCTCTGACAATCATCAAACATACATGGTTTCTATTTGATAACATTCTAGTTATATGTGGACCTGGAAGTGTGTGTGTGTGTGTGTGTGTGTGTGTGTGTGTGTGTGTGTGTGTGAACAATCCATCTCAAATTTTTTTTGGGTGCGTGCATGTGTGATAAGGGCAAGCTGTGTCCTTTGAGTGAACTTTTAGGGAAAAATCCCCTATTTAGTATCTTATGCCTACGATTTAAATCAGATGCATCATGGGAAGGGATGTGCACAATGAGCAAAGGCTTATGTAATCTAAGCTTGTCAATCAAAACAGAAAACTATCTGTCCTACACCCTTTACCAATCAAACTCCTCCTTCTGTTGAACTCAAAAAAGGAAGCCCTAAATCATAATCTGGTCCCTTGAGTACCTTCATCCATGTGACCTGCTGTCAATCTATTTTTATTATTACATTAATTAATTAATTAACTAATTTATTTATTTATTGTGGATGCATGGAAGACAAATTGCAGGAGTTTATTCTTTCCTTCTTGCAGGAGGTGAGTCTCTTGCTCTACCATTTGGATTCTGGGGATCGAACTCAGGTCATCAAGTTTGGCAGCAACCAACTTTACCTCCTGAACGATCTCGTTGGCCCATACTGCCAACCTTAACAACACATTTTTTTTCTGTTCTGTACTGCTGCATCTCTTTTGTATAAGGTTTTCTTACTACTTTGCAATCCATGTGAGCCTTATAAGAGACCAAGTGCTTGGAAACAGGATGCCTAGACCTTGACCACCAGTAACACCTGTGCAAATTCATGTGGGTTCAAGGTCTGCCTAGGTAGCCTGAGGCATCGCCTCAAAAACAAACAAGCAATAATTTAAAGCCACTTATTTATGTGTAAAATTAATGATAAATAACTTTATTGATGTTCCAAAGTTCAAGAGATTTTGTGTCTTATTATCTTGTCTATTTGTGGGTTTTTTTTTTTTTTTTTTTGGTCTTTTTGAGACAGGGTCTCCCTGTAGTCCCAGCTGGCCTGGAACTCACTATGTAGACCAGGTGGCCAGGCTGACCTTGAACTCACAGAGATCCACCTGCCTCTGCCTCCTGGGTGCTAAGATTAAAGGCATATGGCACCACGCCCGGCATGTTTTTGATATAGGGTCATGCTATGCAGCTTTGACTGACCTGGTAATATGTAACCCATAATAGTCTTGAACTCATAGCAATTCTCTTGCCTCAGCTTCCCAAGTGTGGAATTACAGGGCTGAGTCACCACAAGTGATATAGAATTTACTTCTTGCAGGGTTAATGAGAACTCATCAGAAAGTTGGTAAATACAATCAACCTCCTTTGGCAAACAGAATTCCTAACTTATCTGAACAACTAACTTTCTATAACATTCTCAATTTCCCGTAACAACTCATAATCTTAAAAATACAATTGAGATGTTTCAGAACCATTAAAATAAACTTTTTGATACTTTTAGGAAGTTATGTTGATTTTAATTAATGAAGGATTCAAAACGTATCTTTAACTTGTTATCCAACGATAATCAATCTGTAATTCTGCACCATTCTTTCTTCTTATCTATGGAAATAAAAGTTAATAGTTAAGTCAGTGTTCTGAACTTTCAAAAACACTGTGTCCTTCCAATACTCCAAAGCCTGTGGCCTGTTCTTTACCTAATTATAATCATCTTATCTATGATATTCAGGCTATATAATTTATTTCTCCAGAAAAATCAGTTGTTTTCAGAATGTAGAAGACTCTTAACTTATTTTTCCAGTTCTGGGGATTGAGGCCAGCTTGCACTATATTAGCTTCTGTCTCAAAAAACAATAATAAAAATACCAAGAGATGCTCAGGGTATATACTATGAAAAGTCTTATTTCTACCGGTCTCCTGCCATCAGTTACCTTCTTCAAGGGATAATTATGCACATTCAAGAAATTCTGAATATATATTACCACCACTTTTTAAATGTTTTTTAACATATGTGCGTGGCTGAGGTTTCTTTAAATCTATGTACGTGCACTTTGTGCATGCAGGTGCCTGCAGAGAACAAAAGAGGGCGATGGATCCTCTGAAACTGGAGTTACACACAGTCGTAAGCTACCATGTGGGTGCTGAGACCCGAAGCCAGTCCTTTGCAGTTTTGCAGTAGCAGTTAGTGCTCTTAACGCCCCAATCACCACCACTTCTTACCAGTATGAGAGCATACAATACACTGTTTAGAGGCAGTTGCATTCTACAACAGATCTAGAGGTTCAGCTGAATCCCTCTTTTCTTTAAATTCATATTTTTTGCACTTTTAGTTGTTTTTGATTTAAGTTCTGTGTATAAATAGGAAAAGCATCCATTTTCCTAAGACATGAAACACAAATATGCATGTCTTCTCCTTCTCCTTATGTTGTCATCTTAGTGTTTTTATTTCTATATACCTGAATGTGTTTATTTTTATGGCATTAGAAAAATATTTTATTTTGAACTGGGTGTGATGGCACACATTTTTAATCCCAACACTCCAAAGGCAGAGGCAGGTGGATCTCTGTGAGACTGAGGCCAGCCTACTCTACCTAGCGAGTTCCTGGTGTGGGGCTGGGGCTACAGGGAGACCCTGTCTCAAAGAAGCAAGCAAACAAAACCCACGCATACACATAAAAATTAAAAAAAAAAATCTTTGAAAAGAGGAGCGAGAGAGCGAAAAGATGGCTAGGGAGATGGTTCAATCAGTAAAGTGCTTGCCACACAATCATGAGGATCAGAGTTAATATCCCCATCACTGGAATAACAACTAGACACTGTGGCGCACATCTGTAATCCTAACATTGGGAGGATGAGACAGACAAATCCCTAAGGCTAGTCAGTCTAGCTGTGCTCAAGATTCAGTGAGAGCATGTGGACAGCAGAAGATAATAACCTCAGGTTGCTGGTCCCACCCTTTCCGCTTTGTTTGAGACAAGGACTTTTTTTATTGATGACATGTTTGCTCTTCACCTCTGCATACGATGCTCTGCAAGCTTCTGAGGAGTCTCTCATCTCTGCCATCTTGCCACAGAAGCACTGGGATTACAGATACATGCTAACACATCTGACTTTTATATGGTTCTGGAGTTTTGAACTCAGGTCCTCAACACTTGTGTGGCAAGTGCTTTACCCACCGAGTCATCATCTTTCTTGGTGAAAAAACTATGGGTTTTTGGATCATTTTTTCAGTAGTCTTTAATTGCTATTAACTAATTTCAATAGTCATCAGAGTATTTTCCCCCTCTTCTCTGTTTAGCTGTTCTGTAACTCATTCCCAACAAATTATGTGATTTTCTATTTTTAATTGCATTTATTATTATTATTTTATGTGTATGAATGCATTGTTTGCATAAATGTAAGTACACTCATCTTAGGCAATGCCCTCAAAAATCAGAAGATGCCCTGGAAGTGGAATTACTTACGGTTGTTAGTCGCCATGTGGATGCTGGCAGTTGAACCCACATCTTCTGTAACAGCTGTCAGTGCTCTTAACTGCGGAGCTATCTCTCAGCCCCCAATTTTCTATTTTTAAAATTAATTTATTTTTATTTTATGTGTCTAAGTGTTTGTCTGAATATATATGTGCACCATGTATGTGTCTATTGTCCACAGAGGCCAGAAGGCAGCATTGAATTCCCTATAACTGGAGTCACAGATGATTGTAAGCTGCCATTTGGGAGCTAGGAACTGAACTCTGGTCCTCTGCAAGAGTAGAAAGTGCTCTTAACCACTGAGCCATCTCTCCAGCCCCAAATTATGTGATTTTTTAGTTAGTTCTTTGAATAACTGATTTTAGTATTTTAAGAATTTTTTTACCTTTTTTATTACTACCGCAAGTTCTTTCCAGTCTCATCATTGTATAAATGGAGTATGTTGGCATGTTGGCATGTGCTTATAATCCCAGCACTCCGGAGGTGGAGGTAGGAGGATCAGCAAGTCAAGGTCATCCTCACTTACACAGCGTTTGAGCCCAGCCTGGATGCACAAGGGGACAGCCTCAACAAAAAGAGGAAAGCTGAGGCTGGAGAGATGGTTGGTCGGTTACGAACACTTGCAGAGCATCCAGGTTCTGTTTCCAGCACCCACATGGTTGTGGAAAGAAGATCTGATGCCCTCTTTTGGCCTCTGTGGGTACTGCATGCATATGGTACACTTAGATACATTCTGGAAAACACTCATAAATGTGGGGCACACCTTTAATCCCAGCACTCAGGTCGCAGAGGCTCCTGCCTCTGCTGTAAGGATGGCTGTAAGATCCAGACCAGCCTGGTCTACATAGCAAGTTCCAGGCCAGCTGCAGCTATAGGCGATCCTGTCTCAAAAAGACCATAAAACAAAACCAAAAAACACTTACATACATAAAAATAGATAAATCTTAGGGAAAGAAAGAGAGAGAAAAGGGAGGGATAGGGAGAAGGCTCAGTCAGTAAAGTGCTTGCTACACAGGCATGAGGACTGGCGTTCATAATGCAGTCACTGACATAATAGCTAGGCACCGTGGTACACACCAGTAATCCCAACATTGGAAGAGGAATGGCAGTGAGACGGCACATCACCAAGGCCAGCCAGTGCAGCTGAGCTCCAGGTTCAGTGAGAGGTCTTCTCTGTATCTTTCTCTGAGCCAGTCATCTGGAGTTTAATCTCTGGGTCCCAAATGGTAGAGGGAGAAAGCTGACTCCTTCAGGTTGTACAAGGCTCTTGTACAATACTCTGTACAAGGCTCATGTGCACAGACACATATGCATACAAAATATTACTAATGTATATAATAATAAATGCAAGGCTGGAGAGATGGCTCAGTGGTTAAGAGCACTTGCTGCTCTTGCAGAGGACCTGGGTTTGGTTCCCAGGACCTATATGGCAGCTAACAACTGTCCAAAACTCTATTTCCAAGGTATCTAACACTCTCTTCTGACTACCATGGGCATTGTGTGACAAGGATGCCCTTAGATACAGGCAATACACTCATATACATAAAGGTAAAATAATAAAAATAAATTATTAAAAAAAGATGAGTACAGTAGAGGAAAATACCCAAAGTTTACGTCTGTCCTTCACATGTACATGCATGAGTAATCACACCCACAGACACAAGCATACATCATACAAACACACACACACACACGCACACAAATGAGGTGGAGGGTAATGGAGCAAGACACTTGACATTGACCTCTGGCCACTACACATGTATGTGCACTTGCACATACGTGTGAACACACACATGAACACATACAAAAAATTTTTAGGAAGAAAAATCTGGAGCTGGAGGGATGGCTTAGTGGTTAAGAGCACTGGCTGCTCTTGCAGAAGATCCAGGTTCATTCAGTTCCCAGTATCCACATGGCAGCTCACAACTATCCTTGACTCTAATCACTCTCTTCTGGCCTCTGCGGGAACCAAGCATGCATGTGGTACACTTAAATGCATGCATGCAAAACACTTATACACATAAAATAAAAATTTTGAACTGGACATATATGGCTCAGGGTAAGCACTTGCCTAGCATGTTTGGCCTGCCTGAGGCTTAATCCACGGCAACACACATACATACACGCACATGCACACACTTAGAAAAACAGAACAGTGCTGGGTTTAGGGTGTGGTTCAGTGAGAGAGTTTGCACAGTGTGTGTGAGGTCCTCAACTTAAATCCCATCACTGTAACAACCACAATAAAAAGGTAGAAGAGTGCTTGCCAGGGTTGGTGAGAGGAGAGAATGAGGAATTACTGTTTAATGAGTATAGAGTTTCAGTTTTGCAAGATGAGTTCTGAGTAGCTGGAGGTGTTGCCCCACCTGCACAGCACATGCAAAGCCCTGGGCTTAATTCCCAGCACCATGGAAGAGTGAAAGCAAGCAAGCAATTCGAAGAGTTCTGGAGCAGCATGATAGTGGTGGCTGTGCCGGGACTTAATGCCACCGAACTGCACACTTGAAAATGTTTAAGATGGAGAGCAGGCCAGTGGCAGAAGGCATACGCAGGCACACAAGCTTGTGCACATACACAGAGCTTATATTTGCTACACAGTTGTTCTTGAAACTTTACTGTTCTAGTAATTTTTTAAATTATATTTTATAAAAATATAGGCCCAACACTGATGAAAAACCTGGGTCTTCTTAGCATAGTTTGACTACGTGTATGTGTGTGTGTGTGTGTGTGTGTGTGTGTGTGTGTGTGTGTATGTGTCTATTGCTGGGGATTGAACTCAGGACTCTGCACAGATTCGGTAGTTGCTCTATCACTGAGATATTACCCCAGCTCTCCCCCTTTCTAACTTTTTCATCTGAATGTAGAATCTTAATAAGTTATTCAGAAAGACCTTGAACTTGTAATCCTTCCACCTCAGCTTCCAGAGTAGTTAGAACTATAGGCTTGTTCCACACTGGCCTGGCTTGAAACACAGTTTGTGAAGAAATGACAGGTTTTGAGGTTAGCTAAAAGGCAAATACACAGATACAGGCTTGGATATCCAGTTCAGTGGTAGGTCACTTGCCTACAATATTTGAGGTTTGACCCCAACACACACACACACACACACACACACACACACACACACACACACACGGCCAGACATGATGTATGGTGCCAGAAAATTGTAAGCTCTGCCCTTGGGAGGTGGGGGCAGGAGAATGGAAAATTGAAACCAACCTGAACTGCATATAGAAAACCTTTTTAAAAGAAAAATTTTAAATTATTTTAAGTGTATGAGTGTATTGCTTGCATGTAGGTAGGGGCACCCATGTCATACAGGGTCGGTGGAGGTCAGAAGAGGGTGTTGGATCTCCTGGAAATGGAGTTACTGATGGCTGTTAGCACAGGTGGGTGCTGGGAACTGAACCCTGGTCCTCTTCGAGAACAGCCAGGCTGTTAACTGGTGAGCCATCTATCCAGCACCCCTCCATGAAAATATTTTCCAAAAGTGCCCCCAATGATTAGCATGTAGAAAGGAGGAGAGGGAGCAGCAGAGAAACCAAGGTATGGCTGTTGGCAAGTCCGTGTGGCGGAGGCTGTAGACGCTCTTTCGCTCATTTCATTTCTAAGCGAATTGGAAGCAAAATTCATCAGTTAGACAAAGATGGAGGACGTGCTGGTGGTGGGAAAGATGGATGTGAGGTAGTGATCTAGGAGGCTGGGCAACCGGAGAAGCACAGTGTCCCCAAGCACAAAGGGCTCATTTGAGCATGAAGACATCAGATTTCCGGGAGATGCTCAATTGGTCTGTATGGTTTGGGGATTTCCCCCACTTCTTGATTTTGCTGCGGTTCTGGACTGAAGCTTTTGACAACACAAAGAAAGGTGAGAAAGGCAAGTGAATATCGCGGAATGATTTTCATCATGGCCAACAGACTCTTAGTCACCTGCAGGAGTGAGGATCTGAGGACTATGTCTGGAATAGGAAAGGAGCAGGGCCAGGGAATTTTGGATCTTGGTCCAGTTAAAAAGTGGAGCTGAAATATTAGAGAAAGTGAGCTAGAAAGGCAAGCGGTGATAGAGGGAAAGTTAAGACAGTTAAAATTGAGGTTGTAGGACCCGAGGATGTGGCTCAATGACAAAGCACTTGCCTAGCACATGTGAGGCCCTAGGTTCATCCTCATCACCACTATAAACAAGCAAACATTTTTAAAATAGGGATAATTACTGGTTTTTAAAAATGGGGATTACAGCAAGGTCACAATTACTGGTAATAGAAGATGTGGAAATAAAAGGCTGGACGCAAGGGCAGTCTCTGGAGGAGAGGAATTTGAGAGGCCAGAACACTGCAAGAATCAATAATCTCAAGGAGTAAATAAAAAATTGTTTAGGGAAGGAGAGATTGCCCCAAGGTTAAGGGTGCTTGCCTCCAACCTTGACGACTAGAGTTCAATTCCTGAGACACATTGAGTGGAAGAGGAAGTGGAAGTTGTTCTCTGACTTGCAACACACACACACACACACACACACGAAATAAATAAATGTAGGTTTTGTTAAAGAAATTGTAGTTGGGCGTGATGACGCACCCCTTTAATCCCAGCACTTGGGAAGCAGAGGCAGGCGTTATCTTTATTAATTCCAGACCAGCCATAGTGAGATCCTGTCTCAAGAAAACAGAACAAAACAATTTTTAAAAAAAGACTTGTTAATGTAAGAGAACGCTGAAATCACCCAGAACGATGATAACAGGAATGAACGACGGAGAATAGAAGCTAAAATTCAAAAAGAACGAATGAGTGAACAGTGATCTGTAGACGACCGTGGCCAGCGCTCGGGTCTCACGAGTGACGTTTTCTTTAAAGCCCGGGTTAAAGGGGCTGGCGGGCGCGAGTGGCAGAGCGCCTTTAACAGCCGAGTCAGAGGAGGGGCGATGGGGCGGGGCGGCGAGGCTGCGCGAGCGGGGCAGGGCCTCGGGGGGGCGGGCGCGGCGGCGGGGCGGGGCCTCGGGGGGCGGGCGCGGTGGGCGGGGCGGGGCGGGGCCTCGGGGGGCGGAGTCTGCGCTCCGCTCGGGCTGCGGCTACGGCTGCCGCTGCGGTGCTGCACTTCAGCTTCTGAGAGAGCGAGGCCGAGGCCTGGGCCCAGCCCGGACCCGCTGCCGGACGAAGCCCCCTGGAGCCCCCGCGCCGGCTGAGCCTGGGGCCGGGCTCGGGTCCGGCCCCCCGCCGCACGCAGGACCGAGGTTGTATGCGCGAGGACCAGGCCGGCGCAGCCATGGTGAGCCAGCGCGGCCTGCCCGAGCCGCGGCCGCCGCCTGCCCACCCGCCTCCGCCGGGTGTCCCCGGACCCCCTCCTCCCGCGCGCTCGGCGCCCGGCTCGCCCGGCCAGGCGTTCCCTGTCCACCTGCTGGGGTGACCCCCTCCGGGGCATCCCCCTGCCCCCCCGTGTCACTCCTTTGTGCCCCCTGACAGCCTCCTTCGCCCCCCCTTCCCTTCTCTACCATTTTGCCTTTCTCCTGGATCCTTCGCCCTCGCCCCTTCCCCCCGCACTTTGCTTTTTCTCCCTGCCGCCCCCTCCTCCCGGTCGTCTTCAGCCATCCCCACTTCCTCCGCCCCTCGTCGGATGTCCTCTGTCGCCGGCTCGCACAGCTGTCCGCGTTTCCTTCTGCAGGCTTGGGGGGCTAAGCAGGAACCATTGAAGGCTTTTGCTTCCCAGGGGCTGTTGGGCGCGGGATTCCTGGCTCGCTTTCGTCTTTCTGTTTTGAGGGTCGGAAGGGGAGATTGGAGGTGTGGAAGAGTCTGGAAGCCTTAGTATCAGTGAGTGGCATTCTAAAACCAGAGTGCTTTTGTGTTACCGAGTGGTAGACCAGCATGCATATTGTGACCTTATGAGATCATCTAGCCTTTTGACGGAAATAGCTAAAAATGTGTTAAAATTCTTATTTTCAGTGGGTTTTCATGTGGACTTATAGTTCGGTAAATTAAAATTTTTTAATTTGCAGGCTTGACTGTTACTGCTCAGAACAAATAGCTTGTTTTTGTTGGGAGTCAGAGACCAAGGGCATTTGAGGACTGAAAATCAGCCTGGCAGTCAGACTGTAACAGTCTTCTGAATACCTTCCTTCCAAAGGTTGCATTTTTTTTGCCCTTTCTTGGGGGAACCTTATATTTGTGAATTTTCTTCCTGCTACAGTCCGTTTTGTTTTGTTTTTTCTTTCAATGAGTTATCTGCATTTTGCAGTACATTTATTGAAGACATTGTTCCTTCATATACAGTGAGCTAAACATCTCTGGGAGGAATAATACATTCTCATCAACGCTAATTCCCGATAGTCTTATTCTCTTTGTTTCTATTTCCTTACATTTCATTTTTAAGACAGTATCTTATGATGACGCCATTTGATCTCTAAACATTCCCTAACTCACTGAACTTGTGCAGTCGTAAGTTGTCATTCTCCAGATCTGCCTCCATCACTTCTGTCACCATAATTGTGTGCTAACCTGTTCTTTACAATGCAATGTAAGTTCTAGGAGTAACTGCCTTACTAATTCCTGTTATTATTCCCAGTGCCCATGTCAGGTAGATGCTGGAATGATTGTGAACCCTCCCACCGAGAATGAATATACAGGTACAGAGGGAGGAGTTAGGAACTCCTCCCAGTATTTAGAATCCAAAAATGTCATTCAGTCTGGGCCTAAATGAGTAGAACTTTCATAGATCATTTGAGAGAGTAGAAAGGTGAAAGGAATTCAAGCTGTGATCTGAAGGGTTACCTGTACACGGTGAAGGCTGAAGAGTGAGGAGATGAGGGGCACATAGACTGTCTTAGTCCATTTGAGACACGCTCATAAATAAATACAAACGAGAGAGGGGGCTGGAGAGATGGCTCAGCAGAAGAGCACTGACTGCTCCTGCGAAGGACCCGGGTTTGATTCCCAGCATCCACCTGGTGACCAACAACCATTTGTAAACCCAGTTCCAGGGGAATCCGATGCCCTCTTCTGACTTCTGTGGGCATTGCATGACATGAGTGCACTTACATACATGCAGGCAATACACTCCTACACATAAAATAAAAATAATAAAGAAAATATTTTAAAAATAAAAGCAAGAGAGGGGGCCAGAAAGACGGCTCAGCAGTTAAGAGCACTGGATGCTCTTGAAGAAGACCTGGATTTGGTTCCCAGCACCTACTTAGCAGCTAACAGCTGTCTATAACTCCAGTTCCAGGGGATCTGACATCCTTTTCTGGCCTCCACAGGCACTGCATGCATGTGGTGCACTTACATGCAGGCAAAACATATAAAATACAAAACAAAACTCAGAAATTTCTCAGTGTTCTGGATGCTAGGAAATCCAGGCTCAGGCACTAATACATTGAGTGTCTAATAGGGGTTTCTTTTTTTGTTTGTCTCTTTGTGTGTGTGTAATCTGTGGTGTGTATTATATGTTTGTGTGCACATATGTATGCATGTATGTGTGTGGAGGCTGAAGGTTGGTGTCAGATGTTCATTTACTCTCCATTTTATTATTTATTTATTTATTTATTTATTTATTTATTTATTTATTTATTTATTTATTTTTGAGGCAGGGGTCTTTCACTGAACCTGAGACTCCTTGATTCTGCCAGACTGGCTTCAGTGAATTTCAGGGATATATGCCCCCAACTGCAGTGCCCAAATTATGGTTACAAGTGCATATAGCCACACCCAGCTTTCCTAAAATGCGGTGCTGAGGATCTGAATTCAGGTCCTCATGCTTGGCACTTTACCAACTGAATTATTTCTCCAGTCTCCTTTTTTTTTCTTTGACAGGGTCACCCTAGTCAGCACACCTGGGACTCACTGTGTAGACCAGGCTGGCCTGGATTCACCTGCCTCTGCCTCCTAAGTGCTGGGATTAAAGGCATGTGCCACCATGCCCCACTTATTTGGTTTTCTTACCCATCCCCCAACAAGGTCTCATGTAGCATAGGCTGGCTTAAACCTCACTGTGTAGCTGAAGAAGGACTGGACCTCTTGTGGCTCCTGCCCCAGCCTCCCAGGGCTGAGATTTTAGGTGGTATGCCTTAGCACCTGGTTTATGCAGATATGTGTATTGAACTCAGTCAGGCCCTTGTCCATGGTAGGCAAGCACTCTACCAACTCCCCAGGCCTTTTCTTAGCTCTGGCTAACTTGGTATTTGCCAGCCCTCCATGCCCAGCTTCTAGTGGGAGCTTTGTGTGGCTTTTACATGGCACATTTCCCCGGTATTTCCCCATGGCAAGGCAGCTCCCTCTGGCTTCCTTTATATAAGGGGACTAATCTCATTCAGAGAATCCTGCCTAGGTGATTAATCACTTTTCCAAAGGCTGCACCTCCTAATGCCATCTTGTGGGTCAGGTTAGAAGTTCAAAATACGAATTTGGAGGAAACACAGTCAGATCACAACAAATGATTTAGGCATTATTGTGGGTTTTTTTGTTTGTTTGGGTTTTTTGTTGTTTTTGTTGTTATTGTTTTGAGACAGGGTCTCAGTATGTAGCTCTGGTTAGCCTGGAACTTACTATGTAGACCAGGCTAGCCTTGAAACTCTCAGGAGAGATCCACCTGCCTCTGCCTCCCAAGTTCTAGGGTTAAAGGTGTGCACCACCACACTCAGTGTATTTTTGTAGACTTAACATTCAACTAGCTTGAGTTTTCCTTGCTTGTTAAAATGTGCTCAAAGAGGCAGCATGGTGGTATATACTTTTATTTCCATCACAGGCAGAGGCAACTGATCTCTGAGTTCAAGGCTAGCTTGGTCTACATGGCCAGTTCTAGGCCAGTCAGGGCTACACAGCAAGACCCTGTCTCAAAAAGCAAAAAACAAGACAAAAAAGTCCCACCACTACGGTCAGCAACAGCAACAAACACAGTGAGTGTGTGGACAGGGAGAGGGCTTATTATGAGCTTATTATGAGCTTACTATGAGCTTGAAAAGTATTTTCAGAGGCTCTTTTTTTTTCTTGCATAGTATCTTTACTAATAAAATGATTTTTATAAAGCTTTGTATTTTATATTCTTTAGATGTTTGGTATAGTGTGTTTTGAATAGTTGAGGTGTTGAAGGCAGAGGTTCTCAAAGTTTACTGAATCAGAATCACCAGGAGGACTTGCTGGGCTTCCCCACCCCCCATTTGATTCATTAAGCTTGAGAGTTCACACTTCTTAGAAGAACCCATATAATGCAGATGCTGCAGATCTAAGATAGAGCTCTTACTTTTCATTCATCTAACAGTGCTTTTTGAGAAGCATTGACTGTGTTGGTATTTTGGACATCATTGATCGTAAAAAACAGGCTTAGTGCTTACCTTTTTTATGTATATAGTTTTGGATGTGAAGAGTATAGTACACTTAAAATATGTTAAGAAAGATGTAATGGCATTGTGCAATGTGACAGTCAGTGGTGGCCCTGAAGAGTGTTCATCTTCAAGTAGACGACTGAGGGAGTAAGTTAGGAGTTCTGTTGTGGAGAGAATAGCATAGTTAGAAGGAAACACAAGTACAGGTGACCTGCAATCCAAGGAGTGCGGGGAACTCTGCCCTGCTTACTCCTCAAAATCAAACACCAAAACCCAGTAGTCACAATCATCTTGTATAGGATTCTTTCTATATAATATATCACAGTTGCTAAATTTATCTTTCTTGATTAGCATTTGTCTCATTTCCAGAGTGTATAGTACTGATGTAGAGATGATTTTGACTAGCTAAGGACCAGATAGTATTGTATAGGCACTGGGGTTACATTGGTTAGAAAAATACACGATAGAAGTGTAAGGGAGATTACTCGGGTAAGAGGTTGTTGCTGAATTCCTTCTGGAGAAGGGGACAGAAACAGTGTCCGTCCTTTCTTCCCTTGGTCCCAGTGACAAACTGAGGTATGATTTCACAAACTGTACTCTGGGAAACCAGTGAGTTTACTTACAGAAGTTGTGGGTACCCTCCCCTAAACCTCCTCCCTCCCCCCCTTGCACCAGAAAATCTTCACCCAAGTATGAATGCTGACTTCCCCATAGCTGTGGACGCTCTTCCACCACAAAATGGTGGGAGAGACCCTCCCCTAGCCTTCTCCAGCCTAGATAATATACTCTGGCCCTTCCCCCAGACTATGTGCATTGAAGGCTGAACTGCTCATCATAGGATGAGAGATGTGGCTGGATCAAGTGATATTCTGCCTCAACCTTCCAAGTGCTAAGTGCTGAATGCTGGGTATAGGCTGATATATCAGGTAGAAAGACCTTTTTATGTGAAGTAATATCATAATCAAGGTTGAAGTCATTCTGAATGTATTGTGAAGAGTGGTTTTGGAATGAGGAGAGCCTTTGTTCCAGTCCAGATGACAAGTAGATGAATTTTCACCCTTACCATGTTATAGCAGTAGTGATTTTTTTCAAAAATTATTTTAAGGATGTTTTTTAATATTTATTTTTATTTTTTTATATGTAGGAATGTTTTATCTTCATGTATGTAAGTGAACCACATGTGTGCAATGCCCATGATGGCCAGAAGAGGGCACCAGATCCCTTGGAACTGGAGTTACCATGGAATTGGAGAAGTGCAGATCACTAATAGTGTGGAATTTTATTTATTGGTCCTTAGTGTCATACATACTGCTGTTAGACATTTATGAGACTATTAAAACAATATACTCACTTGTAATCTCAGTACTTGGGAGGTGCAGTAGGACCTTAAATTTGAGGCCAGTCTGGGGCACATAGTGAGACCACATCTCAAAAAAACAAGCGTTGGGAGTGTAGCTCAGTCTTAGGGCACTTGCTTAGCAACTACAAGGCACTGGATTAGATTCTTCAGGACCACAAAACAATAACTACTACTACTACTACCAAATGATAAATTTACTAAAATCCTTTATTTGTAAACAAAACTGTTTCAAAAGTTATGTATATTAAAGTATCAACACTTCCTAACTTACTTTTTTTGGTTGCTTAAAAAAAATTTTGTAGTGTTGGTTATTAAACTTTGCTCCTGCTAGGCAAGTGTTCCCTGTCTATGAGCTGTGTCCCTCTTTGATTGCTGATAGCATCTTTGTTGTCCTGTAATGGCTGTTATAGATTATGTTAAACATTTGTCACCCTATGAAAAATATAGGGGGCATATCTTTACACACTTAACATATAAATGCTGGAGGTTAACAAAGGGCAATTTTAACATTGTTCTTTGTTTGTTTTGAGACAGGGTGTCCTTATAGCCCCAGCCGGCCTGGAATTCACCATGTTAACCCAGGCTGGCCTTGATCTCACAAATCCACTTGGCCTCTGCCTCCAGAGTGCTAGGGTTAAAGGCATGTGCCACCACACCCACCCTGTTTTTTTCTTTTTTGTTGTTTATGTGTATGAGTGTTCTGCCTGGAGGTATGTGAATGTACCATTGTAGTGCAATGAATACCTGAGGAGGACAGAAGAAAGTGTCAGATCCCCTGGAACTAGAGTTATGGAAGGTTGTTAGCTGCCATGTAGGTGCTGGGATTTGAACCTGGGTCTTCTGCAAGAGCAGCCAATGCTCTTAACCACTGCTTTCTCATTGCTCAGAAGCAGGTGTTGAGAGGTCAGGTAACTTTGACAGAGCTAGTATCAGAGCCTCCTTTGAACACTTGCCTGGTGTGACTCTGTGAGCCTGAGCTATTTCTGGTGCTTTCCTGTACTCCATGAAGTTGTAGAGATTTAAACCATATTCAGGAATTTAAAATATTTTGTTGTTATAGTGGTTGTACATTTGTTGTCCTGCCCTTAGGAAACAGAGGAGGAGGAACATCACAAGTTTGAGGTCAGCTTGATTTTAGTGAGGGCCAGCTGGTAAGTGGGCTTAGCAGTTAAAAGCACTTTTCGTGCAAGCCTGGCATCCTGACTTCAATCCCTGGAACTCATGTAAAGGTGGAAGGAGAATGGATTCCATAGAGTTGTCTTCTGACCTCCCCACATCCAGTGGCATGCGCCCATTGCATGTGCACTCACACATCATGCATACATATACACAATAATAATAATAATAATGAGCTAGAAATGTACTTTGGTTGGTAGAGTGTTTGCCTGACATGTAGGTAGTTCTGGATTTGTTTTTGTTGTTGTTGTTTCTTTTTTTACAGGGTCTCCCCAGTCCCAGCCCATCTGGAAGTCACTATGTGGACCACTATCTGGCCTCAGTCTCACAGAGATCTACCTGCCTCTGCCTCCTGAGGGCTGGGATTAAAAGTATGTGCTATCACGCCTGGTGGTAGCCCTGGATTTGATCCCCAGCATGTCATAAATAGGGTATAGTGGCACACCCGTCTCAAAAAATACTTCCAACAATATACTCCATTATAAAAGTAATTCATATTTTTAAAAAGGAAATTGGTCAAAGGGAATGTCCAATTTTATGGCCCTTGATCTGTACTGACATTAATTTCATGAAGCACTTTGAAGGAGAACATACATGTATATTTCTTTGGGACCTGGTGAGATAGCTCAGTAGGTAGAATGGCTGCCCTGCAAACATGAGGACTTGAGTTCAGATTCCTGGCACCTGTATTGGAAGCCAGACTTGGAGGTAGTAACTGTAACCCTAGCACTAGTCAGGGTGAAGACAGGCCAAACTGTGGAGTTCATTAACCAGCCAGCCTAGCCAATTCATAACCTTAAAAAAAAATTTTTTTGAGACAGTCTACCTGTAGCCCCAGCTGGCTTGGAACTCTGTGTGTAGCCCAGACGGGCCTCAGTCTCATAGACATCCATCTTCCTCTGCTTCCCAAGTGCTAAGATTAAAGGCATGTGCCACCATGCCTGGCCTAAATTTTTTATTTTCTTTTGTATGTATAAGTGTTTTGCCTGTATGTACATTAGTATATTACGTATGTGCAGTGCTGGAGGAGGCCAAAAGAGAATGCTGGATCCCCTGGATGGGTGGTTGTTAGTTGGTATGAGGGTGCTGGGAATCAAACTTAGGTCTTCTGCAAGAGCAGCTGGTATTCTTAACTACTGAGCCATCTCTCCAACTCTCAATTCATGACCTTTAGGCTCAATGAGACAACCTGTCTCAAAAAAATGAAATGGAAAAAAGAGAAAAGAGGAAAGTGGAGAGGAATGGAGGAAGACCCTTGGTGTCTCTGGCTTCTCCAAGTACATATACACATGTGCACACACACACGCTTGCACTCACATGCTCACTACGCACAAAAAGAAACACTTGACAAACTGCTGCTACTCCTTTCATGCTAATTGTGACAAAGGCTTATAAACAAGAAAAGTCCTCCAGTAACTGCACAGGTAGAATGAGGGAAAGAAAGACTCTTAGGTGGCTCAGCCATTCAGATACTTGCCACACAAGCAAGAAGACCAGTTTGGATCCCCAGAACCCATATAAGTGCCAAGTAAGTGTGGCTCACTTGTAATTCCAGGCTCAGAAGATGCAGGACATAGGATTCCCCAGATTAAGTGGACTAGAGATGCTAGCCTTATCAGAGAGCTCTGAGACCCTGCCTCAGAGAATAAGGTGGAGAGTATTCAAGGAAGATTCTTGATGTCAACCTTTGGCTTCCATCTGCATATGCACCTGCACACACACAAAAAGAAATGGAAGAATGGATGTGTATATTTTTATTTTATGTGTATGAATTTTTCCTTGCATGTATGTAGATGCACCGTATACATACAATGATTGCAGATGCCAGAAAAGGACAGTGGATCCCCTGGAACTGGATTTAAGAAATGAGTTTGAGATAGGTCTCATAGCCCAGGCTGGCCTTGAACTCCATATGTAGCCAAGAATAACCTTGAACTCCTGATCCTCCTGCATCTACCTCCCAAGTGCTGGGATTATACTAGAGTATGCATGTGACTCCTTGAAATCTCCTTGTTGTCCTTTCAGAGCCTGCAGTGTAGGTCCTGCTAGTTTGGTTTTACAGGGTTGTTGCAACCATACGTTGCGTTGCACAAGTCAGGATGCCACCTATACATATGGATAGCAGTGAGATTACACAGATGTGTAGCTTTTTGTACTTGATGTCTCCTACATAGTAGGAATCAGAAAATAGTCATTGAATAAAAATATTTTCTGTGCTTATCCAGGACCCTTATGACTTGGTCTTCTCTACTGCTTCAAAGTCTTGTTTCTCATTTGTTGTAAAAAGGCCATTGTGTTTTATGCTCAGTAATGCTGAGCATGTATAGTGTTCATTTTTCTGCCTCCAAGTTTTACTTATAAAACTTACTCTGTTCTTTTTGCTTACAGTGCTGTTCTAGTTCTTGACTATTAAACTGTCCCCTTAAGCCTACTTCTTTTGTGTAGCACTCATTTACCTTGACTTGCTCCTTTCCCACACTGTAGCAGTTATCTTATGGTAATTTTATTGTTAATGAATCTGGCTGTCTCTCCAGGTTGTGAACTGTTTGAGAGCAGGCATGGTAATGTGGATTTTGACTTGATGTGGTAAGCATTTAGTACTTGAAATACTTAGTGGATGGATATTCAGTGACCACATTCATGCATTTTGTGGAGAATTACACAAAGTAATGTTCACAGAGATGTAAGTTGTGAAAAGCAAAATAAAATTGAATACCTTTACAGGGGGATGTTTGATGGATAAGAAATCTTAGATCAGGGGGTGGACAGATGGCCCAGCAGTCAAGAGTGCTTGCTGTTCTTGCAGAAGACTTGAGTTTGGTTCCAAGTACCCAGGTCAGGAGGCTCACAACCACCTGCAGCTCCAGCTCCAGGGTGATCCCATGCTTCTGGCCTCTTTGGGCACCTGCACTCATCTCATGTATACATATATCCCACATACACATAATTTTTTTTAAAAGTTACATTAGGTGGGAGTGTGTCCTGGCACTTAGGAGGCAAAGGTAGGCAAATCTCTGTGAATTGGAGACCAGCTTGTTCTACATGGGAAATTCTAGGTCAGCCCAGGCTACATAGTGAGACCCTGTCTCCAAAAGAAAGTTAGGATACTTTCCCTTGCGTGTCTGGTAGTACTTTAAAAAATATTCTTATTTTATGTGTTCAAGTGTTTTGTCTGCATGTATGTAAGTACACCCATGTATGCAATGCCAGAAGAGGGTGTCAGATCCCCTGGAACTGGAATTAAGGATGGTTATTAGCTGCCATTTGGATGCTGGGAACCCAACCTGGGTCCTTTGCAAGAGATGTTGATGCTCTCAACCACTGAGCCATTTCTCCAGCCCCAAACCTAGTAGTGCTTTGACCTAGGACCTGTTTAACAGGAAGAGTTGGAGAAAAAGCCAAGAAGAATTGCAAAGCCAAATTGCTTTATATAGATACATGCAAGTCCCTTGTTCCTTCAGAGAGTAGAATGTTTAAACTCTGGTGGTAAGGAGCCAGTTGATAGTAAATTGAGAGGGACAGTTAATAAAAAAATGTTGTTTAGTTAATTCTACATGAAGATACTTCATTTTTCTTTTATCCTATCTTTGGTTCTACTTTATGTAAACCTTTTTTTGAGGGGTACGGTGGGAGGGATAGACAGGATCTCGTGGAGCCCAGACTAGCCTCAGCTTACTGTGTAACTGAGGATGACATTGAACCTGATCCTCCTGCCTCTGCTCCTAAATGCTGGGATTATAAGTATATACTAACATGCCTGACTTTTCTAAGTTCTCCAGCCTCTTAAAGCTTATTTAGTATATTCTGTTTTTCCTCCTTTTCTTCTCCTCCACCCCTCCCTGTTCCTTTCTTTAGTATTCTTTTTTTTTAAAGATTTATTTGTGTATGTGTAGGTGTGCTCATGTGGGCCCCTACAGAGTCCAGAAGATGGTGCCAGATCCTCTAGAGTTGGCGTGACAGGCAGTTGTGAAACTCTCCTGTGGGTACTGGTAACTGATCTCCAGGTTTCTGCAAGAGCAATAAGCTCTCTTAACCCCTAAGCTGTCTCTTTAGTCTTGCTTCCTTTCTTTAAAGACAGTCTCACTGTGTTGCTCAGGCTGGCATTGAATTCCTGCACAGAGGTGAACCTTTTGAGTCAGCCTTCCCAGTGGCTGGATTTTCCACGTTTGCAATGTCAGTTTTTGCTATAGGCCTTAAAACCTTTGGACAATGATTTTTATGACTCTATGCCTCCACTTAAAAATTATTATTTTAGCCATGCCCTTAATCCCAGCACTTGGGAAGCGGAGGCAAGTGGATTTCTGTGAGAAATCTGTCTAGTCTGGTATACATAGGGAGTTCCAGGCCAACTGAGGATGTAGGGAGATCCTATCTCAAACAAAACAAAATATTATTCTTGGATTTATTGGTAGCTTCATGTAGTCCAGACTTATCTTGAACTCTAATCCTCCACTGCCCCCACCCCCAAATTCTGAGATTACCAGTGTGTACTACCAGTCCTGGCTGTCCTTATGTTTCTTAAAGAAAGGACAGAAAGATTCTAGAGAATTTAAGGTATTATGAAGAATGGATACTGTCTGTTGGCCATAATACTGTGGGGTCTGGGATGCTGCTTTTATGTTTAAATTTTGTGTGAACTTGACTTTTTTAGCCACCAAGAGTATATTACCCAATAAAAGTTATACCAGGCACCTTTATTTCGCTGCTCATATTTGCTAGTAATGTTGTAAAGGGTTTGTTGGTTGGTTGGTTGTTTTTTTGCAGTGCTTCGGGTCAAATCTAATGTGAATATTAGGCACATGCTTACCACTGAACTCTTATCTTCAGCCTCAGTATTGCAGTATTTTTATTTTTTGGCTGTGCTAGAAACCAAATCCAGAGCCTTCCATATACTAGGACTGCACTCTACTGTGGTGCTACATCTCCAGTGTTTTGGAGTCAGGCTCTCACTGTGTAGCTTCAACTGACCACGAACCCACTGTGTTGCCCAGGCTGGCCTTGAACTTACAACCTCCTGCCTGTATGTTTCTGGTGCTGGGACTATAGGTATGTGTCACCATGTCTAGTTTACTTTAATATTTTAAATAAATTTACTTTAATTTTTTTTATGTGTGTGAATGTTTTGCCTGCTTTGTAAGTGCCCTCAAGTTTGCAGTGCCTATGAAGGCCAAAAGAGGATATTAGATCCCCTGGAACTGGAGTTAAGGACAGTTGTTAGCTGCCATGTGGTTGCTGGAACTGAACCTAGGCCGTCTACAAGAGCAGCCAGTTCTCTTAACTGTTGAGCCATGTCTCAAGGACTGTTTTTTTCCTTCTTACTTTAGTATTTTAAAGGTGGTTTTCACACACCTCTACTCCTTACTGCTCCAACTTTTCAGGTAAGGAACTGAAATGTTAATTGATTTTCCTTAGGCCCCACAACCGATAGGTAACAAAGCCTGGAAGACTATGAACCCAGCAGTATAATATTCTTTACATTTTTAAACCTTTGTTTTGTACTTCAAAACTCATGCTTGTAGCCAAGAGAAATAATGTTAAAGTATCTCTTTCAGTTATTAAATTGTGTAATCTACAGACATGCTCATTGATGACTCACCTAAATTTTTGTTTCTTAGAATAATTTTATTGCCTGACCTAAGAAGGAAGTGGGGAGGGGATTTATTTGCCATTTGGCCCCTTGATCTTTTAGATAGAACTCTATGTCCTTGCCTTTAGCACACAGCTGCTTGCCTTATTGGCTAGTTTTTGAAGTAATGCATGAAGAAAACTTGCTTTACCTGCTTTTTATTTATTTTTTGAGGAGGGTGTAGTGAACTTTATTGATGGTATCTGTATTAGTCACTTTTCTGTTGCTGTGATAAAAACACTGACCAAGGGAACTTATAGAAGGAAGAGTTTATTTAGCTTACAGTTCCAAAGGGGCAAGAGTCCATCTTGGTGGGGAGGCATGATGCCAGAGGTGACTGGAGTAGGAGCAGAAACTAAGCTCACATCTTCAAGCAGGCATAGGAAGGAGAGAGTGGCTGGGGATCTGGCAAGGCTTAAGAACTCTCTAATCCCGCCCCCAGTGACATGCTTCCTCCAAGCATGGCCACGCCTTCTAAAACCTCCCAAGACAGCGCCACCAGCTGGGAACAAAATGTCCCAATGCTTAGAGCCTATGGGGACATTGTCACTCAAACCACCACAGTATTCAAGAGAGTAGGGCTCTCTAAGCCCCTCTCCTTCTTCTGGGGGTCTGGGATGGACACTGTGAAGGGAGATATTCAGTGTGTTGGGAACTGAGTTGGGGCAGGGATCCCCCAGCCAAGGGCCTCTCTCTTCCTCTTGCTGGGGTGAATGGTTCAGGACTTAATATTCTATCCTTGGAGGCCATGTGACCTGTAAGGTCCACCACCCAGTTGCTGTAGCCAAATTTGTTGTCATACCAGGAAATGGGTTTGACAAAGTGGTTGTTCAGGGCAACGCCAGCCCCAGCATCAAAGGTAGAAGAGTGGGTGTTCACTGTTAAAGTCCCAGGAGACGACCTGGTCCTCAGTATAGCCCAGGATGCCCTTTAGGGGGCCCTCCAATGCCTGCTTCACCTCCTTGGTGTCATCTTATTTAGCCGCTTTCTCCAGGCGGCAGGTCGGATCCACAGCACATGCACTGGGGGTAGGCACACGGAAGGCTGTGCCGGTGAGTTTCCTGCTCAGCTCTGAGATGGCCTTGCCCACAGCTTTGGCATTGCCAGTGAATGCAGGGATGATGTTCTGGGCAACCGCATGACCATCACGCCACAGTTTCACTGAGGGGCTGTCCATAGCCTTCTGGGTAGCCGTGATGGCATGAACTGAGGTCATGAGTCCCTCAATTATGCTGAAGTTGTCATGGATGACCTTGGTGGGGGGATGGGGGGAGGCTGAGAAGTTGGTGATGCAGGAGGCTGTTGCTGACAATCTTGAGGGAGTTGTCATATTTCTCGTAGGTCACGCCCATCACAAACATGGGCGCATCAGCAGAAGGGGCAGAGATGATGACCCCTTAGGCCCACCCTTCAAGTGTGCCCTGGCCTCTCTATAGTAGTGAAGAACCCAGTAGACTCCACAACATATTCAGCACCAGCATCACCCTATATGATATTGGCAAGATCTCACTTCTGGAAGATGGTGATGGCCTTCCCACTGATGACAAGTTTCCCATTCTCAGTCTTGACTGTGCTGTTGAACTTGCTGTGGGTGGAATCATACTGAAACATGTAAACCCATGTATTTGAAGTCAATAAAGGGGTCATTGATAGCAACTGTGTCCACTTTGCCAGAGGTGAAGGAAGCCCTGGTGACACGGCACCCAATACAGCCAAACCTTCTCACGTCAACCTTCCCCATCATGTCTCAGGGACTGAGACTGCACAAGATGTGGCTGTCTTTAGTATGGGGGAGGGGAGCAGAGAGCACCAGTCTCTCTCCAGTCTCCTTTTATAGGGACTCTTAACTGCTTTTTAATTTGGCATCTAGGAGTTTCTGGAGAGTAATTAGAGATTTCTTTTAAAGAAAAACAGCCGAGGGTGTAGCTTAGTGACAGAGCATGGGAGTGGCGTCAGCGGACCCTAGGTGTGGAGCCCCAGCTGTCCAGTGACAGTGTGCAGTTGTACAGTGTGTATCTCTTTGGGATGAGATCGTCTGTTCCTTTGACACTAGTTATTGACCATCCTCATCTGTAAAATGATTGTCATGGAGGGGTACTGTAGAGGAATTTGATCATAACTAGTCTCAGATGTGGATGTGATGAGCTGTTTTAAGTTCCCGCCACCTTGACTTCTCTGCTATGACGGACTGTAGTCTGGAGTCATGAGCTAAAATAAACCCTTTCTCCCGTAAGTTACTTTTTATCACAGAAACCGAAATCAAACTTACAGGAGACAAAACAGTTTTTGGGTCCTAACATAGATTCTGAATGGGAAAAGTCTGTCTTGAAAAACTACAGTTATTAACCTGCTGTCTTCCGTATCTACAGTTTGGATTGATATTATTGTGCCAGAAAATGGCTACTAAATGAGAAAGAAATAGTTACTGACTGACAGCTATGGCAGGCATATCTGGAATTAAATACAGCTCACTGCATCTGACTGCAGCATGCAGCCTCATAAGATTTTTGGGTTTTTTTTGGTCTTTTTGAGACAGGGTCTCCCAGTAGTCACAGCTGTCCTAGAATTTGCTATGTAGACCAGGCTGTACTTGAACTCACAGAGATCCGCATGCTTCTGCCTCCCAAGTGCTGGGATTAAAGGCATCCACCAGTATGCCTAGCCAAAATTTTATTTATTTTAAAAATTCTTATGTGTATATGTGTATTGAGTGTTAATGTTTGCATGTAAGTGCACCCGTGTCTTGCAGTGCCCAGGGAGGTCAGAAGAGGGTGTCAGTTCCCCTGGAATTGGAGTTATGGATGGTTGTTAGCTGCCATGTACGTGCTGGAATTTCAACCAGGGTCTTCTACAAGAACAGGTAGTGCTCTTAACCACTGAGCCTTATCTCCGGCCCTGTAAGAAGAAATGCTTAGCAATTTCTGCCCTAGTTTGCTTCTCTGTTGCTGTGATTAAACATTGACTGAAAGCAACTTGGGGAGGAAAGGGCGTATTACATTTTACATGTGACAATCCACCATCGAGGGACCAAGGCAGGACCTCAAAGGCAGGAACTGAAGCAGAGACCATGGAGGAATGCTGCCCACTGGCTTGCTTCCCCTAGCTGGCTTAACTAGCTTCCTTATGCTGCCCTCATGCACCTTTCCAGAAATGCTACTGCCCACAGTGGGCTGGGACCTGCTATATCAATCAGCAGTCAAGAAAATGCCCCCCTAACCTGCTCACAGGCCAGTCAGATGGAGGGAATTCCTGTATTGTGATTTCCTTTTCTTAGGTGTGTCAAGGTGATAGTCAAAGTCTCTGTGACGCTTTCCCTTTTACTTCATAGGGTTCTTGAAACAAGTAAACTGAAGGAGCTGAGTACACTTAAGTCACTGTTACCAGCGTCATTTCTAAGGAATATTTTTCTTGCGCTTAAAAGCATAGACTCATTACTCAGATTCTGAAGTCCGCAAGGTCTGCCATTGAGGAAGTAAGGCAGTTTTATTACTTTTTATCAGATGTTTCCTGAAAGTCATCCTCTGACCTCTGCTCATGCACCGTGATATGCACACACTGCACACACACATTACACAAACACAGATACAAAGTAAGTAAATATTTTAAAAATTTAAAAGAGTGAGGAATAATGAAATAATGATCAATTCTTAGAAGCCAAGTTTATTTAGTTTATATAATAGAGTTAAATAGAAAGTACCTAACATATGGCTAACTATAGTTGTATTTTAATATTGTTGGGGACATGTAGAGTGTTTATTTCTGTAATTAAAGCCCTTATACTTCAAATTTTTCACCTCTCAGACTAGAACAAGTAGATTGAACTTCTTTATTTTTCCTAACCCAGAATGGTGACACACACCTATAATTCTAGTAATTGGGAGACAGAGGAAATCAGGAATTTAAGGTTAGCCAGGACTCTGTAGCCCAAGAACATGAAACTCTGTCACAAAACAAAACAAAAACCCACTTTTTAATTTTTTAATAGTATTAACACTGGTACCAGATTCTTATTTTTAAACAGGATCTTCTGTAGCCTAGAATGGCCTCAAATTTTCTATATATCTGGAAATGGCCTTGAACTCCTGATCTTCCTGCCTCAGCCTCCTGCATTATGGATCTACAGGTATATACCAGCACATTGGCCCCAAATTCTTTATTTCAGCTTTTGAAGCAGGGTCACTCTGGAACTTACCAGGCTGGCTTTGTGGACAGTTTTACTTGTCTCAGCTTCCCAAGTGCTAGGTTTACAGGAGTGAGCTACCACACTTGTCTTAAATTATTTTATGTAGATAACTTAATCATATCAAGTTTGAGTGAGAATTTTATGGGAGGTTAAATTGAAAAGTAAATTAGAAGACTGGAGAGGTGGCTCAGTGTAAAGGCACTGGCTGCTCTTGAAGAGGACCCAGGTTGGATTCCCAGCACCCACATGGTGGCTAACAACTGTCAATTGTTAACTCCAGTTCTGGGGGGGATCCAACACCCTCTTGACCTCCATAGGCACTGCACAACATGGATGCACTTACATACAGGCAGGCTGTATACTCATGCACATAAAATAAAAATAATAAAATTTGGGGGCTGAAGAGATGGCTCAGTAGTTAAGAACACTGGCTATTCTTGAAGAAGACCCAGGTTTGAATTCCAGCACCCACATGGTAGTTTACAACCATCTTTAACTTCATTCCAAAGGATCCGATGCCTTTTTTCTGACTTCCACAGGCATTGTACAACATGGGTGCACTTACATACAGGCAGTGCACTTAGACACATGTAGGTAATACATTCTTATGCATAAAATAAATTAAAATAATAAAGAATTAAAAAAATTTCAGTGGGTGTCTGTAAAGATTGCAGTGGGGCTGGCGTGTGCGATGACTCAGGAAGATGAACCTGCTGCTCCCCCGAGGCTCTTCCTGACCGTTACTGTCTTGTCAGAGCCCTCTGTGTGCTTATATAGTGCTCAGTAGATCCCCTGTTAAAGTGCTTAAGACTATGGAGATGCTGTTTCAGTTCTCTTACGTCTGAGATACAGGTTACACAGTATTTATACCACTACCAAATATGGTATCTATTACTACTACAGTGTTCATTGTCTGTCTCATAGGCAGTAAATAGTTAATGAGTGAGTAATGGAATGTTTTGTTCTTTTCCTGGGAACTAAATTGTTCCTTTTTTTGTGTTTTCTTTATGTTCCTTCCTGGGCTCCAAGGAGGAGGCATCTCCCTATTCCTTACTTGATATCTGTCTGAGTTTCCTGACTACCAACCTTGAGAAGTTCTGTTCATCAAGACAAGATGGAACACTTTGTCTACAGGAACCAGGAGTATTTCCACAGGAGGTGGCTGATCGGCTGCTTCAGACTATGGCATTTCATGGTAAATAACAGAGGACAGATGAAGCAAATTATGTTAATTTGCATTGGATTTTGTGGTATTTTTTGTTTGATTTTTGTTTGTTTTGTTTTTGAGAAACAGAGTTTTCCTGTAGTACCAGCTGGCCTGGGGCTTGCAGGGTAGTCAGTGGGTAAAGCACTTGCTCCCCAAGCTTGGCATGGTTACCCACTCTGTAAACCGTAGTGCTCTGTGGGAGATAGTGCAAGAGAAAGCCTGGGGTTTGTTACCACTGTCATGGCCGAAAAATCTACAAGCTCCTGGTTCAGTGAGAGACCCATCTCAAGGGAAGAAGATAAAGAACAATAAAGAACAAAGAGGATACTTAATGACCTCCTCTGGCCTCTGCATGAGTACACACGCACGCATGCACACACACAAATAAAATGTTAAAAAGAAAGAACAGCAAGTATTGCTAGGTATGAATGCAAATAACGTATTATAAAGAAGAGTAGGGAAAAATGTGGATGTAATTGAGTCGTTTTGGTAGAATTTAGGAAAGAAAAACATCTATACTTCTTAGTTTTCACTGAATTGCTGAAGTTCCATTCTGTCATAGGAACTAGAGTAAATATCAATACGTAGTGTTTATTAAAGTTGATTATAAAGCTACATAACAAATTAAAGAGATTGTGCTAAACCAACATTTCTTTCTAATCTCTGTGATTATGCTCAGCATATTCAATTGAAAAAATTCTTTTAAAAAAGCTAAGTGTGTTGGGCTGGCGAGATGGCTGAGTGGTTAAAGGTGCTGCTGCCAAGTCTGACAACCGTAGTTCAGTCCTGGAGACCCACATGGCAGAAGGAGAAAACTGACTCCAGAAGGTTGTCCTCTGATCTCTACACTTGCATGTGGCATGCACACTTGCCCCTAAAATAAATAAATTTTAAAAATAAAAACCAGATGTAGTGGCACATATGTGTAACACCAACATTTGGGAGACCAAAGCAAGAGGATCAGGAGTTGGAGGTCATCTTAGCTACATAGTGTGTTTGAGTCTAGTCTGGGCTACATGAGATCCAGTCTCAAACAAAATTAGTTTTAGTTAGGCATGTTTGTGTCTACTCTAATCCTACAGCATGAGAGGTGGAGACAGGAGGACCAGAAATTCAAGATTATCCTTGGCTACATAGTGAGTTCTAAGCCAAAATGAGACTCTGTCTCAAAAAAAAAAAAAAAACACAACAAGGTCAGTAAGATTGCTCAGCCACCAAGATGATACATGTGTTTGATCCCAGGACACATATGGCAGAAGGAAAGATCTGACTCTGGCAAATTGTCCTCTAAATTCCACATGTATGCCATGTCACATGAACACAGAATAAATGTTTTTTAAAGGCACAGAGGGGTGGAAAAATGAAGAACAGGACCTACCACCACAATAAAAATTTGTCTTATAAACCAAAAGAATAAAGTGTGGGTGTAGAGTGAGCCTGGAATGATCCTCTTGCCTTGGTCTTAGGGATTGAGGAGATGTATTATCAAACCCAGTTGCTAAGTCCTTTGAATATGGTTTCAAAGCTGGATGCTGTGGTGTATACTGGTAGATCTTAGCACTCAAGAAGCAGATGGAGGATGGCTACAAGATTGAGTCCAGTCAGAGCTATACAATGAGACTCTCTCTCAAAAAAAAAAAAAAAAAAAAAAAAACAAAGGTTAGTGAGATGGCTCAGTGGATAAATATATTTGCCGCTAAGCCAAGCCTGATGACCTGAGTTCAATCCCAGGAATCCATATGATGAAGGGAGAGATCCAGCTCCAGCTCCACGAAATTGTCCTCCAACCTCCACACACATGCTATGGCATGAACACACATATTCTCTCTCTCTCTCTCTCTCTCTCACACACACACACACACACCACACATATACATATGAATAAATAAATGTAACTTTTTAAAATGTTAAAAATGAGTTGGGTGTGGTAGTGCATGTATGCCTTTAATCTCAGCACTGGGGAGGCAAAGGCAGTAGATCTCTGTGGGATTGAGGCCAGTCTGGGCTACATAGGAAGTTCCAGGTCAGCTAGGACTACAGAGAGACCTTGTCTCCAAACAAACAAACAAGTTAAAAATAAATTATACATGTATAAATGTGTTTGTATATATAATAATGTGTTGTGAATGTAAAGGATATTCTAGAAATGTATTGGTAAAACATTAAATGCCGTAATGTAAAATTTATATCTCACTCATACATAAACTTCGCAAATCTATTGATGATTCTTTTTCCTGATCACTTTAGTATCTAGATTGATAGAAACTCAACCCTAAAAATACTACATCTCTAGAACTTGAAGCCTTCTCCTTTGTCATAGAAGGAGAAATTAACATGGAAAATTATGTATTGGCTCTCAGGTGCTCCAGTCTATAACCATTGACTATCACTGGCACATGGCCCTATCTAACTGTAAGGGAGTGCTAGGAAGCATAGCTGTGTCTGGTTAAGGTGAGGAGAACCAAGTGTGGATAAATATTGGTAATGTCTATCACAATCCTAATTCTGCTGTTTCTAGCTCCATAATCTTGGAAAGCCCCCTTTTGAGTCTCAGTTTACACATTTAAAAATTAAAAGTACCAATGTCCTCATCCCACTGAATTATGTCAAGTGAAATGTTGTTGCATGGGAATACTTTGGAAAAGTAAAACATGATGGAAAATTTTCCTATTCATTAGCTGTTCTTTGAAGTGAAATTGCTGCTTTTTTCCCCCCAGGTCTCCTGAATGATGGAACTGTGGGAATTTTCAGAGGCAACCAAATGCGCTTAAAGCGAGCCTGCATTCGTAAAGCAAAGATCTCTGCTGTTGCCTTCCGGAAAGCCTTCTGCCACCACAAGTTAGTGGAACTTGATGCCACAGGTGTCAATGCTGATATCACCATCACAGACATTATCAGTGGTCTTGGGAGTAACAAGTGGATCCAGCAGAATCTCCAGTGCTTAGTTCTGAACTCCTTAACTCTCTCCCTTGAGGATCCTTATGAGCGGTGCTTCAGCCGGCTTTCTGGTCTTCGAGCTCTAAGCATCACCAATGTGCTCTTTTACAATGAAGATCTGGCTGAAGTTGCTTCATTGCCTAGACTAGAGAGCCTGGATATTTCCAATACCTCGATCACAGACATTACTGCCCTACTGGCCTGCAAAGACCGACTCAAGTCTCTTACCATGCACCATTTGAAATGCTTAAAAATGACCACTACTCAGATACTGGATGTTGTTCGGGAACTAAAACATCTGAATCATCTTGACATCTCGGATGATAAACAGTTTACATCAGACATTGCCCTTCGATTATTAGAACAAAAGGACATCTTACCCAATCTTGTCTCCCTGGATGTTTCTGGGAGAAAGCATGTGACAGATAAAGCTGTGGAAGCCTTTATACAGCAGCGGCCGAGTATGCAGTTTGTGGGTTTGCTGGCCACAGATGCTGGTTACTCTGAATTCCTTACAGGCGAAGGACACTTGAAGGTTAGACTTTAAAATATATTTTGTCTGTCTGATTAATTCCTTAATTAAATAAGACTTCATTAAGATGATTGTCTAATATATGAAACTTGATCATGAAATAAGGTATTGAAAGTCACTGAATAGTGGGAAGGCTTACATTAGGGTTGAGTCCTAATTAGAAGTCTGATGGGGTCTGGGAATAGAGCTCATTTGGTAGATTCCTTGCCTACCATGCATGAAGTTTAATCCCCAGCACTACATTAAAAAAAAGATGGTCCTAGGTTAGGAATGTAGCTCTATTGGTAGTTCTTGCTTAGTGTGCAGGAAGGGCTTCAGTCTCAGGCACTATATAAAGCAGGTGTGGTGATATGCACCTGTAGTCCCAGCACTTGGGAATTAGAGGCAGGAGGATCAGGAGTTCAAGGTCATCCTCCACTATGAGTTTAAGAGAGTTTGAGACCCTGTTTCAGAGAGAGAGAGAGAGAGAGAGAGAGAGACCGACTGACCCACCCTTTTCTGGCCTTTATGGGCATTGCATGACACAGGTTTGCTTGTATACATGCAGACAAAACGCTCATACACATAAATATAAGGAAGATTTTTTTAAAAGAATAAAAGGAAGGAAAAAGTAATTTTTACTCGTTGACCAGAGCCAGCTATGACATAACTTTTTTGAGTTTCCATTTTTTTATTTGTAAAGTATACATCACTGTAGAATTTTTGTGAAGCTTAATAACTGTAAATGTAAAGCATAAGTACTATAGTTAGTCTTGGATAAACTGTGTTATGATAATGTTTAAATATTTTAAACTATTTAAACATAATGTTCTGGCTGATTATTTCAACAAAACTAGAGTGACTCCTTTGAATTGAACACTTGATTCAAGATAAAATTCTCGTGAGATCTGTTTATAAATTTTTATTTATATATATGTGTATATGTCATGTGTGTGCAGGTGCCTGCAGAGGCCAGAAGAGGGTGTCAGATGCCCTGGAGCTGAAGTTATAACTATTTGTGAGTGGGTGCTAAGAATTGAATCTGGATCCTCTGCAAGAGTAGCAAGTGCTCTTAACTCCTTAGCCCTCTTTAGCCATGCTCTGAGAAGATCTTTACAGTAGAAACCAAAAATTTTCAACCATGCGTAGTGGTACACACCTTTAATCCCAGCACTTGGGAGGCAGAGACAGGTGAATCTCTATGAGTTCATGGCAAGCCTGGTCTGCATTATGAGTTCTGACTACATAGTGAGACCCTGTCTCAAAAACAAAAACAGTCTGGAGAGATGGCTCTGCGGTTAAGTGTTCTGGCTGCTCTTGCAGAGAATCTGGATTCATTTCCAAATACCCATATGGTGGCTAACAACTGTCCATAACTCCGGTTCTAGGGGAATCGAATGCCTTCTACTGACTCTGTGAACACTGTACAAAATGGGTGCACTTACACTTACATGTAGGAATAACACTCATACACATAAAATTAAAAAAAAAAAAATTTGTTCTCAAGAGTTCTCATGACTAATGATTAAAATTTAGTTTAGCAGAATCTGGAGAGGTGGCTCAAAATTAAAAACACTGGCTCCCAGTACCCACATGGCAGTTAACAACTGTTCTTAACTACAGTTTCAAGGGATCTGACATCTTCCTCTGGTTTCCATGAGCCTCGCATGCACATGATGCCCTAACACACATGCAGGCAAAACACTCATAAAATAGAGAGACAGTCAGACAGACACATCTTGGGCTGGAGAAATGGCTTGGTGTTTAAGAGCATCAGTGTCAGTTCCCAGCACCCATATGCTGACTGACAGCTGTCTGGAACTGCCTCTTTGGCCTCTGCAGGTACTGTACAAATGTAGTGCACTTAGAGTGCACACAGGCAAAACACTCATACACCTAAAGAAAAATAAGTAAAATATATTTTTAAAACTTAGTTTAGCAAATATTGACTAGATTTCATATAGCTTGGGATTTAAAGCTGAAAGAGATACAGGATCTGCCTGAAAGGAAGATAGTCTGATAGGAGTGATAGGGATATGATTACAAATATATTTATAGATCTATATTTACTTAAATATACTTTAAAATTATCTTTATTTTTCCTATATTATGTGTATGATGTATTGCTTGCATGAGCGTAAGTGTACCCATGTCATACAATGCCAGCAGAGATCAGAAGAAGGCAGTAGATCCCCTGGAACTGGAGTTAGGACGGTTAGTCACCATGTGAGTACTGGGAATTGAACCTGGGTTCTCTATAAGAGCAGCACTTATATATATGCAGGCAAAACACTCATGCACATAAATGAGAAAATTTTATGCATATATGTGAGTGCCTGTATGTACATATATGAACCATGTGCATGCTTGGTTCCTACAGAGGCAAGAAGAGGGAGTCTGATCCCCTGTACCTGTAGTTGCAGACAATTGTAAGCCACCAGATATGGTTGCTGGGAACTGAACTCAAGTCCTCTGCAAGAGCAGTACCCGTTCTTAATAGTCGAGCCATCTCTTCAGACCCACAATTACTCCTTTATTTTAGAATTTTCTTTTAAAATTCATTGTATTTTATTTTGTATATAACTAAGACGTCTTTTAAATTTTTTGCCACATTTATTGGGAGGGCACATGCATCTTCTGTGCACATGTGGAGATTAGCAGGAGTCAGTTCTCTCCTTCTACCATGTGGGTCCCAGGGATTGAACTCAGGTTATCAGACTTGACAGCAAAAGTCTTTTACCTATTGATCCATCTTTTAAGCCCCTCTGTCCTTTTATTTTCTTTAAAACTTGTCTACTGAAAACAAAATAAAGTAGAAAACAATCCTTTTGACTTGTAGAGTTCTTAGAGTGGAATTTTGGTTATGCATGCTCATAGTCCATATTCTTTCTTTTTTCCTTATTTTTGTGGGTTGGAGTTGAGATACGGTCTTTACTGTATCTCAAGATTTTCCTGCCTCAACCCCACCTAAGTGCTGGGATTCAAGCAAGAACCACCATTACCAGCTTCATGTTTCTTTGTCTTTTTCATCTTTTGCAAATTAGTAACTGGGTTTGGAGTTTTAATCAGCCCAAGATCTATCCCTTTGGCAGGACTCTTGCATGTTGTACTTGATCATCAAGAGGTACCTATTGTCTAGTTTTCTCTTTCTATGATATCAGCAGTTATTGGTGCTCAATTTCAAATTATTGATTCATTGGGGATAGCACAGTACTTAGATATGTTTATTCACTGAAGATTTTTGTGATATTTTGCCATTGTGTATCTGTATGCATGATGTGTACATGTGGGTACATATGCCACAGTGCATGTATAGAGGTCAGAGAACAACTTCGTGAAGTTGGTTCTCTCCTTCCACCTTTACATGGGCTCCAGGAATGGAACTTGGGTCACCAGGCTTGCATAGCAAGGACCTTTACTTACTGAGTTATTTCACCAGCCCCATATCTTAGTCATTTCTTTTTCACTTCACTAGTTTGATCACTTTTATAAGAGAGGCACTTTCTAGTGCCTGCATTTGGTTGCACAGTGATCCCAGAATCACAGTTTAATATAAGTAGATTAACCTGTGTAAAAGGAAAATTCCTAGGTAGGATTAATTTCGAACAGAACTCCTTAGAGAGCTTGAAAGATCTGGGGAAATTTAACAGATTTATTTGATGAATATTTATTGAGCTATGTATAATGCTGGTCACTACTGATATGTAGTGAATGGTAAATGGGTCAGTATTATGGAGGATTGGGGAGGACTTGTTTTAGATTGGTGGGTCAGGGATGGCCTCTTTAAAGATGTGCTTAACTTGAATTAGGAAGGATGCATACAAATTAGTCAAACAAAGAGAGAATGGAAAGTGTCTGTTAGAGTGGACATTATATGTAATGACTTTTTGCTGAGTTAGGGCTTTGCTTGTTGAAAGATCAAGGAGTAAAGGCAAATAATACTTACAGCACTATAGTTTAAGAGAAGGAGTTTACCCTAAAAGTGAGATTAAGAGCTTTGGTGACACAGTAAGACTTTACAAGGAGTTAAAATGTCTTGAGATTTGTTTTAGGTATAGTAAAAATATTACCTAAAGGATACTCTTCTCTATGCTCTGTAGGCACTCCCTGCATGAAGTGCATATACAAATAACATGCAGACAAAACACTGATACACATAAAATGAAAATAATATTTTAAAAATATGTAAATATTTAAATAAACATATTTAATAAATGTAGTTAATGTATTAAATAATGTTAAATATTTTTTAAAATGTATTGCCCATAGGCTTATGTTAGGTTCTTAGTCTAACAGGCATCTCTTAAGGATGATGTGTATGGGTGGGTTGGAAAGTAATCATTCCCATTTCTTTCAGATTTTACTACACTGTCAAAATACCATCTTCACAACTGATGTTAAGATAAGAGTAGAGTATAGTAAGTGTGAGCGAGTACAGTAACTGCTGACCTTTCGTCTATGTTCCAAGGTATCAGGAGAAGCCAATGAAACGCAGATTGCAGAAGCACTGAAGCGGTACAGTGAACGGGCCTTTTTTGTCCGAGAAGCTTTGTTTCATCTTTTTAGCCTGACTCATGTGATGGAAAAAACAAAGCCAGAAATTTTAAAGGTAAGAACAAGAAACTAGTGATAAAAATTTTGAAATAATCTTCCTGTAGATTTTGTATATTTAGTCTTTGGCTTTTTATTTTGTTTATTTTTAATTTTAATGGGATTGATGATCCTCAGTTCTAGTTATTAGTTATAAATAAGAGAGAAGTTGGAGGCTAAGAGAGATGGCTCAACAATTGAGAACACTGGCTACTCTTGCAGAGGACCCAGATTCTATTCCTAGCAACCCACTTGGTAGCTAACAACTATCCTTAATTCCAGTTCCAGGGCATCCAACACACTTTATTGGTTTCTAAAGGCTTGCATACATGGGTGCACTTACATACATGTATGCAAAATACTCATACATTTAAGATAAAAATAAATGAATCCCCCCAAAAGAGTTGCATAGTATCATATCATTGTTTAAAGAAAAATGAGGACTGGGGAGATGGCTTGGCAGTTAAGAGCACTAGCTGCTCTTGTAGAGGAACATGAATCAGTTCCCAGCACCCACATGGTGGCTAACAACCAACCTTCACCAGTTGTAGGGGATCTGATACTCTCTTCAGGCCTCCAAGGGCATTTCATGTACATGTTGCTGGGATTTTTTTGGTCTTTTGAGACAAGGTCTCCCTGTAGCTGGCATGAACAAGGTCCCCCCAGCTGGCCTGGAGCCCACTATGTAGACCAGGCTGACCTTGAACTCACAGAGATGTAGCTCAGTTTTAGAGGCACATGTAGGGTCCTGAGTGCTGGGTTTAAAGGTGTGCGCCATGCCTGGCTAGTGGTGCACTTTTATACATGTAGGCAAAACATTCATACACATAAAATAGAATGAAAAAAAAATTTTAATGAGAGAAAAGTTGTTTGCATACTGTTGAAGTTTTATAGTAGGCTCATCAAACAATATAAATGCTTTCTAGTACGATTTAACTGTTTAAGATCAGTAACGACATTATATTATAAATTATAGGACTGAACTTACTTTACATTGTTTCCCACTTAGAATCTTTTCAGAAATGCAATATTAGAATTCCATAAGATAGGATGGAAACATAGTTCAGTGGGTAAGAGTGTTTACTGAGCAAAGATGAGGACCAAGTTAATCCCCAGCTCCCACAGTAAAAAAAAAAACAAAAACACACCAAAAACCAGTGTGCCTGTGTACGCTTGTAACCTCGGTGCTGTAGAATCAGGAGGCTTGCTGACTGCCAGCCCAGCTCTGGATTCAAAAAGAGACCCTGTCTCAGGGAATAATGCAGACAGTGACAGAACAAGACAACCCATGTCTTCCTTTGACTTCCATGCACCTACAAACATATGTATAAATATCATATACACACCAAAAATAAAATAAAATAAAAATTTTCATAATGTAGGTCTTGGGATGTAGCTCATTTGGTAGAGTGTCTGGCATGCACAAGGTCCTAGGTTCAATTCTAGCACTATATAAACTGGGCATGGTGCCACATATCTATGGTTCCAGCACTTAGGAGGTAGAGACAAAGGAATCAGGAGTTCATGGGCATCCTTGGCTACATAGTGAGTTGGAGGGTAGCCTCTTCTACATGAGAACTTGTCTCAAAAGAGAGAGAGAGAGAGAGAAAGGAAGGAAGGAAAGAGGAAGGAAGGAAAGAAGGAAGGAAGAGAAGGAAGAGAAGAACAAGAAATAAAATTCCATTAAGGTAGAACTGGAGATGTAGCTCAGTTTTAGAGGCACATGTAGGGTCCTGAGTTTAGTCCCTGATACCACATACAAAAAGGAGGTGGACAGGCATTTGGGAGAGAAGACAGTGAGATGGCTCAGAGGGTCAAGGAGTTTGCTGCGAAGCCTGAAGATCTGGGTGTAATCCCCAGAACTTACATGGTGGAAGGAGAGAGCTAACTCCCATAAGTTGTCTTCTGACTTCCACCCCCCACATCTCTGACACACACAAACACACACACACACAAAATAATAGAAAAAATTCCATAATGTGTTTTTTCATCCATTTATGAACCTCCTCTGCTTTTGTAACTGATCCATGTTGTTTCCTAATTAAGATTATTTTGGTTTTGGAGACAGGTTTCCCTGTAACCCCAGCTGACCTAGAACTCACTATGTAGACCAGATTGGCCTCGACTCACAGAGATCCCCCTGCCTCTGCTTCCCGGGCGCTGCGATTAAAGGTGTGTGCCCCCATGCCCAGCAATCAAGATGTTTCTGAAGGATGAGAAAAGAGATTTCTTTTTTCACTTTTTGTGGTGATCAAATCCAAGGTCTTCCATATATTAAGCAAGTGCTCTACTGTTTAGCTATGTATCTAGCCAAGAAAGGAAATGTCGTAATTTTATTGATTGCTTTAGGGTAGTATTAAAATATGGTCCTTCAACTATCAGAAGTTTTATATATTTTTCAACGAATATATTAGGAGACTGGAAATTAGTAATGTGCCTACCCTAGCATGCACGCAACCCTGGGTTCAGTCCTTACCACATATTAAACTGGGCATGGTGGCACATGCCTATAATTCCAGCATTCAGGGGTAGAGGCAGGAGGACCTGAAGTTAAAGGTCATCTTCTACTATATGATGAATTTGAGGCCAGCCAAGAGACTGTTTCAAGAATAAATAAGTAAACAAATAAAAATATGAAACTAGGCCTGCTGGCTCGGGTCTGTAATCCCAACTGCTCAGGAGGCTGAAGTAGGAGGGTCCAAGTTTATGGCTGGCCTACATCACAGAATGCGTTGGCGGCCATTCTGGGCTATATACCTTATTTTAAAATAAGAAATACAGCTGAGTGAGCGGTGCACATCTTTAACCCTGCACTCAGGAGGTAGAGGCAAGTGGATCTCTGAGACTGAGGTCAGCCTGGTCTACATAGGAAGTTCCAGGCCAGCGGGGGCTACAGGGAGAGAGGCCCTGTCTCAAAAATTTTTTTTCAATTCTATGTGTGTGTATGAGAGAGAGGATGGGGGTTGTCGCTCCGTGGCAGAGCTCCTGCCTAAGGACACGAGGCTCTAGATTCATTGCACAGTACTACAAACGCACACACCACACAACACAAAATCTCCCCACAAACAATGGTATAGTCTATTGCGCATGATGTCATAGGCCTGCAATTCCAACATCCAAGAGGCTGAGGCAGAAGGATCACAAGTTTAAACCTAGACTGAGCTACATACAAGTTTGAGGACAACCTGGATTTTATAAGGAAATCTTGTCTCAAGAAAAAAGTTTTTTTTTTTTTTTAAAGAGCATATTTGGATGTAGTTTAGTGTATAGTGCTTGTGCTGCACATTTGACTCCCTGGGTTTGATCTCCAGCACTGACGTGCATAAATAATAATAACCATATTTATTAACCCCAAGAAATTTGGATTTGATAGGGCTACATGGGCCAGAGGAATCTGTATCTTAATAAGCCCCAGGATAACTCTTATGCACATTCAGTTTTGAAAACTAGTAAGTGTAAGACTATTTAGTGGGTACAGTCTGAAGCGCTAGATTTTATCTTCCATTTTAAAGATTGTGAACCTCTGAGACTAAAAAGCAGTAAGTCAGTGGCAGAGCCAGAACTGACTTGATCTCCTATATTTCTTAAATTTGGGGAATGGGCTGCTTTAATAGGGAACTGGTAATATTTCATTGCTTACTTTATATCACCAACACCTGTCATTCCCTCCATATGTACTAGGGGATACTGGTGCTTGGGGTTTTGGTTTCTGTAAAACTGAGCAATAAGAAACTAGATTTCTAGATTGCTAAGCCTGATGGAAAATATTCATTCATTTTATTCAGAGAATGATTTAGAAATTAAAGATTAAAGGCCAGGATGGGCAGGCTGCGTCACCTTAAGTCAGGAGGCAGAGCCAGATAGTGCTCTCTGAGTTCCAGACCAGCTAGGGTTACATAGTGAGACCCTGTCTCCAAAAAAAAAATTAAAGGCCATTCGTATAAAGGAGTTTTGCAGCGAAGGGAAGGGAAAAAATAAAAGTTGGGGATAGGTACCTGGCCCAGCGGCAAGGGGCACCGGCTGCTCTAGCAGAAGACCTGGATCTGAACCCCAGCACCCACTTGGCAGCCAACAGTTCTCCACAACTCCAGTTCCAGGGAACCTGATGCCCTCGTTGCAGACACAGGTGCTGACATGCATGCAGGCATAACACGCATACACATAAATTTTTTTTTTTTTAATTTAAAAAGGGGGTTGGAGAGATGACTTAGCAGTTAAGAGCACTGGCTACTCTTGCAGAGGACCTTGCAAGCACCCATGTGGTGGTTAACACCATCTGGTAACTCCAGTTCCAGGATTTCTGAACGCCCTCTTCTCCACAGGCCTTGCACAACTCGGGTAAACTTCAGACGTGCAGACATAACACTCATACACATAAAGTAAAATAATAAAATATTTTTTAAAAATTTACAAAGAAAAAAATGTGGCAGTTGATTAAGAAAGTAGGATTAAAAGAGGGGTTTGTTTGGTTTGGTTTTTGAGACGGGTCTTTCTGTGTCACCCATCTTGGCCTCTAACTTAAAATCCTCCTTCCTCCACCTTCCAAATCCTGAGATATCAGGCATGTGCCAGCCACAATGCACAGTTTGTGGTTGTTTTATTTTTTTTTAATAGGAAAATAATAATAGCTTTTTTGTATGTTGATATTTTCCAGTCTAGAGTAAAAAGTTGATGTAAAGTAGACATAGACATGACATGCAAGTCTGTATGCTTCTGGTGAGTAATTCTCACTGTGAGATGGTGGCATGATGGTCAGAATCTGAAGTTCTTTTCTGCTTATTTTCTTTTTCTTTTTTTTTGTTTTGCTTCGTTTTTTTGGGGGGATAGGGTCTCCTGTAACTGGCTGGCCTGGAACTCACTGCGTAAACCAGACTGGCTTCGATCTCTGAGATCCACCTGCTTCTGCCTCCTGTCATTTTTCTTAGTGTAGTTGAAACCTAGATTTTCTAGGACTTGAGAAATGGCTCAGTGGTTAAGAACACTTACTGCTCTTCCAAAGGACTGCAGTTTGGTTCCCAGTAAGCAGGTCATGTGACTGCCTGTAATCTTTTTAAAAGTGAAAGCTCAATTTTCAGCTGACAATAATAGGAAGGCTTTTAGAGGGAGAGGGAGAAAGTAAAGAATAGTCTCTGGGCCAGGGAGATGTGAATGGATTTTATTATACTCCAACATTGTGGTGTTCTTAAGGAAGGAAGATTGGGAATTTGAAAGTGATAGTATCCTAGGCTCTCTGCATATGAATGGAAAAGATACTTGAGATGTCTTTGAAATTATGGAACAACAGCTTTGTTTGAAGAAGAGGGCTTGTATTTATGAGATGAATTAAGAGGACTAATTGGGTTGTTGGTTTTTTCCAGCTTGTGGTTGCTGGAATGAGAAATCACCCTATGAATTTGCCAGTGCAGCTGGCTGCCAGTGCCTGTGTGTTTAATTTAACCAAGCAGGACCTTGCTTTAGGAATGCCTGTCCGACTCCTGGCTGATGTGACACATTTGCTGCTCAAAGCCATGGAACATTTTCCCAATCACCAGCAGGTAAGCATGTGAATTCTCACTTAAATACTGCTTCTAGGTACTTCATATAGTAGTTCAATCAGCCAAGCTGAAGCTTCAGATTCCTTTCTTTTAGTTTATTATTGTTGCTGTTTTGTTAGAGACAGGGGCCTAAGCGTGTCTAGAACTCCTTGATCCTTCTGCATCCACCTCCAAAGTGCTAAGACTAGGTGTGCATTACCATGCCTAGAACTAAAAATGATCGGTAAAATCGATCAGGGAAAACTGAGAGGAAATTCAGAGTGAGATTAGGAAGTGGAGGTGGGAGAAATGGAGAGTAATTATAATGTTTTTTTTTTTTTTCTTTCAATGTTAGGAGTAGAAACCAGGTTCTAGACAATGCTAGGCGAGCACTCTGTCACTGAGCTCCAACCTAAATTGGGATTTCTTTGGGGGATGTGAAAATATTCTAAAAGAGATTAGGGACATAACTCACTTGGTAGAATGCTTGCCTAGTTTTGATCCCCAGTTTTATCCCCAGCACTGCATAACTGAGTGTGGTAGTGTATACCTATAATTCCAGTTCTCAGGAGGATCAGGAGTTCAGGACCATGCTCAGCTACATAGTAAGTTTGTGGCCAGCCTGGACTATAGTGAGACTGTCTTAAAAAGAAATAAAGCCATGAGTGGTGGCACATGTGTGTAATCCTAGCACTCAGGAGGCAGAAACAGGTAAATATCTGTGAAATTGAGACCGACCTAGTCTATATAGGGAGTCCCAGGCCAGCTGGGGATACAGGGGAGACCCTGTCTCAAAGAACCAAATCAACCAAACATCCCCCCTTCCCAAATAGATAGATACAGCCTGGGATTAGTTATACATCAGAATACTTAAAAACAGTAGTGAACAATGTCTCAATTACAGCTGTAGACCACAGCCTCCATCAGTGTCTGTAGAAGAGCATATGTATGATTTCAAATCATGATTACAAATTTAGTTCAAAAACTCAAAAAGCAGGCCCAGTTTGGTGGTGCACACCTTTAATCCCGGCACTTAGGAGGCAAAGGCAGGTAGATTTCTATGATTGATTTACATAGTGAGTTCCAGGTTAGCCAGGGCTACATAGTAAGACACCTCTTTCTCTCTTTAATTAAATATTTCAAACTCAGTATGTACCCCAGGTTGACTCTGAACTTCTTTTTAAAATAATATTTTATTTACTTTTTTTAGTTTATATGTATGAGTGTATTATGTGCATGTGTGTAAGTGGACCCGTGTCATGCAGTGCTGGTGAAGATCAGAAGAGGGTGTTGGAGTCCCCTGGTATACAGGAGTATGAATGGTTGTTAGCTGCCATGTGGGTGCTGGGAATCAAACCTGGGTCCTCTCCAGTGCCCTATCCAGTGCTCTAACCACTGAACCATCGCTCCAACCCTTGATCTTGAACTTGATCTACCTGCCTCTACTTCTTGAGTGCTGGGGTTACAGTTCTGTACCAGCATACCTGAGTGCTGGGATTACAGCCTGTACCAGCATACCTGAGTAGGGGATTACAGCCTGTACCAGCATACCTGAGTGCTAGGGTTACAGCCTGTACCAGCATACCTGAGTGCTAGGGTTACAGCCTGTACCAGCATACCTGAGTGCTAGGGTTACAGCCTGTACCAGCATACCTGAGTGCTAGGGTTACAGGCCTGTACCAGCGTACCTGAGTGCTGGGGTTACAGCCTGTACCAGCATACCTGAGTGCTAGGGTTACAGCCTGTACCAGCATACCTGAGTGCTAGGGTTACAGCCTGTACCAGCATACCTGAGTGCTAGGGTTACAGGCCTGTACCAGCGTACCTGAGTGCTGGGGTTACAGCCTGTACCAGCATACCTGTGTGCTAGGGTTACAGGCCTGTACCAACATACCCTCTTTTAACCCATGTTATTTGAAGTTATAAATATGTGTTTTTTATAAGTTTTTGAGCCAGACGATAACTCAGCGGGTAGAGGTACTTGCACTTAGGCCTGATGACCAGAATTTGATCCCCAAATCCCACATGGTAACAGGAAAAAACTGACTCCTTAGACTTGGCCTCTAACCTCCACACACACACAAAGAATTAAGAGGGGAAGAAAGGGCCAGCGATAGCTACATACATTTTGTAAACATTTTTCTGTATTTTTTAAAATAAGAATATTTAGGACATGGCTCAGCAGTTAAGAGCACTGGCTATTCTTGCAGAGGACTCAGGTTTGGTTCCCAGCACCCATATGGTGGTTTACAACTCTCTGTAACTCCAGTTCCAGGGGATGTGACTCCTTCTGGCCTCCACAGGCAGGCAAAACACATATACACATAAATTTTTTTAAAAAGAGAACATTTAATAGGTTGGAGAGATGATTCATTGAGTGGTGTCTGCAGTATAATCTTGAGGACCTGAGTTCGAATTTCCTGCAGCCTTGTAAAAGCTGGACATCATACATCTGTAATCCCAACACTGTAGAAACAGAGCTAAGTGGCACAGAGTCAGACTCTGGGACTTGTGTCTCTCGCAGCAAGCTGTTTATTGTCTGGTTTAACAAGCTAATTAATATACTGAAAGAGGAGAGGGGACTATGAACAGGTAAGCAAACAGGCAAAGAGATTTAACAACATAATCAGATAGAAGAGGAATGCAGACAATATGTGGGATGTTGATTACACAAGGTTGTTGTTAAACTTTGTGGTCATGGTTTACTTGAAGAAAGGGATCCAAGGCAGTCATAAATCAAGGAGTACAAGATGTTTTCCAACCTAAAGAGGTCGTTTCTAAGAACAAGAGTGCAATAGGCCTTTAACCCAGCTAACTTCCTCCAGCTTGCCAGGCAGTGTCCCTCCTGACAGGAGTTAAAGACAGCTGTGTTCAGAGTGTCCTCCTTTAGCAGGAAAGTTAACTGTAGCTTCAAAGCCTGAGGCTCAATTTGTTCTGAAAGAAGCCGTCTCCTCCCTTTTTCTTTTTTAAGAGTAAGAGGGACATGGTGCTAGAGGCCACATTATTAGCAATTAAAATCATAATACTAATACATAAACATAATATGGCGCATAGTTATTGGTTCTGCCATAAGAGGAAGTATGCCAGTTAATATTGGACCTAAGAATAGAGTAAGCCATTGAAGGCATTTTGACCATGGAATAGAAAATTTAGATATCTTATTGATTTCCTTTTGTAGATCATTGATTTGTTGGTCTATAACAAAAAAGCAGACAGATTAAAACCACACATTCCTGGGAATTGTTCATATCCTATAAGATTTTTTTTAGCAGTATGTAGTGTATAGTAGCTCTGTTTTGTAACACAGTAGTCCTTAGTTATGATACATTTTTCAGCTTTTACACTATTTATAGTCAGTAGAGTTAGAACACAGATGAGAAGAACTTCAGGTTTAGATATATGTGGTCTCAGCCTTTGGGCACCGTTTACCAGGTTCTTCATCATCCCCCAGGTCAGAGGAGATTGTGTATTCTTCTTTTGGGGTCTCCTCCTCAGCTTTCCCAGGATCAGCGTGCCATCTCTTTCAGGGGAGGCTGGTTGAACAGTTTGATGTATCGGAGTGGTACCTGTGGGGGGCGGGCTTCATTTTCTGGAAAGACACAAGTATACTCTTGACCCATTGTTAGTAAAGGAGCTGGAGTTTTATTCCATAGTCCTGATTCTGAATCTCTCCAAAGCAACTGTGGTAAGGGCTGGGGGACTATAAGTCCTGCCAGTGCTTGGACATTGGGGAGACATTTCTTGATTATTTAATGTAAAAAAAATTTTTAAGTTAGTAACAACCTATGTAACAGAAAATGAGGATTTTTACTGTGATTCCAGATATAGGTGATTCCCTCCTTTTTATTTTGTTTATTTGATCTTTGAGGTATTTGTATTACCTTTCTGTTATTGCTTGCCCTGTAGGGTTGAAAGGAATACCAGGAGTATGTGAACTACCCCAGGTTTGGCAAAATTTGTGAAAAGTTTTGCTAATACATGAAGGCCCATTATCTGTTTTTATTTGATGAAGGATGCCTAAATTGAAAATGTTTGAATAAGATGTTTAGTTACATCTTCAGTTATTTCTCCTGTATAGGCTGTGGCATTTAAAGCCAAGGAATAAATATCTATTGTACAATGAATATATTTAAATTTCCAAATTCAGGCATATGGTTACATCAGTTTGCCAAGTCATATTGAAATAAACTGTGGCGATTTATTCCAGTCATAGGAGCTAAAGGAAGGAGATGAGCACATTGAGAACATTGTGTAACTATTGACTTGGTCCTTAGTAAGATTAGGATATAGAGCTTTGAACATCTTTGTGGGTTGATGAAGGAGTTGATGATTACATAAAGGAGTCATAGTATTTATTTGTTTTGTAAATTTTTCTGTTTATTGATTTAATGAGGCTAGAGGACCAGGCAGTTCAATATGGGAGTGTATATGAATCACAAAGAAGGGATAGTCTCTTTAATAAATTTTAGTCCTTAAAGATAAAAATAACATTCCTATGGCTTCCCCTGGCTTATGCTGAAGAAAAGCCATCTGTAGTTTTGAAAGAGCTTGAGCGGCATGTTCAAAATCTATGTAAATGTTTAAAGGTTGGGGGAAAAGCATAAATCTTTGAAGACTAGCATAAAGCTCTTGAGTATTGATCGAGCAGGAACAGGCATTTCCCAGCTATGGGAAATGTTTGGCTTTGTTTGAAGCAGGTGTAGGATGGCGGCAGCCCTCTCTATACTTGTTCCATCTGTGAATAAAATATCTGCTTTTGGAAGGGGGAGAGTGGGAAGTAACAGTAGGAAAAATGAATTTACTAATTTAGAATAATTTTAGGAGTTGCCATGAAGGAAAGTAAATACTAATATCCCCAGTATAATTTGCAAAGGCAAGTTGTCATGAAGGAGAACTTGAAATGACATAATCAATTTCTTCCCAAGTAAATGGCAAAATTATTTTGTCATTTGTCAGGGTCTTTACCAAAAATCATGAAGAGTTTGTAAGCAGAATCTGTGAATTTAAAGGATTATCATAGAGTAGTAACATGTAATTTTTCTATTAAGGTGATGGGAGAGGTGAATAAATTCTAGTGGGCAACGAGGCTCTTGAAATATAATGGCTAAAGGTTGTTCTGTATTTGGGACCATAAGAATATGAATGTCCTTATGAGGATTAATTCTGTTTGCTCTTATTTGATGAAGGACCTTATTCCCTAAAATTAAAGCTTGTTTAGCATCCATATTTAAATGTCTTAAGGGAATTTTGGTTTGAGTCTCCTGGCAGCAAATGAAAAAGAAGGCTCAGCTGTATAGCAGTAAGGTGTAGACTAGGTCTACACTCATTTAAATATTGCACTAGCTGCTGTAATTGATTTAGAGTACTAGGATCTGGTAGTTCTGTAGTGGGAGTAGTAGGATATAATTGATTACCTAAAGTAACATATCCTAAATAAGTATATGGCACATGCTTTTGGAATTTTTTTAGGGGAAATATCAAACCAAAATTGTCTTAGAGTAGCTATTAATTTTTTAAGCATAGTTTCTAAAAGCTGAATAAAAGGGAGGCTAAGGAGAATATGATCCATATAATGAATTACAAGAACAGAGGGGAACTCCTTAAGTGTTGAATCAATTACTTTATGAACATAAAATTGGCGTATAGTAGAACTATTTTTCATCCCTTGTGGTAAAACTTTCCATTGATATCTCTGAGTAGGGACTGAATTATTATTTACTGGAACAGTAAAAGCAAAGCGTTCCCTATCATGAGGATGTAGAGGGGTAGAGAAAAAGCAGTCCTTTATATCAGTAGTCATAATAGCATGTCCTGCAGGCACTGCCATGGGTGAACGAAGACCTGGCTATGGTGATCCCATCTTTTTCATAGCTGCATTTATTCTTCTTAAGTCCTGCAGGAATTTCCATTTCCCATGAGTTCTTTTTTGTGTTACAAATACAGGAGTATTCCAGGGGCTGTTAAATGGCTCCAAATGCCCCTTATCTAGTTGTTCCTTTATAAGATCCTGTAAATGAGGTAACATTACTAGGGATAAGCCATTGATCCACCCCAACAGGGTCATTAGTTAGTCATTGAAGCTTTATGGGCTCCATTGGTGAAGCAATGGCTTTTAGGATTGGAGGTGCTGCAGAAAAGGATTTTTAGTGTTGCAAGATTGCTTTAGGGCAGTTCCATGAGCTGTAGTTGGAGCTGAGGAGATGGACACTTGCAAATCTCCCAGCACATCTCTTCCCCATAGACTGGTGATAATACCTTTAGTAGTAAATGAATGGAAAGTTCTGTGAACTCCGTCAGGGTAGAGCATGTAGGGACTAGAGTTAAGAGAGTTCGTCCAACTCCTAAAATATCAGGCCCCTTTTTAGTGGGCCAGTATAAAGGTCAGTACCCATGTCTAATGAGAGATCGGCCCTAGTATCCAGCAAACCCCGTATTGCAATGCCTTGTACTATAAGAGTCATAGTGGGCTTAAGATCAGATGTTACAAAGTGAGTTCATAAGACCCAAGGGGGCCTTACTTCATTGAGGCTGCACACCCTCTTGGTAGTGGGGCTGAGGGTTGCTCCACCTCTCCTTTAAAGGCTTGCCATTCTTATCAAAATGAGAGTGGCAATCTTTAGCTCAGTGAAAGCCTTTAGGTCTAGTCTCCGAGCTCGTGGGAGGTCTATTAAAGACTGAGGATTCTTGGAAGGGCATTGCATAGCAAATGTCCCAATTTTCTGTATTTAAAACAGGGGTCTTTTAATTGGTCAGCAAAGGCTTCTGCTAAAGTGGTGGCCATTTTATTAGCTTGTGCAGAAGCTGTCTCAATGTCCCGAGTGGCCGTTATCCAGGAGGACCAATCCTGACTTTTTACTGGAGTGATTGCTGTTTTGCATTCTGTTTTGTTAAAATCTGAGCAGCTTCTAAATGAGAAACTGTAGCCTCAGCAGCCTTCTGGACTCTTGCCAGAAAATCTGCCCATTGTTCATGGGGTTTTTGCCCTCAGGTCAGCTAAACTGGCTTGGGCTGTTTCTCAGATACGAATCTCCAAACCTTTAAGGCACAGAGATGCACCTGGTCAAAGCACTGAGCAGGTGAACCTTCATACCTCAGCACCTGCCTGTCAGCAGTTATATCGACATTAGCCTGGAGAGTCTTCTCTGCATGTTCAACAACAAGCCTTAACTCAATGAGACCTTGTCACAAAACAATAAAAGACTGACGTTTTTATTTGTTTACATTTGTTTAAAGACAGAGTCTCATTCTCAGTGTAGCCATGGCTCACCTGGAACTCACTATGTAGACCCAACTGCCCTTGAACTTAACAGAGCTCCACCCGATAGGATAAGCTTCCATGCCTGGCCAAGACTTACTCTTGTAAAAAGGATCCAGAAACTCATCAGTCAAAAAGATGAAACTACTATGAAATTCTCTTCAGCTTTTTGAACTAAATGCCACAGGAACTTTAGGGAAATTAATAGTTCTGCCAGCTAGATTAGTACATGGACAAGGTATAAGGCAGGACTTCAAAGAGTACATCTTGAAAAATGGGTAAGAAAAGCAGTGGTCCTAAGTGAACCATGTAGACCATTCTAGGAAGGGCAAGTTGCTTATAATCAGTATAGGATGAGTCCAGTGAAGACCAAATTTAGCAAACGCAGGATAGAAAATTCTTAAATTCTTGCCTATTTCAGGCCTTAGTCAAAATTCTAGCTGATCAGAACTTGAAGACTCTGTTTGCTTGTGGTGTTTGGCAGAGGGAGGTGCCCTAGATCCAGTGACACTTTTCTTCTGTTACCAGTTTAAGGTATTAGTTCCAGATTTAAAAGCAGTAACTAGAGCTGGGGAATATAGCTCCGTGTAATTTTTACCTTATAAGCATGAGGCCTCGGGTTCAGTCTGTAGCACCACACACAGACACACACACAAAATAATAACTTAGTTCATCATCATCATTAAAAGTCTTTGTCCTTATAAAAATTTTTATTTTCTTTTTATTCTTTAGTTACAGAAGAATTGCCTACTCTCACTTTGCAGTGACCGGATCCTTCAAGATGTTCCTTTTAACAGGCAAGTGATAGCTTGCAACCTGTATTCAATTCCCAGGACCCACATGTTGGAAGGAAAGAACTGACTTTGCAAGTTGTCCTATAATCTTTGTGTGCATGCCATTCAAGTGCAAACACACACATACACACGCATGCATGCACACACGCACGCACACTCACAAATAAATGTAATTTCAAAAATAAAGAATATGTTTAAAGTGTGATGTAGAGGTTAAAATGCTAGTTTTAACTATTTTCTAAATTGTGTGTGTGTATGTGTGTGCGCGTGCACAGGAGTGCATGTGTATGAGTATGTAATCCAGAGGTCGACATTGGATGTCTTCCTCATTTGCTCTGCACCTTATTTTTTTTTGAGACAGGGTCTCTCACTGAACCTGGAGTTCACCGATTGGCTAGACTGGCTGGCCATCAAGTCCCAGAGATCCTCCTGTCTCCGCCTCCCCAGCGTTAGGATTACAGGTATGCGCTGCCATGCTTGACTTTTTTACATGGGGGAAGGCAGGAAGAGCAGGAGTTCAAAGTTATCTTTAGCTGCATAGAGAGTTTGAGGCCAGCCTGGGCTACATGAGACCCTGTCTCAAAAAAAAAAAAAAAAAAAAAAAAAAACATAAATAAGGGCCAGTAGAATGACTCAGCAGGTAAAAAGACTTGCCACGCAAGCCTGATCATCTGAGTTCAATCAGTCTCTAGAACTCACAGTTGGAAGGAGAGAACTGACTCCCAAAAGTTGTCCTCTGACCTCTTCACATATGGCATAGCATGTACACAACCTCTCTCTCTCTCTCCCCACCTCCTTTTCTCCCTCTCACCCCCCCACACACAGTAAGTTAAATTAACAGCAATAAAAATATCTAAAGTAAGATAAAGGGCTAAGGATATAGCTCTGTGGTAGAGACTTGCCTAACACAAGGCCCTGGTTCCAATCCTCGTTATTGGGGGGAAAAACAAAAAAAAGACATCATTTCCCAAACAGTTGTTACTTCCATTAAGAGAAATCTTCCCTTTCCTTCCCAAGCACTAATTTTTGCCCTGACTCTCCTGGATCTCTGAAATTATGCCCAGACTTCTGGGATTAACTAAGGAAACCCTCTGTGTTTTCAGGTTTGAAGCAGCCAAGCTTGTCATGCAGTGGCTTTGCAACCATGAAGATCAAAACATGCAAAGGATGGCAGTTGCTATCATTTCCATCCTGGCTGCCAAGGTACCTGAACTCTTGCTAAGTATTTTCTCTAGGCAGCTGTTTCTTGTTACAGTCACTGCTTTCCCCACTCCCAGTATGTGTGCCAGAAAAGGTAGTAACCTCTTTGCCAGCTTGCTTCTTTAAGATATGTTAAATATTACAAAATTTGAGATTGATCAGGTAGACTAGACTTGGATGCTGTTACAGTGAGTCATAGTAAACACACACTGGTTAATTCTTGGACATTTACTTCATCTTATATTTGCTTCCAGCTTTCTACAGAACAGACGGCACAGCTTGGTGCTGAGCTCTTCATTGTCAGGGTGAGTTCCTTGTTCCTCTGTCCAGGCCATAAGATAGTACAATTTTTCACTGCTGTCAAGTACTGCTATGTATCTTTTGTGCTCTTGTGTATGTGTGTTGAGGGACTTAGGGATCTAACCCCAGGCTCCACACATCTGATGTCAACTTTCTGCTATGGAACTATACTACTACTACTTGTATTTTTTAAAAAATGAGTTTATGCTGGGCATGGTGCTATAGGCCTTTAATTCCAGCACTTGGGATTTTGAGACAGGTGGTTCTCTGTGAGTTTGAGACCAGCCTGGTCTACATAGTGAGACTATGCTTCAAAAAAAATTTTTTTTTGTTTTTTCTAAATGAATGTATTGATTTTTGTGTTATTTGTAGAACTGGGGATTGAACCCAGCACCTTGCACATGTCAGGTAAATATTCTACCACTGACCTATATCCTCAGCCTAAATTCTTTACATAGAAGCAGCTTTACTCCTTGACAGATACATACTCCTTGACAGATGCATACATCTATGAACTAAGTCAGTCCTGGGCTGGAGAGATGGCACAATGATTAAAAACATGTGCTATTGTAGCAGCACCCACATCAGGCGGCCTACAGTCAGCTGCCTACAGCTAGGGGATGTAACACCCTTATCTGGCACTTACACAGTACAAGTAGGTGTGTCCAGCACATCCACGGGCACCTGCATATACAGGTGCACATAGATATACTCAGTCATACAAACATATGTAATGTAAATTTTGTTAATTATCTTTTTATTTTTTATGTATATGAGTGTTATGCCTGCATGTATGTAAGTACACCCATACCATGCAATGCCTATGGAGGCCAGAAGAGGGCTTCGGATCACCTGGAACTGGAGTTACAGATGATCGCTAGCTACCACATGGGTGTTGAGATTTGAACCCAGATCTCTGCAAGCACAGCTAGTGCTCTTAATCACTGAGCCATCTCTCCAGCCCCAAAATGAAATTTTTTAAAGATCTTTTATTTATTATTTTTATTTTATGTGTATGAGTGTTATGCCTGAATGTATGGAAGTGCACCCATGTTGTGCAGGCATGCAGAGGCCAGAAGAGGGCGTTGGATTCCCCTGAAACTGGAGTTATGGATGGCTGTTAGTCTCCGTGTGGGTGCTGGGAACTGCACCCAGGTCCCCTGCAAGAACAGCCAGTGCTCTTAAGCGCTAAGCCATCTGTCTAGCCCACCAAAATAAGGTTTTGAAACAAACTTTTTAAAATTAAGTAAAGTAAAAAGAACTTTTTTGGCTATATAGATGTCTCAGTAATTTTGGATGGAGGTATATTCAGAGTCTTTTAAGGAAATAGTCTATTTCATATGCTTCACATAAATGGGAATTAAAAAATAACAGTGATGGGCTAGGCATGCTTTTAATCCCAGCACTTGGGAGACAGAGGCAAGCAGCTCTCTGTGAGTTCAAGGCCAGCCTGGTCTACATAGTACATTCTGGGCAAGCTGGGGCTACAGGGAGACCCTGTCTCAAAAAGACCAAAATAATAATAGTAATGATGATGATGATGATAATAGCTGAGTTTTGGTTTTTTGTTTTGAGACTGAAACGCAGAACTGTTGCTTGTTAATCATGTGTTCTACCACCAAAATACACCCCTAACTCAATGAGGGTTTTTTCTTTCTTTTTAAATTTTATCTGTGTGAGTGTTTTGCCTACATGTAAGTATACCACATGTATGCAGTGTTCATGGAGGCCAGAAGAGGGCCTCAGATCCCTTAGAACTAGACTTACCAACAGTTGTTAGCCTCCATGTTGGTGTTAGGAACTGAACCCATATGTTCTGCAAGAGCAGCCAGTGCTTTTAAATGCTGAATAATCTCTCCAGCCCCGCCAAGGAATTTTTTGAGCTGGTAGTTTTTCCTTCCAATATATAAATGAGGGTACAAATAAATTGGCAAATAAACAAGGTTATGCTAGTACTCAAAAGCAGGTAACTTCATAGTCAATAATGCTATTCAGCTAAATAATTATATTTAAATGTTTGTGTTTCCTTAAATATTTTCCTGAATTGTGTATAGCCCTTAATAGTGGTGTTCATTGACAGTGGTGTTCATTCATCTTTTCTTGAATACGTTGTCGCAGAGCTCCCCTTTACCTCTAAAAATGTAACCTAAAAATGAAGTTATAGATGGCTTCTATAGTTCTTAAATCATTTTTCTTTCAAATTTGTTTATGTTTTTGAGACAGGGTCTCTGTATAGCCCAGCTGACTTGAAACTCAAGATGTAGTAGACCAGGCTGGCCTCAGTCTCACTGAGATCCCTTTCAGATTTAAATTTGTTAGAATAAAGTTATGACAGACATATAACCTAATTAGAGATTCCAAAACTATTATCATGTGTGTATCTAACATAGACTTTAATGTTTTCCTTTTTGTTTTCAGAGTCTTGCTATTTATAACTAGCTAGAATTGACTGTGTAGCCCAGGATGAACTTGAGCTTATGATAGTTTTCCTGTCACAGCCTACTAAGTCCTAGCATTATAGGTATAAGCTACCATGCCTAGATTTTTTTCCTTTTTTTCTCAAGGAAAATCTGAAATTTGTTAGAATTAGGTCTTTCAGTTGTTTTGCTGTTGACTATTACCTATTTCTTAGATTCAGTTTACTCCTCTGGAAAATGGGGGTGATAGTACCACTACACAGGGTACTGTTTAACACCATTTAATAATTACTAGATTGTCTCCATTTACCCTCTATTCCTTTTTTTAATGATTATTATTTATTTTATTTTATTTTATATGTGAGTTTTTGGCCTGCATGTATGTAAGTACACCCCTGTCATGCAAGTGACTGCAGAGGCCAGAAGAGGGCATTATATCCCCTAGAACTGTAGTTAAGGGCTGTTGTTAGCCAGCATGTTGATACTGGGAATCAAACCTGGGTCCTCTACAAGAGTAGACAGTGCTCTTCCCCACTGAGCCATCTCTCCAGCCCCTCTGTTCCTTTCTTTAAATCCTAGGTTCTGTTATAATGGGATACTATTATAGGGAGGGAGATAGATAGATAGATAGATAGATGATAAATAGATACATAGAGATAGATAGATAGAGATAGATAGATGGTAGATAGATACAGATAGATGATAGGTAGATAGATATAGATAGATATAGACAGATGATAGATAGATAAATAAATAGATATAGATAGACAGATAAATAGATATAGATAGATAGATAGATATAGATAGACAGATAGATGATAGATAGATAGATATAGATAGACAGATACATGATTGATAGATAGATAGATAGATGATAGATAGATGATAGATAGATAGATAGATAGATAGATAGATAGATAGATAGATAGATAAGATTGATTTGATAATTGGTTCAGGGCAGGCAAGATGGCTCAGTCGGTAAAGGTACTTGCTATCAGACCTAATGACCCAGATTCAAGCCCTAGAACATGCATGGTGGAAGGAAAGAATGAACTCCTGCAAATTGTCCTCTGACCTTTGTGCAGGATGTTCTATGACCTCCACATGCACCCAGTGGCACACACATGCACATCCACACACAAAAATAATTTTTTTAAAAAACCCGGCATGATGGCACATACCTTTAATCCGAGCATTTGGGAGGTAGAGGTAGACAGATCTGTGTGACTTGGAGGCCAGCTTAGTCTACTATATAGTGAGTTCTGAGCCAGCCAGGGCTACATAATGAGACCCTGTGTGGAAAAAAAAGAACCCAAAACAGGACTAGCAAGAGATCACCAAGTCTTAACAACCTGAGTTTAATCCCCAACATTATGGAAAGAAAGGACCAACTCCTGTAAGTTGTCCTTGGACATCCACATATATGCTGTAGTATGCACATGCCGCCTTACACACATTAAATAATAAATAAATAAGTAAATAAATAAATAAATAAATGTAACTTTAAAGTTTAAAAGCAAGAGAAAAAAACCTGTACAGAGAATGCTTTAAGCTCTAAGACCAAAGGCTGGACTTGTAGTTATTGGTAATCTCAAATTATGACACCTCAGTGATGAAAACTTAATTTTTTTTTCTTCCTTTTAGCAACTTCTTCAAATAGTGAAACAGAAAACCAATCAAAATTCAGTGGACACGACATTGAAATTTACTTTGAGTGCACTTTGGAACCTTACAGATGAATCCCCAACGACTTGTAGACACTTCATTGAAAACCAAGGGTTGGAACTGTTCATGAGGGTTCTAGAGGTTAGAATGGAATTGTAATCTGCAGTTTTGACATTTGTTGGTTTATTTAAATATTGATTAGATTTGGTTCTTCACATAATTGTAGGTCTCTCTCTCTCCCTTTTTCACAGTCTTTCCCGACAGAATCATCCATTCAACAAAAAGTTCTAGGACTCTTGGTAAGATACAAACATTTCCTGTTACATTCTAAGCTGTAATTATTTTGTATCATTTTGTATCTGAGGGCATGCATCAAAAGTTGGTGCTTGGACTGGTGAGCTAGCTCAGTGTTTAAGGGTGCCTGCTGCCAAGCCTGATGATGTCGATTTGATCCATGGAATTCATCTAGTGGAAGAAAAGAACGGACAAATTGTCCTCTGACATCTAAATGTAGAACACACATGCAGACATAATTTAAAAGAAATTTGCAGCTAGAAATGGGAATGTGACTTGGTAGAATGCTTGCCTGGTATGCCTAAAACCCTGGGCTCCATCCTGAGAATGTAGTCTCATCATTTTGGAGGTAGAGGGTAGAGGCAGGAGGATCAGAAGTTCAAGGCAATCTTTACCTACATTGCTTGAGGCTAGCCTAGGTTACATAAGACCTTGTCTATAAAAGAAAGAAAGAAGGAACTGGAGAGATGACGTGTGGTTAAGAACACTGACAGCTCTTGCAGAGGACCCAGGTTTGGTTCCTAACATCCACATATCCATTACTCCAGTTCCAGGGAATGTGACACCTTCTGGCTTCTGCCAGCATTGCATGCACAGGTGCGCTTACATATATGCAGGGAAGACACATAAAATTAAAATAACTTTAAAATTTTTTTGGTTTATTTTTATGCACGTGAGTGTTTTGCCTGCCTATATGTATCATGTGTATGCAGTACCTGCAGAGGCCAAAAGAGGTGTCAGGTCCTCTGGAACTAGAGTTACAGTTGTTAGCTTTTGTGTGGGTACAGGAAACCGAACCCAGGTCCTCTGCAAGAGCAGCCAGTGCTGCTAACCACTGAGCCCTCTCTCTAGCCCTTTTTTTGTTTCTTTGTTTTTTTGAGAGAGGGTCTCCTTGTAGTCCCAGCTGGTCTAGAACTCACCATGTAGACCAGGCTGGCCTCAATCTCACAGAGACTACCTTCCTCTGCCTCCTGAGTGCTGGATTAAAACCATGTGCCACCACACCTGGCAAATAAAACAAATTTTTTTTTTTAGAAAGGCTGGGTTGCCTTTAATCCCAACATTCCAGAGACAGAAGCAGGTGAATCTCAGTGAGTTTGAGGCCAACCAGATCTACATAGTGAGATCCTGTCTCAAGAGAAGAGAAAAGAAAAGAAAGTGTTGGTATTTTGTTAATTTTCAATATCCAAAGACATTGGAAAATATTGCAATATAATACATTTAAAGGTAAAACAACCTGGGTGTGGTGGTGCACACCTTTAACCCCAGCACTCTGGAGGCAGAGGCAGGAGGAGCGCCTCAAGATTGAGGCCAACTTTGTATACACAGGAAGTTCCAAGCCAGCTGGGGCCACAGGAAACACTGTCTTTGAAAAACCTAAATAAATAGGGGACTGGAGAGATGACTCGGTGGTTGAGAGCTCTGGCTGCTCTTAGAAAGGACCCAGATTTGCTTCCTAGCATTCATATGGCGGCTGACAAGCATCCATTTCATTACTCCAGTTCCAGGAGATTTGATATCCTCTTCTGATCTCCAAGGGCATTTCACAACATGGGTTCCCTTAACATACATGCTGGCAATACACTCATACCCATAAAATAAAAACAATAAACAAAGTAATGAATAATACTGCAAAAAAAAATATATATATATATATACATAAAAACAAATGAGTAGTGGTGACACACCTGTATAATCTCAGAACTCAGGATACTGAGGCAAGAAGATCACAGTAAATTCAAGGCCAGCCTGAGCTATATAGTTCAAGGCTAGCCTAGGCTACATAGCAAGACTCTTATCTCAAAAACAAAAAAAGAAGGTTTGGATGCAGCTCATAAGTAGAGTGTTTGGCTGACATACATTGGAGCCCTGGGCTTGATCCTCAACTTCACAAATTGGGTGTGATGGCACATGCCTGTAAATGCTAGCACTGGGTGGTAGAGGCAGAAGGATCAGAAGTTCATGGTCATTTTCTGGTACCTAGTGATTTCCAGACCAACCTGCTCAAAAATAACAGTAACAAAAAATTGCAAACAAACAAGAACAGGCAAAAAGACCATCTATAATTCCATCTTTTTAAGAGACTGAGGCATGAGGATAGCTTAAGCTAAAGACTTTAAAGCCAATCTGGGCAGTATAGTGAGATCCTCTCTTTTTACACACACACACACACATACACACACACACACACACATGCATGCATGCACGCACCCCAAAACTATGTATGCATGTTAATGGGCATGGTGGCTTATGCCTTTAATCCCAGCACTTAGGATGCAGAGGCAGACAGAACTCTTGAGTTTGAGCTAGCCTAGTCTATGTAGTGAGTACTAGGCCAGTCAGTTCTACACATTGAGACCCTGTCTCCAAAATCCAAAGAGAAAGAAGAGAATAATTTATTTTTATTTTGTGTGTTTGAAAAGAAGGGGAGCAGGGAGAGGAGATGATGATGATGATGATGATTCCCTGGACCTGGAGTTAAAGGGCACTGGGAACTGGGCTCAAGCCCTGCAAGAGGAGCAAGTGTTCTTAACCTCTGAGCCATCTCTCCAGCCCCAGTATTAAGATTTTTGATACTTTAAAAGGTGGCTCATGACTGTAATTCTAGCACTTTGGAAGTAGAGGCAAAGAGGATCAAGAGTCCAAGACCAGCCTTGGCCATATAGTGAGTTCCAGAACAGCCCAGACAATGTAAAATCTTGTCTCAAAAATAAACAAAATTAGTCTGGCATGGTGGCATACACCTTTAATCCTAACACCGGGGAGGCAGAGGCAGGTGGATCTCTGTGAGATCAAGGCCAAACCTCTCTATATATTGAGTTCCAGGCTATCTGTGAATACAGGGAGATCCTGTCTCAAAAAGATCAGAAGTAAACCCCACAAAACTCACCAAAAGTCATTAATTTAAAAGTGTTCTTAGACACATTTGGTACTTAATGACTACTATTTAAAGGCCTGTACAGCAAATCCTATATTTCATAACATATTGCTGTGGTCAAATTTGAGTCCTCTAGGACTTGGGATTGGTTTTAGTTTGGGGTTTGGTTTTTTGAGGAAAAGAAGCTTCACTTTATTTTTATTTATTGTGTGTGTGTGGATGTGATGTGAGCGCAGGCACACCTGCCAGACTTTACGTGTGTAGGTCAGAGGACAACTTTGGGTAGTAGTTCTCTCTGTCTGCCTGTTGAGGCCGATCTCTCCTGTTGTTTCTGTTGTGCTGTGCACTCCAGGCTAGCTGCCCCGATTCTGGTCTTCTGGAGGTAACCAATGCTCTTCATCACTGAGCTATCTCCACAGCCACTATTTCTTTTAATTCACATTTCTCTGATGATTTGTGATGTTGAACTTTTTTTTTATGTATTTATTAGCCATTTCTACTTCTTTAAAGAAATATTTAAGTCTTTTGCCCTCTTTGAGGCAGTTTTGCTATTGAGTATTGGTAATTCTCTATATATTCTAACTTTATTCTTTATCATATGACCCACATATGATTTATAAATATTTCCCCTATTTTGCTTAGTAGTTTTGATGGGATACCTGACATTGTGATTTTTACCTTTTGTCTTCTGAATATCTTGTTTTCCTATAAATACTGAGTTATAAATAGAGAGATGCCTCAGCAGTTAGGAGCACTGACTGCTCCTAAAGAGAATCCAGGTTTGGTTCCCAACACCCACATGGCCGCTAATAGCTATCTGTAACTCCAGTTCTAGGGGATCCAGTGCCTTCTTCTGACCTCCATGGGCATTGTACAACATGGGTGCACTTACATACGTGCATGCCATGGTCATACACTCATACATATAAAATTAAAATAAAAAATAAAATATTTAAACATATTATTGAGCTTTGTTATAGAGTGCAATTGGCTTTTAAACAGTTTGATCACTTGGTATTTTGCCTTTTTGATTTATTAGGAGGTTCTAGAATGGGAATCAGTATAGGATCAACCATTCCCTGCTACTGAATACTGTATCCAGTGCCTTAAGAAAGAAGAGTTTTCCCATATTAGAGGAAAATTGCTTTTCTTACTTGGGTGTGATGGCAACTCCCATACCTAGTTTATGTGGTGCTGTGATCAAACCCTAGGGCTTCATGCATGCTAGGCAAGCACTATACCAACTGAGATATGTCCCAAGCCCAAATTTTTATTATTGTTGTTGTTAGTTCTCTATATAGCCCAGGCTGTATAGAAACTTACACCCTTCCTGCTTAACCTCCCGAGTGCTAGGCTTGCAGTCATGAGCTGGCTACTCGTGTTTTACTTTTTTCTCTTCATGTTTGTTTTCATTTTTTCTGAATCATATTTATAATGGTTATTTCAACTCTTCTTTTTCTGCTAATCCCATTGTCTTTGTCATTTCTGTTGATTGATTTCTCCTGGTTATGGATATTTTCCTGCCCCTTTGTATCTGTTAACTTTGCTAGTTTTCATTTTTATTTTCTTCTGCTGCTCTTTATTTGATTCCAGTCATTGGGAAATGTACATTGGCAATTACTAGATTTTATTATTTTCCTTTAAAGAGTCTTGTACTTCACAGTGGCATGTTAAGTTTCCTGTATGCCAGATAATCCTTTGCTTTACAGGTGAGCTATATCATCTACCCCAAGTGCTCCTTCTGAAGTTTATTTATTTGTTTTGCTGAGTGGTGTCACACCAGCCTTTACCCTTTGACTAATAGCTAATTTAGCCTCACTGCTGCCAAATGCTGTACTTACTATGCCGTTTCTTCACCCTGACTGGTGGGAACATCAACTATTCCTAGGTCTTTGTGACTTTGGGGTTCGTGTTCTACTCTCTGGTTGTTTTTATTTCCCAACCTCATGGAGACCTACCCCATATCTTGTCACATTATATCCTGTCTAATCACATCATGTGTTCTCTTGACACATCACATACTCTCCTCTCCTATCATATCACATTCTGTGCTGTCCATCACATCATACACTGTCCCATCCCCTGTCCTGTCCCGTCACATCCCATCACTACTCAGGCAACCATTTGAAGAGACCTCTGTACCAGGAATATGCATCTCTGTGTAAGCGCTCTGTGTGTGTGTGTGTATATATGTTTTTGTCCCTCTCTGACTCTCTGGAGTTTTTTTCTTTCCAGTACTCTGTTGTGCACAGTTTTATAGCTTGTGCACCCTGAGCTGTGATTTCTACCTGTTTTATTTAATAAAACTTTGGTTCTCTTTGGGTTCCCCTTAACTTCATTTCCGTGTGGGAACTGTCCACCACCTTATACTTTCTCCCAGAGATCACTGTGCACTACTCGTTATGCATTGTCTGAAAAGAGTTCTTTTAGACTTTCTTTATATGACTTTAACTTTCATACTTTTTCCCCCCCAGAACAATATAGCTGAAGTCCAAGAACTGCATTCTGAGTTAATGTGGAAGGACTTTATAGATCACATCAGTAGTCTCTTACACAGCGTTGAAGTGGAAGTCAGTTACTTTGCAGCTGGAATTATTGCCCATTTGATATCCAGAGGTGAACAAGCTTGGACATTGAGCCGTAGCCAGAGGAATTCTCTTCTTGATGATTTGGTACGGTCATTTGATGTGTTCTGAAACAATATAAACTACATTTGTGATGGTTAAATTATAAAAGCCTCATAATCTAATAATGTGATCAAAATATTGTAATATATTCTGTGTCTTGTGTCTTCTAGCATTCAGCAATTCTGAAATGGCCAACTCCAGAATGTGAAATGGTAGCATACAGGTAAGTAGCATGATTATTAAGTAAGCTGGTCAGTTTTCTTATACTCTTTCCTTCATGAGTCTCTCAGTAGTACTGACTTTGAATGAAGTAAAGTAGCCACTCATTGTAGTGTATGCCTATGATCCCAGCTCTGAGAAGGCTGAAGCATGATCACAAGTTCCAGGCCAGCCTGGGCTATAGGACAAGCTTTTGATCAAGGTGGTAAAAAGTATTTTGACTTATTTTCTGTCACCTATCACTCATTGATCATTCGTACCTTTATTCCATATTTATTGAAGGTAGGTCTCTGGGATTTGTTCTCTGTTCTTGAAATTTTGTTGTTGATTCTTTTTTTTATGAGACAGACTCTCTCCTTAGCCCCAGCTGGCCTGGAACCCACTATGTAGACCAGGCTGGTCTCAGTCTCCCAGAGATATGCCTGCTTCTGCCTCCTGTGTGCTGGAATCAGTCTTGTGCTGCTGTTCCTGGCCTACAGCTTATTTCTATTGGCTGCTTCGTAAATATAGGCACTGTTGTTTTCACTTCCTCACTTCTTTAACCCACTCTTGCTTAGACCAGGACAAACAGAGAGACTAGTTCTAGACCATCTCCACGGTGCTCTACCTGTTAGTCATCACTTAGCTTCTCAGTTTCTTTTCAAATCAAGCTGTTGAAAATGTATTATCTTAGGCCTGGCATGATGGTGGCACATACCTTTAATCCCAGCACGTGGGAGGCAGAGGCAGGCAGATCTCTGTGAGATCAAGGCCAGCCTAGTCTACATAGCGAGTTTCAGGCCAGCTATGGCTACAGGGAGACTGTCTCAAAAAAACTAGAAAAGAAAGAAAATGTGTATCTTAAGGCCTAGTGTGGTGACTCATAGCTGTAATCCCATCACTTGAGACAGAGGCAGGTGAGTGAGATTGGGTGGTGTGGGAAGAAGGAGGAATCCCTGGAACCCGTAGTGGAAGGAAAGGACAGAGTCGCAGACTTGTCTCCGACCTCCATATATGCACCCGTTCATGCTCATTTGCTCTCTTTCTCTTGTGCGCTCTCTCTCTTTCTCTCTCTCTCTCGCTCTCTTTCTCTCTCCCCTCTCACACACAGTAATAATAAGTTAAAATTTTTAAAAAGAGGTGGATTAGGAGCCATCCTAGGCTACGTAGCAAGTCCTAGGCCAGCCAGAGACAGTAAGACCCTTTCTCAAAAAAAAAAAAAAAAAAAAAAAAAAATCCTCTGCCTCCCTAGTGCCAGATTACAGGTTGGGGCCACCACATGCTGCTTAAATGTAGTTTTTGTTTGGTTTTATATGTTTTATGTATTAAAATTTCTTTTTTTCCTTTCTTGTTTCTAAAGACTTACATATTTGTGTGTGTGTGTGTGTGTGTGTGTGTGTGTGTGTGTGTGTGCGTGCTCATCTGTATATACACTGTGTGTGTACAGGTACCTCTGAATCCAGAAGAGGATGTTAGATTCCCTAGAACTGGAGTTACAGGCAGTTGTCAGCCACCCAAAGTGTGTGCTGGGAACTGAACTTGGTTCCTTTTCAAGAGAAGCAGTATTCTTAACCACCAAGCCATCTCTCTAGCCCCTTAAATAGTTACATGGAGGGTTTGTTTTGTTTTTTAATGTGTATGAGTGTTTTGCCTGCATGTATGTAAGTGTACCACATGTACACAGTGTCGGAGGAGGCCAGAAGAGGGCACTGGATCCTAGAGTTAGGATAGTTGTTAGCTGTCCTCTGGATGCTGAGAACTGAACCTGAGTCATTTGCAAGAGCAGCCAGTGCTCTTAACCACTGAGCCATCTCTCCAATTCTTAAATGTAGTTTTAATTTGCATTTCCCTAATGGGTAAGACTGTTGAATACATTTTCAAATATTTATTTTCCGTTTATATTTCTTCCTTTGGCAACTGTCTACTCTGGGTCTGGGCGTGTGGCTCACTTGGTAGAATGCTTTCCTAGTGTATATGAAGCCCTACATTTTGATCCTCGGCAACACATAAAACCAGGCGTGGTGGCACACACCTGTAACCCAAGCACTGGGGAGATAGAAGCAGGACTACCAGGTCATTCTCAGCTATATAGCACATTTGAGGCCAGCCTGGGCTATAAGAGGTCCTATCTTATAATAGGAAAGAAGGAAGGAGGGAGGCAGGGAAAAGAAAAGAGAGAACTCTTCATTTCTTCAGCCCATTCATCGACTGGATCCTTTACTTGGTGTTTATTTGGGGAGGTTCATAGACCTCTGTTGAATGTTCCAGGTTTACTTCTCTGTTGCTATGGTGAATACCATGACCAAAAGCAGCTTAGAGAGCAAAGAGTTTATTTCATCTTACAGGTTACAGTCCCATCACTGGGGGAGGCCAAGGCAGGAACCTGGGAGCAGGAACTGAACCAGACCATGGAGGAAAGCTGATTATTAGCTCTCTCCCAGGCTCAGGTTCATCTACTGTTCTTTTTTTTTTTTTAATATCTTATTATTTTTATTTTATATGTATGAGTGTATGGCCTGCATGTGTTTACACCCATGTTGTGCAATGCCCGTAGAAGTCAGAAGAGGCTTTTGAACCCCTGGAACTGGAGTTACAGACAGCTGTTAGCCACAATGTGGGTGCTGGGAATCAAACCCAACCTGGGTCCTCTGCCAGAGCAGCAAGTGCTCTTAACTGCTGAGTCAACTCTCCAGTCCCACATCTACCTTTCTTATATAGCCCAGGCCCACCTGCCTAGGGATGGTACCACCCACAGAGTGATGGGCCTCTTACATCAATTAGCAGTTAAAAAAATGTCACAGCCTGGCATGGTGTTGGCACGCCTTTAATCCCAGCACTCAGGAGGCAGAGGCAGGTGTTTTTCTGTGAGTTCCAGGCCAGACTTGTCTATAAAGTGAGTTGCAGGCTATCCAGAGCTTCATAGTGAGACCCTCTCTCAAAAAAGAAAAGGGGTGGGAGAAAACACCTCATAGATATGACCACAGGCCAGTCTGATCAAGGCAGCTCTTCAGCTGAGGGTCCACTCTTCCCAGGTGTCTAGCTCTGAGTCAAGTAGACAGTTGATACTAACTAACTGTGACAAATGTATTGTTAGCACTACCTCCCATTCCCAAAATTGCCTCCTGTCCTGTAGGCTGTTCCTTCACTTCCCTGATTGTTTCCTTTGCTGTGCAGAAGCCTTTTTTAAAAAAACTTATTTTGGAGCGGCTGGAGAGATGGCTCAGCAGTTAAGAGCACTGGCTGCTTTTGCAGAGGACTTGGGTTTCATTCTCAACCTTCATATGGTTGACTGTCTGTAACTTCCGTTCCAGAGAATCCCATGCCCTCTTCTGGTCTCCACAGGCATTGCATGGCACACCTGCACTCAAACATCCCAGCAAAACACTCCTACTCATAAAAAAAAATTTAAAAATCAAAAAATAGTTGAGAAGGCTGGGCATGGTGGCACACACCTTTAATCCCTGCGCTCAGGAGGCAGAGGCAGAGGAAGGCGGATCTGTGAGTTCCAGGCCAGTTAGGGCTATGAGAGACCCTGCCCCCCCTCCAACAAAAAAGACCAAAAAAAATTTAGAAAAAAAACCTTATTTTTTACAGTTTATTCATTTATTGTACGGCTTCGTGTGCCGTAGTGTGTGTGGAGGACCCTTCTACCAGGTGTGTCCCAGGGATGGCCGGGTACAAGCACTTTCACAGTGAGCCATCTCAGCTCTGGTGTTACTCTTGCAATATGGTCTTCCCAGCACCATGTTTTGAAGAGACGATTTTTTTTCCAGCATATGTTTCTGACACCATTGTCAAAGACGGGGTGGTTGTGGCTTTGCTGTGATTTCTGCGTCCTCTGTGTTCTCCACTGGTCAACATGTCTGGATTTGTGCCTACACTGCTGTTTTGTTTTTATGCCTCGGTAGTATAGTTGAGGTTAAATATTCTGATAGCTCTAGCATTGCTCCTTCTGCTTATATTGCTTTGACTACTCAGGATCTTTTATGGTTCTTTCTTTTTAAATGTGTCTATTTTCCTGAATGTATGTAAGTGCACCTTGTGCAAAATGTCCTAGGAGGTCAGGAGAGGGTATTAGATCCCCTGAAACTGGAGTTACAGATACTTGTTAGCTGCCATGTTGATCCTGGGAACCAAACTCTGGTCTTCTGCAAGAGCAGCCAGTACTTAACCACTGAACCATCTCGTCAGCCCCTTATATTATTTTTTGAGACAGTCTTACTATGTAACCCTGGCTAGCCTGGAACCTGCTGTGTAAATCAAATCCGCCTTACCTCTCACAGAGATCATCTGCCTGCTTCTGCTTCCTGAGTGTTAGGATTAAAGGCAGGCATTACCATGGCCAACTAGATTGGTTTTTGTTTGGGTTTTTTTTTTTTTTTTTTTTTGGATGCAAGGTCTTACAAACTCAGGTTGTGTTTGCTTTTTGAAACTAGCAGCACCAGTCTTTGCTACATACATATTTGCTGTTGTTATGTTTCCTTGGTGAATAATTTTTCCCTTTTTGTTAATCTATGGTAGACTTTACCTCTTGTAATTTTAAAGTCTACTTTTTTAGTTATTGGAGAAAAACAAGTGTATTAAAAAAAACTTTTGGATTTTTTTTCTTAGTACAGTGTTTTATTTTATTTTAAAAATAAAATAAAGATAATTTTATTAAAGTTTAAAAGAAAAACTTGCAGTCAGGCAAGCTATAAATCTCAGCAGCTGCCCAGGGAGAAGTATGGAGGAGAGAAGAGAGAAAAGTCATATGATTTTAAGACACGGAGGTCAAACACATGGCAGACTAGTGGCCACATGGTAGAGAGAGGAGCCCAGAGCGCTAGGGAGACCCAGAGCGCTAGGGAAAACATGCTTAGAAAAGAGACAGAAGAAAGAGGTTACACTGTTTTTCTCTTTAGTACAGTATTTTAAACACCTCTTGTGTACCAAGACATGTCTGAATATCATCTTTTCTAAAATAGCCATGATGTTCTCTTGCTCCTGTATATTAATCTAGAATTAGCATGTGTTTTCTTAAATGAAAGATTTGAGAATCACTACTTAGAAAAGGATAATATGCATGTAACTTTTATTTTGTTTCTCTTCTGAATCTTTAGGTCCTTTAATCCATTTTTCCCTCTACTTGGCTGTTTTACAACACCAGGAGTTCAGCTGTGGGCAGTTTGGGCCATGCAACATGTCTGCAGCAAGAATCGTATGTACCAAAAAGTAGAGCTATGATTTTCTTATTTCTTTCACAGGAAAAGTTCTCTTGGGGTTGGCAAGGTTTTTCCCATGTAGATCTGGTGGCAAGCTGGCCTAAAACTCACTCTCTAGATCAGGCTGGCCTCAAACTCACAGTCCTCTTGCTTCAACCTTCTGAGTGCTGAGATGAGAGGCAGGCATCACCATGCCTGTTTTTTTTTTTTAGTACTGGGAATCAAGCCTACAACCCAGAATGTGTAAAGTAACCACTTTTCCACTAACACATATCTTCAGGCCACATATTCACCTCCACTTTTTTTTGAGACACTGTCTCCCTGTAGCCCCAGCTTGCTTCAGTCTCACAGAGATCTACCAGCCTCTGCCTCCTAAGTGCTGGAATTAAAAGGGGATTAAAAATGTGCACCACCAAGCCCTGTAAATATTGTTTTAATGATGCTGGTATAATGTCTATTGAAAACTCATGTCCCAGGCCAAAAGTGCAAATCACATCAAAAGGAGTGGTATTCTGGGGCTAGAGAGATGGCTCGGCGATTCCCAGATTCTGTTCCCAGTACTCACATGGCAGCTAACAACCATCTGTAACTCCAGTGCCAGGGGATCCGCCATCCCTTTCTGACCTCTGTGGGTACTGCATGACACAGATGCACTTAACAATACATGCAGGCAGTGCACATATAAAAAAATAAAAATAATAAACATTTTTTAAAAGGAGCAGTGTTCTGCATATACTTCTGTGTGAATAAGTTTATTAACTACTATGAAAATTAGAACTTTTGGAGCTGGAGGGATGGCTCAGCAGTTAAAAAGCACTGGCTGCTCTTGTAGAGGACCCGGGTTCAGTTCCCAGAATCCACAAGGTAGCTAACAACTGTCCCTCCTAACTCCTGCTGCAGGGGATCCAGTGCTCTCTTCTGGCCTCCCTGCATGACACAGGTGCACTTGCACACATGCAAGTAAGATACTCATATGTACAAAAATCTAAAAATAATATATAACTTATTTTATAAAACCAAACACTAGAGACTGGAGAGATGGCTCAGTGGTTAAGAAGCACTGGCTGCTTACCAGATAACTGCACATGGCAGCTAACAACCGTTTGTAATTCCAGTTTCTGGGGGATCCAACGCCCTCTTCTGCCCTCCATGGGCATTGCACAACGTTAGTGCACTTATATACACACAAGCAACACACTCTGTGCTGGATAGTAATAGTGTCAACTTGACACACCTGGGTTAAGCAAGCCTCAACTGGAGAATTGCCTCCATTGGACTGGCCTGTGGCTCTGTCTGTGGGGTATTTTCTTAATTGTTGAGTGGTTTCAGAGGGCCTAGCCCACTGTGGGCAGTGGCATTCCTGGGTAGGTTGTTGTCTATTGTATAAGAAAGCAGGCTGAGCATGGACCAGGGGAGCAAGCCAGTAAGCAGCGTTCCTCCATGGCCTGTGCTCCTGCTCCTGCCTCCAGGTTCAAACTGCTCTAAATTCCTGCTTTGGCTCTCTTAGTGATGAATTGTGTGACCCAGGGAGCTGAATAAACCCTTTCCTCCCCAAGTTGGTATTAGTCAGAGTGTTTTGTCACAGCGATGGAGAAGCAAACTAGAACACACGCATACACATAAAATAAAGATAATAAATAAAATATTAAAAAAAAACAAACACTAGAATTCAGCCAGGCATGGTGGCACATACCTTTAACCTCAGCATTCAGGAGGCAGGTGCATACCAACCTCTGAAATGGAGGCTAGTCTGGTCTGCATAGTGAGTTCCAAGCCAGCTGGGGCTACAGGGAGACCCTTTCTGAAAAAGACCAGAAAAAAACAACAGAAACCCAAAACAATCAAAATAAAGGATTGAAAAGAAAAGAAGAAACGAATATCTGAGCTGCTGGGTGACTTCCTGCCTGATCAGTTCTTGAGAACCTGCAGTCACATCTTCCTCTGTTTCTGGTTCTTTGGAGTAGGGTTATCAGTGATTCTCTGACCTTCACTGAAACCTGACTGAATTCATTGGAATTCTCTGTCTGACACTGTGAATCTTTGAGCTGCTTGAGCTGTGTCACTCTCTCTCTGAAGTGAGTCTCACTGCCATGTTGTCCAGTGACTTTGAACTGATTGTATTCTCCTTCCTTTTTATCACCCAAGTCCTGGGTTGAAGGTTTTGCCTCCTGCTCAGACATGGTGATGGTGGTTTTGCTCAGAGGCCTTGAGCAGGCAGAGCTTTGTTCTGGGGTTTACAAATCTCCCAGAAAGCCTTTTTAATGTGTGTATTGCACTGATTTTAAGTATATTACAGGCCTGTGTATATACTGTATACACATGATTGTTGCAATTGCACACACTCATGTGTGCACATTTGAAATTACAGGGGGCAATATTGGTTGTCTTTCGCCATCACTCTCCACTTTATTGCCTTGAGAGAGTGTTTCTCACTGAACCAGAACCTTGCCGTTTTGGCTGGCCTGGGACCCACCGTTCTTTGTCCCACAATGCAGCATTCTAGGCACATAGTCACGCCGGGCTTTTTATGTGGGCGTTGGGACTGGAAGTATGCTCCTGTGCACATCAAGCACCCTCACTCACTGTGCCATCTTCCAACCCCCAGGACACTTTAAAAAAATGAAAAAGAAATTTTTGCTATGGATTAAATGACAGAGTCTCCCATGTAACCTCAGCTGGCCTAGAACTTGCTATGTAGACCAGGCTGGCCTCTATCTTACCCTAATTTGCCTGCCTCTGCCTCCCAAGTGCTGAGATTAAAAGTGTGTGCCACCACACCCAGCTAAATGAATTGTTTCAGAGTAAGTTTGGCAGGTGTGCATGGTTATACACTTCTGTCCCAGCACTCAAGAGGCTGAAAGAGTATTGCCAGGAGTTGAAGGGCAGCCTGAGCTATATAACAAGACTCCCCGTCAAGAGAAGAAAAAAAATAAAAATTAAATAGGCAGAGTGAGATCCATTTGAAAAAAATTGAAGGGCCTACAAGACGGCTCAGTGGGTAAGGAGACTTAACTACCAAGACTGACAACCTGAATTCAATCCCCAGGACACATATAACGTAATGGAAAGAAAAGAATTGACTCCTCTAATCTATATACACATACATACAAATAAATAAATAAATAAATGATATACACATGAATGAATGAGTGAATTAATGAATGAAAATATTTTTTAAAAATTGAGCCTGGGGCTGCAGTTCCGTTGGTAGAGTGTCTGCCTAGCAGACATGAATGCTTGAGCTCAAGTCCTAGTACTACAATAAAAACCCAGCACTGGGAAGTTTTAGGCTAGCCTGGACAAGACAATCTTTCAGAAAAGGAAAGAAAATGACTACGTTCTAGCAATATTTACCTTCTGTGATTTGGGGGTGAGATACCTAAGAGAAGGATACTTGTGATTCTGATTATTTTTCTTTTCCAGATAGTTTGTCTTGGGGTGAGGATTAAAATATTTACTTATAATTATTTACATGTAGCCTGGTACTATATATATAACATCACTGTGGAGTATTTGTCAAGTAGTAACATGTCACTTTTGCATCAAAACTGCTGAAGTCTAATCCCAAAAGCTCTGCAGGGTTAGATGTCTCCGAGTTCAGATCCCCAGCACCCAGATCCCCAACATCTACATTAAAGCTGGGTGTGACTGCAACCTCAGTACCAAACAGACAGGATTGCTGAGGGTCTCCGGCTGCCAGCCTAGCCAAAAAAAGCAGTGAGCTGTAGGCTTAGTGAAAGTTCATCTCATAAGAATGAGGTCAAGAAAGCTAGAGGATACCCACCTGATATTCTCTGGTTTCTGCTGCATGGCCTTGTATACACAGCACACAAACACACAAACAAAATTTGTTTTTAAGTTCTGAAGTTCTTGGTTTTTTGTTGGATAACATAAATATTTTAAAAGAATCTTTCTCATGTTTTCTTTTAGCTTCGAGATATTGCAGCATGCTGATTGAAGAAGGAGGACTGCAACATTTATACAACATCAAAGACCACGACCAGACAGACCCCCACGTCCAGCAGATTGCTGTGGCCATTCTGGACAGTTTAGAAAAACATATTGTGCGCCATGGGAGGCCACCTCCCTGTAAAAAGCAGCCACAGGCCAGACTAAATTGATAGCCATAGATAATTGGATAGTTGAGTGTCAGGAATCCTTTTTGTGAGTGGTTCATTTGGAATATTACTCTATGTGGTGTGGGGGGGGGTGTCTGTGGTGAGAGTCATGTGATCAGTTTGGGATTGCTAATGTACAGTACTACTCATGTGAACAGTCTCGATTTGTCTTGTGATTTTTAACTTATGAGGCAACAAAGGTCTCTTCCTTCATTATTGTCTTTTAGAAAAATTTCCCACATCTTTCAGTGTTTGAGCTTACCTGTGCTTGACATTCTACAGTTCTATGATAACTTTGCACGAACCCTTAGGCCAGACTTTTCTCAGAGTCCCTTCCAAGTGATTTGCAGCCTCAGCAGAACTGCTGACTTGATTTTGGCACCATTTCCATTGTGAGTCTCACACTGCTTCTGTATAAAATGCTTCCTTCTCTGCCTGCCTTTCATAAGGCACCCTTCATTGTGCCAGTGGAAATCTGTGTTGTCTCTTAGAAGCTACCCTTTCTGGAACCTGGATAGCTATCAGAGAAATATGATATTGAAACTGTGAAAGAACAGAGTTAAAAGGAATTGGGATTGCGTCCATGGTAGAGTTCTTAAAGTGGAGCAGCTATCCTCGTGGAGCCCCTCTGCTGGGGCGCAGAGCTTGTTCTCCATGTCTGGCTGGAAGGAAGCATGGGCTGCTATTTCTGCACAGACTGCTGGCTGCTCTGGAAATACGTCCCCAATACCACAGTATAAAACATTACAGTGTTCTGTGTTAAAGCCTCTCTGAAACACTATGTCACGGTGTTGTGAAAGTGGGAATGTTTTCAAAGTCTTTGGTTAAAACTAGCCTTTTTTTATTCTATCACAGTCATTTTTCAGTGGAATAGAGACTAATCACGGTGTTAACCTGCTTAGTTAAATACAGTTTGTATTTTATTTGGACAACAGTAAAGTTTGTCCAAAAAAGTTAACCTTGAGTGGGGGTGTAGCCCAGTGATGTGCTTAGCATGTATGAATCCTTAAATTCAATCCCCAGCACACAAAAAACAACAACAAAAAAGTTAGATTTTCTTTTGGTCAGATATGTGTATGTGCGGGCATAATGGCCCATGCCTGTGATCAGAATCAGAAGACAGCAGTGAGTTTAAGGCTAGCCTGGGCTATAAGGTGGTCTCCAAAAAACAGGTATACTCACCATTTTCATGTCAGAAAATGGTGTCCACAGCTCACTGCCACAAATTCAGAAGGAGAATTTGACTGCCCTTAATGGTTAAATGTGATGATTCTAGCTGAATGGAGAAAAGAAAATGGTTTTGATGGATTATTTTTTACACAGTTGTCTTCCTTTAAGATACTTGATACAGGGCTCAGCGATTAAGAGCACTGGCTGGCTGCTCTTGTAGAGGACCCGGGTTCAATTCCTCCCACCCACATGGTGACTAACAGCCATCCATAACTCCAGGTGCAGGGGATCCAGTGCCCTTTCCTGACTTCCATGGACATTGCACAGTACAGGTGCACTTACATACATGTAGGCAACTCATAAACATATAATAAAAATAATAAATAAAAGACTTTTAAAAATACTTGACACAGTATAGAATTGCTTATCATTATATGAACTTGGGAGGCAGTAAGTTACCAACAAACTTAACTTCCATGTAAAATTTTATTTTAAGCCAGGAATGATGGTTCATGCCTATCATCCCAATAACTGGAATAGTCGGCGGGAAGATTACAACTTTAAGGTTCAGAGTTCAAGGTCAGCCTGACTCACACAGTGAAACCCTTTCTCACAAAACAAAACAGTTTTTTTTTATTTTAAGCTGGACTTGGTGGCACATGCCTTTAATCCAAAACACTAAGGTAGAAGGATTCTGGAGTTCAAGGCCAGCATGGGCTAATCTGGCAAAATCCTATCTCAAAACAAAATAAAATTCCATTTTATGAATAGGTTTCGTCTAATTTCTGATAACTACATTTTTTGTATATGTCTAAAATGTTTTCAAGTAAGAGATTTTAAATGGGATGTCTAAATTATTCAGAAAGATTTCAGTTTAGAAAGGTGCCAGTTTAAACTGTGCACAGTGGCACATGCCAGTATGTGGAAAGTGGAAGCAAGAGGATTGTGAATTTCAGGCCAGCCTGAGCTGCATGAGAGACCCTGTCTGAAAAACCAGCAGCAAGCAGCAGCTTGGTTGATGAGTATGCTGTTGACATCTGACACATGATTGGAAGATTTTACATATGTCACAATGTGAATAATGATGTGAATTGTTTGGAGTTCCTTCATAAGAATAAAACTTCCTTAAGTGGAAAGAAAGCAGATATATGCAGTTACTAAAAGCCATATTAAACTGTGGCTTAATTCTGACTTCATTGGTTTAAGGAAATTTGAAGCTGTAAGATAAATTTTTGCATTATCTGGTTGCTCACACCCATGATTCCACTGCTGGGGAGACAAGAGACAGAACTGCTACGAGTCTGAGGTAGCTAGGGCCAACCACAGAAAGATTGAGAATGTTCCTGGGAAGATAGAAAATTCTTTCAACGGATTTATTTGTTCTGTTCTGCTGCCTTTTCTCCCTCAATTTTAGTGTAAAGCGAACTCGAGGCAGTAAGAAGGCCCCCAGTGGCCTGCAGGCTGTCAGCTGTGTCGGCCATCTCCAGGTTTATCTATCTGGTGTACTTAAGGGAAACCCTGTATGAGAAATTTAGCTTCAGGTTTCTGTTTCATATTGTTCAGGACAAAAATGCAGGTTCCCTGTAGTCTACTGCTAGATTTTTGCCTTTAAAAATTGTTTTCAGAAAAGTGAAGCAGATGTAACCCAGCACACACCTGTAACCCAGCATCACCAGCTATGCAGCAAATTTGGAACCCGCTTTGGTTACTTGATACCCTGTCAAAGAAACCAAAAAAGAAAAACAAAAAGAGATGGCCAAAAATTTACAGAAAAGAATAGATCCCTTTTTTATTCAGAATAACTTCTCTTGATACAGGAAGACTCAAAAATATTTAAATTTAAGATTTCCAAGCAGCCAGGGCTACATAGCAAGACCCTCTCAATATATACAAAGCCGAGCATGGTGATACAGCCCTTTAATCCCAGCACTCCCGGGGCAAAGGAAGGTGGATCTCTGTGAGATGGAGGCCAGCCTGGTCTACATAGTGAGTTCCAGGCCATCTGGATCTACAAGGAGACCCTGTCTCAAATAAACAACAACAAAATACTAACAAACCCAAAATAACTGATCCCATCCCAGATATATCAAAACATTGATGCCTTTGCGTTGGGGACTTGTGTGTGTGTGGTATTTATTTTTTAATTTTTTTTTTTTTTCAGATAGGGTCTGAATAGCCAAGGCTGTGTGTAGTTCCCATTGATCTCGGTTAACACTCTTCCTGCCTCAGCCTCTGGTGTAATGCAAGAATAGACATGGGCCCCTATGGCTCTAGGATGGATCTTAAAACTGTATCATTAAAATTAAGGCACAAAATTGTCAGTAAGGTCCTGGCCAGTCTGCATAGAGACTCTGTGAGGCCTGTCTTTTGTAATTGGAGACCTGAATGTAAGGTACTGGGTGTCTTCAGAAGTGACCTTTCGCATAGTGGCTTGGGGGTTTTCTTCACAGCTTATACCAGGACCACATGACTCATTGTTTAACTCCTCAGTAGTTAGATCAGCACGGGCAAGGCTTGGATCTGCTAAAGGAAATGGACGTAGAGGCCCTGGGTTCAATCCCAGCACACCCCTCTCTCCAGATGAAATGGAATTAGACTGTGTAAGAATGTAATGGAATAAAGCGAAGTATAGCAAATGAAAGCATCCTATTTTTGTGTACCAAGTAAGCTTTTCTATGGTAGTTATACTCAAGTATATTTTTTTGCCTTCTGGATTAAGGGTATAGCTCAGCTCACTAGAGTTAGTGGTTAGTAGGCATGGGTCCTCAGTTAAATTCCCACTGTCAAAAAGAGAGAGAATGTTATTTTTCTTTTAAATTAAAACTAAAATCATAAATCAAGAAGTAGTAGAGTGGGATGGCACAGTTGTTGCTGATCTTACCTGAGGGTTTTAAAAAATGTCAGATGCACAGGTCCAGGGATTGACTGAATACCCCTGGACAGGAATGCCACCGGGAAACTTGAGTGGTTTACTGACAGTGCAGATGGATAAAACTGCGCTGGGAGTTTGCTTTTATATTTGTTTATTCCCAGACTTCCAAAGAATGAAAGATCCATGTTTAAACTGTCAATTTTATAAATGCAGTTTGTAAAGTTTCTCTTAAATGAGTACTTTTCTGCCTGTTTTCTTCCTAGTGACGTTTTGTTTTGTTTTGTGCAAGGTGTCATGTAGCCAAAACTATCCCGGAACCCCCAGTCCTCTTGCCTTTGCCTCCCACATGCTGAGATGGCGGGTGTGTACCACTATAACACTGGGTTTCCCAGTCACTGTAATTTGAGTGCCCTTAATTATGCCAGGACATGGCATATCTGTGACTATGCTTTCCCCATTGATTATATTTTAATGAAAGCATTAATGTTTCAAATTAGGGTAAGTTCATGAACAGTCAATCTGGCTTTGTTTTTGTTTTGTTTGAGGCAGGTATCCAGCCCACTGTGTAGCTGAGGGTGGCTTTGAACACCTTATCCTTCTGCCTCCACTTCTCAAGTGTTAAGATTCTAGGCGTGTGTCACCACGCCCGGCTCTGTTTTTGCCTTTTTGAGATAGGGTCTTCATATGTAACCAGGTTAGCCTGGGACTCACTATGTATCCCAGGCTGACCCCAGCCTTCTGCTGAAGTTACAGGACTGCAGGACCACGCCACTTGGCTTATTGGTTTTTTTGTAGCCCTCGGCCTGGAACTCACAGAGTTCCTCTGCCTAGGATTAAAAGTGTGTGCCAGCCAGGCACGATGACTCAAGCCTGCAGAGGCAGGTGGATTTCTGTGTATTCCAGGGCAGCCTGGGCTACAGGGAGAGGTCCTCCCCCCACCAAAAAAGACCTCTCTCCCAAAAAACAGAGTAAAAAAAAGGCATGCTGCACCACCCCTGGGTTAGCTTAGTGTTTTAAAATGCATCCTCTTTGTCCCCCAGCCAAGAACAGTGTGCAGCAGAACCTTAAGTGAAGAAGAAGAAAATCGGTAACAGAAAGTAAGTTTACATTGTTGTTCGGGGACGCTGTGGTTTAAACGGTATTGTTAAGCTGAAGGCGCGGGTTCCACAGTGCCAGCTCATGTTATTTATGTGGAGACTGCACTATTAAGGCTTCAGAACGGCTCTGAGCCAGCTTCCCGAGAGGTCTGCAAACTTAGTTTTCCTCCTAAGTCCCTCCTTGCAGTTTCAAATGACTGTATTTTGTGGCTTAGTTGTAATTTGCTGTGCTTTGTCCTGTTGTTACTTTTCTATGTTAAGTCACGAAGTGTTCGTTTTAGTAATAATTCAAAACCAGCGTTTGTCTGGTGACGAGAGTAAGAATGTAACAGGGAAGTGGCCACTGGGCCGTGCTCCACTGCTGCTCTGGGGTGTTTCAGAGACTGTGATGTGCACGGCATGGTACATGCATTCATTTGCTTCCAGATCTCAACCCAGGGCACCGTGATGACTAACTGCAGCCCTAGACGGAACTTCCCCTGTTTCTTCTCTCCCCTCCTTTTTTTGATAAATTATTAAAAAATGATTGCAGTTTCTTATTTCTCTTGCTGAAATGAAAACTTCTGAACAGCATAGCCTAAGCTAATAGGTAGACAAATGATTAATAATATTTTTAACCAGGCTGTATGGTGGCACATACCTTTGATCCCAGTACTCAGGAATAAAGGCAGGTAATTTCTGTGAGTTGGAGGCCAGGACTACATTGTAAGACCCTATCCCAAAACAAACAAAAAGCCACAAGTAAGATGGGTTATGTTAGCACATGCTTAGTCCCAGCACTCAGGAGGCAGAGGCAGGTGAATCTCTGTGAGTTCAAAGCTAGCCTGGTCTACATAATGAGTTCCAGGCCAGCTGGGGTTAGAGGGACACCCTGTCAAAACAACCCCCCTCAAAAAAAAAACAGTGTCAGTAGTTAAGTCAGATTTGGAGATCCACTCCGGAAGCCCCAGCTACAAGGGAGGCTGAGGCACAAGAATCCCTGGATATGAACCAGTTACAAGTTCAAGACGAGACTGAGCAACACGGTGAGAGCCTGTCTCAGAAAACAGAATCATTTTCCAAAACACATTCACCAAAATTCTTTGTGGCAAACCATAAATCTAGTTCATTGGGCTAACTTCAAATTGAGTTTAAGCTTATTTTAATTGGTTTTGAAGCAAGAAGTTCCTCAAGTAGTGGAAGCTAAGACACTTTCATAACAGGAGAAATTTTTGAGCATTTTATTCAAGATTTATAATCTCAGATAATTTGCAAAAATAATTTTTTAAAAAATCACCAGTTTGGGGCCAATAAGATGATTCAGTGGGTTAAGGCTCTTGCTGCTCAGCCTGACAACCTGAGTTCCATCCCTAAAACCTACATGGTGAAAGGAGAGAACCAACGCCCACAAGTTTTCCACAGGTGACACTAAGGCCCCTATGTTATACAGAAGTAAATGTGAAAAAACTACTTGAATCACTGATTTTTAATACCAGCACTGAGGCAGCTGAGCAGGAGGATCCTAGTTGGATGCCAGCCTGGGCTACATGGGAAGATCCTGTCTTAAAAATCCAAAGTAGATAACCGAAATAAAATAGAATCCCTGACAGGATTCCTCTATCAAATTCTGATTTGTGAATGTAAGAAAGTTGTCTTTGCTTGGACTTTAAAAAACTCTTTTCAAGGGATGAAAAATTCATTGGAAAGTAGGATGTGTGTATATTTCAGACTCTCCATTATCTGGGCTAAAAGTGTTGCATTTTCATTGTGGCCAGGTGACTGGGAGTGTTCTGTTTATGAATCATGCTATATATTAAAATGTCACTTAAGTATTAATGTTATCTGTACAGATTGTTGGGTTTTTTTTTTCCTAAATAAATGTTATAAATTTTATGTTGTTCGTCTTGTCTATTTTGATTTTAGACACCTGCTTTAAAAGTTAGTACAGGCTTTGTGACTCCTTAGTGATCTGTAGCATCGTTTGTTCATTAAATACCTATATTAGAACCAGGCCTGAAAGTTCTTAAATCTGAGGTAGAATGTAATTAAGCACCAGATGGATGCTGTGGGCCTGGAAGGTCCGAGGAAGAAAGTGGGCCTGGCTGCCCTGGAGGACAGCAACAAGCAGACTGTGGTTTCAAGTAGCAACAATCACATCTTTGATACATATCAAGACCCAGTCTCCAAACAAAACCAAAAAGTAAGAAATCAATCCTGGGCTCACGGGCTAGCAAGATCGCTCAGCTGGAAAAGGCCCTTGCCTCAAAACCTAATCAGCTTCCTCCTCAGAACCCACATTGCAAAAGGAGAGAACCAACATCTGCAAATTGAGACTTCCACATGGAGGAGTGGAATGATGTCACATACAAATAAATGTAAAATAAGTATAAACACCGAAAAAAATTAAAAAGAAAATTCTGAGTTCAGTCCCCAGCACCACATAAAACTGGGTGTGGGGGCTAGAGAAATGACTCAGCAGTTAAGAATATGTACTGTGGCAGATTGCTTCAGATACCTATGAGTTTGACGCCAGGCTAGTCTTACATAGCAAGGCCCAAGCTAGCCAAAGCTACGTACCCTGTCTAAAAATAAGCTTAAAAATCTGCATTCACATTTGCTTCCCAGAACCCATGTTTGGTGGCTCACAACCACCTATAACTCCATCTCCAGGAAATCCAACGCCCTCTTGTAGTTTGTTCAAGTAACTGCAATTTCATGCACACACCCTCAGAAACATAGCATATACATAATTAAAAATAAGTCTTATTTCAAAAAGCTGGCATGACGGCTCACGCCTTCAATCCCAGCACCCCGGAGGCAGAAGCAGGTGGATTTCTTTTCGATCAAGGCCAGTCTGGTCTAATATAGACATAAGTTCCAGGTCTAATATAGACATAAGTTCCAGGCCAGCTGGGGCTATAGAGAGACCCTGTCTAAAACAAAAACAAAATAGGCTGGAGAGAGGGCTCAGCAGTTAAAAGCACTGGCTGTTTTTCCAGAAGACCTGGGTTCAATTCCCAGAACCCACCCAGCTAACAACTGTCCATAACTTCCAGGTGGTCCGACACCCTCTTCTGGCCTCCTCTGGCACTGCATACACATGCTGTATGTAGCACTTACGTACATGCCAGCAAAACACTCATTAAACAGAATTAATAAAATATTTTTTTAAAAACCAAAACCAAACCAAACCAAAACCGGGTGTGGTAGTACATGTCTGTAATCCCAGCACTGGGAAGTAGAGGCAGGACTAGAAATTAGGTCCACGTGCTGGTAAGCCATCGATTCAGCCCCTCTTCGGCTAATTTTTTAAAATTTATTTTTATTTTTTGTGTATGAGTGTATTGCCTGCATGTATGTAAGTGCACCTGTGTTATTCAGTGCCCCCAGAGGACAGCAGAGGATATTTGATCTCCTGAAGCTGGAGTTAAGGACAGTTGTTAGCTGCCATGTGGGTGCTGCGATTCAAACCTGGGTCTTCTGCAAGAACAGTCAGTGCTCTTAACCACCGAGCCATCTCTCTAGTCCTTTTTGACTAAACTTTAACCAAAGGATTTTTTTTTAAGATTAAAAAAAATTTTATATGTATGCGTATTTTTTAATGTTATTTTTTATATGTATGAATGTACTGCTTGCATGTGTATAAGTGCACACATGTCATATAATGCCTGTGGAGATCAGAAGGTGGCCTTGGATCTCCTCAAACTGGAGTTCCAGAGAGTTACTAGCCACCACTCAGGTGCTGGGAATTAAACCCAGGTCCTCTGTAAGAGCAGCCGGTGCTGTTAACCACTGAGCCTTCTCTCCATTCCCAACCAAAGGATTTATTAAGTTCTGTTGTATGTAGCTATAACAAACAAACAAAAAAGCAAAAAATAAATGACAAAAAGGTTGAGGATGTGGATCAGTGGCAACTGCTCAGCTCTAGGCCCTGATCTACATGTCCACACCACCAACAAAGCCAAAAACAAAAGCTAGTTACCAGACTGTCTTGCTGCTAGACCAGAGGTGGTGAGCATATCACCTGGACCAGTCAAAACAACTTGGGGTGACCAATAGTTAGGCCCACTGTCTTGGGCAGAAAGGGAGATTGACTGAAGTTTATAAAATAAATTACTACCCAGATGGGTGGTGGAGCAATGTTTTTACATTTTCTTTTATTTTGTGATGTTGAGGATGATAAAACCTGACCCTCGTGCATGTTAGGCAAGTGCTCTCCACCACTGAACTAATATCCCTAGCTCCAAAGGTATATTATACTTTTTTTTTTAAAGTAGAGTTGTGTAAGCAACATTAAATATCTTTTTCTCTCAAATACTTCAAAACTTTACATTTATGGCAAGGAACTGAAAGCATTTACTCTTTCTCCCTGTAAAATTTTTATTTATGAAAAGACTCTGCTGCATTCCAGGATGTGATGGCACACAGCCAACCTCTCCCAGCCAACCTCAAATGTTCCCAGGTCGAATGCCAACCAGTGGGGAAGAGATACAGCACTCTTATGTTAGGAGAGAAACCTATCGAAATTCCTGCTCACTGTGCTTGCTTCTATGTTTTGGTGAGCTGTGAGCTGCACATCCTTCCAATCTGAATTCTTTCTGAGACAGAATCTCATTGTGTAGCTTTGGCTGGCCTGGTACTCACTATATAGACCAGATTGACCTCAAACTCTCAGAGAGATCCACTTGCCTCTGCCTCCTGAGTGCAGGTTAAAGGCATATACCACCATGCCTAAGATTTTTTTTAAATATATGATTTATTTTATCTTAAATTATGTAGGGATGTGTGTATCTGGATTGTTAGAGTATATACACATGATACACAGCCCTTGGAGGCCAACAAGGGTATGGGGTCCTCCTGGAGCTGGAGTTACAGGCAGTTGTGAGCCACCAAATGTGGGTGCTGGAATCTGAACTCTTGTCTTCTGGAAGAGCAGCGTCTCTCTGAGCTATCTCTCCAGCCCCTTAATATAAATTTTAAGCATTGAAGTTACAAAATAAAAACATTCTCCACACAAAGGTGTACCTGAGACTCTTAAGAGAGTCACTCTAAATACATTTTACTTTTTAAAATATTTTATTTTTTTATTTTATGTGTATGAATGTATTGCTTGCATGTATATAATATAAGTGTACCCATGTCATGCAATGCCCTTGGGGGTCAGAGGAGGGTGTTGGATCCCCTGGAACTGGAGTTATAGACAGTTGTTAGCTGCAATATGGGTGCTGGGAATTGAACCTAGGTCGTCTTCAAAAACAGCTAGTGCTCTTAACCACTGAGCTATCTCTTGAGGCCAATTATTTTATTTTGCAAAGTACTTTTAAAAAAATTTCAGGGACAGGGTCTCACTATGTAACTCTGGCTGGTATGGAAATCGCTATGTAGACCAGGCTAGCCTTGAACTCACAGAGATCTGCCTGCCTCTACCTCCTGAGTGCTGGAATTAAGGCATGTGCCACAATGCCCAGCAAAAATACATTTTTAAACTAATATCATTTTGGTATATAATAGTCACATCAAAGGTTGGTTGAAGATACCGATAGTTGGATCTAGTGAGATGGAGCAGGCCTGCAGCTCAGTGATAGTCTACTTAGCATTTGTGAAGCCCCAGTGAAACGGCAACACTGACTCCATTTTATTCTAGATGACTTTTGCCCCACTCTGGGTCTCTGCCCCAACACCCCTACCCCATGCTAACTGCACCTAACCAGGTGGCTGGTCTCGCGCAGGCAGCACAACGTCTACAGTACTGGAAAATTCACAACCAGTCAGGCAGATTCTCTAGCTACAACTCCAGGAAGCCCATTGTTTCTGCAATTCTGAGAAACTTGTTTTTCCTAACCAAAACTTAGGAGCTTTTTGTTAACTGAAAACCATTTTGTTAGCTGACCTACCCATGGTCTGATGTAACTACGATTATTGCCTTCGCCCTGGCATGATGTAATTGTGGTTTTAAGCTTTATAAACCTTGCTGTGCCTCTCCCGTGGGGTTGAGAGTTCTTCCTAGCAACAGTCCCTCTTGACTGCTGGCTATAAAAGAACTCTTAATTCAACTATCACTATGTGCTATTCCTCTGTGCCTTGCACCTGGTACTACGCTAGGTTCAGGCCCCAACGTCAAAAACCAAGCAAGAAGGGCTGGGCAGATGACTCAACACAGAGGAACTAAGTTTAGTTCCCAGCACCTACATGGCTGCTCCCAACATCCTGTTACTCCAGTTCTAGGAAATCCAACGCCCTCTTCTGATCTCTGTAGGCATGTCCTGCACATACATGGTGCACTTAAGCGGGCAAAGCACACATACACATTAAAAAAAAGAATCTTAAAAACTTTAAAAAAAAACAGTTATATATGGTGACTCAAGCTAGTGAATCCCAGCACTAAGAAAGCTGGGGCAGAATTGCCCCAAGATTGTGTTGAGGCCAGATTGGGTTACTTAGTTAATTCCAGGATAGCCTGGGCTACAGTGTGAATCCCTGTCTTAAACAAAACAGACGCATCAAAGTAGAAAATGGAGGAATGGTATAAGAGGGGCTAGAGATATAGCTCTCTGCTAGAACATTTGTCTGGCATTCAAGATGCCCTAACTTTTAATTCCCAGTACTCCCTCCAGCCAGTTGGACAGGGGGAGGAAGTGCTCAGGAGTTCCTCAACCTGCCCTTCCTAAACAGCCACAGCCTCATCTCTGATAAGAAATGTGGGGAGCCATTTGCCTGCCTTGAGCTATGCCCTAGTTTTGGGCTAGGCAGAAGTCAATCTCCTGCACAGAAGTGCTGACTGGAAGCAGGAGTTTTCATTATGCAAATGATTTACACCTAAGGAGAAGTTTATTCTACGCCCAAGACTGAGGTCACCTGAAGATCTTTGAAGGAAGCCAATCACATCTTAAGTTATTTTGCCTGTGTTAGTATTGTTTTTACGTTGAACATCTGACCCATTGTTTTGCTCACTTCACAGTATAAATAGGGGAGACTTAATAAAGGCAAGCTGCTTCAGTGTGACTGACAGCCCTCCTGAGTCTGTCCCTTTGTTTTCTCTTCCTCTCTATCTCTACATTTTCTCATCCTCACTCCCTGCTTTGGGTGTGGTTCGATTTCTGCCGGCAGGCTCTGGCAGAGAAGAAACCAAAAAATCTGGGGTTGGTTTTTCATTTATTTTTCTCTAGGTAACCTACAATGTAGTTTTTCAACACCCTTTTTGCTTATAAAACTATAAATGAAAGATAAAAATTGTTTAATGGACACCACCTTTCATAAGCTGGGCACTATTTTAGGCCTGGGGATTCGGGGACAAGGTTCCTGTTTAGCAGATGTTGCTTTCCGTTTTTCCTATGGGGAAGAGGCAGAAAACGTGCTGATATTATTAATGCATGATATGAGGTGCTGAGCATGCTGGAACAGGCCTGTAACCCCAGCACTTGGGGAGGTTGATGCAGGATCTCAAGTTCAAGGCCAGCCTGGACTCAGTAGTTAAAGGTGCTCACCACCAAGCCCAACGACTTGAGTTCAAGTCCTGGACCCACATAGTGGAACTGGTATGCATGCTTGGTACCAATACACTCCCTCCACATAAATAAACAAACAAATAAAAACTAAAAGAGAAATGATTATTTATTTCTTGTGGTACCAGAAACTGAACCTAAGACTTTGCCCATGGTATGTTGTGTTACACTATTCCTGGAGAGATATTAACAAGTGTCTGCTCACCCTAGAAAGGCAACCAGTGACAAACCAAATAAGGGTACTACCAAAGTCCAACTTGGTGAACCAAGAACTTTATTGGGGTTACTTATAAGAGGAGAAATGACTCAAAAATGGCTGCATTACAGAAGCCCACCCAGCATGGTGACGACTCACGAAAGCAGGAAACCTGGAGTGTACTGTACAACTTGTAGGCAGCTCAACAGGTTGGAGAGTGTCTTTTCCAGGTAGCTCAGCTGGTCTGAGACAGCCCAGCTTCCAGACAGCTTGGTTTGTCTGTGAGGTGTCTTATCCAGAAGGGGGAGCCTGGTCAGTTTCAGGGGCTTCCTGAAGCTATTGTGCTGTTTACTTTCTGAGTTTAACAAGCTTCCCTGCAGGATGGAGCATCCTATTGGGAGCTGGAGCTATGGGTCAGGGGTTGAGAGCACTTAGGCTGCCATCTTCTTGCTTCTGCAGGCCTTGCTGTACTTACATACATACAGGCAAAACCTTCATACAAAGAAAATAAGAAACTAAAACCTTTATAACATTCATTTGTTTACCTAGCTTCCCTCCAAACCGAGGGTTTTATCTGGGGGAGATTGCTATACAATCGCTAGGCAAGTTTGCCTCCACTGGGCCGCATTCCCAGCTTGGGACTGCTGTTACATATCAAAGTCAGGCAAGTGTGTGTGTTCTTTAGCTAGAGTCTTGCTCTGTTGCCTGGGTTAGCCTCAAACTCCTGGCCTTAAATGATCCCCCTGCCTCACCTTCCAGAGCAGCTGATCTAACAAGCACTGAAATGGGCAGGCTGGCATTGCCATGCCCTGCTTGGGAAACCCTTCCTGGTGTTAAGGACAGAACACCCTGTGAGCACTCAGCTTTAACCCCAGCTCTTGAGAATTCTTTTATTTGGGAGGTGGGGGAGGGAGTCTTGTAGGGTCTTCCTATGCAGTCCAGGCTGGCCTCAAACTCCCGATCCTCCTGCATCAGTCTCCTAAATTGGTGGAACTATATGCATGTGCCACCATAGTCAGCTAATATTAATTCTGCAAGAGAACTATCCTCGTCATCTTCCAGTAGCAAATTTTGCCAAGAAATGATATATTAATTTCTTGTTTTAAAGTTCTTAAAGAATTACCAAAACAAAGCTGGGATTGTGGCTCACCACTAAAATCCCAGCACTCCAGAGGCTGAGGGAAGAGGACTGCCACAGGTTTGAAGGTAGGCTGGGCTGTACAATGAGTTCCATCCAGGTTAGCCTGGACATAATCTTCTAAGAAAACACTTACCAAACTAGGCTGGCCTCGAACTTGTGGGTATTCTTTGGTTTCTGCTTGTCGAGGGCTAGGACTGCAGGCGTGTGCCTGGCTTGTCTATTTAATCTCTGGGTTCTTCAGTTCCTTGCAGGCGAATGGGGGACGATACACACCATATGCAATTTTCTTCATTGTTTGGTTTTCAGTAAGAAGATTAAAGAATGATTGTAGCTGGGTTTGGTGGCACTAGCCTTGGCAGGTGCAGGAAGGAGGATCAGAAATTCAAGATTTACCTTCAGTTGCAAAGGACGATCCAAGGCAGGTGGACCTAATTAAAAAAAAATTGTGAAAGGAAAGCATTTTGTAGATATTAGCACTTGAAAATAATTTTAACATTCGAATCCTTTTATCTATGACTTGTGGTGGTGTGAAGCTAGTGCTATATTTCACACCCATCTACACACATTATCTCTTTCAATCCTGACTTTAGGGTTGTAAGGAAGTTAAGTTTCAGAGAAATCAACAACCTAAGGCTGTCCTCGACTTTATCTTTTGTTATTGTTTGCTTTTTGACATAGGGTCTATTGTTCTGGCTGATATGTAGACTAGGCTGGCCTCGAACCACCACCCTCAACCCCCAGTGATGGAATTAGAGGCATGCGCCATCACGGACCCAGAGAAAGTAGTTTTGGTAGTTGATTTACTTCTAGGAATCTGAAAATGACTGTTGTCGTATTCTAGAGCAAGGCTTTTGAAAATACATCTCAAAGCATGTGCTTGCCTAGCATCCACAAGTCTCCTAGTTACATCTCCACTTCTTATTTCTTTTAAACCAAATAAAATACACCTTGCGTTCTGCAGGCACGCCCTGACCCTCGTGGGTCTCCGGAGACCGCGACGGGTGAGCAGACGACAGGTGGGTGGAGCTGCGGCGGGCGGCAGGGCGGGGTCAACGGGGTGGGCGGGAGTCCGCCCGGGCCGGGAGGGCGCCTGCCGGGAGCCTGGCGGGCGTCTCAAACGCCGGGCAGCCATCCTGCGAGGAGCCGCGCAGCCGTCGTCGTCGACGGCCCGGGCGGCCTCGCCATGGTCCACTTCTTGCACCCCGCGCTGTCGCCGCGGACCCTCGCCCTGCCCGACGCGCAGGAGGATGCGTTGGGCCGCCGCGTGCTGCAGGTGAGCGCGCGCCGCCGTCGAGGTCCGCTCGCCCTGCGGAGCGGCTTCTCCCGCCGCCGCCTTGACCTTGACCTTGGCCACGCCCCGAGAGACTGCGCCCCTCAAACCGTTCACGAGCCCGGGGGGCGAAGCGGGGAGCTCCGCTGCCCCGATGGGCCCCGCGAGCCCGGGGGTGGGAGCCCTGCAGCCGGAGGGACCCCAGGAGCCTGGGGGCGTTGGGGGCCTGCAACTCCGAGGGGCCCCGCGAGCCCGGGGGTGGGAGCCCTGCAGCCGGAGGGACCCCGCGAGCCCGGGGGCTGGGGGTCCTGCAGCCCGGAGGGACCCCGGGAGCGGGGAGGGGGAGGCTGCAGTCCCTGCCCCTCCCTTGAATCTGGGAGGCTGAGACAGGAAGATCCCTGAATTCCAGGCCAGCCTGGGCTGCATAGCAAGACCAGATCACAACAAAACAAAATAAAAAATCTAGTGATGAGGGGTCAGCTGTAAATTATTACAAAGGAAAGGAAATAGTCTGATGTGCTGCTTTTTGTTATTTTTGGTGTTGAGATAGAATTCAAGGTGTTTTTCCAATGAGTTACACACCCCATCTCTCCTCTAATTTTTTTTTTTTTTTCGTCTTTTTGAGACCTGTCTCTGCCTCCGTAGTGCTGGGATTAAAAGTGTGTGCCACCATGTTTGGTTAATTAATTAATTAATTTTTTTTTAAAGATAGGGTCTCTCTGGTAGGCTAGGCTGGCTTCAAACTCTATTGTGCCTCAGTCTCGTGAGTACTGGGTTTATAGTCATGTCAGCCTAATATTTTTAAATAATTTATTTTTATTTTATGTGTACCACCTGCACAGATGTAAGTGCACGTATGTCTGCAGTGCCCTGGGAGGTGGGAAGGAGGGGTCAGATCTCCTGAACTGGAGTTAAGGATGTTTGTTAGCCACCATGTGGATGCTGGGAATCAGACAGGATCGGTCAGTGCTCTTAACCACTGAACTGTCTCTCCAGCCCCTAATATTTTTTATTTTGTTTATGTATTCATTTTCAAAAATTAATTTATTTAAAGACAGGGTCTTATTATGACTATGTAGCCCTGGCTGGCCTAGAACCCACAGAGATTCACCTGCCTTTGCCTCTTAAATGCTGCAATTAAAGGCCTGCACCTATACACCAAGCAATGCTATTTTTTGGGGGGTGGGGGTGGGAGGTGCTTTCTTTTTATTTTATGTGTATGAATGTTTTGCCTGCATGTATGTATGTAAGTGTACCACATGCACGCAATGCCCATGGAGGCCAGAAAAGGGTGTTGGATCTCCTGGAACTGCTGTTATGGACAGATATTAGCTGCTGTGTGGGTGCTGGAAACCAAACCTGGGTCCTCTGCAGGAGCAGCCTGTGCTCTTAACCAATTAGCCATCTCTCCAGCCCCAACGATGTTTTTTAAGGTTCATGTATACTTGTGTTATATTTAGCTATACATAAAATTGACTTGTACGTTGATTTCATATTCTCTAGCCTTTCAGAAGTCCACTTATTTTCTCTTGTTTTTAAATGTTTACGTGTGTGTGTGGGTGTGTGTGTTTATATGTATAGATGTCAGATAACTTTTGAGAGTTGATTCTTTCTACCATGTGGTTTTGGAGGATCAAACCCAGGTGGGCAACCCATGCCTTTACCTGCTGAGCCATCTTCTGGCTCCCTACTTTGGATTTTTTGTTTTCTTTTGTCTTTTTGAGGCAGGGTGTAGTTTTTGCTGGCCTGGAATTCACTAAGTAGCTCAGGCTCACCTTGAATTGCCATCAATCCCACCACATCTTCCTCAGTGCTGGAGTCCAGGTTTGTGTCACCATGCCCTTCCTCTGTGTGTGTGTATGTGTGTGTGTGTGCGTGTGCGTGCTCGTGCTGGGATTACAAGCATGTGCCACCACACCTGGCTTTTTTTTGTCCTTCCAAGACAAGCACTTTATGAGCTTGAGCACCTCGATCTTTGAAGATTTTAAATTATATGTATTATCTATTCGTTTGGAAGTTATAGAGGTCTCTATATACTTTTATGTTTATAATGGGTTAATAAAAGATCACATTCCCAGACTCTGGGCTTAAACAGGTTGCAACCTTTGGTAACATCTCTCAAGGAATTTATTGTCTGCTTTTTTCCAAATTATCAAATTTATTGGCATGAAATCTTCATAGAGTTCTTTTTTTATGTATATGATAATATATCTGTAATGATATTCACTGTTGGTAAAATTTGTATTTTCCCCTCCATCATTTTGTCTATAGATGTAGTAATAACATTAAATCTTTAAAAAGAATGAACTTTTGGATCTGATTGTAGCTATAGTGTACTTTTATTTCATTAGTTTTGGGTCATATCTTTTTAAAATTTATTTTTATTTTATGTGTATGAGTGTTTTGCCTACATGTGTATAAGCGTGCCCTTGCATGCAGTGCCTGCAGAGGTCAGAAAAGGGTGTCAGAGCTCTTGGAACTGGAGTTACAGACAGTTGCCAACTGCCATGTGGGTGTTGGGAACCAAGCCTGGGTCCTCTGCAAGAGCAGCCGGTGCTCTGGGTCATATCTTTATATTTTCCCTTATTCTGTTTACTTGATGTATAATTTTGTTTGTCTTTTATATCCTAGGCTGGCCTTTAACTTCCTGTGTAGCCCAGGATTACCTTGGATTCCTGACTGCCCTGCCTGGACATACACAGTTACTGGGATTATAGAGTTGGGCCACCACATCAAGCTTTTAGTTATCTGTAATCTGTTGTCAGAAATCTTAATGTATGAAAAGTGGGCGTGGTGATTTATGCCTGTACCCCAGCACTCGGGAGTCTGAGGCAGGAGTATTCAGAGTTCAAGGCTAACTTGGGCCACAAAGCCAGACCTTTTCCTAAAAACCCCAGATGGCCAGATGTGATGGCACATATCTTTAATCCCAGCCCTGGGGAGGCAGAGGGAGATGCAGGCAGATTTCTGTAAGCTTGAAGCCAACCTGGACTACATAGTAAGACTCTGTCTCAAATAATTTTTTTAATATTATATTTATTATCATGTATGTGCCATGGAACATGTATAGAGGACCTAACAACGTGTGGGTCCTTGGATTGAACTCAGGTCATCTGGTCAAGCAGGGTTCTTTACCAGCTGAGCTATCTCACCAAGATAATCTGTGATTCTATTGGTTTTAAATGAGCCAGGTGTGGAGGCGCACTTCTTTAATCCCAGCACCTGGATCTCTAGGGAGGCCTGGGACTTTCAAGTGCTTTTTGGTGGTATAGATGGGTCCCCTTTCCCTAATTTTGGGTTGGTCAATTTAGAGAAAAGAGGGCTGACAGGCCCATGGTTCCAAGCTGAGATATCTGGTCTCTAGACTGGTCTGGACTAGTCAGGTAAAGGGGCCCTGCCTAGGAGAAAAGCCCCCAGGCTTTTGTCTTGGGTAAAGTAGCAGCTGGACGCTTGCTACTTTGTGGTTTATCAGTGACCCTTTGCTCTGTCTGCCTGTCTGGGCTCTGCCAGACTCCTAGTCCCTCACCAGTACCAGTCTTGGGAGACTCACAGCCACCTGTAACTCCAGTTCCAGGGGATTGCATACCTACGTGTCCTCCTCAGGCACCTGGTCTCATGGACACATACCCACGGACAGATATATGCATGCACATAATTAAAAATAAAATCTTAAGACAGGCATGGTGGCGCATGCCTTTAATCGTAGCACTCAGGAGGTGGAAGCAGGCAGACAGTGGGTTAGGCTGTTAGGCCGGTTGGGGCTACAGGAAGACCCTGTCTCGAAAACAAAAAGCTTAATTAAAAAAATACTACTTTTCATTGAGTGCACAGCTGTAATTCCAACAGAGGCAGGAGGATCACTGCAAGTTCAAGACCAGACGGGTCTACGTAGCAAGTTGCAGGGCAGCATTCATTCTGCTTTAGTTTCCCGAAGCAGTTCTGCCTTACCTTCCCAAGTATCCGAGATTGGGTGTGTACCCAAAGGGGTTTGATTTTTTCATGTTTTATTATTTCTTTTAAAAACAATTTATTTTATGTGTAGTAGTGTTTTGCCTACATCGGTTTAGGCGCACCCGTGTGTTCAGTGCCTACAGAGGCCAGAGGAGATGTTGGAGCCCCTGGAACTGGAGTTAGGGATGACTGTTAGTTGCCATGTGGATACTGGGAACTGAACCCAGGTCCTCTGGAGGAGCAGCCAGTGTTCTTAACCACTGAGCCATCCCTCCAGCCTTGTTTTTTTATTTCTTCATAAATGAGTATGTACCTTATTAGTTTCTGGTTTTCTTTATCTTTTTCTCCCCCTTCCTCTCTTCTTCCCATTCTTTGCATTCTTAAGACCTGTCTCGTTGTGTAGCCCTAGCTAGCCTAGAACTCATTGCATAGACATGTAGATAGAAGAGACTGGCCTCCAGCTTGCCATAATCTTTCTGCTTCTATCTCTTGAGTGCTGGGATTACAATCATTTTAACTTCTAATGTAGCATTCGGGAAAGAGAAAAGTGTTGGATATTGAATCCTGAGAGTCCAGTTTTTTAAGAAAAAAGGTTTTTCCTAAGATCAAAGAATTGGAGCCCTGGGGCTGTTAGGCTTGTGATGTGCATCCTGGACTGGGGATGCCCTAAAATGAACTTGATAGCTTGGCATCCTAACCACTGCGGAGGTAGAGGCAGGAGGATGAGAAGTTCAAGGTCATTCTTGGTTACAGAGTGAATTTGAGGCCATTCTGGGCTACAGAGTTTGAGGTTAGCCTGAGCTAGAACAGTGAGTTGCAGACCAACCTGGAATACAGAGTAAGGTCCTGCCTCAAAAACAATAATAGGGACTGGAGAGATGGCTCAGAGCTCAAGAGCATTGGCTGCTTTTTCAGAGGACCCCAGTTCAGTTCCCAACACCCACATGGCAGCTAACAGCTGTAACTCCAATTTCAGGGGATCCAACAACACTCTTCTGGTCTCCATGGGCATTGTATGACATAGGTATACTTACATACATGCAGGCAGTGTTCTTATACACAGAAAATAAAAATTGAAAAAATAAAGTAAAAGCTCTTGACTCACCGCAGTGAACTTTCGATACAGCCCTTCCTCTGTGGAGCATCCTCTTGTTCTTCCTGCTCTTACCCAGGTCCTGGTGTAATTAGTTTTGTTTGTTTTTGAGACAGAGTCTCCTTATGGCCTCAGCTGGCCTGGAACTTGCTATGTAGACCAGGCTGTTAAGATCGGGCCTGCCTCTGCTTCACCTCCTGAGTGCTAGGTATGTAATTGGAATAATACATTGTATTCATGTTATAAAAGGTACAGTATATTGACTTGTCCCGTGTTTTTTCCTTCTAGTATAACGTGATGCTGTCTTGGAGTAGAGATTAGCTTGGCCCAGGAGCCATAACTAACCAATGAACAGAACATTAGTGTTAGGCAGATCCCCTGTAAGTTGTTGACACTCCCTGGGTGGAGGAGGGGTGGGTCAGGATCCTCACCTAGGCCTCCTGGCTGCTCCTTCCTGTACTTGTGAACTGCAAGTGATCTTGGGAGGTGCTAAGAGTATCTAAGAAGGACGTTAACTAGGGACTGACCGCAGCTTCCGGTAGGTCATCACCAGTGATGGGGTGGGATTTCACAGCACGCATGGTGCCCTTGTAAGTGCCCCTCCTGTGCTCTGTAAGCAAGCCTGTTAAGCTGTATGGTTGACCAAGGTGGGCTCTGGTAGAGTTGAGCTTTGGTGCCCTCCTGGAGTAAACAGATAGTTTCCAGTCTCCTCGGAAAAAAATAATACTTTTTTTTTTCCAGTTAAAAAAAATAATTGTTTTCAGTTTTTAAAAAAATTTTATGTGTGTGAGTGTTATATCTGCTTGTGTGTAAGTGCACCTGTGTCATAGGTGCCTGCAAAGGACAGAAGAGTGCGTCGAATCCCCTGGAACTGGAGCTATAAACAGTTGTTAAGCCAACATATAGGGGCTGGGATTTGAACCCAGGTCTTCTGCAAGAACAGCCAGTGTTCTTAACTGCTGAGCCATCTCTCCAGCTCCCCATTTTCTATTTTTTATTTACTTTTTTTGAGACAAGGTCTCACTGGATAGCCTTAGTTGGCCTGGAACTCACAGAGATCTGCCCGCCTGTGCCTCCCAAGTGCTTGGGACTAAAGGTGTATGCCACCTGCCCAGTGTATTTTCTGTTTTTTAAATTAATTAAACAAAGCTTTAAAAATTACATTTATTGGGCTTAGAGATAGCTCAGCAGTTTAAGAGTATTGACTGCTTTTACAGAGGACCTGGATTTGATTTCCAGCACCCACATAGTAGCTAATAACTGTCCATAAGTCCAGTTCCAGGGGAATCTGATGGTCTCTTCTGACCTCTGTGGGCGCTGTACAACACAGGTGTACTTACATACATGCAGGTAATACACTCATACACATAAAATGAAAATAAATATATATATTTTAATTACATTTATTTACCTGTGTGAATGCCCATACACTACTACATGGGTGTTAAGATCAAAGGACAATTTGCTGGATTGGTTCTTCTACCATATGTGTCCTGAGGATCGAACTAAGGTCTCAGGCTTGGCAGCAAGCACATTTACCCACAGAGCCATGTTGCCAGCATTTACTTACTTATTTATTTATTTATGAGACAGGGCCTGGTGTGGCAGCTCAAGCTGGCCTTAAACAAACTTATTGTATATTGGAGGTTGACTTTGAGCTCCTGATCTTCCCCTTCAAAGTGAAGAATCCAGTAGAGACACATAATTTAAGCAAGTTTATTTAATAGGGCAAGCACTCAGAAGAGATGAGTATGGGCTGGCTATCTCAGTGGGGTAGGTAGCAGTGGAGTCTGTGATGTGCACTTTAAAGAAGTTTGTTTGTTTGTTTTTTAATACTGTATTTTTATTTTATGTGTATGGGTGCCATGTATGTAAGTGCACAGTGTTGTGAAATGCCTGCCAGGTCAGAAGAGGGCATCTGGTCCTGTAACTGGAGTCATAGACAGTTACTAGCTGGGAACCAAACCCAAGTCCTCTGCAAGATCAGCCAGTGCTCTTAATCACTGAGCCATCTCTCCAGCCCCTAAAGTTGTTATTTTGTTGTTGTTTGGTCTTTTTGAGACAGGGTCTCCCTATAGCCCCAGCTGGCCTGGAACTTGAAAAGTAGACCAGACTGGGCTCATTCTCACAGAGATCCTTCTGCCTCTGCTTTCTCAGTACTGCATTAAAGGCATGAGCCACCCTGCCTAGCTCTGGACTAATGACTTTTAATTAACTCCTACAAAGCCTTTGCTCTTGGGCCTGCTGACAATGGTAACCTCAGTATTACATCCAAAAAGCTAATGAGTGCAAGTGGGAATGCTTGAGAATTAACATAGCAAAGCCCTGCCAGCCATGCACCGGGCGGTCTCCTTTGGACCTTGGATGGATAGGAAGCAGGGGTGGAAAGGCTGGGTGGTCTGCGGTGGTCTGCGGAGAGGTGTGAATAGATTAAGGTGTGGCCTACCGGGAACTGGGTGAGAGAAACTTCCTTCACCGGTCCTTCTGTGACATTTCCTTCTGTACAGGTTGAGGGGACAAGAGAGTTCTGGGAGACAGACTGTTCTCATAGCTAGGGGAAGTAGTGTCCTCTCTTAAAAATGTATTTCAGGAGTCAGTCTCTTCAGGTGATTATGATGTTGGAGTAACATCATTTCCATATCACCGTTTATTGAATATTGAATAACAGTAAATTCACAAGCCTTGGTGGTTTCCTTTACTGCAATTTGCCAAGTAAGTTTGCTATCTCTGGATAACTGGCCATTGGCAAACAGGTTCTTTTTTTTTTTTTAATTAAATATTTATTTTGTGTCTGTGAGTGTAGTGTTTAGATGGATACACGTGCACCCTTGTGCAGTGCCCGCAGAGAGTTGTAAGTCGCAAATCGGAGGTCACCACACGCAGATGGAACGCAAGGTAAAACTATTACAGCTGGCCCAGCTGGCCCTAGACTCAGAGCCGCCCTGCCCAGTTCCAAATCTTAAGGTTTTATACCCTGAGATGGGAGGATTACAGATCATTCAAAATGAACTATTAGTATCTTTAACTTCATTTGCTTGACCAAGCAACTTGCAGAACCAATGTGGCCCTTAACCATGGCTCTTGGTTTCACAATGGTCAGCCACTCCCTGGAATTCAGCCATGTTGTTGCATGACAATACCAAGCAGAGTTCATCTGCAGTTCTAGTTCTCCCAAGATCAGATGGAAGGTAAACAACAAAATGGAGGTCTGTTACAAAAATGGAGTCACTCTGGTTCCTACCTGTTACACAGAGGTCAGAAGACTATTGGATTCTGGAATGGAGTCAGGGACAGTTGCTCACCACTATGTGGGTGCTAGAAATCAAACCTGGATCCCCTGCAAGAGCAGCCAGTTCTCTCAACCGCTGAGTCATTCTTCCTTCAGCCCCACAATTTGTCAGGGTTTTATAGAATGAGTTTGGTAGTCTTGCTTCCTGCTCTGTTTGATGGAAGAGCGTTGGTGTCAGACCTTTGAAATCTGGGCCTGGGCTTCTAGGTTAGAGACTTTTTATTATTACTCCAGTCTTGTTGCTTCTTAGGCATTTGTTTTAAGCTGTATCCTCTTGATTTAATTTTGGAAGGTTTTTTTTTTGTGTGTGTGTGTGTGTGTGTGTCTAGGAATTTCTTCATTTCCATCTCTAGTTTGTACTTTGGCTCTTTTGGTTGATTTGGTTATGGGTTTACCAATCTTGTGTATTTTTTCCAAGAAACAACTCTCTGATTAATTTTCCATCATATTATCTAGTGACCATTTTATTAATTTCTGCCCAATGTTTGATGTTTATTTTTTCCATCTACTGTGTTGGGGTTATTATTTTTTCAGGGACCTTGAGGTGCATGAAGTTACTTATCTGAGATAGTCCTGATTTTCTTTTCTTTTAAATGTATTTATGTATTTAGGGGGATAACATACTAATGTTATGATGTCCAGGCCTCTGGGAAGGACTACTCAGACCCCAGATGTTCTGAATCAGCTAAATATATTTAACTGGACCAGTGATTGCTCTCCGCATGCTGAGAATTAGAGAGTACAGCAACCGGAAGATGAGATTGGGGGTGGGGGTGGGGGATGATAAAAACTCACTACCTCATTAACATACTAAGTATTCCGCCCATCTATTTAGCATAACTTAAGGTAAACCTGCCTCTCTAGGGGTGATCCTAGGAGCAAATGACTGACTAGTGAAGCTGGAAAGGTGAGTTTTCTCAACAGATACACTGGACATAGTTTAGTCTACCTCAGTTAATTTTCTTGGGTTATTTGCCATCTTAATATTCCCCCTCTGAGGACATAACCCTAAAATTCTTTAGAGATTAGAGTTCTGAAATCTTTTAGCATTTTTGACCTCTGGCATAGAGTAGGGTGCTAAAGGGCACAGGACGCCTTGGAGAGAAACTGACACTTTGGCTGAGAAACTGGCTGTTATTTTGGTGGGTCTTTTTACCCTAAACTGCCTAGTCGATTTTTACCTTTTATTTTTACTATGTCATTTTTTGAAGAGGTGACCCTAAATGCCAGTGGGGAATTGGGGTGCTGACCAATTTGACTTCTTTCATGCTGAATAAGGGCACAGGTTGTGACAGTGGGGTACTCTTTCCGTGACTATCTAGAAGACCCCCAAGTTGTATAACTTAGCTCTAGGAAGAAAAAGTCCTTGACTGGTGCCTGGGAGATGTGGAGAAGTAAAGGCGAGAGTGCTTAGCTTAGCATTATACGTTCTGGACAGGAGACCAGAACGAGGCAAGTTTCGAATGTCCAAGTCAAAGTCCATTAGACTTTCCTGATGAGGCTTCCAAGAGCTCCATCTGTTGCTTCCCCCTTGTGTTTCTGTTTTGCTGCCAAGGCTGGACTTGAGAGTCTTGAAGCCAGGATTTGTTTTCAGTTACTTCCATAGCTTGTTGGAGTGACTAGAATCAGGGTGAGTTCCGTCCCCAAATGGCTTCTTCACAGGGAGAGAAAATAAATTAGTCACCATTTAATTTTTAGGTTAGAGCAGTAGTGGACTTATCTTTCTTGGCTTCAGGTATGCACTGCAGTTTTAGATTAGATCAAGATTTGAAGTCTTACATCTGAGCAGTGAAGGCCTCATCTTAAGCCTCCCATTCAGGCAGGCTATTTCCCATTGCTGTAGTTATGTCCCAGTAGCAGCTGGTCTCTTGTAAGGTTTGGCCATGGAGTACTGTAAATTGACATGAGCTTCCCAGGTCTGGCCATCACAGAACATCTGCTCACTTTGTACCTGGCTAGTAGTCTTGGAGGCTTATGGCTAGAAAAACTTTTAAGTTCCCTTTAGAAACTGACAAATATATTACATAAAACAATGTAAGATTTTCAAAGTTACTTTTAGAAATTAGAAAATATACCATATAAAAGATGTTAAAATCCAAAATCATTTCCCTTAAAAACAGCTAAATAGTCATGCAAACAATGTCAGAACCCAAAATAGTTCTCTGTAAGAACCAGTAAATACATATGACAATGTAAAAACTTCAAACAATCATTTTAAAAACCAGTAAATATACCATACTGTAAGTTCAAAGTGATCCCCTTTAGAAACAGATCAAAATAATGTTAAAATTTAAACTACCATCACGGAGGCCTGGTATTGGCTTCTCTAATCTGACATAAGAATACATTGACCTTGTTACAAAAGGCTCTTGCTTTTTCGTGATCCTGTCAAGAATCAGAGATGAAAATCAAAACAAAAACATCTTCTGCAGCATCAGGACATATTATTAAATGCCTGCAGTCCAGAGAATTTCCAGATTGTCATGATCCCCTAGAGCTCTGCAGAACCAATAAGTTTCTGGGTGTCACCATTTTGAATTACGCCATGTGGTTGGATCAAGATGGTGGCAAGGTCAATAGGTCACTGCCATTTTGAAAATGCTGCTGTCCAAGGTGGCAGCCAAGTCATGTGACTGTCCCCGATTTGATGATGTCATCACACAAGATGGAGACCAGATCACATGGTTGCCTCCCTCTTGGTGAGGTTACCAGCCATGATGGCGACCAAGCTCATAGTGAAATGAACTCTATAATATTGAGCCCATCCCCGACCAGGATACAACCCCTGTGGGATTCACGTATCTCACAGATTAAATGTGAATAGAAACCCCTTTTTACTTTCAGAAAGCACCCAGTTAAGTGTTATATACAGAAGTAACAGGAGAAAAGGAATGCACAGTTTCCAACCAAGGACCAGAGTTCATGCATATTACCACAGTGGGATGCTGAATTCGAAGCAGTGTCCACTGGATTTCTTTATTCCTAGATACAATTTATTACTGGAGAAATAACTTGAAAAGGCAGTAGAAAAGAATGAGAAGGTAAGTCCAGTACAGGTGTCCTTGGGCTGTTGCTCTGAGAGCACAATTCTCCACAGAGCATGGTGTGTGACTCTCCTGTTCACTAAAACTTAAAATGCTTGGATCTAGTCAGGAAAGCAGCTGTCTTGGGACCACAGTGACTGAGGTCCAAAGTTTGGGCCTCTTTAACTGTTCTTTCCCCTTGAAGAGAAAAAGCCTAAGAAATGGCTTTTAAAACTTTTTTTCTCTTCTCTGCAGAGAGCCAAGGCGTTTACATTCTCAGTTGTGCTGAGTCCAGATAGCAAGCTAGATAAAGGCGTCTGAATGATTACACCCACATGGAGGTCAGACACGGGGCTGACCAGCAGCCTTATGATTTCACTCCATATTTTACCCCTCACAGAATCTTTTCTGGAAATGTTTTAACTTACAACCAAGTGGGTTTTAGCAGAGTGGGTTCTCCTCTCATTTTACATCAGTAATTACAGGTGCAACAAAAGAAGACAGTACACAAAGCAAGAGACAAGACACAAGATCAGGACAGACATGCAAAACACCAGTGACTATGTCTGTCCGCACACTAGAAACCAGTGGGGTAAGGAGACAGCTCGTCTTCCCCGGGACCGGGTTAAACGACCCCGTCCAATCTGCCCATGTCTCCCCAGATGTCGGACCCCGGAAACTTCCTGGTGCACCTCCAGAGGCCCTTTTTTTCCATGATGGGCTGACATTTTAGAATTTTATTTAGGATTTGTTTTAGAGCTTGTAATTTTACAAAAAAAAAAAAAAAAAGGCAATGCCCTGAGGCTCCCCTGGGCGTTAGAAGTTGTGGAGACACCCCCCCAAATCAGGCCAGACCCCAGGTACTTGCTGAGTCTGAGGGGGCCTCTCTTCCCATGATTTCTCTAGGACCTCCAAATGTGACGTCCAGGCCTCTGAGAAGGACCACTCAGACCCCAGATGTTCCGAATCAGCCACATTTATTTAACTGGACCAGTGACTGCACTCTCTGGTTGAGAATTAGAGACCGCAGCACAGGAAGATGAGATTTCGGGGAATAAAAACTCACTACCTCATTAACATACTAAGTATTCTGTCCATCTATTTAGCGTAACTTAATGTAAACTTGCTTCTGGGGTGCTCCTAGGAGCAAATGACTGACTAGTGAAGCTGAAGAGGTGGGTTTTCTCACCAGATACAGTGGTGATAGTTTAGGCTATCTCAGTTAATTTTCTTGGCTTATTTGCCTCTTTAACATTGCATACAGAGGTTGGGGGACACGTTGTGGGAGTGGATTTTTTTCCTTCTGCCATCTGTGGGTCCTAGGGATCAAACTCAAGTCATCAGATCTGGTGGTAAGCACCTATACTCGTAGAGCCATCTTGCTGGCCCCTTTCTACTTTTTAACATAAGCCCTGATACCTCTAAACCTATAAACTTTCCTTTAAGAAATACCTTAACTTTATTTCAAAGGTTTTCATAAGTTCAGCCTTTATTTGATTCCACTAATTTTATTATTGAGACAGGATCTTACAATGTAGCCCTTGGTTGACCTGTAGGCCAGGCTGGCCTTGAATTCAGAGATCCATCTGCCGCTGCTGGGATTAATGTCATGCAGCACCATGCCCAACTAATTGTGGAAATTTGTAACTTCTCTAATTCCCAGTGACCTCTGGTGTATGTTATTTAGTCTGTGTAATTTCTCTGTTCTTGATCTCAGTTTAATTCCATATATGCTCATGCTTTGATAGGATGCAAGAAGTGTTTCTGATTCTTTTGTATTCTTTCCAAACCTTTGGAAAGGTTTGATTTGTGGCTAACATAGAATAATATATATTAGTCTAGTTGATCTATGATATGGTTTGATACCAAAGTGTCTTTGTTGATTTTTACTATGGGTGACCTATTGAGTGGGAAATTGAAATCATCCAGAGTTTTAAAACTATTTGTTTGTATTTTATCTCTACGTGTTTTACCTATGTGTATGTAAGTGAACTGTGTACATGCAATGCCCACGGAAGCCAGAAGATGGTGTTAGGTTCCTTGGAACAGGAGTTACAGAAGGTTGTTAGCTACCCATGTGGGTGCTGAGACTTCAACCTGGGTCCTCTGCAAGAGCAGCCAGTGCTCTCTAACCACTGAGACAACATTTCAACCCCTATCTGACTTCTTTGGTCTTGTTGCTGATTGGTGCTTGTTTTATGAAACTTAGTGCTGCAATTTTTGTGTATATAATACTCTAATGCCTACAGAGATACCACACAGATTTTGGTCAGAAGGTCCTTTATTAGCTAGCTATCGATCAGAGAGAGTACTAGTGCCCAAAAGAACTCTCAGCTCCAAGGGCAAGCAGAGAGGGGTTTATAAAGCTAAAACTGCAGTTACATCACACCAGGTGCAAGTCAGATTAACAAAGATGTAACAAACCAGGGACTGGTCAGTCAGATAACAATTCATCAAACCAAGAGCAGATTAGTGAACAAAGTCATTTTTGATATTTCAATTAGAGGGTAAGTTTCTCAGGGTTGTTGAAATGTTGACCTGGTTAACTATGGTCAGCAGAGGAGGGGGTGACTGAGTGCAGCATGAGGTGCAGTCCAGCACAAGGTGTAACTAGGGGAAATGGGTGATTTTGCTTGTCCAAGTCCTATAGTTGTTTTTGTTGTTGGGTGGTAGGTTTTGTTGTTTGTTTTGTTTTGGGGTTTTGTTTTGTTTTTTTGAGACACGGTCTCCCGATAGCCCCACCTGGCCTGGAACTCACTATGTAGACCAGGACAGACTCAATCATACAGAGATTTGCCTGCCTCTGCCTCCCCAGGGCTGAGATTAAAGGTGAGCACCACCATGCCCAGCTTCTTGTAGTAGTTTTTAAGTTTTATTTTATTTTTAAAAATTTTATGTGTATTGAGTTTTCTGAAAGAGCAGCCAGTACTCTTAACCACTGAACCACCTCTCCACACCCAGTTCCTGTAATTTTTAAGAAAACATTTTATTACATTTATTTACAAATTCTTGTGTGTATGTGCATGCCATTGCACACATGTGGAGGTCAGAGGTCAAGTTGTAGAAGTTGTTTTTCTTCTTCCTCCGTCTGGATGCTGGGAATTGAACTCAGGTAGTCAGGCTTAGTGGCAAGCACCTTTTCCTGATGGTGTGTGTGTGTGTGTGTGTGTGTTGTATTATATATTTTATGTGTATGAGTGTTTTCCCTGCACATATGTAAGTGTATCTGTGTTACACAAAGCCTGAAGAGACCAACAAAGGGTGTTGAATCCCCTGGAACTGGAGTTATAGACAGTTATTAGCTGCCATATGGGTACTGTGAAATGATCCTGTGCTCTTAACTGCTGAGCCATCTCTAGCTACCTTGCTGATACATTTTGCTGACTTGTAATTGTGTATATATAGTGTGTGTGTGTGTGTGTGTGTGTGGTGTGTGTTGAAGGCTAGGGGTTAATGGTGAATGCCTTCTTCAATTGCTGTCTTCGGGGACAGGGTCTCTCACTGGGTCCGAACTCATCGATTCCGCTGGTCTGGCTGGTGAGTGAGCTCTCGGGATCTGCCTGTCTCTAGGCATAGCTTTTCTGTGGGTGCTGGGGATCTCAGCTAAGGTCCTCCCATGCCTGTTGAGCCATCCCCGTGGCCTAATTCTTGTAATTTTGTTGTTTTTCTCATTGATTGGTCCAGCTCCCCCTTGTTCTCTGTCCTTGCGCTCTCGTGACAGGCTTGCCTTTCTTCCTCCGTGTATAGTATTTCATTAATTATCTTTTGCAGAACTGGCTTTGCGATGACAAACGGCGTTAGTTTGTGCCTGAAGTTTGTCCTGAAATTTCCATATTTCTCCAGTAGTTGTAAGAGGTGAATGTGCTAGATAGAGCTCTCTGGTTGGCAGTTACTTTAAGGGCTTGAAACTCATCCTTCCAGCTTTCCTGGCTTTTGGGGTTGCTCACTGGAGAGCTGATGGTATTTTGGTATTTTTGCTTTGAAAATCAGTTGGTGTTTTTTCCTTATGGGGTTTTAAAAAGCATATTTTATGTGTATGAGTGTTTTTGCCTACATGTATATAAACGCACTTCATGACATTAAGGCCAGAGAAAGGCACCAAACTGGGTCCTCTGCAGAGAGCAGGCGGTGCTCTCAACCCCTGAGTCATCTACCTAGCTCCAGGTTTTTGTTTTGATTGTGTGTGTGTGTGTGTGTGTAGGTCAGAGGACAACTGGACAATTCCAGTTCCAGGTTCACTCTTCCCATCATGTTGGTCTTAGGGATTAGACTCAAGTCATCGGGCTTTGCAGCAAGCACTTTACCTTTGGCCCAGTGACCACTTACTTTCATGTTGAATATTTCCAGATGAATTCTAAACAAAATTTTTTTCCCCCAGGAGGAGGCATCCCCCTACTCTTTGGTCAAGATCTGCCTGAACGTCTTGATTACTAACTTGGACAAATGGTGTTCCAGAAGACCTGATGGAACATTGTGCCTTCCAGAGCATTGGAGTTTCCCTCAGGAAGTAGCTGATAGATTCCTGAGGATGATGACTTTGCAAGGTACTAAGTGCTCTAGATCTATGGTGTAATGTTGTTTTTAATTTTTTTTCATTTGTTTTATGTGTGTATTTTGCCTACATGTTTGTAAGTGCACCTATGTGTACAGTGCCCGCAGAGGCTAGAAGAGGGATTGGATGCTCTGGAACTGGAGTTACAGATGGTTGTTAGCTACCGTAGGGCTGATGACAAACGCAGGTCCTCTGCAGGAGCAGCCAGTGCTCTTACCTGCTGAGCCATCTCCCAGTCCCATGCTCCTATTTTAATTCTGTACCTCATGCGTCTTCCCGGACTGAATCCCTTGGGGCCACAGCTGTCGAATTACCTTAAATGTCCATTGCCTAATATGGAATCTTGCATCTAGACAGTGCTTGGTAGATGTTTGCTCAGTGGAATCCAGCGTGGCCTGTTCATTTGACAGATAATGAAGTGCATGGTAAGGGGTCAGAGATTACTTTGTGTTTTGATTAAACATGATACAGCAGAGTTACTCTCATGTTTTTATCCTCTTACTTGATTTTGTTTTTTGTTTCTGTGAACATGGTTGATACAGATAAAATGAGCTCTGGTCACACATAGTGGGGTAAGTCTTTAATCCTTTTAGAAACAGAGGCAGGCTAGCTTGCCTGATCTATATAGCGTTCCAGGCTAGCCAGGACTATATAGTGATATCCTGTCTGAAAACAAAAACAAAAAACAAAACAGAACAAAACCTGAGCCTTTCCGGCGCCGGGCCTCGGGCAGGCCACTTAGTCTTCTGGCTCTGGTCTCCTCGTCTAGTATACCACTAGCTCCTCTGTGCCAGTGAATGACACGAGTGTAGTGATTGTCACACGTGGCCTCACTCAGCAGTACCGCAGTCAGAACTGCAGCCACCGTGCTGGGTCCCTCTGCATCTTACTCAGGAAGGGCATGTGGTCTGGCTTTCCTACGAGCTGCTCTCCTTCTCTTACAGGCAAGCTGACGGACAGAACAGCGAGCGTCTTCCAAGGCCATCAGGTGAACCTGAAACGGGTCGATCTCCAGAAAGCTGAGATCTCCGCAGACACCTTCGTGAAAGCTTTCTGCCATCACAAGCTCCTTGACGTGGACGCCACTGCGGTGCACCCTGGACTCCCAGCCCCTGACATCGTGAGTGCTCTCTGCAGTAGTTCCTGGATCCAGCAAAATCTTCGGTGTCTCCTGCTTGACTCAACGACTGTCCCTCGAGGTTGTAGACTGCTGGCCTCTGGTCAGCTCACCAGCCTCCGCGCTTTAAGCGTTTCCAACGTTTCCTTTTTCACTGAAGATCTGGTCATTGTTTCTCAGTTACCAAAGCTGGAGAGCTTGGACATCTCCAACACTTCGGTCACAGACATCTCTGCGCTCCTCGCCTGTAAGGACCGACTCAAGTCGCTCACAGTACACCACCTGAAGCGCCTGGCCATGACCAACGTGCAGATTCTCAGTGTCATCAGAGAATTGAAGTATCTGCTTCACCTAGATGTTTCTGATCACAGACAGCTCAGATCAGACCTGGCTTTTCATTTGCTCCAGGAGAAGGAGATCCTGCCTAATGTCGTGTCCCTGGATGTTTCTGGGGGCAGTTGCATCACTGATGCACTCGTGGAAGCATTCGTACTGCAGCGACCTGAGATGCAGTTCATGGGACTCCTGGCTACAGATGCTGGTTACTCTGATTTCTTCACAGCAAAGCAAGACTTGAGGGTTTGTTCTAAAATAAGTTTCTTTTCATTTATTGAGAACATTACATTGATTGAATCTATATTAGGTGTGGGTTATATAGATGAAATCCTTAGGACTTAATAATTTATAACTATTGAGATTAGTCTGATAGGTTGTGGGGCTATAACATTAAGATAAAACTCCAGGGGACTGAGAAGATGGCTCATTGGGTAAAGTGCTGATGACATGAGTTCAGATCCCCAGGACACATTTTTAAAAATATGGACCTAGGCATGGTGACACTCACCTTTAATTCCAGCACTCAGGAGGCAAGGGCAAATAGAACTGTGAGTTCCAGGCTAGCCTGGTCTCAAAATAATACTAGAAAGGTGGATGTGGTATTGTGTGTCTGTAACCCTAGTCCTGCAGAGATAGAGACAGGCTGATCCCAGGGGCCCTCTGGCTAGCCAGTCAAGCCAAGCATTGAGGTCAGGTTCAGTGAGAGACCCTGTCTTAAGCTACTATAAATAAAAAAATATAGGGAAGACTCTGAAGAAGACTTCTGGTTTTGTTTTTGAGACAGGGTCTCCACTCTAGCCCTGCTTGGCCTGGAACTGGCTCTGTAAACTAGACTAACTATATGTCTGTGTGCGTGTCTACTTGTATGTATGTGTATATGAACGTGGGATGCCCATGGAGACCAGAAGCTTTTGTGTGCCCCTGGAGCTAGAGGAGGTTCTGGTTTTGTATAGTAGTGATTTACAATATGGACAGAATCTCCACAAATCACTTTTACTTACCTGGCACCAAAACTCTACTGTTTATAATGCAAACAGGCTCGCTGAGCCCTGTGCTCCTCTTTTGACCTGTGTGTATGACCTTGGTCCCTCCAGACCCCATCTTGCCCTCCATCCAAGGTAGTGAATGAATGTGGGCTGGTTGACTAGCATATCATAGTGCTGGATGGTATTCTCGCTGAGAACAGTGAGAACAATGGGGGATCTGCTTGATACTGTATGAGAGAGATTTTAGACCGAGGCATAGAAAGGGCAGGAGTCTGGTAAGGGTGGATCCTAGCTCCTACTGCCCAAACTGTTGCTGGAGAGACTGGTTAAATAAAAGTGTATGGGTAGGCCTGGCTCAGGAGCACATAGGGTGAGACTTCTGAAAGAATAGGAGGTTCTCAAGAGTTGGATGTAAACCAGAGGCTGGAGAGATTGCTCAATGATTAAGAGCACCGGATACTCTTGTAGAAGACTGGGTTCAAATCCCAACCTCTAACATGGCAGCTAACAACTGTCCCTAACTACAGTTCCAGGAGATCCAGCACCCTCTTCTGTCCTCCTCAGGCACTGCAATACGTGGGTGTACTTACACACATGCAGACATAACACTTGTATATGTAAAATTAAAATAAATGAAAAAACAAAAAAAGAAAGGAAAACAAGATAAGGAAATTTAAGAACAGAAACAGGCGAGGGGTGGAGGGGGCTCGAGAGATAGCTCAATAGTTAAGAGCACTTGCTGTTGAATACCAGAGTTCAGTTCCCAGCACCCACATGGCAGTCTGTAACTCCAGTTCCAGGGGATTTCACACCCTGTTGTGGACCTTGGGCACCAGGTATATGCATGGTATATATACATACATGTAGGCAAAACACCATACACATAAAATACAACACATAAATCTTTAAACGTAAAACAAAGCAGACACAAAGTCAGACATGGTGGTGCATACCTTTGACCCCAGCACTTGGAAGGGAGGCTAAAAGCAAGAGGATCTAGGTCAGCCTGGTCTATGGAGCCAGTGAGTGCTTGGATTAAAGGTGTGACTCAGCCTTATGTTTTGAGACACAGTCTCTCACTGAATCTGTATCTTACCAACCTTGCTAGAGTGGCTGAGCAGCAAGCCCCTCGGATCCTCCTTTCTCTGTTTACCAACAGTGGTTCCACAGGCAATGTAAACATTTTTTCATATGGTTGCTGGATATCCACATGCAGGTCCTCATGTTTGCACGGCAGGCACTTTGCCCAAATAAAGGATTTTCTTTTTTGGTTTGTCTTTTGGAGACAGGGTCTTACTATGGCCTGGTACTCACTATGTAGATCAGGCTAGCCTTGAACTCAGAGTGTTCAGGAGCCTGCCTTTGCCTCCTGAGTGTTATGATTAAAGGTGTGCAACACCATGCCCAGGCCCAAAATTTTTAGAATTTAAATGGTTCATAACACAAAATCCAACTTTATGCAGTATACAAAAACATACCTAAAATAGTAATCTTTAGAAACAGATATAAAGAAGCTGGAAAGATAGACAGTTCAGTGATTAAGAGCATTGGCTGCTATTACAGAGAACCCAGGTTTGGCTCCTATCACCCACATGTAGACTAACAACTTTCTGTAACTTCTGGCCTCTGTATTGTACGCATACAATACACTTACACACATAAAAAACATACATAAATTAAAAAAATTTAAAACAGAAATACCAGGAATGGTCATTTTATGTCAGAAAAAGTACAGTTCAAGTCAAAGCCAGACTCTTAACGTTATTATCTTTAAAAATCACACACACACATACATGGTGTTGCACACCTTTAGTCCTGGCACTCAGGAGGTAGAGGTGGGTGGATTTCAGTGAGATTGAGACCAGCTTGGTCAACATAGCGAAGTTCCAGGTCTGTTGGGGCTACAGGAAGACCCTGTCTCAAAAAACAAACACCCCACAAAACAAAACCTCCAGCATCCACGTCACAACTGTGATATTACTAATCCTCATTACAGTTGTACCTGAATGAACAGTCTTCCTATATCCCAAGCTGGTCTGGAACTCACTCTGTAGACCAGGTTAGCCTTGAACTCACAGAGATCTGCCTCCCAAGTGCTGGGACTGTACATGTGTGCTTCTTGTTTGTTGCTAGTTTCCTGGAAGAATTTTTCTTAGCTGAACTGTAGTTTTACATTTCCTGATTTCTTCTGGTTACTGTACGGAGTTGGTTTGAACCTTCCTTTCTTGACAGTTAGCTGATAGGTGTCCTTTCTCAAAAGTTCTTTTCTAGCTCGGCATGTTGGCTTACCCCTTGTGATTCTAGCTCTTGGGAGGCTGAAGTGAGTGGATTTTGAATTGGGCCAGGATGAGGTATAGGTTAAGACCTGGTCTCAGTGAAACAAAAGCGCTTTCCTGTGAGTTTAGTTGAGTGCTGTCTAGTGCTGTGAGTGCCGGAGGCTGGAGGCGGCGCGATGCTGGGAGTGCTGGAGGTTTTGATTTTCTTTCCATTTTGCAGGGTTTTTATTCTTCCCTATTCTTGTTCTTCGCTACCCAGCAGTGTGGAAAACTTAGTCTAGTTTAATATTCCTTCATGATGTGATGGTTGAAAGAGCTACAGGAGAAGGTGCTGTAAACTAAGTAGGTGGGATTCAGAATCAGGAGACCTCCATTACCTTGCAGGCCCAGCCTCCCTCTGTAGGCTGCTTAAAATGGACTGTTTGAAGTCTGTTACTCAGTGGTAGCAAGGAAGACTTACTAGATCAGAAGTATTAGTAATGAAGGAAAGCAGACACCTCCCTGTGGCTTTCGCAGCCTACTATTTTACCCTTCGTATGTGAGGGGCATCAGCCGTGATCGACTGCTGGAACTTGACGTGTTATTGTCCTTCCATTCGAGTGGGTTGTGGGTGTGCTCATGCCTAGCATTGCTTCCTGGACGTCACAGTTAGTTAGGCAAATGCCCTATCACTGAAGTAAATTTCCAAACCAGTCAGTTGAGCTTCTGGTTTTTGTAGGGGTTTTATTTACTTTTTCTTTTTTTCCAATTCTTGATTCATACAGTGTCTCACTAGGTACATCTGGCTGGCCTCAAATTTGAGGCAATCCTCCTGCCTCTGCCTCCTAAGTTCTGGTTTATAGGCATGCACCTGTATACAGTTGAGGTCTTAACTGGAATCTAGGTGCAGGGAAATGTATTTAATTCTGACACCATATGTAAAATGAAGGTTGAGGAACTGCTAAATCTAGCAGAATTAGGACTAGATGGGAGCAACCTTGTAGACTACCTGGGTATTTAACACAGCATCTGTTATTATTGTTTCAGTATTAAGTCCCCAGATGCCTGTGCTGAGAGGTGACGGTAAAACCTACTGTAACGTCACATTTTTCAGGTTGCTGGAGGCGCCAACATGAGTCAGATTTCCGAGGCACTGAGCCGGTACAGGAACAGGTCATGCTTTGTGAAGGAAGCTCTCTACAGGCTCTTCAAAGGGACGTTTTCGCTGCGGGTCATCCTGCCTGCCATTTTGAAGGTAACTGCACTCAAGAAAGGAAGATGTTATTGTTTCTTACTTGGTCATTTAAGAGATGTTACGATACACAGTACGGTAATCCGCATGTGCTCTTTGGTGAGTCAAGTGTGCCCATTAAGAAGGGAGGATGTCATTTCCCCTTCACACGGTGTAAGTTAGCTGCAAGCAGAGATCTCATTAATGAGAAAAATGAGGCCCAGCCTCTTCTCTTCATTGCCTTGGATAAATCCTGGCATTTCTCCTCTCTATCAAAAATAGGGGGAAGAGCAGAGCCAGCTCTGTCCACTGTGAGGCCTGATCCTCAATGAAAATGTAAGGTCCCTAGTTCACAAAGCATGAAGAAAATACAGTTACTGGAGTAACGTGTGGAGCTGTCCCTTTCTTCCCCAGGCTCTCTCTAGACTCCTTATGGTGTTGCTTACATGCCATTCAGTGTTGTACTAAATAAAAATTTAATTTTGGGGGGCTCTCTCTGTAGCCCCAGCTGGCCTGGAACTTGTTGTGTAGATTAGTCTGGCCTTGATCTCAACAGGGATTCAACTGCCTCTGCCTTCTGAGTGCCTGGCTAAAATCTAAAATTTAAATTATATCATGAATGTTACTATTCATCTTTATATTATTCAGTGCTGTTTTAAATGCAAATATAGGAGGATCCAGCTCACTTGCAGACTCACAGAAATGACAGAACTCACGCTTTATAGGTCATACATGCCTGCAGTTTCATTCATTCCAGAATGATGGCTACACTGAACAAAATGAACTGTTTTAGTCTGACTTCTGGATGAGGGTCTACTGCGTCACCCTGTTCTGCTTGCTGCTGAGTAGGGAAGGCCTGAAAGGAAAAGGAACTATGCCTTCCTTTGATCTTCACCTGTGTCATGGTTTTCAGTACCAAGTCCCATTCTCAAACACCCACTCTTTCCTATTGAAGATGTCACCACTTGGAGACCAGCATTCACCTGTTGATCTCTCCTAGGTTCACTAGGACTAGAGGCCAGGCCTTGGAAATGACGCATCCACTCTCTCTATGCTTTAGCTTTATCCTCTAGAGCTAGCCTGGCATAGATAAGGAGTTTGTAACCAGCTTGGTCTATATAATGAGACTCGTGTGTGTGTGTGTGTGCGCACATTCATAAATTGGAGCTAGGGGTATAGCATTTGCCTAGTGTCTACAAGGCCCTGGGTTCTAACCTTAGCACAACAAAACAAACAAAAACCACCTTTAAATAAATATACACATGGCAGTGCAAGGCTTGGTGGTGCAGGCCTTTTTTCCCTGCACTCAAAAGGCAGAGGCAGGTGCATTTCTGTAAGATTGAGGGAAGCTGGGGCTACAGGGAGACCCTGTCTCAAAAAAAAAAAACAACAAAGACAGCAAAATATATGTTATATATGTGTATGTATAATACGTATGACGATTTCTACAGAATGAGAGATTAAGTTAATTCACAGTTCAAATGGACTACAGTATATAGTGTATATACAGGAATGGATAAAGAAAACTGTTTCTGCATTTCTGACGCAGATATTAGAACACGTTGTGGGCAGTTCATTTTTCTATTGTCTTTTAAAGTCTGGAGAATAGGGCTGGAGAGATGACTCGGTGGTTAAGAGCACTGGCTGCGCTTGCATAGGGCTGAGGTTCTGTTCCCAGCACCCACATGGTGGCTAACAACTGACCATAACTCCAGTTCCAAGGGGTCCGATGTCCTCTTACAGCCTCCGTGGGCATTACACATACAGGTGCACTTAATATACATGCGGGTAAAACACTCATACACATAAAAATACAAGTAAATACGATTTTTTATGTCTTTTTGAGACAGGGTCTCCCAATAGCCCCAGCTGGACTGGAATTCTGTGTAGACCAGGCTTGCTTCTGTCTCCCAGAGATCTGCATGCCTTTACCTCCCGAGTGCTGGGATTAAAGGTGCTGGGCTAATAAATATAATTAAAAATATGGAACACTTCATGAATTTGCCTGTGGTCCTTTTGCAGGGATCACGATAATCTCTTGTTCCAGTGTTTTATATATACTATATATTATTTATATAAATTATACAATTTATGTAAATAAAAGTTTTTAAAAGATTATTATTATGTATCTGAGTGTGCCACATGCATACCTATCACTGTGGAAGCCAGAAAGGGGTGTCAGATGTCCAGAAACTGGAGTTACAGATGGTTGATAGCTATCATGTGCGTGCTGAGAACCAAATTCACATCCTTTGGAAGAACGGCCAGTGTTCTTAACTGCCGAACCATCTCTCTGACCCCAACTCTACCATTTAAATTCTCTTTTTCTTGGTAGATTTATCCCATCCTTTTGTCCCCTTGCTGTTTGTTTGTTTGTTTTTTCTCTTTTGTCTTCCTCCTTGTCTTTTTTCTTTTTATAGTCCCAACTTGCCTGGAACCTGCTATGTAGAGCGGACTGGTTCACAGAAATCCACCTGCCTCTGTCTCCCGAATTCTGGGTTAAACGTATCCACACCATGCTCAGCCCATGATACTTTATATTCAGTTTCATACTTAAGCATCTCTCTGTTAACTCCAAGAATTTATGCCAAGGAATAAGGTGTGATCTGATTCACTGGTAGAACACAGCCTGAAATCTTAGTACTTGGAAGGCCTCAGCAGGAGAATTGCTGTGAGTTCAAGGCCAGCCTGGTCTATGTAGCAATTCCAGGCCAGCTGGGGCTATAGGGAGACCCTGTCTCAAAAAAGCAAAGAAAAAAATCAAAACCATAATAAACCCCTGGAATAGGGAAAGTCAGTTACCAGCCCAGTGAACAAATACTTGTTCTTGTTAATGATGTCATGTCCCTTTAAAAACAAATTTTATCTCCAGCTTGTGACTATAGGAATGAGGAATCACCCATTGGAATTTCCAGTGCAGTTTCTAGCCGGCGCTTGCACCCTGAACCTAACTCGCCAGGGCCTGGCCAGGGGAATGCCCGTTCGTCTGTTATCAGAGGTCACCCATCTACTTTTCAGGGCCATGAGAAATTTTCCTGATTGCCAAGAGGTAATTTGAATTGAATACTTGACTGATTTTCTTTTTAACCTTAGGATACAGGAAAATTCAGTTTTTCTTCCTGTTAGGAAGAATAGGACTTAATGTCATAGGAAAATATAGGAAATCTGGATAAGTAATGAGACTAAACTTTTAAAGTCTCATAAACCATTTACTCAGAAATATCTATTAACACTTCAGGCCAGGTGTGATGATACACACCTGTAATCCTAGCGTTTGGGAGTTGGAGGTAGAGGCAGGAGGGTCGGAAATCCAGTTATCCTTGGCTGCTAAGGATAAGAGGCCAGCCTAGGCTTCACAAGATGCAGAGTGTGGTGGTTGACATCTTTAATCCCAGCACTTGGGATGCAGAAGCAGACAGATCTCTGTGTGATCAAGGCCAGTCTGGTCTACATAGTGAGTTCCAGGCCAGCTGGGGCTACACAGAAACCCTGTCTTTAAAAACGTCAGAAAAAAGTTAAGTTGAGGTTGTTGATTTGGCCTGACACCCAGAGTTTGATCCCAGGACCCACGTAGTAGAAGGTTGTTGTCCATGAGTTGTCCACTGACGGTCATGTAAACACACCACACACACACACACAAGCAATCTAAATGTAATTTTAAAAAATGAGTAGAATCATAGTTCTAAATATAAAAATTAAGGCCATGAAGCTTTTAGGAGAAAACATTTTTTGCCTTAGTAATCAAAGGTGCTTTAGGATATTAAAAGCACAGGTAATTAAAAATTTCTTCTGTATATGTAATAATATTAAGGTTACAAAGTTGAAGGTGAACCATGAACTTTAGTTCATGGGAGGAGTTGGAGGTCAGGGTGGGGTCAAATTACATGTGGTGCTCATGTGTGAAATTGTCAAAAATAAAAAAATTAATGTAAATAGAAAAAATTTTTTAGAGCATGGACATAGTTCAGTGAAAACCCATGTGCAAGACTTAGGCTGTGACTTCCAGCACCTAAAACAAACCCATCGGAATTAGAAGCTGTTTGACTGGGAGTAGGTCTGTGATGAGCACAGCACTTGCCGAGCATGAGTGAAACCCTGAGTCCAGTCTCCAGCACCGCAGAATCGATCGATCAAGTAATAAAAGTTGAGGCAATAGGTAGATGACTCATGAAGTCGTGGTGCTTGCTGTGTAGGAATGAAGACCCGGCTTCACTCAGAAACAGATCTGGTCACATACATGCCTGAAGCTCCAGCATGTGAGGGGACGGGGACAGGGAGACGGGCTCGCTGGCCGGCCAGTGTGGCCTGTCAATGCGTTCCTTACTCAGTGAGAAACCTTGTCTCAAAAAATAAGATGGAAGGCCAGTGAGATAGCTCAGCCAGTAAAAGTACCAAGCCTGATGACCTAGTTAATCCTGGGACTACATGGTAGAAGAGAGAACCATTTCCTGAAGGCTGTCCTCTGTTCTCCGTATGAACCAGGGCCACTTATATAACCCTCACTCCCTATCCGTACACACAGATTAATGTAATCTTTAGAAAGGCTAGGTTTGGTGACTCACGCCTTTAATCCTAGCACTTGGGAGGAAGAGGCAGGCAGGGCTCTGTGAGTTCTAGGCCAGCTGATCTATGTAGTGAGTTCTAAGCCAATCAGGGCTATATGGTGAGATCATGTCCCCAAAAAGAAAAGGGAAAAGGAGGTGGAGAGTGAAAGAGAACGATGCCTGAAGTCAACACACAAAGACCCTACACACAAAGCCCAAAACCTGAAACGGGAATGTTCATTGCACCTTAATTCACGATCACCAGAACTGGAATGATCCGAGTGCCTCGACTGCAGATGAGTGAATATGTTGATTGTATTTGTATAGTCGAGTCCTGTCTGACGCTCAGGGGATGTACTGGTACATGTAACATGGCTCAGTCTCAAACATTTGCTGAGCCAGTGTGCCAGAAGAGTGGACAACCTGATGCCATTTAAGTCTTGATTGTGCTTACAGTTATTTAGCAGCATAAGTTTGTCAGATCTAACTGCAAGGCCTGTGTAAAAGTAGGAGTGGTTTTTTTTTTTTTTTTCAAGAATTCAGTTAGGAACAGTGGTCCTCCTTATTTAAGAAGTTCATTTCTACATGTTTTTTAAAGATTTATTTATTTTTATTTTATTTATATGAGTGTTTGCCTGCATGTACGTGAGTGCACCATGTGCATGCCTGATGCCTGTGAAGGCCCGGGGAGGCCATCAGATCCTTGGAACTGGAGAACAGACAGTTGTGAAATGCCGTGTGAATGCTGGGAACCAAACCCCTGTCTTCTGTGAAAGCAGCAAGTACTCTTAGCTTCTAAGCCTATAAATAAGCCTAACTCCAGGCCTATTTCCACCTATGCTTGAAATGTCAGAAGATATTATCTAATTCGTCCTCATTCCTTCATGACAGCAGTCAATTGTAGGATTAAGTTACAACCTTGGGAGAGGACTAGGTACAGGGTGAGGTCTCAATAAGAACAGCTGGTTAATTGCACCATCCTAATGTTTTATCTTGCTTTCAGAATCAAGTGCCATATTTGCTGACATGTATTTTCCTTTGTTCCCTAAAAGTTACAGAAGAATTGCCTCCTCTCCCTAGCCAATTCCAGGATTCTTGTGGATGTTCCATTTGACAGGCAAGTACAGCTAGAACTTTGTCGTCTGATGGACGTTCTGGCCAGTGCAGCCTTTGGTTATTAGTGTAGCAAGGGCCTGGCTAAGGCTGAGGGAAGGTGTTTGGGGTAATAAGCCAAATGATGAAACCGTCATTGTCCTGGACAGTTCTTCTGAGGCCTGTGTAATCCTCTGAACTCAAGCAGGTGAAAACATTTGAAGGTTGTTGCAAAGGGGCAGAAGAACGAGGCTTCCCTTCCCTGTCTGAGCACACGGGTACAGTGGACAGCCGAGCCAGGCAGTGAGTGTCCTGTTTGCTGTGGCATTTACGGCCTGTCTCAGTTCAGATCGCACATTGCTATCTCTCTGGAGACGCTGTGCGTTTTCAGAACTATTGCAGCAGAGAATGCTAAAAGGGGAATTTTTTCTTGGCCTTACCAATCCTGTATGTTGTGCTCATGTTCTTAGAGATGCTCTTCTTATGGGCTCCCTGGAACATTCCTGCTCGCATCCTTGAGGCTTTAGAAAGTGAAAGTTTTACTTTTATTAGCATATTCTACACAATACTGGTAGATGCCGTTATATTTTCTTTCATGTGTATACTACATTTTGATCATACCCCATCACCCTCTCGTTCCCTCCCACTCTGATTCCCTTCCTCTTCCACTTGTTCCTTCCTGTCTCCGTTATTTATTTATTTTTAGGCAGTGTCTCCCTGTAGTAGCAGCTAGCCTGGGACTGGCTGTGTAAACCAGGCTGGCTTTGATCTCACAGAGATCCGCCTGCCTGCCTCCTGAGTGCTGGGACTAAAGGTGTGTGGACACCATGCCTGGCTCATGTCTTTTTTTTTTTCTTAATTTTTGTGATTTTCATATCATGGAATTTGCTGGAATTTGGACCCCTCCTCACTTTTAATCAGTTCAGTTGGGATTACTTACAGGAACATGGGTCAGGGGTTATTTGTCCGAGCATGGGCAGCGTGGCGGTGGCCACACCGCTGTCTCCTTGTGTCTCAGCAGTGCACTGCCCACAGCTTCTTAGAGACAGGTGGGGCCTTGTAACCCTTATTTCTGCTTTGGGGAGGAGGATAAATGATTCTTCTCTCCTTGTCATTTATTGTTTTGTAGCTTTCATAATTGAGAAAAATTAATTGTGCCTTTCAGGTTTGATGCCGCCCAGTTTATTCTGAGCTGGGCGTGTAGGCACGAGAACGCCAACATGCAAACCATGGCAGTGAGCATCACCTCCATTCTCGCCCTGCAGGTAGCTTTGGTCAGAGTCACGGTTTTGCACTTCTAGCCTGGGGAAGTGTGCGTGTTTCACTTGGGTTTTCTCTTTGCTTTCAGCTCTCACCCGAGCAGATTACTGAGCTAAAAGAAGAACTGATCATAGGAGTTAAGGTGAGCTGAGTGAACTGCTTCCCAGCACCCCACCTGCCATTTACCATTCATAGGACTAAAGGCACTCTGCCATTGAGCTAGATCCTCGGCCCTTAACCCTAGAAGAAGATCAAAGAAATTTATAATGCAGCTTTCAAAATGTTTTATTTTGCACTTACTGAAAAGAGGTGTGTGCTGGGGCTGGAGAGATGGCCCAGTGGTCAAGAACACTTGCCAAGGACCTCCTTTCTTCCCAGCACCCACATGGCAGCTAACAGCCGTCTGTAACTCCACTTCCAGGGGGACTAGTGCTACCTTCTGACCTTCATGGGCACCGTATGACATGGGTGCACAAATAAAACATTCAGACAGAGAAAAGAGATGTGCGGAATGCTGCCGAGTGAGAGAAAGACAAAGCGGAGGGCTGGAGGGCCGCCTTTGGCGGGATGCGAGGTGGCGGAGACTTACTTTAGTAGGCTGTGGCCCGCAGCCTGACCAGAGGAGGGGAACATCTCGGGAGCCAGAAACGGGCAGAGGAAAGCAAAGAAATAAAAATACTCCATGGGGTCAGTGGTATCCCATGCCCCTGGGTGGGTCACGTAATAGCAGTTTACACCCGTGGAAGTAGTTCTGAAAAGAGTAAGCAAGGTCGCGGAGGCAAAACAGAGAAATACCTTTGGTGCTTTTTGTGTGTGCAGGAATCAGATTGAGAGAGGCAAAGGTGTTGGCTTTAGACTGCAATTGAAGGAAGTCAGAGCTCACTGATGTTGGTTGGTGCAGTGGGTGGGTTTTCAGTAGTGTAGTAGACATGCTTGTGAATGATGAGATCACGTGATAAACGAAAAAAGCCCGATTCAACAGAGTAGAATTAGGACATAGAGATCTTTGGGAGATAGAATATGGCCAGATACAGGCACCAGATACAGCTTATAGTTGGATAAGGAGATCTTGTCTCAAATAAACAGAGCCTTTAAGGGCTGGCAAGATGCTCAGTGGGTAGCCACCAAGCTGACAAGCCGTTTGATACCCAGGTCCCACATGGTAGCGGGAGAGAACCAACTCCTGCAAGTCATCCTGTGACATGCAGAAATACACTGTGGTATGCACGCGCCACACATAACACGCAAAATAAATATGTAGTTGAAAACAAAAAAGCCTTCTAAAAAAAGGTTTAAGCCAGGAGTGGTGCCCCAGGCCTTTAATCCCAGCACTAGGAGGCAGAGGCAGGCAGATCTCTGTGAGATGGAGGCCAGACTCTTCTACATAGCAAGTTCTAGGCAAGCTGGGGTGACCTTTTCTCAAAAAAAAAGGAGCTTGGGTGGAGAACTCAGGTCTGCCCAGGTCTGGTTCCCAAACTGTGTGAGTGTGTGAGCGTACATAGGGGAGTGTGAGTGCTTTGCAGAGCACAGAGGCAGAAGTTTGCTCTCTGCATTATTCCTTTGAGTCAGGGTCTCTCGCTAAACCAGGAGCTAGGCTGGCAGCTAGCAATCCCCAGTGTTGAGTCGTGTTGGGGTTATAGTTGGTGGTACCCCTAGGCCAGCTTTTGATGTGAATGCTACGATCTGAATTTAGATCCTCATACTTGCTCAGTGAGTGCTCTTACTTTCTGAGCCATCTCTCCTTCCTGTCCCCCCTCCTTTATTATGATTTGTTTTCTAAGCCCAGAAGAGGGCATCAGCTCTGGGGATATAGGCAGTTGTGATCTTGGGTCCTGGGAACCGAACTCCAGTCCTTTGCAAGATCAGGAAATACTCAACCGTTGAGCCATCTCTCCAGCCCCTTTCCATCTCCTTTAAAAAATGCTTTTTTATTTTATGTGTATTGCCGCGCCTGCACGGCCCTGGATCCGAGTCTCTGCGAGGGACGTCGAGGTTGAAGAGTAGACACACACGCACACACACATAGGGTACAAAATGGCGACGCGCCTTTACTTGTGAAGCACTCCTATATATACACAGCTCTCTTCCGTCAAAGGTTCATACCAAGTCTTATCTTACCGGGACATCTTACACCAGGAACTTGGCCAGTTACAGGTCCCATGACTCAGCCGGAACAGGAAACGGAGACGTGCTATTAGGAGAAATTGCACTTTCCGCCGCAGTCTGCAGGGCCTCGTAAACATGTTGACAGGATGTTAACTTGAGGCAATTAGCAAAGGGACTCTTTCCCCATATTAGTGGGGCAAGAGTTTTTAGCATACCTTGACTGTTTGTCAAGGAGGGGGTTGTGCTGGGAGGCCTTATTCCCCACAGTGTATGAATGTATTGCTTGGCCTTATTCCCCACAGTGATGAATGTATTGCTTACATGTAGGTAGGTACATCCATGTCATCCATGTCATAGACGTCAGAAGACGACATTGGATCCCCTGGAACTGGAGTTACAGACGGTTGTTACTTGCCATTTGGGTGCCGGTAATCAAACCCGGGTCCTCTGCAAGAGCAGCCAGTGTTCTTAACTGCTGGGCCATCTCTCCAGCCCTGTCCACCTCCTTTTTCTGACACATGGTCTCATGTAGCCCAGATGGGATTGAACTGAAAGCTTCATACACGCTAGGCAAGCACTCTGTCAGCTGAGCTACATTCTGAGCCCCCAGCTCCAGAGCGTTTTTCTTTCCTTAGGGAGGGTAAGCCGGTGATGAGGCCCTCTAACTCCCAGTCTCTTTGGTTTTTAGGAACTTCTAACACTAGTAAGACGGAAGACGACTGAGAATTTAAATGATGTCACCCTCTTGTTTGCTCTGAAAGCACTTTGGAACCTTTCAGATGTGTCTCCGGTGGCTTGCAAGCAGTTTATTGAAAATGAAGGATTGACAGTTTGCAGCCAAGTCTTAGAGGTAGGAAGATGGGATTGAAATTAGATATAAAAGTTCTTTCTTTACGGTAAAGTAACTTTATATATTCTTTTGACAGAATTTTGCAGAGGCTATGATACAAAGCAAAGTACTTGGTCTTTTGGTAAGGTCTATTTATTGTTTTGGACTAATTTGAATGAAAACTAATACATAGTACCTACTGTGTCCTAGGCACTGTTGAAAACAGGTGCATAAATTAATTTCATCTTTACTATATTCTGATAAAGCAGATACCCCTTTATATTGTCTGTTACTATGAGCAAACTTCAGCTTAGTGGCTTACAATAATCACCGCTTTACTGTGATTATTACTGTGATTACATATTGTGGCCCATGCCTATAATCCCAGCACCACAGAAACTAACAAGTTTAAGACTAGACTGAGCTACTTACAAGACCCTGACTGGTATCTTATAGTTGGGGCTCTGATCTGCTGAGCCTTCTGTCTTGACAAAATCTCGCCATGGAGGACAAGTACCACTCTTTTAGTGATCTCACAGGCTCTGTGAATGTCAGCTGAAGCAGTTGATGTGGTCAAACTGAGATTAGAGACAATGGCCATCCCTTCGTGGGATTATTTTAAATTTAAGTGAGAGATTATACAGACAAAGCTATCTTTATGTCTGTCTTACTGTGCCTAGCACTTAGTAAGTGCTTACTTGGTGATTTGCTGTGGAGGATCAAGCTCCGCCTTGAAAGGGTGGGATTTGGCTGCTAGGCTATGCAGAGGACTGTATCTCAGGTGAGTAGGAGGGCCTTAGCTCCATTCCTGACAGCTCCATTCCTGCTGTGCTCCCTCTGCCCTGTAGAACAACATCGCTGAAGTCAAAGAGTTTGCCCCCAAGCTGGTGACAGAAGATTTGATGAAACATATCATCCTTTTGCTCCACAGCAGCAACATAGAAGTGAGCTATTTTGCTGCAGGTATCATAGCCCACCTGACATGCGACAGACATGACTGGCTGTTCTGTGATCTACAGAGGAACACTCTTCTCCAGCTCTTGGTACAGGAATTGTTTCCCTTTACAAAACAGAGTAATGCTTTCCCTGGGATAACTTGTTTTCTTGAGCATGAGTTTTAGAAATTTGCGATCATTGTGAACAATCAGGAAAATAGAATGATGAAATTGGAGCTCCCCGCTGGTCTGCTACTCAGTGCTAATCTGCTAAGGTTTTATTACAAATGCAGAGGTTGGGGAGATGACTCGAAATGCCTGCTGCCTAGCCTCGAGAACGTGAGTTCAGACTCACAGCACCCACGTAAAAGCTGGCAAGGTTAGGCCCCTTCATCATCCTAGAGCAGGGCCCGGCCTCCATGCATATGCGTGTATACGTGCACACCTGCACGGACATGCGCACAGACCCACACAGAGGAAAAGTTCCATGTGCAAAACAATTGTGTATGACATATTCTAGCCCCCAAAGTTTTGTATTTTAAAGTTTTCCTTGGGGCTGGTGTATGTATAATGAGTGGAATGTTTCAGCTAGGCTTCGAGATAGTGAGGTCTGGATTAGGTATTTTTGGATGGAGTTTGCATGGGAAATAATTTGCTTTTAGGCACGTGGGAACACTGAAAGCCCAGGGAAGGACGAGGTGGGGTTAGATGGGCTCGCTGCCACCCTTAGCATTGCGGTCCCAGCTTTGTAGCGTGGTGCCCAGTTCAGACTTTTCTAATAAGGGTAGTTGAGAAATCAGGGGTCTTTCAACCAGTTCTCTGGAATGTTTTGTTCTCTTGATTCTTGCGGCGGGACCTCACCCTCTGCCCAAGCTAGCTTTTCACTCAAGGCGATCCTCCTTCCTTAGCCTTCCAAGTGCTGAGATTACAGGCCTGGGCCATCCGGCTCGCCAACCTCCTGTTTTTAACCCCATGTCTAGTTTCGTTTCAAAAAGCACCTGGTGTGCCAGAGTTTTAGGCTCCTTAGGAGTTCCAGTCATATTCTTCTTAGTCTTGCCCAGTGCCACATCTACAATCAGTTACTTCTCTACTGACCCGGTTTTCTGGGTTTATTTCTATTTTAGACCATGTTTACTGTTTTGTTATGAAGATTAACAAAGAAATTTAAATGCACAGCTCAGGCTGCAGCCTTCATATAGAGGCCTTTTGGGGGCAGGGGAAATGGCTCAGTTGTTAAGAGCACCTCAGCTAAGTGCTTAGCACCTGCATGGTAACTATCAACTGTCAGTAACTCCAATTCAGGGATCTAGCATCCTGTTCTGGCCCTCACAGGCATTGCATTACGTGGCTACACTTACATATATGCAGGGAAAACACCCATACACATAAAATAAAAATAGTACATATAAAAAATTACAATTAAAAGGGAGCCTTTCCATTGCTTCATTTTTTCATGTTACTCTAGGCACTGATTGAACTCAGGGTCTCTGAGCTAGGTAAGGAGTCTGCCACTGAGCTCTACACCCCAGTTCTTGGTGGCATTTTTTCCCATGTGAACTTGTTCATAAATCTGCATATGTGATAGTTATCTAATCGATACCTAGTGAATTGATACAATTGATATGTTTGTTTAATCATTTTATTTTCAAAATTTGTTGATTCAAGTATGTATAATATAACTAACATGAAATAGCCTATTATGATCATTTTTATTTTCATGTTATTTTGTTTTTTAGTCTTTTTGAGACAGGGTCTTCCTGTAGCCCCAGCTGGCCTGGAACTCAATATATGGACCAGATTGCCCTTGAACTCCCAGAGATCCACCTGCCTCTGCCTCCCAGGTGCTGGGATTAAAGGCGTGGACCACCACACCCGGTTTATGATCATTTTTAAATAATAAAATTAAGTAATAGAACATAATACTGGACTTTGTCTCTCCCTTTCTCGTTTGGAGTATAGCATGTAACCATCGAGAACTGGCCAAGTTCAAGCTGTAAGATGTCAGCGCTGGTGACATACAGGTAATTTCACAGTAGTGCAGAGTCAATGTCGAGCCCATGCCTGTCTTCTGTGTACTCCAGTAAGGGAGTGAGAAAGTACGCATCCAGCTGGCCTACGTCTTGTTGGTGCGCTGTGGAAATTCTAAGAAAAGCTGTGAGACTCAGTGTGCTAGCGTTCGTAATGAGCTGAGACAGAGTGTGTTTGACACAGAATGCTGTTTTTTGTTGTTTTAGTTAAATTTTGGAGGTGTTTGTTTGTTTGTTTGAGGTAGTCTCCCTGTAGCTCCAGCTGACCTGGAACTTGCTGTGTAAACCAGACTGGCCTCGATCTCACAAAGATCTGCATGCCTCTCATTTCTGAGTACTGTGAATAAAGGTATGCCCCACCACACGCAGCCAGAATGCTGTTCTTAGCTGACAGTTCCCTGTGTGTGATGCGTAACACGTCTGTCTCCGTGAGGAACTGACTCCATGAGGGAAATGTTGAAAATTTTATATCTCAGAGTACTGAATTGATGTCCTTCTATCTTTTTAGGTCTTTCAAAGCATTTTTCCCACTCCTTAGCAACTTCTCTCAGCCAGATGTTCAGGTGTGGGCACTGTGGGCCATGACTCATGTTTGCATTAAAAACCGTAAGTATTCAGTGTGCATTCAGAGCAGACATTTTCTAGCTAATTCTGTGAGTAATGGATGTATGTTCAGGAAATGTTCACCTGGGGTCTACAAGATTGCCCAGTAGGTAAAAGCAATGGTCTTCAAGCCTGACAACCTAAGTTCAATCCCTGGATCCCACAGCGGAGGCCGAACATTGACTCTTAAAAGTGGTCCCGAACTATACACAAGCACACACACACACACACACACACTCACACACGCAATATATTAAATTTAACCAAAAAGGAATATTGTTCACCTGTGTCCTCTCAGTTTAACCCTTGTTAAAGGGGAGATTTATTTATTTTATTATGTATTTATTTTGGTTTTTTGAGATAGGGTCTCCCTATAGCCCTAACTGGCCTGGAACTCACTTAAGAGACCAGGCTGGCCTGAATCTCACAGAGATCCCTCTGCCTCTGCCTCCCAAGTGCTGGGATTAAAGGTGTGGGCCATCACACCTGGCTAAAGGGGAGGTTTTTTTAAAAAATGTATTACTTTTACTTTATGTGTATGAGTATATTGCTTGCGTGTGTGTAAGTACACCCGTGTCATGCAGTGCTCACGCAGGTCAGATGAGGGTGTCAGATTCCCCTGGAACTGGAGTTAAGAATGGTTGTTACTTCTTTGTGGATGCTGGGAACTGAACCCCGGTCCTCTGCAAGAGCAACCAGTGCTCTTAACCACGGAGCTATCTCTCCAGCTCCTAAAAGGGAAGTTTTTAAAAGTTATAAAATTCATACTGCACTGGGGAGCTGGGGAGTATCTGGCAGCATCGATGTCCTCACTCCTGATCCCCACAGGCCCGCACTGTCAGCTGTCCTGGCCGTGCTGCTGGCTCTTCTCTTCTACTTTTTTGCTTTATAGGTGCCAAGGGTAGAATTAGAATTCAAGGCATCTATGTGCTGGACAAGACTCTCGCACAGAGCTACTATCCCGGTGACTTCTGCATCTATGCCATATTTAGTGTGTGCTCTCCGTAAACGTGTTTAACAAATTCAGGCTCATTCTGTGCATTATGGCTTACAGCTTGCTTGCTTTTTAAAATATTTTTATTTTGTGTATAAATGTGTTCTGCATATAGGTAAGTGTACCCATGTCATGTAGTGCCCTTGGAGGTCAGAAGGAGTTGAATCCCCTGGAACTGGAGTTAGGGACAGTTGTTAGCCACCGTATACGTGTCAGGAATCGAACCCAGGTCCTTTGCAAGAACACCCAGTGTTCTTAACCACTGAGCCATCTTTCCAGCCCCATACCTTGCTCTTTTCACTCTGTCACCAATACTCTTAATAGTATCACCTAGGTCCGCCTCCTTGGAGTGGTCTGTGGGAGGTTGGGAAGTCGGCAGAGTTTCTCAATCTGACTATGTTTTTACATGTTCTGTTGTTTAAAATCCATCCCTCCTTTATGTTTAAAGTTTAGAATAGGGGGCTAGTAGACGGCTCAGCAGTTAAGAGCACGGTCTTCTGCTGTGACTGCTGTTCTGCTGCCCGCATTTTTATCAGTCATTCATAGCTGATGTTTTCTTTTTGATTCCTTTATGCTCTCTGACCCTTTTCTGATCTGCAGCTAAACTGCATTTCACCTGATGGTAGATTTACTTTCATTCTGCTTGAGAGTTCTGTTTCCTGAATTTAGTAGACTTTCAAAATGTTACCCTTCTCCCTGTGTTCTCTGGTTTTATCTTGTGAAACTTCTTTCACATATGTAATCTTTGTGTATTTTTCAAACATTATTTAAAAAAATTTAAAATACTTCATTTATTTCTTTAGTTGTGCATGTGTGTGAGTACCTGGGTGCCACAGTACAGTTGTGAAAAATCAGAAATTCCCAAAAGCTTCATTATAAAAATCTGGGGATGTGGAGACGATGAATCCCTGGAGTTTGCCAGCCAGCCAGCCAGCCTAACCTACTTGGTCAGCTCTAAGCCAGTGAGGGACTCTGTCTAGATGATGCTTAATGATCAACACCTGAGGTTGTCCCCTGCCCACCAGCGTTTATGTTTCTCTTGGGGGTGGGGCGCACACACATCAGAGTGTGCGTGTGGAGGGCAGGGGACTACTCGAAGGAGTCAGTGCTCTCCTGCACTCTGGGTCCTGGGGATCAAACTCAGGTCTCAGTCTTGGTAGCAAGCTCCTTAACCCGCTAGCCGTCTTACCACCTCAAGAATCCATTAAATATTTAAAAATTTTAGTTAGTTCACTGGCTCAGAGTGAACTAACATGTCTCTTCAGAATAGTTTTACATTTGTTTCTGTGAAGTATTCTAAGGTTTTCTTAGGCGTGATCTAGTTTCTTACATTTCTTTGCTACATTCAGGTAGAAATCCAAATCATACCCACTTGCAGCTGTGTGAATCCTGAGTGACTTCTCCCAGACCTTGTGCCTTGTGGAGAGACCAAAAATAGATGCTTCTTTGTCTTCTAGCTATTCTTCAATTTTTTTTTTTTTTTAAAAAGATAAGAGTCTCCCTGTAGCCCCAGCTGACCTGGAACTCCCTATGTAGACCAGGGTGGCCTTGATCTCACAAGAGTTCCACCTGCCTCTGCCTCCCAAATGCTGGGATTAAAGGTATGACTGCATGTATGTTAAGTGCAGCACATGCATGCAATACCTGTGGAGACCAGAAGAGGGCGATAGAGACCCTGAAACTGTAGTTAAGGATGGTTTTTAGCTGCCATGTATGTGGATGTGAGAACCAAACCCAGGACCCCTGCAACAGAAGCCAGCCAGCCCTCTTAACCACTGAACCATCTCTCCAGCTCTTCTTTGTTTTTCTTTCAGCCAGCAAATACTGTAAAATGTTGGTGGAAGAAGGTGGACTGCAATTCCTGCGTGACATCCAGGCATGCAGTCAGGCCAACGCGCAGGCGCGGCAGATGGCAGCCTCCATCCTGGAAGACTTCCAGATGCACTTCTTGAATTACCTGAGACCTGAACCAGGCCACACACCCTCCTTAACCTAGGGGCTTCTGAAGGGTGCTGCTCAGGGACAGGGCTTCTCCGTGGGTAGCTGAGTGTTGAAATGAGCTATTGGTGTTTTCCAGTTGACTGCCTGTCGCTGCTGTTTACCGAGAAGGAAAGGAGACTTTGGTATTTAGGTTACATTACCTCAGTTGCTCCAGGTTGTGTAATGCTGGAAAGAAGAGCATGGGAAGAAAAGGATGGAATTGCGTGGCCCTGAGTGGCGTTTATCTGCCAACGGGAGCAACAGTTGCTGTTTTTGTTGTTTATTTGTTTTATAACAGAACATTTCTTAAAAAAAAAATTATGTGTGTGAGTGTCTTTTGCCTGCATGAATGTAAGTGCACCTGCAGTGTCTGAGGACGGGAATGGGGTCACATCCCTGGAACTGGAGTTAGGAACGGTAGTTAGCCAACTCGTGGGTCCTGAACCCAGGTCCTCCGAAGGAGCAGCCAGTGCTCTTAACCACCGAGCCATCTCTCACCTCTCCAGCCCTATAACAGAACATTTTTCACTTGAGAAATGGAAGAGGCAAAAATAATTGTTTTTGAGACATGGTTTTACCGCTAGCCTGGCCTGGCCTGGAGCTCTGCAGGCCTTGTGCCTCGGCTGGGGTTGTGGGATGATTGCTCTTTCACCTTTTCCTGCAGTTTGACAAGTTACACCCTTGGGGGCAGCTGGCTAAGACTAGAGAGTTCAGAGATGAAACTGCAGAGGAATTACTCGGTTTGGTAAAGCTGTGGATCAAAACCAAGAGGAAGAGGAAGGGCCAGAAAACGATGGCATAGCATTGCAGTGGACACTCTTCCTAACGCAGACATGAGAGGCAGTTTTCTGAGAAATGGTCTCGTCTCTAATAATCAGGAGTGTCATTTGTATCCCACAGAGCTGACTGGTTCCTTCCATGCCTTATTGTTAAATACTAATGAAGTTCTGAAGGAACAAAAATTACTCTTTCCTCTTTGTTTTTAGAGTTTTAAGCTCTGAGCTGGCTTAGTCCAGACCAGCTGGCCTTGAGATCTACTTGCCTCTGCCTCCCAAGTGCTGGGACTAATAAAGATGTGTGCCACTATTCCCAGCTGGTACAGACTCTTAACTGGAGTACCTTAAACCTTCCGTGAGACTCAAATGAAGAAGCTTATTAGCTATTCTCAACCATCTCGGTAGGAGGCAGGAAGAGTTCAAGTCAGCCATGGCTATATGAAACTCTGCTTCAGAAAACAAAATGCAACCAAACTACTGTCCACTGTTTCTACATGAACGGAGCTTGTGACTATGTCCTTCAGCCATATTCTGTTTTCTTACACTCTACTGCACAATTCCAAAATGGGTCTTTTTTTTTTCTGGACCTGGGTTCCAGTACCTTAGAACATTGTATTACTACTTGCTAACCTGTGCTAATGGGAGGGTGTGTTGTGGGAATATTTGGTGGAATATCTGGTTGCAATTTAACCAGGTTGTCCAAGTTTCGTCTCTCACATGGGTCCTCTACTCACATAGCAGATGAGAAGGGAGTTCAGGGAGGTTGTAAGGATGGCCTTAGCCTAGTAGACTGCTGTGGGTCTCTTCCTTCCAGGATATAGGCACAAGCTTGGTATATGTGTCTGTCAGCAAATCATGTGACTAATGTGTGCCTGAAGCCCAAGCTTCAATGACAGCCAGCTAGGCCTTCACTGAAGATGCTTAGCCCAAGGTCAGCTCTAGGCAGAGGATGACCCCTAGCCTGTGGAGCAGGGGACACAGGCATTGAAGCAAGCAGACGTGTGAACAGCTGGCTCTCAGCTCTCTATTTCCAGTAAACACACTCTAGCTCACCTCTGCTCAGGCCAACTTGGTTGCCTAGTTGTCCTCCAGGCTCCAAGTCCAGTGTTGCCTGTTTCCCGATCCCTCCCCTCTGACTTGCCACCCCTTTTCAGTGCTCCTGAAGACTACTGAAGATCTTCCTGCCCCTACAGACCACAGAGGCTTTCACAGCAGGGACTTCACTTGGGTTCCCGAGTTTAGGTATGAACTAACAGTTCTAATATTTATTGAACATGGGTTTTATTTTTTTAAGTCATCACAACTGATATAAAAAGATGACTCCTAGAGAAGTTAAATGGTTTAACCAACATTCCCAGTGAGTAACCTACAGAGAGCTAGAATTGGGTCTGGTTCCCGATTACTGCTCCATCAAAACCTACAGGGATTTATTCCCTGACCAGAGGAAGAAATGAAGGCTTCTTAGAGCTGTTCCCCAGTGAGCTCCAGTCACTGACAGGGTTCACAATCAGAGCCGGCAACTCAGAGCTTAACTGAAGGAAGCCAGGAGGCCTGAGCCTTCAGTAGCCAGGGCAAAGAAGTGGAAGATGGCAAACTGTGGCGTGGTCCGCATCTTGGTCTTAGACACCATCCAATCCTAACGTCCATCATCACCCACATAAAGAAACGAAGGCCGGGGCTGGAGTGAGGAGAACCAGCCTCCTAACCTTCGCTCCGGATCCTTTATGGCATGTCTCCCATGCTTAGAGGTAAATGGGGTCACTTGCCAACAAATCTTGGGGGTCGTTTCTCCCTGAAGGCTGCCATGCCTTCGAGCCGGTCCTGGGTTGGGATGTTCTGCAGTGATACAATGGATATTAGTTTGGGGAGAGTAGGACCAAAGGACAAAGAAGTTCCTCAGTGGCTAGCCTCTGATACTTGAGGTCTGCACTGTCTCTGAACTCTGGGCTAGGCAAACACATAACCCTCAGTGGCTGCTCGGTCTCCAAGAAAGCCAATCTGCCATTTGTGCCATTGTTATCGGCCTCCCCAGAACTTGCCACCTCCTGCACAGTCTGTTCCAGGCAAGTTCAGGCTGTGTAGCAAGAGACCCAGCTTGGATCTTAGTGTATGGTAGGTTTTGTACCCCAAAATGGTATTATTTGGAGTATGTTATCCTGGAGACTAGCCCCCTCCAAGTCAGGCTAAATAATATACCCTCGTGGTTTTAGCCCCTCCACAGGGTGCCCTAACCTGGTGTTAACCAGATCTTAACACCACAGGGGCAGCTGTTACAGGAGCAGCAGAAGCCATTATTCCTCCTAGTCAAGCACCTGTTGGTCTGTGGTTCTGTGGGTAACAACTGGAGCAGGTAGGTACTAAGTGACTGAGGCAGTCAGGATGGCTGTTACCTTCTGAGGAAGCACAAGGCTTCATTCCCAAACTGCTCAGGTGGAGAAATTACCTCAGCTGGGCTGGCACCACATGGGACTCCCCCACCTTAGCCTGCAACACGCATACACCACATACCTGGGCATAGCACATCCCTTCAATGGCCATGCCTGCCGCGATGTCCACCTGCAAGAAGTGTCCCTGCGTCAGCCTGAGTCTGTCCAGCCACACCCACAGGAGCCAGCCCACCCTCCTGTCTCTTCAAGCCTGCTGGGGAGTCCTGCCTGGGCTTCACCTCGGTGTCAAAAGCATGCTGTGGGGCGTGGTGACGGCCTCCAGGCAGAGCTGCCTGCTCCAGGGGACTGGGAGCACAGCTGTGAGATTCAGCCTTTGCTGTCTCCCTGGCTGCCGGGCCAGGCCTTTGGTTACCTGAAGAACTGCCTTTGTCAGGAGGCAAGCAGATTTCTGAGACTGAGGCCAGCCTGGTCTACATGGCAAGTTCCAGGCCAACTAGGGCTGTAGGGTAACCCTGTCTGAAAAATGGGTAATTTAGGACTAGGGAGCTGACTCAACGGTTAAGAACACTGGCTGCTCTTACAAGGGACCTACCTAGATTAGCTTCCCAGCACCCCATGGTGGCTAACAACCATCCTTAATTCCAGTTCCAGAAGTTAAGATCCAATGCCCTCTCTGGCCTCCATGGGCACTGCATGCATATGGTACATATACATACAGGCAAGAAACTCAAATAAATAAAATTAAAAGTTAAAGAAAAAAAAAGAAAAAGCCCTTGTCAGGCCTCAGGCACCTCAGGAATGAGGCTCCAGTCTCATAGCCTGGAACCTTCTCCAGCCTCTACTGCTCGGCGCCCACTATCACTGGAATGGCACCAGCAAGCGCTGTTGTTAAGTTTTTAAAACTTACACACAGAGCTGAGAGTTTTGAGACATGGCAGAGCGGGGAGGGCAACCCAAGGTCCCGATCGCAACAGCAGATCCAATAGCCGATCTCAGGACCCCACAGCCTCCCTTCCAGGTTGTTCCGTTCAGTCAGGCCATTACCCTACATGGCTCCATGCCTGAGCGTTAACTTTTCTCTCCAGCCCTTTCCCCCTCTCTTTTTCGCTGTAGTCAGGCTCGTACCTAGGGCTTCAAGCGAGCTACAGCCCCAACCCTTCGTTTATTTTGGGGGGACAGGCTGGCCTCAAACTGAATTCTCCTGCCTCAGTCTTTCAAGTGCTGAGATTACAGGTGTGTGACATCATCCTGGCTTTTGATCCTCAGCTCTGACAAGCATCCTTTAACTCAGCATTGCTCAGAACAGGGGCCACTAGCCACATGTGGCTACTTAACAAACCATCAGTGTGCGAGGAAAACAATTTATTCCTCTCACCCCGAAATCATCATCCTGCCTCCACCTCCCAAATCGGAGGAGTGCAGGTGTGTGCCTCATATCTATTTGCTTTTAGTCAAGTAGCTAGCCTTCAAATACCAAATGTGGCCAATAGTCCCTTCCGGCTAGCCATTTTTTCAGAGCTGTGGATGAAAGCTAGTTCCTCACACAGGCCAGGCAGGCACTCCCGTACTCTCTCACTGGCTGTCTGTGAAAAGCACAGTTCTAAACTCTGTGTGTTTGGTACCATTAACAAGTGTAGATAGTGGCCGTATTTCATACCTGCATCTCAGTTCTGGTCTCAGACCTGGTGCAGTATACGAGGAGAGAATTGACAGGTGAGCTGACGTCTAGGGATTGATAAGCTGCATTGCCCCGCGCCCTGTGTTGGAGGCCTTGTTACTAGCCACCAGCGCAAGCCCAAGAATGTGAGCTGAGAACCAAGCGGCAGCCCACTGGCTGCTCACTTCCTGTGTGATTTACCCTTGCTCTCCACCCAGGAGTGACAGGGATGGGGTGTAATCGACCACATTGCCCATACTTCCTGTTTTGTAGAGAAGTGAGGTACACACAGAGGTCAGGCCCCAAGAGTCCTAGGAGAGTCTAGTTCTGAGTTCTTTCTAGGTGTGGCTGGGAAATCCTGCCTCCCAGTCCACGACTGAGAAGACCCAAGTCCTGACCCAGTGGAATCTCACCTCCATTCCGAGGTCAATGGCAACTTTGCCCAGCCGCACAGCAATGGGAGCCTGGGGAGAGAAGGCATCTTACACTGAATTACGACTGTTTCAGGTTAAGAGATTGTTCCTTATTGTCCTCTTCCCCCAAATAGGTCATTTATTTGTATGCTTGTTTTTATTTTATTTTGACTTTATATGCATGAGTGTTTTGCCTTCAAGTATGTAAGTACATCCATGTCCAGCAATGCCTGGGGAAGCCTGAAAAGGGTGTTGGACCTCCTGAAACTGGAGTTAGGGATTATTGTTAGCCGCCACATGGGCGCTGGAAACTGAGGCCTGCAAGAACAGCCAGTGCTCTTAACCACTGAGCCATCCTTGTCTCTCTGGCCCCAAACTTGTGTTTCACATACAACTTTTGGGGCGGGGGTTAAAAGGATCTCACTTTCCTAGGCTGGCCTTGAACTCACAGCAGTCCTCCTGCCTCAGCTTCCTGAGTGCAAGGATTACAGATGCCAGCCACCACAACTGGTTTTAAGTACAAACTTAAATTTCAAGTTTATATTTTAACTATTTGGTGACACTTTAATATTTTTGAAGTTGACAAATTTGACTTCAAAGCCATTAAAATTTTGTACAGGTTCTACAGTCTTCTAGGTGTCTGTGTATTTGTATGTGTGCACATCTGTGTGGGTGGGTGCATGTGTGTGGAGACCAGAGCACAGGTATACTGATCCATTTCCTTTGCGCAGGGTCTCTTGGCCTGGCCTAGAGCACCTCAATTAGGCCTTGGCATTTTTACATGGGTTCTGAGGATCGAACTCAGATCCTTAGACTTGGGAGAGAAGCAGTTTACCAACTGACCTAATTCCATATTGTGCAATTTTAAAAATAGGTTCTGAGTGGATGTGGTGATGCACCCTTTAATCCCAGCACTCAGAGACAAGTAGATTTCAGTGAGTTCCGGGCTAGTCAGGGGACACAGTGAGACCCTGTCTCAAAAGAAAAGAAAGAAATTTATTGTAAGCCTATATTGTGTAAAAGAAATGCCAAGATATCAGTGTTGTCTTTTTTCTGCTGTTGCTATCACCTGGTAATCTTGATGAATTCACTTGCTTTACATCTTCACAAAAACTTAGGCCTCAATTTCACCTCCCACTTTAGCCCTCTTTGTGAAGCCACCAGACCTCAGGGCCTTAGAAACTCCAGCCACCCTGGGTAACCCAATGGGACTACAGCAGTTTGGGGTGCTCCCGGGCAGGACCTAAACTTCCCCGATGAGCAGTCTAAATAAACCTTGTGAGGAACTGTCCCCAGAAACTTGAAGGACTCCTAACCCTCTTCCAATGCTAGGGATAGACTACAGGCTCCTGCATGTAGCAGAGGCTAACCTTAATATGATAGCTTAGTGCTTGTCTAGCACGCACAGTCCCCTCTACCAATCCCTATGCCTTCCTTAAGGAGTTTTCAAAAATGCCTCCACATATCCTATTTAAAGAAATTCTCCACCATGCAGTACAGTCCTTGCGACATGTAAAGTCAAGCTGTGCAATATTATATGTCATTCGGAAGGTGTCTAGTGTGGGTGGGAGCTGTTGCATCCAAATAACCGGGCCCTGCCCCTGGAGAATGTGGCTATCGTCCCAGGAAGTTACTAGACCACTGCTCTCATGACTTGAAGCTTCCTGGATTCCAATCCTGAACTCAGTTTTCATTTAAATTCAGAATTAAAATTGGCTTTGGTTCCTGCTACTGGATAATGGAATAGATACTCAAACTGCTGGGGGTCACTTTTATGCCCCTGGGATGAGGATCTTGAGCAGCCCCAGGAACACCTGGCACCTTGGCCTCCCACCCTCCCCTGATCCTGGGCCCGAGGCCACCATACCTGGGGCAGGATCTCCCGGGCCAGTGCTAGAGCTCGTTGGTAGGCAGCGTCGCCCTCCTCATTCTGGGCCACAGCATGATTCACCAGGCCCAGCTCGTGGGCCTGCACCCCATCAAGTCTCCGGCCCGTGAAGATAAGTTCCTTAGCCAGGGCCACACCCAGGCAGCGGGGCAGCCTCTGAGTCCCTCCTACCAGGATGGAGGGGTGACGGCAGTAAGTCTGGTTGAGAAGGGCAAATCCAGAAAAGCCCAGCCTGGGAATGGTCAGGACTCCTGGGAGTTAGTGGTTGTTAGGACGGTAGGGAAGATCACAGGACAGACGGGCGCGGAGTGGAATCAGGAGGTTACCTGCCCCTGGGAGGAGTCCTCGAGTGGTCTCAATCAGCCCCATGACAGCTGAAGAAGCTGATGAATGAAGCAAAACAATGAAGTTGCCTTTCCCCCACTCCCTCTGGACGGCTCTGCTCGTCCAGCCACTTCCTCCTATGGCCATACCAAGACCTCTTCACTCTGCCTCTGGAAGAACCCTAGCCTGGGAGTCAGGAGGCCCAGGCTGGCATCCCGCCACCCCAACTGCTTCGGTTGTGAATCACCAGCCAGTTTTCCTTCCTGAACCTCCACCACAGGAAAACATGGCCGCCCCTTCTGCCCATGTCAGAGTGGCTAAGGTGAACTTGTTCCCAGTGACAGCACTGGGAACAAGGGAAGGGTCTCCAGCAAGCACTTGACATTACAAGCAGGATTCTCTGTCTCATGGACCCTCAGGTCCGGCCTGGCTCAGAGTGTCCATGGGTCTTGTTGCACCCACAGTTATACCTGCCAGGTTGTATTAGCCTGAAATTTCACCAAGATTTCTAGACTACATCCTTCTAAGTTCTGCTTCCTGAATGACTTTACACACACAGACACACACACACTGAGCCACCCCCAGGCTTCTCTGCTGAGTTCCCTCAGCACAGGTCACCTGACCCATGCAAAACTGGGCAGAAAAGTGAGTTGCACCATTAGCCACCAGGACTTCATTGTGTCTCTTTCCTGAGACCCTGTGAGTTAACAGCCTGAAACTCAAGCAAATGAAAGGCAGAGCTGGGTGGTCACTGCTGTGGAATTTCAGCGCCTGACTGGGTGGTTACATCCCTTTTTTTTTTTTCCTTTTTAATTTTTGGTGCTAGGGATGGAACCCCAGAGCCTCAAGCATACTGGGCAAAATATCACTGAGTCATACCCCAGTCCCTGTTCCATATCTCTTTGACAGTGTGTAGACTGAAATACCTCCATGCCTGGGTCCATAAATTCTCACGGGTTGAAGCAGTCAGGGTGGGGGAAGGGCACAGCCCTGGTACTCGGTCTACATAACTGCCTCTCAGAAGGGCTCTCCCAAGCCAGTGACCTTGAGATGTGACTCCCATCCAACACCCACTGAAGACAGCAGCATTACAAGTTTGCTGGTACCATGACCGAAGGGCAGTGCTCCTGCCCAGTCACCCCTGCAATGAGCTGGGACAGTGACAAACCACCTTTGTCCTACTCAATGAGCCAGACTTGGCCAGACCTGGGCAGCCAGACTCGGCCTCGTGACTTCCCTCATGCTCTTCCCTGTCAGCTATGGCTCGAAGGTCTGTGCAACCATTCCTGGGTGCAGGAAGCTGTTCTGGGGTGCGACAGCAGTGTGTTGAAGCAGCTTCGCCTGCTTCCTCCACGGCTTGTATCCTGCCTCAGGTTTGCTCTCGGTAGGAAGGCCCAAAGCAGCGGCTGACTGCAGAAACCCCACTTTCCGCGCCGCCTTCCCCCCTCACCCCCCCCCTCACCCTGCCCAGTACCTGCTACTCGGAGGTCACATGCCAGGGCAAGTTCCAGGCCCCCGCCCAAGGCAAACCCGTCCATGGCGGCAATGGTGGGTGCTGGGAAGGATGCTGTGGACACAAGACCAGCTCAGCCCGGAGGCCCAACACGACCAGGACAGAGGCCCGAGGCTGATGGTATGGGGGTCTTGCGGGTCCCAGGATGGGGGACCTGACCTGGTTCCTTGGGCTAGCTGAGCAGTTGGTCTTCCCACCAGGGGAAGTTCTGGGTCCCACCAGGGAATGGGAATGGGGAGGTGGGCGGGTGCTGCAGGCCTACCCTCTGACCTTTCTGTGTGCTAACCCTTGTGCTAGGTGCTGGGAACAGAACTGAAGGAGGTAAGGCCCCACGTAGGAGAGCTCAGCCTACGGGAGAAGATGAGCAAGGAGTCGGATGACAATCTGGGAACCCACCCGGCAGGAAGGCTTGCTGGAGGCCTTGTAGAATGAGTAAAGTTCAGATTGCTGGGAAGTGTATCCTAGCAACCCGAACAGCCTGAAAGCAAGTTTGGTGAACTTAATTCCTCTGGAATGACTGGCCTTGAACCCTGAGGGCAGAGAAAGGGCTCACTGGACTGAGCACAATGGCTGAGAGCTAGGGTTACTTCTCCAGTAGAAACAGGTTTCCTCTCTGCTAGAAACAGCTTTATAGCTGAGAGAGCAGGACGTGTCTGTAACCCCAGCACCGGGGGAGGTCCAGCACAGGCTAGGGAAACCCTGTCTGAGAAAATAACTTTAAATTAAAAAAATATTTTTTCGTGTATGAGTGTTTTGCCTGCACGTATGTAAGTGCACCTATGTCATACAATGCCCACGGACCTCAAAAGGAGGTCAAAAAATGGATCCCCTGGAACTGGAGTTACAGTAACAACTGATGGTTTACAGCTGCCATGTGGGTGCTGGGAACCAAACCCAGGTCCTCTGGGAGAGCAGCCAGTGCTCTTGACTACTGAGCCAGCTCTGCAGACCCAAGAAAATAATTTTTAAAAACTGTAACAGGAGAAGCAATGGCCTTGTCGTCCCTTTGTTTGATCCCTTGTGTCCCTCGCTGTGAGAATCATCTGTGTCCCCACTGAGCTCAGAACAGCACTCTCTAGAGAAGAGGTGGGTGGGGTGGGGTGGGGTCAGCAGTGCAGCCGCTCACCGATCTCACTCATCAGGCCTCGGAGCCGCTGGACAAAGACCCCCACCTCCGCTGCACTCATCTGTTCCCGCTCCTTCAGGTCCGCACCTGCAGGTGGCCAGTTGTAGAGGACCTTGGGGAAATGGCCCATCCCAGAATCCCGGGCAGTTAAAGGATCCAGCAAAGGAGACCCAGACTGGAGCAGACACAGCCAAGGAGGAAGAAGGGGTTCCAGGAAACCGAGTCACAGGAGGTCACAGGAGCCAGGCGGGGAAGCAGGGGTCAGTAAAGAGGGGCAACCTCTCATAGTGGACAACCTTCGTACATCCAAAGTATGAAGAGACTCCTCACAGGAGGGAGAAAACTTAAATCCTATGTCTGATACTAAGGAGGACGAATGCATTGCTCAGCAGTTAACTACTGGTGTAGTATTCGGGGACACTGGGCTCCATCCCCAGCTCCCTCAAAACAAAACAAAACACAAAAACGAGAATTACGAGCGGGGTTAGATGGCACACACCTGAGATTCTATCACTCAGGAGGATCAGAATTCAAGGTCATTCTCAGATGCACAGTGAATTCAAGGACAGGCTAGACTATGAGAGCCTGTCTCAAAAAACAAAGAACAGTTAAGAATGGCCTGCCTAAGCTATATAAAGAACATATATCTTAAATATAAAGAATATATATATTCAACAACAAAAACAACCAGTTCAAAGTAGGCAAAGGACAGGGAGGAGTGGCTCATGATATAATTCCAGCACTCAGGAGGCTGAGGCAGGAGGATTACCTTGAGAAGTCTAGCCTGAGGAACAAAGTAAAACCTCATCTCAAAAACCAAAGGCAAACAAACAAAAAAATACGCAAAGGATTAGAGTAGACATTTCTCCAAAGAAGATATAAGATGTCCAATAAGCACACAAAATAGCCCTCAGCTTTAGTCTTTAAGGAAAGGTGAATCATGACCACAGTGAGGTGCCACCCCACGTCCACGGAGGAGGTGATTGTCATTTAAACAAACAGATGGCCCAGCAAGATGGCTGGGTGTGTAAAGGCACTTGCTGACAAGCTTAATGGGACCCACATGGTCAAAGAAGAGAAGTGACCCCTAAAATGACAAGTTCCAGGCCTGGATCATAGGGATGGTCCCCGCAACACTGAATGTACTTAATTCTAGTTTGAACTGTATAGGTTAAAAAAGTTAAATTTGAGCTGGGCAGGATGGCACATGCCTGTAACCCTGGCATTTAGAAGACTGAAGCGGGACGGCCAAGAGTTTGAGGCTAGACCCTGTCTTATTAAAAAAAAAAAAAAAAAAAGGTGGCGAGGGAGTTGACGGTAGGGAACACTTGGGAGGCAGAGGCTGAGGGAGAGGCAGGGGCAGAGGCTGAGGCAGAGGCAGAGGCAGGGGCAGGGGCGGAGGTTGGCAGATCTCTGTGAGATCAAGGCCAGCCTGGTCCATAGTGAGTTCCAGGTTAGCTGGAGAGAAATAGTTCAGTGGTTAAGAGCACTAAAAGTTAATTATCATTTAAAAAACTCTTCCTGCCTTGGTCTCCAAAGTGCTGGGGCTACAGGTGAGTGCAGCAAATCCAGCTAATTCACCCCTTAAAGGTTGAGTTGGAGGGGTCAAGGAGGCTGAGCCACGAAGGATGAGAGAGAGTGAGTCTGGGATGTGGTGGCATGGAGCGGGCTAGAAACCCGGTGAGGGCAGTGATCCAGGTGAGGTCAGGAAGGGCCAGATGGCAGGGTGAGTGGGGATGGAGGTGAACGTAAGCTCTTTGAGTCCTAGACGACAGGGAGTCAGAGCTGGGAGAAGCCTCTGACTCTCCTATCAGTTCTCGACCCTGGGAAACTGAGGCCAGGAGAAGGGGGTTAACGCAGAATTCCAGAGCTCAGCTCTGTAGACCTGTCCTGTCAGCACAGATCTAAGATGTCCACCTGATCCCCACAGCCCAGATCTAAGAGGGGACCCCTGACAAGCACATTCCTCTCTTCCAGCCACCTCCTGCCTAAGGGTTCTGTTCCCCCTCTGCCTCCTTCCCTCCTAGATCGTCCTCACTGGATTTTGTGTTCTGTGCCTTGTTTCTCCTCGTGGCCTGGGTGCATTTTCCCCCTGCCTTTGAAACAGGTTCAAGACGCCTGTGCTGGAAAGTGTCAGTTGTTAACTTGACACACCTGGAAAGAAGGACCCTCATCAGAGGCATTAACTCCGCCGAATAGGCCTGTGGCCACGTCTGTGGGGCCCTTTCTTAATTACTGGTTGATGTGGGAGGACTCAGCAGGTGGTTACATAAGAAAGCAGGGGGCGCACAGGTCAAAGGGCCAGCCAGTAAGCAGTGCTCCTTCCTGGTTTGTGCTTCAGGTCCTGCCTTGGCTGCCCTCCATAACGGACTGTAAGCTGTAAGGTGAAATAAAAACTTTCCTCCTGTAAGTTGTTTTTGGTCAGTGTATTATCACAGCAGCAGAAAGTAACTAGGACAAAGTCCTTGTGAGAGCCGAACGATGCAGGTATGACATAGTGCTCTGGTGACAAGCACTGGGATTTTACAGGTGGGCAAACGGGCAGAGTCCCATCTGGACCACTGACCTTGTGAGCATGCTGAGACTGTCTCCATTTCCTCAATGGAGGGTCAGAACAAGGAGAGGCTGAGCTCGAAGGGAATCTGACTCTATCCCGTATTAGCGTGTGTGAGCCAAGCTGGGCAAGGCATTTTACCTGCCTGGGTCTTTGATTTCACAGCTGTAAAATGGGAATAATATGCCTGATGCTAAAGCCCTAAGGCCCTGACCCCAGTCCCCGTGGCGCCCAGGTACGGGTGGGAGGAAACCCACCTGCACAGAACACACCCTTCACTCCACTTCTGAACAGCAGAACTCGAACTTGCTTGTCCTCCCGCAGCCAGGCCAGAGCTTCATGCAGCTGCCGACAACATGGGGTTAGAGACGTCCTTGCCCATCCGCAGCCACACCCTGGTGTCCCCTCTCTCACCTCACTGACAAACACGTTCCCCAGGGCATTGCGGGCACGAGGTCTGTTCATCAGGATCTCAGAGATTCCTGCAGGAGACAGGCAGCCTTGAGCGGGCCAACTGGCCCAGCCTAGTCGGGCGGAGGGCAGGAGGCCCAGGCTCAAGGGAGCTTCCCGCCTTGAGGAGCAATGTGAGCTGCAGCAAGTCACACTTGGGCCTCAGTTTCTCCAGCTATTAAATGGAGAGAACCCCCTCTGTGCTTTCTGCCTCAGAGAGGAAGCAGGGCTTACAACATCTGGAGCGAACGAGAAGAGGAACAAGAGAGGCCAGCATGGCCCACACGTTTGCACACGGCTCACTCACACACATGCACCTTTAATTTCATAGCTCCCTCCATATTATTCTTCCTTCCACATCCACACATCTTCCTCTAGAGCTGAAAGAGATACATCTAGGCAAATACCCTGTACTCACCAGCCAGGATCAAGAAATAGACCTGTAACAGACAGTCCACTGATTAGGGCAACTTTAGGAGCTATGCAAGATGTGCTCTAAGCTGCGAGCCCTGAAGAGTCAAGGAGGATGCCTTTGGATGCCATTCATCACCTGACAGCATCCACCTTACACTGCCACCTGCCAGGTTCTGGAGCAACAGAACACTCAGCCTTGGTCTTTAAACCTGCCCTTCCCGATCCCAGCGGTGGGAGGGGCTAGGGTGGTCTGCTCTGCACTCTTCCCACTCTTGCCCAGACCACCATGAGAATCTCCCGAGCGGGCAGCCAAGATGAGACTTGTTTGGATGGCAAGTATCACAGGCTAGGTGTGTGGTGATCAAAAGAACCACTAGAAGGTAACTTGGAGAACTGACTTACCAACCTCTTGCTATAGAAGGGGAAACTAGTCTAGCAAGGAAGAGAGTTTGTTTAAGTAACAGCTAAGCACAGCTAAAGACCTAACAACTTTATTTTGAGAGAGGCATTTAATTCTAATAAACAGGTTGTGATGGTTAGTGTTGACTGCGTGACAGAATCTGGAATCACCTGGGAGATGGGCCTCTGGGCATGTCTGTGAGGGGTTGTCTTGGTTGAGTTAGTTGACTTGGGAAAATCCATCTTAATTGTGGGTGGGTCCATTCCCTAGGTGGAGGAGCCTGAATTTATTCTACACAAAGTGGAGGAAGTGACCTGAGCCTTAGCATGCACGCATGACCTCTCTCTGTTTCCTGACTTATGGATGTGATGTAACCAACTGCTTCAGGGTCCAGCTGCTTTGACAGACTTTACCTGGAACCGTGAGCTAGAATAAACCTTTTCTCCCTTAAGTTGCCTTTACCTGGGTATTTTATTACAGCAACAGGCAAGGAAACTAAGACACCAGCTGCTGCAAACGTTAAAGAAGACGAAGTAAGCTAACAGTTGCTGAAGATGGATGCATGTAGTTCGGCAGTACAGTATTGCCCAGCATGCCCAGGACCATGGGTTTGAGTCCCAACACTCAACACAAAAGCAAGGGAGTCATGCCCAGACATGGGAGACCTACAGGGACGATGAGGGCGGGGTAGAGCAGCAGAGGAGTCCCCCAAGGAGTCACACAGGCAGAAAGGGAGGAAGCTGAGGACACGGATGGAGCAAAACCCAGGACGGGAAAACCTTAATGCACCCATGGGTAGAGAGAAGATGGCCAGGTGAGGTTGTGGTGGAGGACCATGAATGCCAGCTAAGGAATTCCAGGGCAACGCAGCCAAGGACAGGTGGAGCCACTACAGGACAACAGGTCAGATGGGACAGTACTCAGCATCTTCCTCAGTGAATGTGTAAACTGTGGCTTCGGTCAGAAACATCAAATGGGAGTTCTCCTGGGTGTGATCACACCATCCCCCACTGCCAGCGACTTCCACCTCCTACATGCCTTCCGACAGAGGCCGATCCTTGATTCCATAATTTCAGTATGTACAAGTGAGCAGAAAGATCTGTGATTTGTGACGAGTCTGTATGCACTGAAATGCTAGTCTGTTTGCTCCATCACTGGGTTCCCAGAAGAACTGATGATGGCCTTGTGGGTGAGAACAGAGTCTGAAATCATACCTGACTCGAATGGCTGAACCTAGTGGGCCTCAGTTTTTAACCTGGGTAGTGGGAAGAATCATTAGATGCTAGCTCAAGGCAGGGGCTGCTGTGTTTGTCAGTGAACCAAGCACAAGGATATAACCTAGGCTCTAAGGTGCAACAACCCTGTCTAGACAGGAAAACTCTCACCAAGTGATGTAGGGGTATCAAGCATAGGCAAGCATGGGGACACAGCTCCATGAATGTCCTTAATCTTTTAGGGACCTCTACTCAGATAAAACTGGATCTTGGTTTGACCCAGTGAAGAATTTCAGAACTAGTCAGTACGAAGGAGAGTTGCGGCTTATTAAAGGTATTTAAAATAGACTTTAAGTGTTAAGAGAAAGAAAGAGTAAGATACACACAAGCATGAGCATGGGCTTCTCAGGGAAGAACACAAAGGAAGTGTCTCTGTTAGCTGTATACAGCACTGTGATGGCTCTCAAGCTAGATCTCAAAGGCTTCCTAAGCAACTTCCCTCCACTTCTTGTGGAGGTCAGCTCTCCCCTCTACCGTGTGGATTCCCAGGATGGAACTCAGGTCAAGCTCAGCAGCAGATCCTGTTATCCACTGAGCCATCTTGCTGCTCCTCGCTCTCATTTTGGTGAGTAACATTATAGGGTGGCTCCGGGGGTGCCTTAGATAGAATTATATTCTGATAATGTGAAACCAGGGTTCACTAAGGTTGTACAAGGGGTTTTGGACATGTCCTTTTACTGTAAAGGAGGTTCCTGGTGAGAGTGCTAGAAAAAGCACAGGTTTGCATCTGGGAAAGAAGAAAGACATCAAGCAAATGTTAATTCTTTGGGAATTTTAAAGTTACATTTATTTATTTGTGTTTATTCTGTGTATGTGTGTGTGGGTGCATGCATTCCGCGGCCAGAGGACAACCTGTGGGAGTGGGGTGTCTCCTACCGTGTGAGTCCTGGGATCCAATTCTGGTTGTCAGGCTTGGTGGCGAGTGCTTTTCCCCTCTGAGTCATCTAGGTGGCCCATGTTGAAATTCTTGTGGGGAAGCTTCCACCAGGCTCCTCACTGAGGGGCTCCTGTCCCTTTCCACATCCCCATTATTCTCTCTTTCTATCCTGCCTCAGTGGGACCTGTAGCCCCTGTGTGTCTATAAACATGATGGGCACACAGAGGGGCCAGAAGTTAGATTTATTTAGAAAAGCAGCTCTTCAAAACTTGGTGCAGGGCTTGAAGAGGTAAGCCACAATGAAAAGCCCAGCACAGCCCCATCTGTGAAGATAAAGACTGGCATAATGAGCCAGCAAGATGGCTCAGTGGGTAAAGGCCCTTGCTGCCAGGAACCTGGTGAGCTGAGTCTGATCTCCAGAATCAAAGGTGGACTGAGAGTACCTATTACACAAGTTGTCGTCTGCCCTGTGGCCCATGCACCGCACCCCATTCCCATATCATATACAAACATGCAATGATAAAATAAATAAAATGGACACAAACAGTGTGACGCAAACACAGGAAAGGAGACGGGATGGGGGCTAAGCAAAGACACAGGGCCTCCTCCTGACAGTTCTGCACAGCAGACTGCAGGGAGGAATCTGGGCGCGTCTAATGCACCTTTGGTCCAAACAAACATGCACACCCACCATTCACAAAACAATGTGCAGTCAATGGCATTATCTGCCAAAGATCGGCTAACTTTTCCGGGGGTTCGCGGGACTGGAAAGTTTTGGGGAACCCACACCCGCTCCTCCCTTGCTCGGTAGGGATCCTCCCTCCTTCGAGTCCCCGCAGGCCTAACAGGATTGGCTCCGCTACCTCCGCCCCCCCGGAACATTGCCAAGACCCTAACTCGGCAAAAGGACACTCAATCCGGAGCCCTGGGAGGCCAGGGCCACCCGGAGCCACTCCTCTCCCCTTCTACACTGCGCTCGGCCACCAAAGAGGGTTTGGGGAGGGTGCTACTGACAAAGTCCCACCAAAGTCTGGCGGCCACCTCTGGGCCTGGGGCAGTTTGAGACCCTATATACGCAGGCGCATGCTCTGAGATCCAATCCTCAAAGCCCAGGGAGCCCACCGCGTGGGCCGGCCTGTCTCTGTGAGGTCCCTACCCTGCCACGTCCCCGCCGCCTCGGGGGCGCCCGGGCCACGCCTTTACCTTGGTCGGGACCTGCCAGCGCGCGCACCTGGATCTCACGGCCTGCGGCCGACGCGTGGGAGGCGCAGCGTCGGGTCCCCAGGGCCATCCAGGGGCGCGGCAGGCGCAGCGCGCGGGGCAGGGTGCGCAGCATCCGGGCGCAGGCTCGCAGGTGGCGCGGGGCGATCACCTCGGCCGGCTGGACGCAGACTCGCGGTTCCGGCCACGGGCAACGCAAAGTGCTCCACCTATGGGCCAAGAGGCACACTGGCTGCTCCCCTGCAGACCCCAGATTGGCAAGAAAGCCCAGCTTCTCCTCGTGACTTGGGCAAGCTGCGGGGGAGGGGTGGGGGTGGTGGAGGGCCGTTCCTCTGAAAAGCTGGGATCGTTCTAAAGAGCCCTCGGGTGGGTGGTGTGAAAACCGAACGGTTTGTGCGAACCTTGTTCACGTGTTCATTTAGTAAATGCCTTTCATTTAGCACATGTCGTTTCATCCGTAACTACTAGGTTGTCTGCATTCAGTGACCTCAATGTCTCGCCTCCCAGAGGCAGTTAAGTCAGTGCCTGGCCCATCACTGATTGTAAAGTTCCTCCCAATTTACTGGGCTTACAAAGGTATTTGTGAATGTGAATGGCTAGCTTTTTGTCCGCCATTGTCCACCAAAATTACTATCCTAGAGGCCTGCAGGGGCCTGGTTCTGGCCTTCCAGGAAGTATTAATCAGCTGTCTTCGGAGAATGCTGCCTATTCCCCGCTGCCTCCCACCTTTCATTGGTTGAAGACTCCAAAACTACTGACAATTCTGGCACTCAACATGTGGCTGCATTGTTAGGCCATTTGAAATAAAACTCAAGTCACTGATATTGGGAGAGACGTCTCTGTTACAGTAAGGGGCTAAAACAGGGTCACAAACAGCCTGAGAGAGGTTCGTCACAGCTAAGGGTTAGCTACTGAATGTGGATTGAGTAAGGGACATGGAGCAAAACCGGCAGGGGTAGTTTGGGCCATAACAGCAAGAGCACCATAGTTTGGGCGCCTTAGACAACAAATATTTCTTTCTCAGTTCTGGGGTTTCTAGCATGGATAGGCACAGTGTCAGAAAAGGGCCCCTTCCCATTTTGCAGGCCATTATCTCTGTGGCCTGTCATGGCAGAGAGCACAGAGGGTTGAGATCAAGCTTTTTAAACTCTTGAAGACACAAGGGCCTACCCTCATAAAGTAATGACCCTCAAAAGACCTTACTAGCCAAGGCCGGAGGAATGGGAAAGAGGGAAGGAGGGGACAGAGCGAAGGCATTAAAAGTGACGTCAGAGGGGCTGGAGAGCTGGGTAATCGATTAAGAGGACTGTTCTTGGAGAAGACTTGGGTTCAGTTCCCAGCACTCATGTTGGGTGGCTCACAACGGCCTGTAACTCCAGCTCCAGGGGATTGGACAATCTCTTCTGACCTCCTCAGGCATCCTCCACACGCCCCACCACACACACACCTGGACATACACATGCAGACACACGTACACCTAAATAATAAAAGAAAATCCAGAATAAAAGGAGTCAGAGAAGAGACTGGAAAGATGACTTAGTGGTTAGGAGTACTTACTGCTCTTGGAGAGGACTGAGTTCAATTCCCAGCACCCATGCCAGGAGGTACACAACTACCTGAAACTTCAGCTTCAGAGGATCTGACACCTCTGCCTCCTCCGGCACCCCACTCCCACACATATCACACACATAATTAAAAATAAAATATGCCCTGGCCCACAGGGCAGCAACAGGAGCACCAGTCCTCAGAAACCTGGAATGAAAGGGACAAGAGGCACACGGAGGGCTGACAAGACAGTATTTTCTGATCAAGTCGACAAATTTTTATTTTTTACAGAGCTCTTATATACTGCTGCTGCAAGGGGCTAGGTGGGGCGTAGTGGCAGGATGTTCCAGCAATAATGTCATGTAAAGGGCAGATACTGGTGGGGGAACTTGTTTGTCTAGACATTAAGAAACTCTAAGTTGAAACAATTGGCCTCAACAGGTCTCAGGATGTTACATTTGCAGGAAGGCAAGACAGAGGTCACTTGGCTCCTGGCAAAAATAAACCTCTTTTCTCTTTGAGACAGAGCTAACCAGGAACTCACTATGTAGACCAGGCTGGCCTTGATCTCACCAAGATCCACCTGCCTCTGCCTCCCTAGTGCATCAACATAACTGACTAAAAAGAAAATAAATATTTTTCAAGATGGGGATGGAGACGTAAAGAGCAAAGAGAAAGGGACAGAAGGTTAAAGAAGACGTAATATCAATTCTCTAGTATCTTCCAGAAAATATAATGGAATATTTATCAATCCAGTTTCTGATGCTAAGATTACCTTAATACCCAAAGCCATGTAAAAAACATTTATTTTAGTTGCTTTTCCTGTTGCTGTGATAGAATGCCCTGATAAGAGTCACTTGTTATGGCGTCCAGGTTTCTGGGAAGGACCACTCAGACTCCAGATGTTCTGAATCAGCCAGATTTATTTAACTGGGCCAGTGGCTGCACTCTCTGGGCTAAGAATTAGAGAGTAAAGCACTGGAAGATGAAATTTGGAGGAAGAAAAACTCACTACCTCATTAACATACTAAGTATTCCACCTATCTACTTAGCATAACATGGTAAACCTGCCTCTCTAGGGGTGGTCCTAGGAGCAAATGACTGACTAGTGAAGCTGGAAAGGTGAGTTTTCTCAACAGATACACTGGAGATAGTTTAGTCTACCTCAGTTAATTTACTTGGGTTATTTGCCATCTTAATATTCCCCCTCTGAAGAGGTGACCCTAAAATCTTCTAGGGATTAGATAAGAGCTCCCAAATAGTTTTGGTAGTTTTGGTCTTTGGCACAGAGTGGGGTCCTAAAAGGCACAGAACACTTTGGCTTTTAGCCAAGAAACTGGCCATTATTTTGTCTTTTTTTTTGAAAGGGTCATCCTGACTGCCAATAGGGAGTTGAGGCACTGACCACTTTGGCTTCTTCCATCATGAATAAGGGCACAGGCTGTGGCAATTGGGGTACCCATTCAGTGAGTCTACCTAAAGGACTCCCAAATTGCAGACTGGACACTGATTTGAGTTCTTCTAGTGGGGTCTCCACCACCTCCATGAACAGGACAGGTGACTCATCACAGTTATAGGATATTTCAAAAGATGCCCCATAGTCCCCTGGATCTTAGTTGGCCTTGGAGGGCAAGAGACAAAAAAAATTGTCCCTTCAAGTCCCTCTGACCAGATTAGTATAGGCCTCTTAATGTGGTTGTTAAGCACCCAAGAAGGTTAGTTCCATCAATCTGGTACTTTTAGTTGCCATATGTTATGTAGCTAAAGCTTGGGCAAAAAACAAACATTCTTGAATAGACTATGACTAGACACATATTTTGTTTATTAAACTACTTGACTGAACTATTACATTAGAAATTTTAAGATTATTTATACATAATTTTGTCTCATCTTTCATATACCATAACATATCATCTTAGACCTTTAATCACTTGAATAGACTTTCTCATTTTTTCATACATCATAATCTTCATACATAAATCCTTCTTCCTTTGCACTGATTCTTTTAAACTAGCCAACTGGGAAAGACTGTGAGGTTGGACCGCAGTCACTGAGGAAAAGATACAGTACTCTTGCATTAGGGATAAAAGAACCTATGAAGCTTCTGGGTCCTGTGTGCTTGCTGGATCTAACTGACCATGCAACATGCTCTTGCACAAGTAAAATCTGTCTTGCTGAGCTACTTTTCCTTTGTTTGCATCTCTTTGTACGGACCTAACAGGTCCATCAATCCTTGGAACCATCAGACTAAGGAAGGAGCATGGTTTCGTTATTTCTTAGAGTTAAAAGCATGGGCTTTACTGTTAGCAAGACTTTGACTCATGACTTACCTCCAGTGCTGGTTGCCCGACTCCGGACTTCCTTTCAAAGGCCAGCTGGTTGGAAGGAAATCACTCCATTTTAGGGCAGGTCCTGAAGAGAGAAGACTCATTCTCAAAGCTTCATTTTAGGGAACTTAGAGCACCAGAGACTTTTAAAGAGAGGGACAGAGGGGCAGGGAGCCATGGGCAGAAGAACTGCATGCTGAACAGCATTCAGTCACCATGATCATCCCACCCATGGGATGGTTTACTTTTTAAATTTTTACTGGACTATTCTCACAACAATTTTCAAACCTCTGCCTCCTAGGCCAGATCTGGAAATCCCCTTGCCGCCACCACTTTTTTTTTTTTTTTTTTTTTTTTTTAATAGCCCAGGCTGGTCTTGAACTTACTACATGGGTGAGGATGACCTCTACTGTGAATACTCTGGTCTATACCTTCCAGGTGCTGTGGTTATAGGCATGGGCTACTGTGCCCTGCTTCATAATTTTTGTGTAGAGTAGCACATCATTTCCCTACAAGTTAAACATTACTTGTAACTGAAAAACAAGATTAGTAAGTTTTTGGTCCAAATTTGAAATTATCTGAAGACTATCAGATATCCCAGGTTCTGTAAATCTAGAGAAAACTTAACAACTTGTATCTTTGCCTCCTATTCCAAGAAATAGCTAACCTCACAGTTAATCATTAAGGTACAGAAGGTGTCTTTTGCTGTAGATCTAGTATATGATGGCAAAAGGTCATGGTTTTAGCCCAATGGGAGGTTTTAGTCAGAGATCATGTAGCCTAGTGAGATTAATGTCTGACCTTTGAAGCCAGTGATCTTTCTTTTTACTGTTTGTGTATTTGTGTGTGGTTGGGTGCAGGTATGTATGTAAGTTAGAATGTGTGGGTGCATGTTTACAGACCTTTGGAGGCCAGAGGTTGACATCAGATATCGTTTTAGATTGTTTTCAACCTTATTTACTGAGGCAGGGTCTCTCTCTGAACTAGATTTTGAAAAACATTTAGTATTTTTTAAAGATTCATTTTATTATGGATTTATGCATATGTGTGCATGTTGGGGGTAAGAACATGTACATGCAGGTGCCCGGGGAGGCCAAAATAGGTTGTCAGGTGTCCCAGAGCTAGAGTTACAGGAAGTTGTGAGCTGTTTAACTTGGATGCTAGGAACTGAACTCTGGTCCTCTGCAAGAGTTGCAGGTGCTCTTAACCACTGAGCCATCTCTTTGCATCCTTATTATTATTTTTAAATTATGTGTATATACATGGGCATGTACATGTGAGTGCAGGTACCTGTGGAGGCCAGTAGAGGGCACCAGCTCTCCTGGAACTGAAGTTACAGAGATGGTTGTGAGCTACCCAGCATGAGAGCTGGGAACTGAAGGGTCCTTTGCAAGAGCAGCAAGTGCTCTTAGCTGCTGAGTTATCTCTTCAGCCCCTGAAAGTAGGGTTTGTTTGTTTGTTTATGTATATGAGTGTATTGCATGCATGTATTTAAGTGTGCCTGTGTTGGGGAATGCTGGTGGAGGTCAGAAGAGGGCATTGAATTCCCCTGGAAATGGCATTAACAAACAGTTGTTAGCCATAATGTGGGTGTTGGGTATCAAACCTGGGTCCTTTGCAAGAACAGTCAGGGCTCTTAAGCGCTGAGCCATCTCTCCAGCCTGAAACTAGTGATTTTTAAAGTCAGCTAAAAGCAAGTAAACCTAGAGTTTATTGAGTTTTCTTCAGTCCCATCCTATTTGCAAGATGCTTGGCTACTGCCTGTCTTTTACTCTCATTTCCTTACTTGAGAAGTAGAGGTAATAAACAACTCTAGAGTCAAGGCCTGGGGAGATTCCCCTCTATTCACCCCAGTGTTAACAGCAGTTACAGTTTCCAGGCACAGCAGCATTGCTGGGTAGTATTTTACATTGCTTTTTGTTTTCTTGAGATCGAGTCTCTCTGTGTAGCCCAGGCTGGCCTTGAGCTCCTTTCCTGATTCTATCTTCCAAGTGCTGAGATTACAGGCATGTGCCACCATGCCCAACTTTCCAATATTTATTTATTTGATGTTTTCAAATTATTATGTATTTTATTATTTAGTCTGTGAGTATGTGTCATGGTGCGGCGTGGAGGTCAGAGGACAATTTTCAGGAGTTAGTTCTCTCTTTCTACAAGGTGGGTCCCAGTGACTGAGCTCAGAGAGTCAGACTGAGTCTGTCTGTGAGAGTCAGTCACCTTTACCCACCAAGTCATCCTTCAAGTCCTTGTGTTTTGTTTTTTAAAGTTTGTTTGACTCGGGATCAAATTGGGACCATAGACTGGAGTTGGTGAACAGGCTCTGAAATCTCTTAGTCTGCGGACTTCTTTTTCTTTCTCCTTGTCACTCCTTGCAATTTACTTTTAAAGTTGTGGATTCTGAAGATCAAACTCAGGCTCTCATGCTTGCAACCAAGAGAGGTCCACAGCCCTATTTGTGTTTTTTGAGACAGGGTTTCACTATGTAGCTCTGGCTGGTTTGGAACTTGCTATATAGAACAGGCTGGCCTCAAACTTGCAGCAGCGCTTTGCCGGCCTCTGCCTCCTGAGTGCTGGGGTTACAGGCGTGAACCACCACACCAGCCTTATTTATTTAATCCAGCATGTTAAGTGTTACCTTTTTTTCCACATTGGTTCTGTCTCAGTCTTTTCGGTACTATTATTACCTTTGATTTTCTTATCCCTGCCCCATCTCTACAGACCCCTATTTTGAAATCAAATCTAATGAACAGCCAGTATTTGTTGCATAACAGGATTCTATGACTAAGAAATTCTGTTTGAGGGGGCTAGAGAAGTATCTCAGTGCTTGCCTTGAAAGTATGAGGCCCTAAGTTCCGTCCTCAACACCCGTGTAAACTCGAGTGTAGCTATACATACCTATCATCCCAGCACAGGGAAGATGGAGATAGGCAGATTCTGGAAGCATGAGGACCAGCCAGTTTGCCAAATTGTTGAGCTCCAGATTCAGTGAGTGACCTTGTCACAAAAACTCAAGGGGAAAGTGAGTGAAGAAGGCACCCGATCTTGCCCTCTAACCTCCACACGCACACACGCATGCACACAAAAACAATTTGATTTGGTTGGTAGCTATGTGTAATTCTCTAATCCTATTGCACATTGCAATCTTTATCAGCCAATCAGATTTTCAAATATCTACTTAGTAAACACCTTACCTTCTGCTAGGTCCTAGGACAGATAGGAAAAGAAGACACTCCTCTAAGTCTCTAGTAGTTTTTGGATATGTATGATTCAAACTTATGCTGATTTTTAAAATGACACATTTACTGTTATTGATAAGATGTATATGAACATTTGTTTATTTCCATTTTCTTCCTTGGGCAAGCCTCTCTCTTGCAGTCATCCTGAAGCTAGTCAGCCTAGGTTTGAACATGTCTTCTTCCCCAGAGAGAGTGGAGTCAGTCCTTAGTGAGACTGCTTCATATTCAATATCAGAACTCAAAGTTTTTTCTTCGATGTTTCCTGATCCAGTTCCCACTGGATGCTTTCAGCAGTATCTGCAATTAGTGTCCCCAGAATCCTTGCTTCCCCCTCAACTACCCTTCTCTGGGAGCCAAATGAAGTTTATATCCATCCTTAAATTTTAGCAATGCACTCCTAGGAAGCTGGCTTAGCTGTTAAAGGCACTTTGCCACCAAGGCTGATGACCTGAGTTCTGTCCCTGGAACCTACTCGGAGGAAGGAGAGAACTAGGAGAGAACTGGCTCGGTGTAGTGAAGCAATTTTCTCAGAAGCAAGACTTTCCATCTTGGAGGAAAGCTCATTAAGATGAAGGATGTTAAAAGGGAGATAAAACAACAGATGTTTTGAGGGCTGGGAAGCATTCCATCTTGCTGGGAAGCCCCTTAAGCTCAGGATGTAAACAACTCAATAGCTTCACGATTCCCTAAAACTGACCAGATTCACTAGGTCCCTCCCTCATTAGGCATATATATGCTCTAATTACTGAAAAGAGTCACTCTCAGACCAGCTGAGTTGCCTGGAAGCGGTTCAGATCAACTAAGCTACCTGGTAAGGACACTCTCCAGGCTGTTGATCTGCCTGTAGGTTGTGCAATATAGTACACATTTCTTGCTTTTGTGAGCTGTCACCCATGCTTGGGTGGGCTTTCGGTGATACAGCTGTCTTTGAGTAATTTCTCCTCCTTTAAGCAATATATCATCCAATAAAACTCACTGATTCACCAAATCGGATTTTGGTGGTACCAAAGGGCCTGTCATCAGTTCCCTATCTGGGATGAATACATGTTTATTCACCTTTTTCTAGGAATAGTGTCACAATATTCCCTCAAGTTGTTCTCTGACCTTCACACATGCACCATAGCACATACTCCCAATCAAAAATAAATGTAAAAAAAAAAATTAAGCAGTCTACGAACTGTTACAAGAGGTGTCCCAAAGGGAGTGGTCTTGAAGCCATTTAATGCTTTCTGGCATGGAGATCTATGAGGGGCTCTTATCACAGATTCAGAGGGTTAGAAAGGACCTTTGAAATTTTATACACACACAAGAACCCATGAAGTAAACTCTCAAACCCCTCCTCCTCCTCTCTAGGTGGATGAGTCTTCCGATGCTGCCCGTATTGATCTCACACTCCTGGGTTCAAACAGTTCTCTTGCCTCAGCTTCCTAACAGCTACTCTAGGGACATACCACAGCAACTAGCTTTTGATTCTCAGTGTTCATGGTAATTATGTATTATCAAGTCAAAATGATTATAGAATGGCTGAACACCAAATCATTCCTCTTTCAGAAACACCAGATTAGGTTCCTGAGAATGTCTAGTCACATTTTTGCACACCAATCAATACAAAATCTTCATTGGTTTATGTACAAAAGCATTATTTACTATCTACTAATTCATTTATATTGAGAGCAAGGCCAATAGTACTATAACTCATGTTTGAAGTACGTTTATCTGACATAGATATTTCTCTGTAAGGTTTAGCACCAAGCCTTCTTGCATCTAGGAATGCTATCAAGAACTTCAGCACTATTCTTAGTGGCAACTTTAGAACACCCAAAGCATAAAAATGCAAAAAAAAAAAAAAAAAAAAGGAGGAGGAGGTGCAGAAGTATTAATTAAGACTGTGTAAAAAAACCATTGTTTACAAGTGCTGGATCAAGAAGGTGCCCTATATAAACCTCACCCACCATGGCTCAGGGACCGACCATTGTGGAAGAGTGGGTGGAGAGTGTGGGACCCTGGAACCCTTTATCAACCCAATATCTGTAGATTAACTGCTCTCTTTGCTTTTGTAAAACGCTTGGCTTTAGAATATCAAACTGAACAGGCATGACTCCATTTTGTCCTTTCTAACAAGCCTTCAGTCATGGGACCTGAAAAAGGGAACAAGCCCAAGAAAGTTTAGCAAGTCTCTGCAAATATTATAACAGGATCAGACTGAGATAATGGTCAGCACATTTCAACAGACTTAGGCAATGGTCAGCATATTCCTTTGCCCTGGAAACAGCACCCACCAATGAGAGGCTTCATAGTCACCTTTAACTAATTTTGGTATATAGCTTATAGCAACCAATCAATTTAAAATATGCTCAGATCTATAAAAAGATCCTTCCCACTCTCCTCGGGGCTCTCAGAATAGATCTACGGCATTGGTAAGGTCTGAGAGACAAAGCTTAAGCTTGAATAAAGGCTCTTTGTTTTTGCAGACACTCCGGACTCCATGGTGGTTCTTGGGGAGCCGTTCCCTGGGCATAACAGAAAGATTGTAAGAGCCAGGGTTGGTGTATGAACATAAGGAAACAGAGGCTTTCAGACTTCTGTAAACTTGCCCATAATGAACTTGCAACAACGGTGACAGCGTGCACTAGACTCGTGCTGACTCGGACGAAAACTCAGCATAAGAAAGGGGGAAATGGATAACAGACCCAACGTTAGCCAAGGAACTACTGGCGACTGGTTACTTTGGAAGAGTAGGTCTTTTTTAATGGAGTGACTCTAGATAGACTGACCAGACTCCAGAGGATGAACTTGCACCAAGGGACTTCTGGGTACAAATGCCTGACCGAGTAGGACTTCACATATATGACAGAATGCATGGAACCCGGTGGAGGAGGACACGGGAGGCACAGCTGAGGGAGGGTCTAACCTGGTTAAGATCTCTTATATGAAATGCACAGAAACTCAATACAATCCTTTTTAAAGAAGGCACCCTGGTGCTACCTTGCCTGAGAACATGACTCTGGGCAACTCAGATTCTTTACCACCCCAAGTATTGATTTTAGAGTCATGAATAAATTTGAGTAGACATTCTGACAAATACAGAATCTTCAAATGACTAGCAGCAGGCTCTGTCGCTAAAAGAAGTACTTTAGAAGAATTAAGTTGAACAGTTTATTTGAGCAAGGAATGATTCATGAGCCAGACATCATTCATACTCAAGAGAGGCAGTATTTATGGCCAGAAGTAGAAAAAGAGTTACAGGCAGGCAGTTGCCTTATTTGGACAAGGTGAGAATATTATCTGGCAGCCTGTGATTGTCTGATACAGTCAGGCTAGATTTATTTATGTATTCATTTACTTTTGGGAGACAGGGTCTAACTATGCAGTCCTGGCTGGCCTGGAACTTGCTATGTAGACCAACCTTGAACTCACAGAGATCCACCTGCCTCTGTCTCCTGACTGCTGGGATTATAGGTACTTCCTGCCCTGCCTGACTTTTTATTATTATTATTAAATTTTTTTATTGGGGCTGGAGAGACGGCTCAGTGGTTAGGAGCACAGACTGCTCTTGCAGAGGACCTGGGTTTGATTTCCAGCACCCACAAGGCAGTTAACAACCATCCATAACTCTTGTTCTAGCGGTTCTGATGCCTTCTTTTGACCTCCATGGCACTGCATGGTATGGCACATGCAGGCAATACACTCACACACATAAGAAATGAAAATTAAAAAACTATTTATTATTGTATGCATGTGTGTGGTGTGTTTGTGTAGCCATGTGTGCTATGGCACATGTGTGGAGGTCAGATGACCAGTTTGTGGAGTAATTTCTTCCACCTGTACATGGATTCTGGGGATTGAAGGTAGGAACTCAGTATTCAAAGATAACCTTAGGTCACTGACTTACTTAAATTATATATATTTTATCAAGCACGTAATGCAAGGTGTGGTGATGCATGCGTGTAATCCCAGCTTTGGGAGGCAGAGGCAGGCGGATCAGAAGCTCAAGGTCATCTCTGCTACAGTTAGAAACCAGCCTGTTTCAAAAAAAAAAAAAAGAAAGAAAGAAAAAAAGAACTAAGGGCTTTATTTCTGTTAACTTGTTTAAATCTAATACATAATTTCAGTTAGGGTGGGGCAGCCTTTAATCCCAGTACTCTCAGGTGGATCTCTGTGAGTTTGAGGTCACCAATCTGGTCTACATAGGAAGTTCCAGGCCAGCCAGGCTGCATTATTGAGACCCTCTTCTCTCAAACACTGAAAAAAAATTCAGGTTTAAAAAAGGGTGCATAGCTCCTGAATGAAGCTACTTTTTCAAAAGGTTAACTACATGTAAAAGTCTCCCTTTATTAGTGTCCATCATGCTTATTGAGCTCAGGCACTGACACCTCACTAACAGGTACAGAACGTTTCCAACAGTCCAAAGAATCTCTCAGGCTTCTGTTTGCCTTAAGGTCAGCCCCATCCTGGCGGGGCCTTCGCTCCTACACTCCAAACAACCGCGGGACTGGACCAAACACGGACGGGGCGGGGCCAGGTTGCTTGGATACTGCTTGCGTCCCGAGCACGCCCCCAAACCCATCGCGCAGGCGCAGACGCCTGAGCCCGCCCTCGCGGTCTCCCGCCCCTCCCGGCCCCTCCCGGCCGTCCCCTCCCTGGGCGACGGAAGGCTTCAGTCAGACGGAGCCTGCGTCTGCGTCACTGTGCGTTTGCCTGCCGCGCGCAGCCATGCCTTCGCCCACGGTGTCGTCCCCGCGCCTGCGCCGGGTGTTTGTGGTCGGGGTTGGCATGACCAAGGTAACAGCGCAGGCCACTCTGTCCCGGTGATGCCGGGCATCCGCGAGCTGCAGGGAGGCGGGGGCGGGGGTGACCGGGGAGTGTGACGGCGTCTCCGGGGTCCCGAGGTCTCGGGTTTGTTCTGCAGCCATTTCCACCTCCCTTCCCTCCTTCCCTTTGCGCCCTGGTGGGAGTTTATGAAGGAGCCCCCAGGGTAACCTGAGCTCACACGTCCTTGATTCTGAATCCCACAATAGCCCAGGCGGGGTGGCGCACCTGTATAATCTGCTCACTTAGAGGCAGAGGCAGAATTGCTGCGAGTCCGGGACCAGCCAGGGCTCTATAGCAAGACCCTGTCTTAATAAGCAAAACATAAGCAACAGAAAACGAAACGCCTCACCCAAAGGAAAGCGGATGGAAAGTGCCACCAATGCTGTGAGCACCTTCTCAGACCGCACGCAGCCGGTGTGGCAGCGAGCAGAAACCAGAGCTTAACACACTTGAGTTCCTAACACTGGGCAGGTTTCCTTTATCCTCTGAACACCCTGCTGTTTCTGCAGTGCTAAGGCCTGTGCTGCGGCTTTAGTAACGCCTTACCTTTAGCATTAATTTTAATCTGCTGCTGTGTCTGTTGGTGTAAGGTTCTGGGTTCGAGAGACACAGCAGACAGAAGGGACCAGAGACTCCGCTGGGAGCTATCAGGACACGGTTTTATTGAGAGATCAGATGGGACTAGCTTCTCCGCACCCACGAGTGGAGAAATGCTAGCCCCCCTTGGGGGGACTAGCCTCCCCGAAGAGATGGGGGAGGCTAGCCCTCTCAACCCCATCTTGGGGCTGGGGCTCTGGGGAACCGGGCTGGCATGCCAGGCTCCAGATCGGGATGGAGGAGCTCCCTCATGGGGAGTGCGAGAGGCTAACTCCCCGGGAGAGCGAGCTCAACCCAAAAGCCCAAGTCTCAATTCCAGTCCCAGTCTCTAAAGCCTCAGAGCCTTTAAAAAACTCTCAGCCCCTTCCTGGCTTTTAGGGGAGGGGGGGTTGCGCTTGCCATGACATCTGATTGATGTTTAAGGTAAGCTTCTGGCCAGGAAGTAGTCCTTTTTACAGCTGTTTGTGAATCCTAGGTTGGGGACCTTATCTATTCAAAAGTCAGTTCTTTTCTCAGATCTCTCAGATCTCAGAGGCACCTGAGAGTCTGGATTGGAACTGCTGGAGGGTGGGGGTTGGAAGTTCAGTCACACCTAAGAGTTAGGACTACTTGTATCAGCTGTCCGTCCTCTGGTCAACTTTGTACTCTTAAAGTGACAGTTTAGATCTTACCTTTTCTAGGAAACCTTTGATAATCTCAGGGACAGTTTAGAGCTTATCTTTTCTAGGAAACCCTTGATAATCTCGCAGAGATCTGCTTGTCTGGAAGGGATCAAAGGCGTGCACCATCACCCCTGGATGTACTCCATTATCTTGTGAAACTCAGTGTTCTGCTTTACTCCTGCTTAGAGACTTTCCTTCAGACTTAAAAATGACTAATTTTGCGCATATGTGTGTGTGCATGTGATGGTGAGCAACAGTCAACTCTGAGTACAACTTTGTCGAGTTGATTTTCTTGTGTTCCAGGGAACCTAGGTCACTAGGCTTGTGTAGCAAGCACCTTTACTCGCTGAGCACTCTTGAAGTTCCTTCAAACTTTTTGTTAAACCAGATATTAACAAGAATAAGAGAAATGCGGGGCCAACAAGAGGGCTCCGAAGCCTGATCACCTGAGTTCGATCCGTGGGACACATACAGTGATAGGAGAGTAATGACTCCTGAAAGTTGTCCTTGGACTTCCACATGTGTACCATATCACATCTATGTCCCCCCATAAGTAAATAAATGTAATAAAAATTTTTTAAAAGAATAAATGCTAAACATGGTCAATTACTTTTCTTGTGTATGAAATGTTTAGCACAATGAATACCCCAAGTAGTCTCTGTAATAAATACTTGTTACTGTCTCTTGGTCCTGTTACTTTTAAGTCTTTACCACTTTCTTTAAAATCATTGTGTTTGAGCCAGGCATGGTGGCGGGTGGTGGCACACACCTTTAATCCCAGCACTCAGGAAGCAAAGGCAGGTGGATCATCTGTGAGATCCAGGCCAGCCTGAGCTACAGGGAGATCCTGTCTCCACAAAAATTGTCTTTTAAAAACTATATCTGGGCTGGAGAGCTGGCTCAGCAGTTAAGAGCACTGCAAATTGCTTTTGTAGAGGACCTGGATTTGAGTCCCAGAGCCCACATGGTGGCTAATTAAAAAAAAAAAAGTAAACAAAAAAAACCCTCTGATGTCGATTAAAAAATGTGCCATAATTCTTTCATTTCTTTTCCTCTTTCACTTGATTTCCCTGATTACCCTTAAAGGACTTAATTGTAAAAGAGGGGCTGGTGAGATGGTTCGGCAGGTGAAGTCACTTGCTGCCAAGCCTGACAACCTGAGTTCAATCTGAAGGAGAGAACCGACTCCTCTAATTTGTCCTCTGCATGCCATGGCACATGCTTGTATGTGTGTACATACACAAAATAAATGTACACACATAAAATAAAGAAATGTAAAAAATAAAGGCTTTCCTCTGGCTGGCCTTTCTTATTCTTTCTCCTATAAACTGGTAGGTGGCTTTCCCAGATTATTCTGTACTCATGACATTAGTGTAATTGTTATTTACATTCCATTGGAATTTTCCTAAGGCCAAGGAATATTATTTATGTTCAGAGTAAAGGAACATGGCAGGTGCCCGGAAGTATATGTGGCATATGTAAATGTTTTAAACATTCATAATTTGTGTGTGTGTGATATTTGTGTGTGTGCATGCCAGTGAGCATGTACCATAAGCTGTGCCTGTATGGGAGTCAGGGGACAACTTTTGGGAGTCCGTTTTCTCTTTCCACTGTGGGTTTTGGGATTGAACTCAGGTTGTCAGGATTGTATGTTGTTTTACTTGCTGACTCTTTTTTTTTTTTTTAATTATTTGAGACTGGCTGGCCTGGAAGTTGCTATGTAGACTAGGCTAGCTTTGGACTCCCATAGAGCTTCCTGTCTCTGCCTCCTGAGTGCTGGGATTAAGGTACATATGACTATGCTTAGCCTTAATTTTACTTTTAATTACATGTATATGTATGTGTGTGTGGGGGGGCTGTTCACATGAATGCAGGTGCTTGCAGAAGTCAGAACAGCCTGTTAAATCTGGAGCTGGAGTTACAGTTATAAGCTGCCTGATGTGAGTGCTGGGAAGAACTTGGATCCCTGGAAGAGCAGGAAACTATTAACTGTTGAGTGCTCCAGCCTCTGTTTTTTGCTGTTTGATAGAGGGTCTTATAGAGTTCAAGCTGGCTTCCAGTTTGCTATGTAGCAGGCTTCCTGCTGTGATTACAAGCTTTGACTACCATGTCTGGTTTATGTAGTTCAAGGGACTGGATTCAGGGCTTTGTGCATGCTAGATAACAACTCTACCAACTTAGCTATATCTCTAGCCCCATAGTATGTTTTTGTTTGAATGAGTTTCTGAGTTACTCTGTTATGAAACAAAACAAAAGTCTATACTTGTTTCTGTTTATCATCCTCTTTTGTATTCTAGTTCATGAAACCTGGACGTGAGAATTCAAGAGATTATCCTGACTTGGCAAAAGAAGCAGGTAATAGAAAAAAATTCAGGTCATAATTATTATGTGGTCTGCCCTTACTCCATGAGCGGAGCCTCCTTGCAAGCACAGAAGATGAAGAATTGTCAGGCGCATGGTGGAAAAGAGAAGAGAAAGACATGTAGGCATTCTTATCTATATAGCCAGAACAGACAGCAGCAAATGATTTCATATGGCATTCAGTTGTTTGTTGGGATAGTGGCCTAGTTAGCTTTAATTATCAACTTGACACAGCTAGAGTCACACGAGAAGGGATTCTCACTTGAGGGAGTTCCCTGAGATGATTGGCCTGTGGCCATATCTACAGGGATTGTTTTGATTGTTAATTGATGTGGGGGGCGGGGAACCCAGTCCACCACAGGCAGCACCATTCCTTAGGCACACACGCACCAGAGTGTAAGTGCCAGTGGTCGAGGACTTACCTACTGTGCACAAGAGCATGGATTTGACTTCAGCCATAGGTTTAATCCAAAGCACTCCTCAGACCACACCAGTGGCATTTATTGGAAAGCTGATTCAAATACAGCTTGGAAATTGTGAGTTGTGAATAGTTTTGGGATCATATTCTTAATATAGTTTTTTGGGGAGCAGGGAGGTATTGTTTGAGATAGAGTCTCACCATGTAGCCCTGCCAGCCCTAGAACTCAGAGTGTATTCCAGGTTGGCCTCAGACTTGGGAGGCTTGTCCTGCCTCTGCCTCCTGAGTACTGGTATAGCAGGCGTGAGCTACGATGCCCAGCTGCCTCATTCTTTTTTCTGTTTTTCATTTTTTTGTGTGTGTGTGAGTGTTATGATGTGTTCATGCATGCTTTTGCATGTGTGTGGATGCTTGTGTGTGTGTGTGTGTGTGTGTATGCATGTCTGTATGCTCAGCCACATGGGTGTATGTGCATATAGAGGCTGAAGTTGATGTTGGGAATCTTCCTCCATTGCTCTTCTACGTTATTCATGGAGGCAAGGTCTCTCAATCAAATCCAGAGCATGCAGATGTGGATAGTCTTGCTAGCTGGCTTGCTCTGGGGACCCTCTCTCTCCGCCTTCTGAGACTGGAGTTAGAGGTAGGCCACCATGCCCATCTGGCATTTAAGTGGGTTTCTGGGGATTGAAACTGGGGTCCTCACACTTGTGTACCTCTGTGGCAAGCCCCTTAACCACTGCTACATCTCCCCAGCTTGCAACATAGTTTTTCTTTCTTTCCTTCATTTTTTATTTTATGTGTATGAAATGCCTGCATGTATGTAAGTGCACCCATGTGATACAATGCCCACAGAGAACAGAAGAGGGCATTCGATCCCCTAGAACTGGAGTTATACACGGTTATTAGCTGCCATGTGGGTGCTGGGATTCGAACTCAGGTCTTCTGCAGAAATAGCCACTGCTTTTAACCACTGAGCCATCTCTCCAGTACCCCTCTTTCTTTCTTTCTTTCTTCCTTTCCTTTCCTTTCCTTTCCTTTCCTTTCCTTTCCTTTCCTTTCCCTTTCCCTTTCCCTTTCCCTTTCCCTTTCCCTTTCCCTTTCCCTTTCCTTTCTTTTCCTTTCCGAGACAGAGTCTTGTGGTGTAGACCAGGCTGGCCTTGAACTCACAGAGATCTCTGCTTCTGGCTCCTGAGTGCTGGGATTAAAGGCATGTGCCACCATGCCTGGCCCTTGCTACATAACTTTTTAAAAATTATTTTTATTGGATTTATTTTCTAGACTTGGGTAACACTTCATTTTATAGATAAAACAAGCATTTCCTTGTATCCTAAGTTTTAAAACTTATTTTATTATGCTCTGGAGAGATGGCTCAGTGGTTAAGGGCACTTGCTGCTCTTGCAGAGGACCCAGGTTGGGTTCCCAGCACCCACATGACAGCTAACAGCAGTCTTTAACTCTTCTTCTAGGGGATCTGATGCTCTCTTCTGGCCTCCAAGACCTGCATCTAAAACATGCATATACATAAAATAAAAATAAATTAAAAAATTAAAAAAGCATATTTTATAATGAGACATTTCATTTGTTACTTAAAATTGTTTGGAAAAAATTTAATTTTTATACAACATTTGGATATTTAGGTTCTACCTCTTGGATGTTTCAGGGTAATTATAGTGAATATATATATACACACACATATATATATATACACACACACACATATATATATATAAATTTTTTAGTATTTTGTTTTGAGACAGGGTTTTATATATCCTAGGCTGACCTCAAACTTACTGTGTAACTGTAGGTGGCTTTGAACTCCACCTCCCTTAGTGTTGAGATTTCAGGCATCTGCCACCATGCCTGGTGTATGGGGTAGTCATACTCATGCAGGACCTCCTACATGCTAGCTACATGTCTAGATCTCAAAACTCCATTTCTTTTTTTAAGACTTTAAAAAATTTTTAATTATGTGTGTATGTTTGAGTATATCTGTGCTTGAGCACAGATGCCTGCAGAGGCCAGAGGCATTGGATTCTCCAGCCCATGAGTTCAAGACCACCCAACATAGTGAGTTCCTGACCAACCTAAGCTATAGAGTGAGACTTAAAAAAAAAAAACAAAACTAAAACAACAACATTGAAAAACAATGAAGAAATCAAACAGAAATGCTGCTTAAAGTAGGCACTGGGATGTAGCTGGGCTGGTAGGGTGGATTCAGTCACCAGTACTGCATAAACTGGATGTGGTGGTGCATGCCTGCGAGCCTGGCACTGGAAGGTGGAGGCAGAAGGAGTAGAAGTTCAAGGTCATCCTTAGCAACATAGTGAGTTAGAGGCTGCATGATATCCTGACTCAGGGAAAAAGATGCCTGGTGTGGTGGCTCATGCCTCTAATCCTCAGAATTGGGAGACAGAGACAGGCAGATCTCTGCGATCAAGACCAGCCCGGTCTCCATTGCGAGTCCCAGGCCAGCTGAGGGTCCAGTTAGACCCTGTCTCACAAAGACCAAAAAATTAAAAAAAAACTTTTAGGATTTAATATGCTTATTTAGTTGTGCAGTTAAGACAGAAAGTGCTAAGTATCAAAAAGAAGACATGGAAAGTGATCTAATAGCTTAGAGGAAAAATGAGCACTTCCAGAGGAGACATGACTGACGAGTCTTTTTCATTTGAATTGAATAGGCAACATAGAAATCACTTTTGTCTGAGAAAACTGAAATTTTACTGACCTAAAGCAACTATGTAAAATACTTTCTAATAAACTCCTTTTGTTTTACAGGCCAGAAGGCATTAGCAGATGCACAGATCCCTTATTCTGCAGTGGAGCAGGCGTGCGTTGGCTATGTCTACGGTATGTAGTCAACTGAATGCTCTAATACCGTTCAACTAAATCTCAGCAGCTGCATAAACATTGCAGGGGTGTGTGTGGGTGTGACAAAGAGCTCAGAGTTACCTTTGTGTGTTGGCACAGTGTGATTTTTCTTGCCATTATTGTATTATCAAAACAGGAGATAAGTTAAAAAAACATCTTTGGGAGTCATTGAGATGGCTCAGTGGGTAAGGGCTTTTTCAAAGCACTTAAAGAATATTTCTTAGCTGCCTATAATCTTAGCACTAAGGAGGCTGAGGCAGGATGATTACAAGTTCTAGGCATTCCTGGGCTACATAGGGAGATTATTTTTAAAAAATTAATTTTGGGGCAATGAAATGACTACATAAAAGCACTTGCTGCTAAGCCTGATGACCTGAGTTCTATATTCCTGGGACCCACATAAGTAGGTGACCTCCCATAAGTTGTTCTGTGACTTCCATGTGTGCTTCTTGGCATGTGCATACCTAGACTTATATTCATGTGTACACACACACACACAAAATACATTTTAAAAATCATTAAAGATTGATGTATTTGAATCAAAGTATATATGTAATTATATATATATATATATATATATATATATATATATATATATATTGTGTACTAATATAAAGCTGCATGTGGTGGCTCATGTCTGTAATCCCAGCAGTCAGGAGGCAGAGGCAAAAGGATTTGTTACAAGTTTAAGGCCAGCCAGGGCTATGTTGTGAGATTTAAAAAAAAATTTTCCAAAATAATTAATATAATATATTAATTAGCATATTTTTTTTGTCATTCATGGTGTACATTGAGTCTCCAGAACCTGTTCATCTTGTAGCAGAAGGCCGGCATACTTTGACTAATAACTATCCCTTTCTCCTATGCTCCTATTATTTTCTTAGAGTACTGGGGCTTAAACTTTGCGCCTTGTACCTGCTAGGCAAGCCCTCCCTCAAGTCCCAACAGCATTTTGGGTGATTACATGATGTTCTAGTATTGAAATCTTCTAGTTTATTGATCTGTTTATTTTTATGTGTATGAGTGTTAAGCCTGCACATATGTAAATGTACCTGTGTCCTGCAGTGCCCGAGGAGGATAGAAGAGGGCGTTGGATCCCCTGGAACTGGAGTTACAAATGGTTGTCAGCCACCACGTGGGTGCTGGGATCTGAACCCATGTCTTCTGCAAGAGTAGCCAATGCTCTTAACCTTTGAGCCATCTCTGTAACCCTGGGAATCTTCCTCTTTATTTGTTAGTGATAATGATACTCTGTTTCTGGACATTTAGAGTTAATTATAATTTTTAGTTATTAGGAAAACAGTGTAAATATTATACAGACTTATTAAACTTGTAGAACTATATATAGATGACTCTTTGTACATAGCCATCATTTATTTTCGAGACTTTTCAAGAAAACAGGAGAATCCTAGAAGTAGACTGTCTGCATCCAAGGCTGTAGGATACATGTATTGGAGGAGACTGGTGAACCTTGCTGTTTTTGTAGCAACATCTTACTACTCTAGCCTGAAGCCTTCTCAGCATGTTACTGGGGAAAGAAAGTCAAGTGTATACTCAGTGTGGATCATGTTTTTCTGAAATAACCTGGATTCATCTCCAAATGGCCCTATCTGACCTGGAACTCGCTATGTAGACTATGCTGGCTTCCATCTCGGAGATCCACCTGCCTCTGTCTCCCAGGTGCCAGGATTGAAAGAGTGTGCTACGATGCAGGACTGTTAGCAAACATTGCTTCCTTTATCACCCTATTCAGAGTGCTATTCTTCATTTCTCTTTCTCCACCTCTGTATCATGTAAAGAAAGTGTGAAGTGCAAGGCTGTGGCCAGACAGCCAGACACACAGAATAGAATGCACCAGGGCCCCAGGCTCTGTCCCTGACTGGAACTGGAGGAGTGAGGAGAGGGAGGAGGACTGTCACGTCCCCTCATGGCCTTCACGATGGGTGCGGCAGACATGGGTTGGTGCTCCGCTTCCTCTTTGTGATTACCCCTGTCCCCTGCCCGTGGGGAGGGGAGCTCCGGAGAGATTTGGTGCATGGCTTGCCCCAACCTGGATCCCCAACACGATGCAGCGGAGATCCTAAAGGTGAAACCAGGACCCCCTTTGTCAGCCCAAGAAGAGTCTACAGCAGGCTTCTTCTGGTGTTACAGCTCATTATTGTGTTACAGCTCTTCTTTTGCAGAGCAGGGAAATCGCTTTACAGTGCTCAGGCGTGCTTTTATATACAGTTCTCTCTCCAATCAGGCACACTTCCTCATTTCTTAACAGCCTATCGCATTGTGTTATTTTCAAACCTTGTATTGGCATAAATGGATGGTTACATGGGTGGTTTCATGGGCAAGCAAACCTACCAATCACTACAGAGGAAAAAGGGTGCCTTATTAGCATACAGGTTTCCTTTTCTTATGGCCCGACAGAGGACATCAAAAGTGATGCTTCTTTTCTGCCCTGTATGATGGTTCAGGCTTGTAATAGGAGCACTCAGGAGACTGAGGCTAGGACTGCTGTGAGGACCAGGGCAGCCTGAGTTACATGAACTCCTGCCTTTAAAATAATGTGGCTGGAGAGATGGCCCAGAGGCTAAGAGCACTGGCTCTTGCAGATGACCTGGGCTTTGTTCCCAGCACCCATATGGTGGCCAACAACCATCCTTAACTTCAGTTCTAGGGAATTGGTGTCCTTTTCTGGCTTCCACAGGCATTGTACAAGACAGGTGCACTTACATACATGCATAGTAAAAAATTTTTAAAGTGCATATAAATTTTTGTTGTGACTGGTTTTTATATTTGCATAGTAAGTGCTAGTTAGTGCTCTGACCATTTCCGAGTCAGAGTTTATAGTGTGTCAGCATCCTGCTAGGGATGCATTGTAGTGGAAGAACTGTGTGTTGTTAGGTTGTGTTGTGGTTTCCCGGTTTCTATGTTGTTGGTATTATATTCCGACTTGTCTTTCTGTGTAGGTGACTCTACCTGTGGACAGAGGGCTATCTATCACAGTTTGGGATTGACTGGCATTCCTATAATCAATGTCAACAATAACTGCTCCACTGGATCTACTGCTTTGTTTGTGGCCCGACAACTGATTCAAGGAGGTAGGTGTGCTTATTCATCAGTCTTCTTTCTTTTTTAATTTTTTTTGTCTTTTTTTTTTTAGCAGGATTTCCCTATAGCCCCAGCTGGCCTAGAACTCGCTGTGTAGACTAGGCTGGCCTCAATTTCATAGAGATCCACCTGCCTCTGCCTCTTGAGTGCTGAGATTAAAGGCATGCACCACTATGCTGGGCTTTCTTTGAAAATTTTATTATTATTTTTATTTTATATGTATGAGTGCATGGCCTGCCTGTATATACATGCCTCTGTGTCATGCAGTACTCACAGAGGTCAGAAGAGGGCGTTGGATCCCTTGAACTAGAGTTTCAGATGGTTGTTAGCCACCATGTGGGTGCTGGGAATCAAACCTGAGTTCCGTGCAAGAGCAGCCAGTGCTCTTAACCACACAGGTGCACTTACATACATGCAGGCAATACACTCATACACACACAACCAAAAAAATTTAAAAAAAAATTTATTGATGTAAGGAATCAAACCAAGGGCCTTGAGCATACTAGTAGGCAAACGCTGTATTATTAAATTATATCTCCAGCCCGCTCCCCAAAGCTTTATTGTGATTCAGTTTCCATATTATAAAATTTTCCCTGTTCAGGTATAGCCCTGTCACCGTAACCACTGTAATTTCAGAATGTTTTTTATCACCTGCAGTGAAACCCTGAGTGCCTTAGCAGTCACTGCTCCCTCCTCTTGGCCCTCCCTCCCTCCCTTCCTCCCTTCCTCCCTTCCTCCCTTCCTGCCTTCTTCCTTCTTTTCTGCTACATGATTGAGCCTGTGACTCATGTGTGCTAGTCAAGTGCTCTCCACCAAGCTGCATCCCCTCCTCAGAAGCTGTTTTTTTTTCTTTTTGTTTTTTGTTTGTCCTGAGATAGGGAGACCCTTTAGCCCCAGCTGGCCTGGAACTTGATATGTAGACTAGGCTGGCCTGGATCTCGGAGATCCTCCTGCCTCTGCTTTCTGCATGCTGGAATTAAAGGCCTGACTGAATAAATAGACTTTAGAGTTCCATAGTAGCTCTTTATATTTGTTTGTTACTGAAATATTTCACAGTATTGGAATGTTTAATTAACATAAGATTCAAGGAGAAAATTAATTACCTTCTTGATTTTCAGTGAGTTAAGGTACTTGCTGCCAATCCTGAGGACCTGAATTCTTTCCCTGGAATCCATAAAGTGGAAAGAGAGAAGCAACTCTTGGTGCTCAGTAGCACACATGTGTACATGCACCCAAACACACATACACACACACACAAAATAAGTAAATGTGAAAAAGGATTTTCATGATAAATTCCCAATTATTAAAATTTGGGGGGCCCAGGGAGATGACGCATTTGGTAAAGTGCTTGCCATGCTAGTATGAGAACTGAGTTGAGAGCCCCAGCACCCACATCAACAGCCAGGTGAGGGGCTGCAGAGATGGCTCAGTGGTTAAGAGCACTGGCTGCTCTTGCAGAGGACCTGGGTTCATTTCTCACATGGTGGCTAACAACCATCTGTAACTCCAGTTCCAAAGCATCTGGCCCCTTCTTTTGACCTCCATGTGCATGACACAGATGCACATACATACATGTAGGCAAAACACTCATAAAAAAAAAAAAAGCCAGGTGTGGTGGCATACATCTGTAATCCCGCTGCTGGAGAGGTGGAGACAGGAGGACCTGGCTGGGCGGTCAGATGATCTAGCCAAATCAGTGAGCTCCAGGCCAAGGAGAGGCCTGTCCCATAAAACAAGGTGGAAAGTGACAGAGGGAGACGCCTTATGTATTTTCATTTTATGTAAACTGATGTGTATTTAAATTGAAGTATTTAGTAGCATTTTGTTGAGTGTATAGAAATCTAAATTTTAAGAATGATCATGTTTTCCTTTTAGGTATGGCAGATTGCGTATTGGCTCTTGGGTTTGAGAAGATGGAGAAGGGATCCCTTGGATCCAAAGTGAGTCTCATTTATTGTTATTTTGGAATTATAACCCTATGAGAAAACTTTGCCCTCTGACCATCATATCATAAACAAAGGCTATTAATAAGTAACAATAGTACATGATTTGGCATTTAAAAATGTTTTCTAAAGATTTATTTGTGTGTGTGTGTGTGTGTGTGTGTGTGTGAGAGAGAGAGAGTGATTGATTGATTGATTATATGCTGCATGTGTTCAGGTGTCTGCAGAGGCTAGAAGGTGGGATCCCTTAGAACTGGTGGTTGTGAGCCTCCCATTATAGGTGTTGGGAACCAAAGTTGGGTCCTCTGGAAGAGCTGAAAGTGCCTTAACCACTGATGGTTGCAGGGATCAAACTTAGGTCATTGGGTTTGGTACAAATTCTTTTACCTGCTGAGTTATTTTGCCAGCTACTTATATTCAAGTTTTAATTGGAATTTTTAGGAAAAAGTCTGGACTCTTGCAACCCAAACAATTTAGGCTTGATGATTTATTCCCATTATACCAGTTAAAGAAATGTATGATGGTGAAAAGCAGAGATGAGACCACATGGGGAAGAGAAACAGATAAAAAGGTCCAGTGACCACAAGTCCATCTTCAAGGTACTGACAGGATCCTTAAGTTTAACTACAGGGCAAGAGGTCTGCGTAATCGTGAAGTCCTGGCCAAGGTGTGACCTAGCCTTTATTGTCTCAGCTTGGCTCTGTCCTGCAAGGTGGTCCCAAGGTGCTCCAAAAACATCGTTTAATAAATTACATTTACATTTATGTGTTTTTGTATGTGTGTGTGTAGACATGAAACAGCACACATGTAGAGGTCAGAGGACAACTTGTGTGAGTCAGTTCTCTCCTTTCGCCATATGGGTTCTGGGAATCAAACTCAGGTCATCAGGCTTGATGGCAAGTGCCTTTACCCACAGAGCCATCTTGCCAGACCCCCGCCCCTCCTCAGTCCTAGTTAAGGGACAAGGTGGTTCTCAGAAGATGTGGCCTTCTGCTCTGGTGCGGCCCTGCCCTCCTGAATAATCGTCTCTGGAATCGTCTGTCCTGTGAGGTTCTGCTGTTCTTAGATCCCAAGGCAACTCAAGTAGAAGAATGATACAAAATTAAAGCAGAGATGTCTGGCTTTCTGGAGTTGGTGCTTTTTAGCAAAAGCAGCTTCTAAGTGTCTGTTTCATGGGGAGGGGTTAAGTCACCGGCCCTGTCAGCACCCTCACCTTAGATCCCTCAATGTCCAGAACTGTGAGAAGGCCATTGTTATTCTAGCCACCCAGTTCGTGGTGGTGTTATAGCACCTCAAAAGCTAAGAGGAGGTTAAGACAAAGCATAAGAGCTATTTCCTGCCCAGGTGTCTAGAGCGCTGAGTGCCATGTGTTTATAGTGTTGCATGCGGTTTGTTTAAGTGCTTGAATGATTCGAAGATTGCCTTATTTAATAAATTTTTTAGCATGTAGTGTGTGTGGGTGTGGGTGGTGTGTTTGATTATGTGTGCGAGGGTGGGTGTACAAGTATCAGGATGCACATGTCATGCACATGGGTTGTGTATGGAAGTCAGAGGACAGCTTGCAGTGATTGGGTCTTTCCTTCCACACTGGGGTCCAGGGATTGAACTTGGGTGATCAGGCATCACTCTATCCTTATCCTGATTGGCTCCTTTCCTGAAATCCCTGCTTATGGTCCTGCCTTTGGTCCCTGTTCTCACCGTTCCATCTGCCTGGAGTGTTCTTTTCTCCACAGCCCTTCACATCCCGGCTTGAATGTCAGTGAGATGAGACCTCTCCTGGCTTGCTGGAAGCTAACATGTCCCATTCCAGTCTTCACCCTCCTGCTCAGATTTCTCTTTTATAATGTTACTATTTACACATTAATTTATCCTCAGCATTTTAGCTGACTTTTTCACGCTTTTACTCCCTGCACCTTGAATAGTTACTGCTGCGTAGTGGATGCTTGGTAAATACTGGTAAATATTTATCAGAATTAATACTTCTTTGGTTATTTCATCCCAGATTTTTTTTTTTTTGCCTCCAGCTTGCTCTCTGATAGCCAAGGCTGGCTATGAATCCTTGATCCCCTCTTGCCTTCACCTCCAAGTATTGGGATTACAGGAAAGTACACCACACCTAGCTCTCCGTGTTGTTCTGCAAAATATTTCTTCACATTGACCATTTGTGGGTTACTATGCTCTTAGAATGAGCAAGTATTTGGTTACTTAAGAATAGTGTTGTAGTTGAAAAAGACATTCACTGTGTCAGCCACTCATTAAATTTTGTTTTTTCCCCACCCAAGTTTTCAGATAGGTCTAATCCAATGGATAAACATGTTGAGGTCTTGATCAATAAGTACGGATTGTCTGCCGACCCGATTGCTGCACAGTTGTTTGGGTCTGCTGGGAAAGAGCATATGGAAAAATATGGTACGTTAAAACATCTTTCAGACTTATTACTAGTAACACACACGGGATGAGAAACAGCGGTGCCGGGGCTGGAGGGATGGCTCCGTAACATGCACGGCATGAGAAACAGCCATGCCGGGGCTGGAGGGATGGCTCCGTAACATGCACGGCATGAGAAACAGCCATGCTGGGGCTGGAGGGATGGCTCCGTAACATGCACGGCATGAGAAACAGCGGTTCCGGGGCTGGAGGGATGGCTCCGTAACATACACGGCATGAGAAACAGCGGTTCCGGGGCTGGAGGGATGGCTCTGTAACATACACGGCATGAGAAACAGCCGTGCCGGGGCTGGAGAGCTGGCTCAGTGAGAGCACTGCCCTCGCTTGCAGAGGACCCAAATTCAGTTCCCAGTGCTGACATGGCGGTTAACAACTACCTGTAACTCCAGTTCCAGGGGTTCTGACGCCTTCTTCTGCCCTCTGTGGGCATTACACCACACCAGTGTATGCAGGCAATACACTCATACACAGAAAATAAAAAACAGTAAATAAAAATTTAAAAAGGAACTATCAAGTGTTTTATTAGATCTGTGGAAGATACTGGGATATATAAGATAGAAAGTAGTTTTTGAGTTAAGTTTGAGGAATCCAGGTAGTTACATCAGCATTTTCCTTGTTTCCTAATTTCTACATGATTGTAGGCAGTAGCATAACGATTACTGCTGCTGTTCTAATAAACGTCCCCTTCTTCCAGTTCCCAGTCAGGCTTTAAGCCCTCATTTGCAGCACCCCCAGAGGAATTAGAAGATACTACTAATAATCTCTTCAAGACAGGCTTGCACTAGCACTTGCTCCAAAGTTCACTTTCTGGATCCCAAACTACTCATATGTTTACATTTTTGTTCAGTGCAACCTACTTTTAGCATATTAGTCAGCTTGAGCTACCATAACAAAAATACCATGGGCTTTGTGGTTTATACAGGTTTATTCTTCACTGGTTTAGAGGTTTGGAAGTTCAAGGTCATGGTACTGGCAGCTTCACTGCCCGGTGAGGCCTCTGTCTGTACGGTAGATGGTTCCTTTTCTTTGTGTCTTCACATGGGGAAGGGGAAAAAACTTTTGTTGCCTACTTTGTTTTACTTATTTTAAAACTGTGTGTGTGTGTGTGGATCAGAGGACAAGAAGGTCATCAGGCTTGTGTGACCAGTGCTTTTACCCATGAGCCATCTCCTTGGCTCAATCATTTTAAAATTAATTTATGGTTATCAGTTGAAAGGTTTTGAAAGATAGTATGCACTTTTACACCTATTAGGAAATGTTGTAGCATGACTTTCATATTTGTTTTGAAATATCTTCAGATTTAATGAGAATGTTGCAAAAATAGTACAAAGAATTCCTAATACTTTTTTTCATAACATTTATATTTTGCTTTGCTTATTGTTTAGTCTCCTTCCTCTATGTCACTGTTATTTAAAAATCTGAGAATAAATGATAGGCTTTTCCTAATTATGTTATAATGATCCAAATCAAGAAATGAATATGACACCAGATATGGTGACAGGTGTGTCTATAGTCCCAGCCACTGGTGAGCTACAGCAGAAGAAATGCCTGAGCCTAGGGCTCTGAGGCCAGCCTAGATAACAGAGTAAGATTCCAATCTCCCTCCTCCCCCAAAAAAGCTGACATGTGTCGGGGTAAATTTGCAAAGTTTCTCTCTGCCTTGAGGAATATGGGCCCAAGAATGTGATTGACACATATGAAACCAATAGAGTCAACTACTTTCTAACCAACTAGTGACTTGCGGGGAGGGTCCATCGGGAAGTAGGAAAAGCTGGGTAGGCAACTCGGAAGCCTTCGGTCTCCATCTTGGGGGTGTGTGCCAGAGCTCCACCAGACCTCTAATCAGAAAGCCGGCTTCCCCTGTATGAAATTTCCGTCTCTCTCCACAGGGATGAATCCTTTGTAAGTAAACCAGAACAAACTGGTTTCTCCAATTGGAGAGCATTCTCATTCACTCAATTGGTTCAAACCTAGGGGTGGGGTGGGGCTGAACACCTGGCCTCGAGAAAGGAGAATTCATAAGACAATGTGATACTGTAATCTACAGATTTATTCTGAATTTCCCTAGTTATCCATGAGTAGTTTTTTTATAGCTCCAAAACCCTCATAATTTTGTTGTTGTTTATTTTTCCATGTTCCACTTATTTTTGTCTTTTTGAGATGGTCTCAAGTTAGCCCAGGCTGGCCTGAACTCTCTTTGTATTGAGGCTAGCCTTGAACCCTTGATCCTTCTACTTCTCTCTGAAGTGATGGAATTACAGGTATGTACTACAAAGCCCTGTGGTAATTTCCTTTTTTGGGTGAGGTTAGGTTATGTTTTTAACAAATTTGGACGTTATTTTGTTTTGAACTTAGGTCTGAGCTACTTAGGCCTATTAGCCACAATGAAATCATTTGAAATTAATTTTATTTTTTGAGATGCTGGAGATGTTGGTTCTTGCCTGGGCAGATGCTCTATCACTGAGCTAGATCACTAGCCCCTAGCATTGGTTTTATACTTGTTTTCTAAAAATAAACTTTTTTTTTTCCACTTCTAATGTTTTGAAACAATTTATGGAGAACTGGGACTTGACTGGTAAAGGACTGGTAGATTTGTGTGGCACTCTGAGTCAGTCTTTTTTCTCGTTGGGTAGATGCCTAGCAGTTGTCTGTCTGCCTCTCCTCTTTTCTCCCTTGCTCTCTTCTCTTCTCCTTTCTTTGGGATAGGGTTTCGTGTACCCTGAGGCTGGCCTCTAACTCTGGTAACTAAGGATGACCTTAAATTTCTAATCCTTCTGCCTCCACCTTCTAAGCACTGAGATTATAGGTGTGTGCCACCAGGCTCAGTTTATGTGTTGTTTGGGACTGAGTCCAGGGTCTCCTACTTGTGAGGCAAGCTCTTTGCTAACTGATCAATATCTCCAGCACAATTTTTTTTATTTCTTTTAAGTTTGAATGTTTATTTCCAATTGGATCAGTTTTGGTAATCTGTATTTCCCAAAAGAAATTATAAATTTCATTTACATTTCAAGCCACTTTGACTAGAAGTCTAAAAAGTAATCTTTTACTATTTATTGACTGCCTTAAAAATTATATACAGCCAGCCAGGCATGCTAGCCTGGCTACACTCAGCAAGCAGAGGCAGGCAAAAAATCTTTGTGCGTTTGAAGCCAGCCTGGTCTACATAGTGAGTTTAAGGCCAAGCAGGGCTACACAGTGAGATCCTGTCTCAAAAAAAAAAAAAAAAAAAAAAATCATTTATAATTTAAAATTTTATTTCTAGGGGTCTGTGAAGATGACTCAGCAGCATTTGCTATGCAAGTATGAGGACCTGAGTTCAAATCCCAGACCCCACATACCACACACAGGTGTACCACATACACACACACACAAACAAAACAAAGAGCCTCCACTGATCTCTGCCACAGGAACATTTTTCTCTGTGTGCTCTCGCTGCAGACGAGGCGGCTCTCCTGCTGCAGTTCCAGAGCCTTGGTGGCCCGAAGCCTGCTCCCCGTTCTGTGCTTTCTCCTCAGGCCGCTCTTGTTCCATCAAAGCTCTGTGGGCAGGGTCTGGTCTTTTTTGTGTTTGTTTGTCTTTTTTCCTAACTTACAGATATTTTGAGGTCTTGGCAACATATTGTTTCTGGTTTTGTTGATTATCTGGTGTTATACAGTCACATTTTTTTCTTTTTATTATTCTGTATTTGGAGGCATTGGAGACAGATTTAGCAGCTTTCATTGGCCTTGGAAATTCTGGTACTGGTGTGTTTTTAAACTTACATATTTTCTCAAGTTTTATATTACTCGCAATAGCTTAATAGTTTTCTAGTCTAAAATTTGAAATAAAAATGTATACTATTTTACATTGAATTTGTTTTTATTATTTGACAGGATCTCACACTGTAGCCCAGGCTAGCTTAGAGCTCACAGCATGGCCCACGTAACTTGGCATTCATAGCAGTATTGTTGCCTCAGCCTTCTAAGTGCTGGGATCATAGGTGTGAACTGCCATGCTTGCCTTGAAATGTTGCTTTTCAGAAAATAAAATTTCTCAGAATTTAAGTTGATAGAATCAGCAGATTTTTGTGGCTTTATAATTTGATTCAGGGAGACTGAATTCTTTTTATACTAAGCATATCCTTTGAACAGCCAAAATTAGTATGTTTTTCCTCTGAGAGGGGAAACTTTTGGGGGTGGGTCTCATCTAGCTGAGGCTAGCCTTGAATTCCTAATCTTCCTGTCTCAACCTCCCAAGTGCTGGGATTACAAGTGTGTTCTTCCATGCCTGGCAACAGCCAAAAAACTTAATTGGCGTTTCTCAGTGGATATCAGTTTTTCATCAGTGTCAGGCTTAAGAAATATGTGGTAAGTGATTGACAGAATGCCTTTCTAGTAGATAGTCTTTCATAGGTAATTGGATTCCATGGAAAGCACCTGGAAAGAGAAGCTAGCAGCGTTTACCCAGTGTGGTTTGTTTGCTTTGAGCCTGGGCATCTCTGTAGCCACAGCTGGCCTGACACTCACAGGCTGACCGAGAATCTCAGAGATCACAGGCTTCTGCCTCCCAAGTGCTGGGATTAAAGGTGTGTGTGATCACTACTCTCTCTCTATATTACAATGGATTCTATATTATAGGATATACAATGAACTTTGATTATAGTCACACTTCTGTCCTCTCCACCCTCACCCTGCTGCCCCTGGCTTTGTATCTTCTATTTGCAAATGAAAAGAAAAGCCCTGTTCATCTTATATAACACATCTGAGCTTGGTACTAGAGAAATCATATCTCATTACGTTGTCAGTGATCTAACCTATCTATATATAGGTATATATATCTCTATATATACCTATATACATACCTATATAGGTATATATAGGTATATATATAGGTATATATATAGGTATATATATATAGGTGTGTGTATATATATAGGTGTGTATATATATATGTGTGTATATATATATATATATATATATATATTTTTTTTTTTTTTTTTTTTTTTTTGTCTTATTGAGACAGGGTCTCTATGTAGCCCCAGCTGGCCTGGAACTTGCTATGTAGACCAGACTGGCATTGAACTCACAGAGATCCACCTGCCTCTGCCTCCCACGCACTAGGTTTAGAGGCCTGTGCCACCACACCCAGCTCTGATCCATAATTCTTATACTCAGGTATGCCAAAGTATGTAAAGTATGTGGGGTTTGGGTCAGAATATGCCCAGGTTTCTGGGAATGAAATTTTTCACTCTTAGTTTCTGTTTCTCTCACTGCTTAAGAATGTCATGTGGGAATTTCTCTTTTTCTTAGCTGTTCATCAAAATTAGTAGTTTGAGGCCTTGCATGCAGGTTACACTTTGGCTGTTTCTAGTCTTCACCCAGCACAGTGACCCCACTGTAGACTAAGGTGTTCTTCATCAAGTTGGTTCTTCTCAGGGTTTTACTGTGGGTAGAAGCAGCTAGGCCCTTACAGCATACAGCAGTGAGCTCACAGGCCTCTAATCTAAGATTCTCTGGTTGGGAGGTTTTACAGTTTCACATGCTGGGGCGCGTGGGCAGTCTGGCTGGCTCAGCTCTGCCCTACCAGTGCGTGTGGGCAACCAGGCTTTACATGGCCAGAGTGCGTGGCTTTGCCATCTTGGCTCCAGTTATTTTCCCTCTTACTTGCCAAGTTCTGACTTCAGAGTTTTGAGATCAACATAGAAGCATTTTCTTAATAAAATGAAGAGACCCAGAATCACTTTTCTAGGTCCTTGTGCCAAGAGCTGCCGTCACCACCGATGCTCCGCTGCACCACCATTTTGGCTCTCAATTATATTCTGTCTTGTTGTGTCCTGGGTTTAGAATTTTGAGATCAGTAAAGAAGCACCGTTGGTCAAGTAAATACTCATTTTCTGTGATAAGGTTCCTTACAAGGTCCATCTGTTGCATTCTGTCCTTAAGGCTGGCTGCCTGGGGCATGCCTCTCCCTTCCACCGTCTTTTTATCTCTCTCTCCTGATCACTACTCTTAATTGCTCTCAGACTAGCCGTGTAGAAAGCTGGGAACGTTCTGCTTTCCTGTGTCTTCCTTACCTCCAGTCAGTGGACTTTCGCCACCTCAGTCTTCCTAGTTCAGGTGAAATCCGAATGCCTGTTTTATTCTTTGTAAAAGCACTAGCATTTTTTTTTTCAAGTTTTAATCAGCAGTATGCTTGTTTTGCTTTCTGTACGCTGTTACATATTTATATTTTCTTTAATTCTTTTTACATTTATCTGTTTATTTTGTGAATGAGGAGAGGATGTGTGTGCCACAATGTGTATGTGGAGATGAGCAGACACACCTTGTGGGAGTCTCTCCTCCTACCATGTGGGCTCTAGGGATGGAACTTGGGTCTTCAGGCTTGGCAACAAGCTTAGCCATCTTACCAGCTCTTAAATCTTTTTTTTTTTTTATATTCATTTATGTATTGTGTCTGTGTGCATGAGCATGCATGCTGTGGTGTGCCATATTTACATTTCAATTTTGATTAAAGGATCTGAAAGGCCTGGTTCTCAGGATGTGGCTTTTCTAAGGGTCCTTGTACCCTGTGTGAAGAAAGGGAAGTTGTTGAAGTGTTTATTAGGCCCTGGAGGGTGTGACTGGCATACCCACTCACTCAGGGATATCAGTGTGGCTGGCAGTGCTCTCCAGCTGAGCACTGAGGTCCCAAACTGTATTTTCTAGATTTTGAAACTGAATCCTAATTATACTAAATAGAGTAGACAGTTTGAGTTGTTTTCATGTAATATGCCTCTTAGTTGATTCAATTCATGAAAAATACTCAAATTTAATTATAAAAATTCATGAAGGCTCACTGTCAGTTTTAGCCCTGGTACTGTGCCGGGAAACCTTGGGCAGATGCAGAACAGTGAGCACCTTGAAGCACTGGCTAATGAGCAGCAGAAAACAACACACTGATAGATGTTTGCTTTCTCTACAGGAACAAAAGCTGAACATTTCGCAAAAATTGGATGGAAAAATCATAAGCACTCAGTTAATAACCCGTAAGTACTTCAGAAATGGGAAGCAAAAATCTGGAAATCTGGTCTGCCTTACTGTGCAACTTGAATGTTAGATCTCAAAGATTAACTTGAATGTTTATTTTTTTTCTTCTAAAAGGCTTATGCCCAAGTCAACTTTGACTACTTTTGCAGTTGTAGTTTTTGGCTTATTATTCTTAATAAAGTATAATTATATGTTGGGTCTGACTTGTAACTCTGACTGGCCTGGTACTTACTATGTAGCCCAGGCTGGCCTTGAACTTGTGGCAATTCCTCCCTCAGCCTCTTGACATGTTGGGATTATAGGCATGAGTTACCACGCCTGGCTTTAATGACTCTTAAATAAGAACAAGAGTAACAGATATTAAAGGATATAATCGAGGCTTCAGATGCAGTTTGGTGCTGGAGATTCGCAGGCGTGAGGTCTGAGGTTCATTTCTTAGCACAGCAAAAATGTTGTAAAATGCATATTAGTTTTATAACTGAAATGAATTTTAGTTTCTTTACTGTTATTAACTTACTTGGAATAGCAATATGATTATTACATACTAAAATATTATATTTAGTATATAATATTATATGCTAAAAATAATCTGAAGAAAAAGTTCATTAGATGCATGTAGATGTCCTGCAGCTCAGTGATCTCTGCGTTCCAAGTGGCTTGTGCAATGTCTGGCCTATAATATTACCCAATATTTGCCGGATAAAATCGGGAATTGAATTGATGCCATATAACTTGAATCTCTGCGGGACCAATGCCAGGCACACTAGACTATTTTTTTCTGCTAATAGCCTCATATCACAGATTGGATGAGGTATAAAGAAAAGGGATTTATTTTACCTTATGGTCCTGGACATGCAAGGATGAGGCTCCATAGCTGATGATAACCTTGTTGGCCGAATCCCTGGTAGTAGAGGTCATCACATAACAAGAGATGAGAGACATGCATATAGATCCATGTCTCTTCTTATAGGGCCACCAAGATTCAATGAATTCAGTTCAGTTCAACCTACCCTGGCGGCCCTGTCTAATACAGATCCCTTCCCAAGGCTTCACCTTTGATACCATAGTTAGATTAGTTCCCTTCTCCTGTTCCTCCTTCCCTCTTCCTCCTCTTCCTTCTCCGTCTCTTCCATTTCTAGCAGGGTACTCAGGACACAGCAAACATGCAATAGAACTACTGTCATTGACTAACAGAGTTAGGGAGAGCAGACTTAATCCCATGAAGATGTTTAAAACCAGCAGCTTTATCCTTAGTTCTTAGAGAACCATTACTATCCTTGAGATTTCATGAAATGCTGAGGAATTAACAACACTGTGGTTTTCTGGCTTTCAGACTCCAAAAAAGCAGCTTTTGGCTTTTCCCAGAGAATCAAAGTATTATGGTTTGCATATGATATGTCCCATACAGGCCCACTCAGCTGTCTTGGGAATTTTTCTTGCAGTGAGGCCTGGCATTTAGCCCCACCCCTTCTAGTTCTGGAATGACTGATCCAATGAAGCATGATCTCCGGCTAGGGAAACCAGAGTTTATTTGAGGTTACTTACAAAGGACTTTTTGGAGGGGAGAGAGATGGCAATCTCATACTGAGGTTAGGCTGTAAATTTCAACATTTTGGTCAGAACTGCCATGGACCTCTGGCATCAAGATGGCCACCAGCCGCCCAAAACCTGTCTCCTACCCAGCATTCACTCTTCCTACCTAGGCCCTCCCTCTCAAGTCACTGGTTGGTTAGGGAGTAATTGCTTTGTCTCCGTCAATCAAATTCCTAGAGGCCTGTTTTGCCGCTTTGCCACTGCCGACAGCTGCACCTGCATTTGGATCTAGTGCACACACTTCCATGGGCGTGTCCATTGAGCCAAGGGGAAACTCTATGTAAATTCACACTATACCAGCTATTCTAAGAAGTTCTGAAAATTTTAGAAGGTAGGGCCTGTGTGGAGGAAGTAGATCATCGGGATGTCCTGTTCCTGGCCTCTTCCTGCCTGGTACTTTCTGCTCCTCCTCCATGCTGTCCCAGTGCCACTATGTTCTTTGTAAGTGCGTGGAGCCAAGCAGTCATGGATGGATTCCGAGAAACCACAAGCAAATCAGCTTCCTCCTGTGAGTTGTGTATGTCAGGTGTTTTGGTCACAGCGACAAGTAACTAGCACACAAAGCCTCCGAGTCTGTTCTCAACTCTTGTCACACCCTCATCACAACTTTCTTAAGGACTTTCATTCATTCAATAACTACGTGTTCAGGAGCCTGCTATATGCACATGGTGCCCAAGCTACTGGCAGTGGACGAGGGAGGGGAGTGTTGCCTCCATGGATCTTATGTTACATGCTGTATAATGAACACTCAGTTACATTGATTAGGCAAATATTTCCAGATGTCATTTTTATCCTGTAAAATTCATTGAAAACCTAGAGGAGCCTTCTAGGTTGGGTTCAGAAATTACAGCTGGCTAAATGATGGTCCTTTTATCTCTGTGGTGCCCTACGGTCAGGTTGAGACTTCATCCCGGGTAGGTAGGGTTTATATTTCTTTCAGCATAAAGAGGATCCAGAAATTGGAACTTTAACTATCATTGACCCTTATGATTAAGGGATTAAAGTCTGAGAGGGGAAAATTGAGGGCAGCTAGAAAGACGGAAAATTAAGGAGACATGGGAAGGGAAAGGAGCCCTCCTTCCTGCTGGCTGAGAGTCAAGAGAGTTTCAAAAATAAGATTATAACCAACCTACAGTCAAAACATGTCATAGCATCCTTGTGACCTGTGTATAGTAAGGACTCCATTGACGTGTGGTATGTGTGTGACTAAACTCAGGTCCTTTGCAAGAGTAGCAAATGCTGTTCCATACCAAGCTCTCCTGGTGAAATGCAGATCTGCATTGTCACAGCACAGATTAGTAACTTGAGTGGTTCCTGATTTGCTAGAATAACATAGAACCCAGGACAGTGATATACTTATGATTATAGTTTTATTAAAAAGGATGTAAGTTAGAAACTGAGTGTGGTGGCATATGCCTGTCATCCCTGTGGGCAGGAGGATCAGAAGTTTAAAGTCATCCTAGTTACATAGCAAGTTTGAATCCAGCCTGAGACACCTGAGATCCTAACTATGAAAATCCTTCCTTCCCTCCTTCCCTTCTTCCCTCCTTCCTTCCTTCCTTCCTTCCTTCCTTCCTTCCTTCCTTCCTTCCTTCCTTCCTTCCTTCCTTCCTTCCTTCCTTCTCTCCTTCCCCCCTTCCTGCCTCCCTCCCTCCCATCCTTTCTTTCTTTTTCCTTTTTTAAAACTCCATTCAAATTTTGTATTAAAGGTTGGAACTTCTTAGTAAAAGTCCTCTTATGAGTTGTAAAAAGAGTATTCACATATTTTCTCTAGTATTGGACTAAGACATTTTCAATAAAAATTGCATTTGCTATTTTGTGACTACTTGTTTTGTATTTAGGTATTCCCAGTTCCAAGATGAATACAGTTTAGATGAAATAATGAAATCTCGAGCTATTTTCGATTTTCTGAGTGTCTTACAATGTTGGTAAGAAGAACATTTTGACATTTAATAAGTAGACATGACTCTCCTCTGCCCTTCCTGTCCCTCTGCGGTTAAACTTTAGGCTTTCTCTGGGTGTAGCTTTTAGAGAACTTCCAATGTGGTCCTCACAACCCATCTTCTACTGTGGAAAAAGATGTTTCATTTCTTCGTTTGCTAGTAATTTCCACTTTGGTTGTCTTGTTTGTTCATTAACAATGTAGACTGGGAAGCCAGTGGATCCAAAGCCTTTTTCCTGGAGCATTTTGTTTTCCTTGTAGATTTCTAATATGGGAAATTTGCTCTGTAACAGTAGTTAAGAACAGAAATGAAAGGAATTAGCTCTAATGATGCCAGTATTTGCATCTTGCAAATTGCCTGACACCATCTCTCTCCTAGAAGATTGTCCCAACGCTTTGTAGTCCTAAGTATACACATTCCTGACTGGATACACAACTCCCGACTGGGCTTTGGAGGTTCTGCCTGGGATGCAGGTGAACAAGTTGTGTCAGCTGTTACCTGTTTGAATCTGAGGGTCAGCCCACTTAGAAAGTCTTTTTGAACTCATGAGGGCCTTGTGATTGCAACCTAGCTTCATAGCTTGCTCTCAGGGAGAGTTTTATGTTGAGGAAATCTCGAGTCTTACCTGAGGATTTTCTGGTATCTCCTATTCTATCCTGTCCCAGTTTCCAAAAGGATTTCAGACTGAACTATCAGGAATATAGCAAAGTTGCAGCTGTGTGTGCCTATTGTAGAATATTGTACCAACATAGGAAATAGCCTTTGGACTTCTCAGAAAGTGACCAGAAGTTGCCTCATGCAAATCTAGGAGTCTTTACAATGAGAGCTTTTGGGGCTGGGAATGGGGGTCAGGGAGACTAGAGACTGGCAGTGACTGACATTTGAGTCTGGCTAGAGGCTCAGCCCTCAGTGGGACGCATGTGCGATTTTTAACGTAAATACCACAGAGAAGATTAGTGTGTTGGCCAGCAAACGTGTGGCTTTCTCAGAGTGCCAGGGTGAAATCCTGGAACTGAGGTGGTGTTGGGGTTAGTCATTACTTTCTCCTCTTCTTAGTCCCACTTCAGATGGCGCTGCAGCAGCAGTTTTGGCTAGTGAAGAATTTACACGGAATCATGGTCTACAATCCAAAGCTGTGGAAATTGTGGCACAGGAGATGATGACTGACTTGCCAAGCACATTTGAAGAAAACAGCGTCATTAAAATGGTATATCTGAGATTAGATTTTTAAAATTCAAATTAAAGAAATGCTGCTTTAAATGTCAATGTGACATTTTATTGTCATTAGCTCTGAAAGGTACTTATACAAAACTAGTCTAGAACTTTTAATACTGTACCCTATCCTTAAAATTCTGTTAAAGAACTGAGCTTCGTGGTATACTCTTGTAATCCTGGAACTTGGGAGGTAGAGGCAGGAGGATCAGGAATTCAAGGCCAGCCTAAGCTAGATAACTAACCAGATGCTACATATGACAGAACCATGAATATGATAATTTTAATTTACTAGGCATGCATTTATTTTTATACTGACTAAATGTGCCCAGAACTCCAGTGTTAAAGAGTTAAAGGAAAAATAAGGATATTTTTCCTGAGATGGATCTTTCTTGCTAGTCTTGATAGATCATCTAGGCTGGCCTTGAACTCTTGGCTCACTTGGTCTTCCTGCATCAGCCTCTGCAGTAGCTGGGGCTGCAGACATGCTCTACCACACCCAGCTCTATAGCATGTTCTCTGCTTTTAGCACTTCAGAGATCCTGGTTAAAGGTGTTGTGGACAATGGAGGCTGGAACAATGCCTCAGTGGCTAAGTAGCTTGACACTCTTCCAGAGCACGCAAGAGTTCCCTGCACCCAAAATTGGGCAGCTCACAGCCACCCGTAACTTCCGCTCCAGGGAATCAGACACCCTCCTCTGGCTTTAGTGAGCACCTGAACTCATGTGTGCATACAAACAGGCATAATATTCATAAATAAAAACATTTTTTAAGATTTTATAGAAAATAGAGAAAGTACAAAAGGGAAGTTCGGAGACCTAAAGTGAGGTGAACAATTGACTCCTCTCTCACAGAAACACCTGTATATAAATTACAGTTTACAGTTTTACAACATGCTGTGGATTTGAAAATGTCCTCATGATCTAACCCCTTTGCTCTGCTATGATTTTTAGTTTTGCTTTGCAATGGACCTGAAATGATAGTGCCAGGTGACCATGGATTGAAACTTCTGGAACCATGAACCAAAATAATTCTTTCCAGTGGGGTATTGGTGGCCACCTGTAATCTCAGGCTTCGAGAGGTAGAGGCAGGAGGATCAGAAGTTAAGGTCATCCTCAGCTACAAAGTAGGTTTGAGGCTAGTCTAGGCTATGAGATGCTATCTTAAAAAAAACAAAACAAAACACAAAAAAGTATTCTTGTTCTTAAGTTGTCTTGCATATGTTGTCATAACATGGAAAACTAACCAGCAAACCCAAGATCACAAAGTTAGGTGTGACGTAGAGATCAACTCAGGTTTTCTTAAAATTTATTTATTTATGTTTATTTATGTATTTGAGTGTTTTGCCTGCATATATGTAAGTGCACCTCATGCATGTAATGTCCTTAGAGGCCAGGAAGGGGCATTGGGTCCCTTGGAACTGGAGTTACAGATGGTTGTTAGCTGCCATGTGGGTGCTGGGAACCAAACCTGGGTCCTGCAAGAGCAGCCAGTGTTCTTAACTACTGAGCCATCTCTCCAGCCCCTATACTCAGGTTTTCCAATAGCATATTTTCTATTATTTGTGTTTTATATCTTGAATAAAAGTTGAACATGGTCTGTGCAAAAATGGCCTTCTAAAGAGGACTGCATATTTTCCTTTAGGAACTGCATTGTGTTTTTCACTGTATCTGACTCACAGTGATATATTAAATTCTCTTTAGTCCACACAATTATACATTATGATTTGATAGTTTTCAGAATAGCTTAAAACAGAATCTGAGGAATTCTAAGTCCTTTTCCTACTATTCTTTTTTTTTTTTTTTTTTTTGAGATGGGGGTCTCATAAATATCATAAATAGCCCTATCAGGCCTGAAACCACTGTGTAGACCAGGCTGGCCTTGAATTCACACAGCTCCACCTGCCTCTGCCTCTCTTCTAAGTGTGGGATTACAAGCATGTGCCACCACATCTGACTTTTCTCTATATGAATTTAACATGTACTGTCTTCCTCTTGGGTATTACTTATTTCTGTATGACTTTTTGCCTTTAGGTTGGCTATGATATGAGTAAAGAAGCTGCCAGGAAATGCTATGAAAAGTCTGGCCTGAGACCAAGCGATATCGATGTGATAGAACTTCATGATTGCTTTTCTGTCAACGAGCTCCTTACCTATGAAGCATTGGGGCTCTGTCCCGAAGGTAGTATCTTTGAATGGGGCAGATTAACTGGATAAATTCCATTGAGAAAGCTTCACATTCACCATTAAACAAAAGAAGTCACTAACTGCCTTTCCGTGCACATTGGCTCTGCCACACTGTGCGAAGTCAATGTAAACACTTCGGTAATAGAGTTTAGGACATACAGTCTTGGACGTATGCTTAATTTGCATGATGCCACACAGTCCTTATGATGTATTGTTACATTTTAGAGAATATTGATTATGTTAGCAAATTCTAAGTATTTTTAATTGTGTCTAAGTAAACACTTGCAGAAAGGAAAACAGAAAACTAATGGGGGGTTGAAAGATAAATTGGCTTTTTCATTTCATTTTTTTTTACTGTGTGAATCTGTAGCTGCCCCACATTGTTGTCAACACTTGATGGTCAGTTCTTAAAAATTCAGGCATGCTGGAGAATATAATTGTATCTTATTTCACTCTTAATTTGCATAATTCTTATGAATAATTCTCTTGAGAATCTTTTATGCTAAGGTTCTAGGCATGAGCCACCAGTTCCTGTTCCTGGTATCTGTTCTGGCTGATTTCTTTCCTTACCTTCTGGGATCTCAGTGATGTCTGCATTAGAACTTTGAATGTTATCCTGCAAGTCAATGAAACAGTTTTTTCCATTTGTTTGTTTTTGCAGTGTAAGGGATCCAAGGACCATGCATATCTGTTCATTTTTTTAAATTCCTTTTTTCTCTGTTTATCATTTCTTTCTGCTCTTGAACCATTCTACTGGGGCTTTTGTTTGTTTCTTTTTCATTTACTTAATCAAAATTTTTTGGTTCGTTTGAGACAGGGTCTTGCTGACCTTGAACACATGACGTTCCTCTTGTTTCAGCCTCCAGAATAGCAGAATGTCCACTTTTTGGTTTTTGGAGTCAAACTTCACATTGGAGATATAGATCAGGAGAGAGAATGCTTGCCTTGCATGCATGAGGCCCTGAGTTCAATCTCCTGTACTGAAAAAAATAAAGTAAAAAAAAGAGCAAAGAGGCAGGCTCTCTTTCTGTGGCTCTGACTGACCTGGAACTCACTGTGTAAGCAGGCACTGAAGATGCGGCAATTCTCCTGCCTCTGCCTCTCATGTGCTGGGATTACAGGCCTGTGCTACTACATCCGGCCTTGGTTTTTATTTTAAAGATTTCATTTTCAGTTTTACATTTTCCATTTGATTTATTTTCTGGTTTCTTCATTCTGCTGAGAGCCCACACCTTTGTAGTCATTTCTAGTGTGGCTTTCTGTACCCTGTGTTTCTGGTATTTGTTTGAAAGGCCTTAATAACTTCATGATCTGGGCTCTTTTGGGTTTTACACCTACTGATGATCTTTCCCCCTTGAGAATTAGTTACATTTTTTCAGATTCTTTTTTATGTTGAATAATTTTAGATTGTATACTACAAGATCAATGTTATGCTGTTTAAGATCCACTGGGGAGCAGTGGTAATGGTGGCTGTGTGTGTGTGTGTGTGTGTGCGTGTGCATGTGTATATGTACCCAGGTCAACCTTGGGTGTCAGTCCTTAGGAGCAGTCCCCCTTTTAAAAGACAGAATCTCTTGCTAGGACCTTGGCTCACCAGCCAGTAAGCCCTGGGAATCTACGTGTCTTTATCTCCTGCACTAGAATTACCAGCAAGTACTACTGTACGCAGCTTTTCTGCGTGGGTGCTGGGATTGAACTCGCTCATGCTCACATGACAAGTACTTACTGACTGAACTATCTCCCAAGATTCATGAGTCTTTTTGAGATGGGGTCTCCCTGTAGCCCCAGATGGCCTGAAACCTACTACGTAGACCAGGCTGGCCTTGCTCTCGCAAAGATCCACCTGACTCTGCTTCCTGAGTGCTGGTTTAAAGGCATACACCACCACACCTGGCCTCCATGATGTTTTTGATTTAGCATGCACTCAGCCCAGTTTATTGTAACAAGTTCTGTCTTGCCTTCTGAAGGTGACTGATGTCCATATTCAGTTCCTGAGCCTTGGCTGTGCTGCTCTGGGTCCATCCTGTGCACCCGTAGCTCAAGAGTGAACCGCAGGCTTGTACAGGATGACATGTAGAATTAAGAATATGGGGCTGTGCTCTGGCTCTCTCCACTGTGGTCTTCTTCTGTTATTGTTGGGCCTATGGTGTTTCTTTTCCTGGTTCTGTTGGTTAAAGAGGTGGGGTTTAAGTGAGCATGGTGGTACACACCTAAAATTCCTAAATTACTTAGAAGGTAGATTCAGGAGGTCAGTCTGGACTACATGAAGTTCTGTCACAAAATGAAAAAAAAAAGCAGGAGGGGGGAGAAGATGAGAGGAGAGAGTGAGAGCAGATCGTGATACTGCTATCGACACTGCCTTTGTGGACATGCTGTGCTGCTGTCTCTGGATGCTGCTCCCCTTCTGTGCCAAGCTGCCGCCTAAACACGGAGCTGGGGGTTCACAGCAGTGTCCCTGGGTTTTCACTCTCCGATTGTCCTGCTTTTTGTTTATTCTTCAGTCGTCAGGTAGGTGAGTATGCAGTACGTTCAGTTGTGCTCAGTGAGAGAGGAGAGCTGTGGGACTCGTGGTACTGTGGTAGGGCTGAACCCCATTTCAGGGTGTCATGGATGTTTCTGAATTTTATGTGCTAGCTCCACGTACTTGCCTGAATTCCAGACTCGGTCCAGGCTCACCAGCCTTCTTCTCAGGGTATTATGAGCTTTTTCTTCTGTTTTGTTTTTTGATGGCTTATCAACATCTCGAACCTGAGTTCAGAACTGAAGTGCCAATATTTCCCAAACTTCTTCCTCTCTCAATTTTTGACATCTTTCAGTCAGACTGGAAACAAAAGAATCATTTTTTCTTAAGATTTATTTTATTGGGACCTAGAGAGATGGCTCAGCAGTTAAGACCACTGCTGTTCTTGCAGAAGACCTGAATTTGAATCCTAGCACATGGCAGCTAACAGTGGATCTGGTGCTTTCTTCTGTCCTCTGTGGGTATTGCATGACACAGGCACTTACATACATGCAGGCAATATGCCTGTACACATAATATAAAAACATAATAAAAATTAGAAAAAGATTAATTTTATATATTTGTGTGTGTGCACGCATGAGTGGTTGTTCTTGGAGGCCAAAAGAGTGTGTCAAGTCCCCTGGAACTAGAGTTATAGGTGGTTGTGCACCCCTGTGTGCACACCCAGAACTACGTCCCATCCTCTGGAGGAGCACTAAGTGCTCTTAACTGTTTCATCATCTCTCCAGTTCCATGAAATCATTCTTGACTCTTCTCTCTCTCACCCCTCCCCCTGGACCTGTCTTGAAGTCTTGTTAGCTCTAGACCCTGCCCTCAGATTAAGCACAGATATACCATGTTTTGCCAGCTTCTGTCATGACGTGGTCACTGCATAGCAGTGTTCCCTGGGTGGTAGTTACTCACAGCTCACCTCTGAGTCTGCCTTGCCTCCTCACAGTCTTTTCACCAGACTCAGAGCAGAGTGATGGTATTAGAAGCAGGTCAATGTTAATCCTCTGTTCCAAACCTACTAGTTTTTGATTTTTTCATTAAAAATGCCACAAAGTACTACAGTTGAAAATAGACGGAAATAAATACTTTTGAGAAAATTATGAATTTTAAAACACAGTTTTTAAAAGTATTGTGGAGTACCGACTTTCTTTGTTGTATTTGGAGCCACAGGCACTTTGTTTCATAGAGAACATGTTCTGTAAAGATAAGTCTGTATTGTTCAATGCCTGTTACTTAATATTTAGAACACTTGTAAGAGTTTATTTTTAAGTTCTTAATAAATATTTACATTAAGAAATCCTTGGTATGGAAAGCTCAAACACTTTATGTTGAATAAGTTTTGATTGTATTCTAGACAAGATGAATGCTGTCTAAGATCCCCTGGAGAGTGGTGGTAGTGGTGGCTCTGTGTGTGTGTGTGTTTTCGTGTGAATTTTAACTTTTGTAAATGCTGCTTTTCCATCCGCAGGACAAGGTGGAACACTGGTTGACAGAGGAGATAACACGTATGGAGGCAAATGGGTCATAAACCCTAGTGGTGGACTGATTTCAAAGGGACACCCATTGGGGGCCACAGGTAATACTGCATACAGATGTATTTGCAGTCCCTGGGTTGTTTTATAAGTTTGTACTTTTGCTTATTTATTTATTTAGTATCATATCCTCCTAGAAGTGGAGTTACAAATAGTTGTTAGCCGCCAGTGTGTGCTATGTGCTACCACCGCTCCACACAAGCTACTCTTCAAAGAAATCCAAAAATGAGGGAAGTGAGGGTTCCATAACTAGGAGCAGCAAAAGCACAACCCTGGAAACATTTTTAAAAATAAGAATGCCCACAACATTCGCAAAGATGATCAAGTTCTTTCATAATTTTGGAAATTAACCAAAGATTTACTTATATAATCTGGAGAATATTTTTTAAAACAACTTGAGCTGAATCTCACTCACAGCAAGCACTGTGGTGTCTTCACATTTTGATATGCTTCCCAGCCCCCATGGGATCCTTGAAAACTCCCAGCTTGCAGTTACGGTGGAAATTAGCAGCCTAGTCAACCTTGAAGGAGTCTAAATGGAGTTCAGGCTCTTCCAAAGTTCCATCCATGGACTGGGGATATAGTGGTAGAGCACTTGCCTACAATGTGCAAGGTCCTGTGTTTGATTCTTAGCACTGCAAGAAAAAGAAAAGTCCTTCCTCAAAGAATTGTTATTTTTTTCTGCCCGACAGTTTCCTGGTAAACCTCACTTGAAAAGTTTAATTTTTTTGTTGTTGTCGTTATTGTTGTTGTTTGGGGGGGAGCTTTGAGACAGGGTCTCTCTATAATAGCCACAGCTAACCTGGAACTCACTGTAGAGATCAGACTGGCCTTGATCTCATAGAGATCCACCTCCCTCTGTCTCCCAAGTGCTGGGGTTAAAGGCATGTGCCACCATGCTGGATTGTTTGTCTAATTTATTAACCTGACCAAAAATTCTCTAAGTACAAGGAATATTTCCTCCTAAAGTATTTGTCCTAAACAGTCAGCAACAACTGTGTAGCTTCTTGTGGTGTAAACTGGGGCAAATTACAAACTAACAGTAAACCAAACAAAAATGCATAAACCCCACAAAACACAAGAAAAGCTGAAGAATCAGGTGGCCACATGGGGCTCTGAAAAGGTATGACATATTCTGGAGACTCTTGAAAGCAGGAAGACTGGACCTTACCTTTGACTAACCTGGAGCTCTACACAAGCAAGAAGCAGAGAGTCAGGTGGCCTTCTAATATGTATGAACCAGTACTTTAACACAGACACAGTCACAGAGCCTCCAGCAAAGACCAGGAGACATTTTGTTCTAGGCATTTGAAGAAATCTCTAGCCAGCCAATAGCTGACCACTAAGTTAACCAAGAAGAAAACTAAGTGCTCATATTTGAAAAGAATATAGACTTCATAGAATTAATTTGGAAGAAGTCTAAACAGCAATGACAACTAGCTCTGGGAATAGAGAAGCTAATTGATTTAGAATAGCCACAGTATATTACTTAAGATATCCAATTTTAACAAAAAGTGTGAGACAGGAAGAAACAAGAAAGTATGATCATATAGAAGGGAAAAGCAGTCAATAGGGGAGGCCCAAATCCTGTACTTATTAGACAAACCCTTAACTATTTTAATCATAGTCAAAGAAGTAAAGGAAACTACGTGTAAGGTTAGGTATGGTGGCACACATCTGTAATCCAACACTTGGGTGTCTGAGCAGAAAGATTGTGAATTCAAGGCCAGCCTGGGTTATATAATGAGAGTCTTACAAAAGCCAAAACAGACTGACAAGATGGCTCATTGAGCAAAGGTGCTTGTTGCAAAGCCCAACGAGTTCTATACCTGGAACCCACATAATAGGAGAGAACCGACTCCTGTGTGGCCTCCATGCTCTGCACAATAAATAAATGTTAGAAGAAAAAACAAACCAATGGACTGGAGAGATGACTCAGTGGTTAAGAACACTGGCTGCTCTTCCAGAGAACCTAGGTTCAATTCCCAGCACTCACATGGCAGCTAACAAGCGACTGTAACTCCAGGGATCTGATACCCTCTTCTGACCTCCGCCGGCATTGCATGACCCAGGCGCACTTCTTTACATGCAGGCAATACACTCATACACACAAAAGTAAAAAAACAAATCATAAAATATTTAAAAACAACAATGAATAACAAAGAGGAAAGGTCAGTGAGTCAAAGTCAAAGAACATTTGATTGGGAAAGAGTTCAGAAAGGTTAGCTGGAATGAAAGTACTCTTTGGATATGGCTGTCATAAATCACTTTGAGTCCTACAGCAGTTCCCTACAGGGAATGTTTCATGGAAACATAGAATTCAGGAAGAATTACCGTAGGTCCACTTGCAGAGAAGAGGGCTGCTGTGATGGGGAGGGAGGCAGGGGTGGCCTCAGCTCTCTGCCTCTTCATCCCTTAGCCCCTCGATGGCTAGCTTATCTTGATTTCTTCCCTCCCCTCCCCACCCCCGCTTCTTTCTTCTTTGAGACAAGGTTTCACTCTGTAGCCCTGACTGACCTGGAACTTACTATGTAGACCAGGCTCAGAGAGATCTGCTTGCCTCTGCCTCCCAGGAGGCAGCTGGGATTAAAGGTGTGTGCTACCATGCCCAGCCTGATTTGTCTCCTCTGTAAAATGGGAGTAATATACAGGACCTACTGTGTAAGACCGTGGATTAAATAAGGAAAGAGATGTAAATTATATGGCAGAATCCCCAAAAGACACTAGGGATGCAATAATTCCCAGTGCTTTCTTTCCATCGTGTCTACAAAAGGAAATCATGATTTACTTACTGCTTTTTTTCCATTTGGGGGATGATAATAAAACTCTTGCTTGTATGAAAACACTGTATAGCTATGTAAGGAGAACGAGCTTCTGTAATTTGGGACAGCTCCTCTTCCGTACAGCAGCTTCCAGGCATCATCTTTCTGAATAATATGCCACCACTAGAGGCATTATTCTGTTTCTTCTGGCAAATAGACTAAGCTGTTTCTTTTATCTTGAAAAGATTATGCCATAATTCAGTATTGATTTTGTTGGTAATCAGACAGAGAAATCAGGATGATGACGTTTCTCTGATATAGTTCCTGAAACCTGTAAGGTGTGTGTGTGAGGTGTGTGTGTTTGTGTGCGTGTGTGCGTGTGTGTGCACACGTGCATGTGCATGAGTGTGATTGCCTATAGTAGCCAACTCACTTTTCCCTTAGAGAATATCCTGACCCGAGGAAACCTCTGTCAGGACGGGAATGCCATGTTCAGTTAGTTGTTTTTATTGACGTAAAATTGTTTCTACCTCAAACATGTTTTTATCCGAACTTGTCTGCTATCCTGAGAAACTTCATCACCCACTGAAAGCTGAGAAATCATTCTGTGTGGCCTTATTTCTTCCTAAATTTGAGGTACAGTTTTTATGCAATAAGACGGCTAGTTTTAGTAAAAATTTGAGTGTAGCTGTTTGGAGTAGCATTATTGATAATAAGGTGGAAACAGCCAGGCACCCATCGTGACCCCGTGGTAAGATGCAGTGTGTTCATGCTGTGCGTATTTTTCAGGCAGGAAAGGTGTGAAGTACTGACTCCTGTTTTCTGTTGTTTTGAGATCTTCTGCCTCTACCTCACCTCTCACATGCTAGGAGTATAGCCTGCACCACAATGCTCAGCTTTGATAGCTTTGAGACTGGGTCTCACTGTGTAGCCGTGCTTGGAACTCACTATGTAGGCCATCCCAGGCTGGCCTTGATCTGACAGTGCCTCAAGGGCTGGGTTAAAGGCTCGTGTTACCACACCCAGTTGTCTCATCCATGCAGTCAGCAGCCAGTGTAAGTTACAGCACAATTTCATGACTCCAGAAAAATCCTACCCTGTCGTTTTCAGTTTCCTGGCTTCCCAGGTATGCTTCTCTCCCTTCCTCTGCTCCCACCAGACCAAGACTGTGACTTCTGTTACTGGAGCTGAATTTTGCTGATCCTAGAACTCAGTGTAAGAGAAATTAGACTTCAATGTGGGTACACTTTTGTGTTTGGTTTCTTTTACTCAGTAAAATATTTAGGTTTGTCCAAATTTTTCTTATATCCATATTTTTTTTCTGGCCAAGTAGTATTCCAGCATTGAAATATCCCTGTTTGTTTCTCTGCTCTCCTATTGATAAACTGGAATTGTTTGGAGCTGTTAAGAATAAAGCTACTATAAATGTTCCTGTACAAGTCTGTTTTCAGATATACATATCCATCTGTGTTGAATTAGTAATTTGGAGTAGAATTACTGGATTACAGGACAAAGGTTTAAATTTTATGAGAGATTACCCAGAACGATGTTGCCAGAGCACTTAGATAGTATGTGCAGCCCCAGTACCTCAAGACATGAAACGCCAAATAGGCCTCAAATGGGCTATCTTATGATCATATGCTTTTCTGTTGGCTTGTTTTTGAAACAGAGTCTCTTTTTGCGGCATTCGCTGGCTTGGAGCTCACTATGTAGACTATCTGGCCTCATACTCACAGAGCTCTGCCTGCCTCTGCCTCCTGAGTGCTGGGATCAAACGTGTGCACCACCACGTGCTGCTGCTTTCCAGGACTATAGCTGGCTTTCAACTGCAGAGATGGTTTAGTGGTAAAGAGATGGCTCCAGAGGACTCAGTTCAGTTCCCAGCAGCCACATGAGGCAGCTTGCAACTGTAACTCCAGCTCCAGGGGATCTGATGCCTTTGGCCTCCACCCTCTGCAGGCAACTGTACTCATGTGTATATACCCAGACACAGACACACATATGCACATAAATGTTTAACGTTTTTTCAATCTTTCTTTTCTTTATTAATGGTTTTACTGATCAATAAACTTTTTTCCTCAAAAATTGTTACTTGGGGCTGGACATGTAGCTCAGTTAGTAGAATGATTGCCTAGTATGCCAAAGGCTCTGGGTTCCGTCTTAGCACAGCATGAACTGCATAAGGCAGGTATAGTGGAACACTCAGGAAATAGAAACAGGAGGATCAGAAGTTCAAGATCTTCCTTGCCTAAATAGAGGCTAGGCTGGGCTTCAACAAAACAAATCCTAGCATCAAACAAAACCAAACCAAAAGTTTTATGTATATAAATACATACATATATGTGTTTATATATGATCTTTATATGTGTGTACTTACGTTTATGTAGTATATAGTAACTTTTCATATATCTTTAAAATCCTCTATTATCTTTTATTTGAGGCAAAGTCTTGCTATGCAGTTTTAACTAGCATTGAACTCAAAATCCTCCTTTCTTAGCTTTGAAAGTGCTGGGATTATAAGTTTGCATCTTTCTACACTTAAAAAAAATACACCCTTGGGATAAGGTCCAGACTGTGTTAGAGGGAATACATGTTTTAAAAATGGTAGAGATTGCAAAGTTTCTTCAAAAAAAAAAAAAAAAATCAGCACATACACTCAACTATGGAGTATGAGAGTGCTTATTTTTCTTCAGTCCTGTCAACATAGGGTTTTCTTATCAAATTGAACAATTTTAACAGATTTGATAGATGATTCAGTTTTCTTCCTTGAATTGTAAAAAAAGTTAACTGTGATGCCTGTTTTCACTTGACACACTTGGGAAGATAGAACCTTAACTGGGGAGTTTCCTCTATTGGCCTGGCCTGTGGCATGTCTGTGAGGAATTTTCTTGATTGTTGAGTGATGTGGAAATGCTCCTATTTTGGTTGATGCCACCCTGGGCAGATCTGGCTTGGATGAGAAAGCATCTGAGCACAGGCCAGAGGAACAGCCTGTAAGCAGCGTTCCTCCGTGGTCTGTGCTTCAGCTCCTGCCTCCAGGTTCCTGCTCTGAGTTCCTGTCTTAAATTCCCTCAGTGCTGAACTGTGACCCTGAAAGATAAAACAAATCACTTCCTCCTCAAATTGATTTTAGTTAGTGTTTTATCATGGCAATAGAAACAAAACTTCAACACTAACTTTAAACAGTCCGGGAATATAGAATTTACTACTCAGTTTTAAAATACTCTGAAGGTAGACACAAACATCTTTTGTAGTATCTTTCATTAGCCCTTTCTATGTGAGTATATGTGTATTTGTGTATGTATGTGTTGTATGTATATGTGTGTAGGTGCACAGGATCACACATTTGTGCAAAGGCCAATTGTCGGTGTCAGGTGTTGATAATCAGGTGCCATCTACCCTGTTTTTTGGCTGCGAGCTCACCGAGTAGGCTAGGCTGGCCTTCTAGTGAACCCCAGGCATCCTCCTTTTTCTGTCTCCATAGCACTGGGATTATAAGCATACACCAATATACATGGCTTTTCTTATGTGTGTTCTAAGAATCAAGCTAGGTCCTCTTGGTTGTATAAAAGTGCTTTACTAAATGATCTATCTCCTCAGTCCAGCCCTTTCCAATAGTTACATCTGTGCTGTTTGGTGAATTTTTCTATCTTTAAAATTTGAAAAATAGTACTTTATGTGACACAGCATTTAGATGGAAAATGTGTAAAAATTACTTATTATTTCTTTATGTGTATGGGTGTTTACTACAGGTATGTAAATGCCTGTGGAGGCCAGAATAGGGCGCTGCAGTCCCTGGACTCTAAGTTATGGAGGGTTGTTGGCTGTCATGTGGATGTTGGGAACTGAACCTGGATCTTCTTCAAGAGTAGCAAATGCTTTTAACTGTTGAGCTATCTCTCCAGCACCCCACGCCACCCCAAGTATTTTTAAGATAGGATCTCAATATGTAGTCTTTGTCAGCCTCAAACTTGTGATGAGTCTCCTGCAGTTGCCTCTTAAGTGATGGATTATAGACATGAGCTGTCATGCCCAGCTTTAAAAACAAAAAAGCCTGATGGCTTGGGTGGTAGTCTAAATAATAAATGTTGGCTTGCTATATACTGTGGATTTAGATTCAGTTCAAGTAAATTTGACTCATTACCACTAGCTCATGACTTAGGAGTAGTTTGATGCTGCCAGAGAAAGAATTCAGACTCCTGGAAAATGTATCCGAATGACAGCTCTGAATAGTTTAAATATTTTTGCCCTGGGAACTTGGATAACAAACTTTGATAGGGTTCTGAGAGAATCAGAAAAGGGTCAAATAATTGCTTCCAAAACATGGTAAGACTGGGCAGTGAGGGTTCTCTCCTGCAGACAGTGGAAAGTCAGTATTGGGAGGATTAGCTTTAAAATGAGAGCTTGTGATATGCTTTCAGAGTTCCATTTGTCCAGACCTTGGTGAACATGATTTCTAGCTGCCATAGTGATACTCATCCTGAGAAGTAGTCCGTTTCCTTTCTTAATCTTCAGTTTAAAAGTGTGAATTCCTTTTATATTATCAGTTGGAAAAGCCACATTGACTTGAGCTTTTTTTTGCTTGTTTAAAGTGGCATCTAAACAATACTCTCAAAATTCATTCTAGTGTTTGTGTTTTATTTTGTTTTAAGACAGGGTCTCCTTATTTTGCTCCCACCTTGAAGTTGGAAGTCACAAGTATGGCACCATTAATTCAGAATCTCATGGAAATTTTAGCTGTATATACTGCTACCCTGTCCTTAGAAATTCCGATCTTGGGTCTGGGTTGGTTCTAATGATTTGTATGTTTAAAGATCTCCAGAGCTTATACATAACCAGGTTTGGAAATAGGGTGATGTAAGCAGAGCGCTCAGAGGGGACACGGTAGGTGATGTAGCACAAGTGTGCTTGGATATGAAGTGTTCCTGAAAGACTCATGTGTTAGTGGTTTAGTCCCCAGTTGCTGGTGGTGTTCTGAGTTCTAGAAACTTTAGGAGATGGGGCCTGGCTGGAGGATGTGGGTTGCAGGGGGTGTAACCTTGGATACATCTTTTTCTTGCCTCTGCCTATATTCTGTCCCCCTTCTGTCTAGAGGAAACAAAATATACACCTACAGCTGAGGCCTGTAGTCTTGGTTACTTTGGAGACAGTGGCAGAAGGATTGCAAGTTTGGGGCCTGCCTTGGCTTCAGAGTGAGTTCAAGACTAGCCTAGGCAACTTAATAAGGTGCTATCTCTAAATAAAAGAATAAAAACAGGGGCTAGAGAGATGACTCATTGTTTAAGAGTACTGCATCCTCTTACAGAGGTCTGAGTTCAATTCCCAGCACTTACACAGTAGCTCACAACCACCTATAACTCCAGTTCCAGAGATCTGATGCCCTCTTCTGGTCTCTGCAGGCACTGCACATACATGATACACGCAGGCAAAACATAAATCTTAAGGGGAGGAATGCTTGCCTAACATGTTCAGGACCCTGGGTTCCAATCCCTGGTTCTGGAAAAAAAAAAAAAAAAAAACCTCATTCATTCAAAGCTTTATACCTGAGAGGTTGGAGAGATGGCCCAGTGATTAAGAGCACTGGCTGCTCTTACAGAGGACTTGCACCCATATAGTGGCTAAGGACTGTAACTCCAGTTCCTAGGGGTCTGATGCCCTCTTCTGACCTCAGCAGGTAGCACATGACATGTATGCACATACCTACATGCAGGCAATACATTCATATACATAAAGTAAAACAATAAATAAATTTTTAAAAAAGCTTTATACACGAATAGGGCCAGTGAAATGATTCAGCTGATAAAGGCACTTTCCACCAAACCTGACGGACGACCTGAGTTTGATCCCTGGGACCCATCTGGTGGAAAGAAAGAACTGACTTCTGTATGGTTCTCTCTTAACCTCAACATGTACCCCCACAAAATGTAGTTTAAAAATTATAAAAAGATTTATACATGAATATTCACAGTAGCCTTATTGATAGTAATTCCAAACTGGAAATAACCCAGATATTTATTAATAACAAATTGTGACATATCTATACAATAGTACATTACTTAGCAATAAAAAGTAATGAACGGTTTATACAAGCAGTAACACTAATGGATTTCAGGCCAACAAGAGAAGTAAATTGTAATCTCTATAAAACTTCAGAGTCAGGTGGTATGGTGCATGCCTTTAATCTCAGCGGAGGCAGGTGGATCTCTGGGAGATGGAGGCAAGGCTGGTCTCCACCTAATGAATTCCAGACCAGTGGGGTTTGAGGGAGACCCAGTCTAAAAAAGTCAAAGAAAACAAAAACAAAACTTTAGCTAAATGATCTTGTTTTTTCCTTGCCATACCCACATCCCTCCCTTTGGGGTGGAAATGTTTGCTTAGTACCATTGTATGTTGGAAATATGTAATTTGTTTTTTAATTGTGCAGGAGCCTACAGTTCAGAAATTGCCTGAGGCAATTGCAAGATGGCTCCTTAGGTAGCTTGCTACACAAACTTGATGGCCCGAGTTTGATCCCTGGAACCCATGTCAAGGTAGAGGGAGAAAACTCACTTCACAAAGTTGCCCTCTGCTCTCACGTATTTTGTGGCATGCACGTATGTGCTCATGTAATGAATATCATGTATGTGTGCAAGCACACACATGTATATATATACACACACGTGCGCGAGTCTCAGAAGAGGGTCTGCACTTACATTTTGAACAGTTAAAGACTTTGAAAGTGGACAGAATGTATTTTGCATTATGTAATGGCTTTGAGCTGTAAGCATAAGGGATGGAAGGTTAGAGCTTAAAAGTGATGTGTGAGTGCCAAGTTGACAGGGAGTGGAACTGTGTTGGATAATACTGATTGTCAACTTGATAGGATCTAGAATCTCCCAGAAGAGAGATTTAGGTAAGATCATTTAGGTAAGATGTCTCTGGGAATGTCTGTGAAAGAATGTCTAGATTAGGTTAATTGATGCGGGTGCCTCCGTTTCCTGGGCGCAGAAAGAGGAGAAGCTGCTGGGCACAGGCTGAGCACAGACATGCGTCTGCTTGCTTTCTGTGGGTGCAGTATGGCCAGCTTCCCTCAAGCTCCTGCTGGTGGCTTCCCTGCTGTCTTAGTCTCTTTCTTGTAGCTGGGAAAAAAATGCCCTGACAAAAGCGACTTAAGGGAAAAAGGATTTATTTGGCTCATGGTTCCAGGGTGGAGTCCAACAAGGCAGGGAAGCCATAGCAGAAAGAGCTGGAGGAAGCTGGTCACATTGTATTCTTTGTCAGGAAACAGAGAAAGATGAACCCATGCTAGTGCTTGTCTTGATTTCTTCATTTTATACAGGCTAGGGTCTCCTGTGAATGGTCCTGCCCACAGTTAAGATGGGTCTCCACAGGTCAGTTAATAAAATCAAGATAATCCCATAGATCTGTCCAAAGGCCTATCTCACAGTGATTCACAGCCCATCACATGTATGATGATGTCTGTCTGCCTGTTTGTCTCCTGAGTGCTCAGGTTCAAAGTGTGTCCCACCATGCCCCGCTTTTTTCTTTTTTTTCATTTAAAAGAATGATGTGTATATGTGTATGGCTGTGAATGTAGACACCCAAGGAGGCCAGAAAAGGGCATAAGATCCCCTGGAACTGTAGGTCCATGCTGTTGTGAGCTGTCTAATGTGGGTGCAGGGAATAGCTCAGGACTGCTGTAAGAGCAGTGTACATTCTTAACTGCTGAGCCATCTCTCTAGTGCCCTTAGACTATATATAAAGTTTGCATGTGTTTTGCATATATGTGTGTATGTGATCCTGTGCAAATGGTATGTGTGTGTTGGTGTACACATGCGTTTGCACACATGAGTGTGTTTAAGGGGGATGTCAGGTTTCTTCCTCTATAGCTTTTCACTTTATTTTTTGTTTTGTTTTTATTTAATTTTTTAAAAACAGAATCTTCCTGTTTAATCACCTGAAACTTGCTTTGTAGACCAGGCTGGCTTCAGTCTCACAGAGATCCTCCAGCTTCTGCCTGCCAACTGTTAGGATTAAAGGTGTGCATCACCTTGTCTGGTTCCACTTTAGTTTTTGAGACAGGTCTCTTACTGAACCTGGGGCTCACTAATGGAGCTAGGCTGTCTGGTCAGTGTGCCCTAGAGTTCTGCTTGTCTATATCTCTCTCTCCCTTAGGCTTTTTATGAGGCAGGTTTCTACTAAAATTGATTTTGCCAGGTTGGTGCATAATAGAGTTATTTCTTTTTTTCCTTCCTATTCATTCATTCATTCTTGTTTATTATTTAGTTTCTTTATTGTGCTGGGGGCTGTAGAGACTCACATATCCTCTGCCCAATGGAGGGATTTCAGTTTGATTCTCACTTTTTTCACAATGTTTGTATCGTAAAAAAAATCATTAAGTGTGTGGAGGCAATATTTTAAGAACAACATTTAAAATATCTATTTTTAAAATAAAAAAATTTACTTTTATGTGTATGAATGTTTTCTGAATATATGTTAAGGTACACATGTGTGCAATGCTTATGGAAGCCATAAGAGGGGGTGTTGAATCCCCCAGAACTGGAGTTAAGAATGATTGTCAGCTGCCATGTGGGTCCTGGGAACCAAACCTGGGTCATCTGCAAGAGCAGCCTCCAGTATGCATAATCTATAAACCTATGGATGCTGTGCCTGAACATGAAAAGTAACAAAAATTTATGGAGAGGTTGCAGTTTGTATACTTGTTTCTGGTATTCAGGAATGAGAGGCTGTGGCTAAGGATGTGAGGGACAGACACTAGGTGGACCTGCAGAGCTCTGCTTCCAGGACAGTGATCAAGTCTATCTTGATAGAACATTCTTTTTAAAGAAAATTAGCATATGGTAATTATACACAATAGTGGGTTTCATTGTGACATTTTAAGTTTTATTTTTATTGTTTTTAAATTATATGTGTCTATATGTGGATGTGTACACATGCATGTAGTGCTGGAATCAGAGGCATTTTTGAGCCACCCTATATAGGTGTGGGACTCAAACTCGGGTCCTGTGGAAGAGCAGTATTCACTCTGTGTACTCTTTAACTGCAGTCCCTCAGTATGGCATTTTCATATATGTATATAACCAACAAATCACTATTAGCTCTGGCTGACCAGGCTGGCCTTGAACTCGCAGAGCTCACCAGCCTCTGCCTCTGAGTGCTGTACCTAAGACGTGCACCACCACGCCCAGCCCAGACTTTTCTGTAGACAGTGTCTCATTCATCTCAGACTCACTGTGTGGTCAAGCTGGCTTCCAACTCTCTGTGTCCTGAGTGCTGGGATTGCAGGCCTACCCACCACCCCGCCTCGGAAATCTAGTTTTTTATTCGGGGGACAGAAGGTTACTGTGAATAGCTGCGACGAGGTCTGGAGAACAATTCAATACTTGTTGGGAATTACTTGGGGAAACTAGTAAGAAATATACTCTTACTGGCTTAGCAGTTTTAGAGAAAATGAACTTCCAAATCCTACATTATTTTCTTTTGTTAAATTAAGAATGGACAAAATTAAATTTTGTGTGTGCGCCGTTCTTCCTGGGCTGATGAAAGGTGGATGCAGCGTTTTCAGTTTATGCCTCGGCAGAGACACTGGCCCGGCCGCCCTTGCTTGCTCCGGCGAAGAGGCAGGGCCACGTGGTCTGGACTTCGGGCAGAAAGTCCGGACTAGCGGCTTGCCGTCCCGCGCGCGGAGGCGGAGGCGGCGCTCAAACACTTCCCCGGCGCTCTGTGTTCGATTCCCCAGGTCTGGCTCAGTGCGCCGAGCTCTGCTGGCAGCTCCGAGGGGAAGCCGGAAGGAGGCAGGTTCCCGGGGCCAAGGTGGCTCTGCAGCACAACTTGGGCCTTGGCGGAGCTGCAGTTGTAACCCTCTACAGAATGGGTTTCCCCGAAGCCGCCAGGTGAGTTTCGTCTCTTAATCTTTCTGACTGTTCACACGGGCGACACTGAAAACACCCACACCATGTGTATTGAGGGAAAGGTGCCTCGGTTCATTACTTTGGTAAGGTGACTTGAAAAGTGGCTGTTGACTTGGAAGCTTGCCAGCTCTGAAGGAGGCAACATAGTCCGTGCTAGCCGAGGCTGGGCCGGGCAGCCCTGCCAGCTGCGGAATCCCAGCAGGTCACTTTTGGTTTCCCTTCCTGAGAGCCCCCAAACACAGGTGCGGTCGGACCTTTGCAGATGCATGTTTCTGGCCAAGCCTTCCTTGCTGCTACAGTTCCTGGTCCTTGCTTCCCGTCTCTGCTTGAAGTGTCTGGGCTCCTCAAGGCTCCAGCACCTCTGCCCCAGCCCTCTAGGGTTCCTCAACCTCTTTGTGGTCTCGGTCTCCATTTCCAAGGTCCAGCTTTCCTCTGCATGCCTGGCCTTCAGCCACCTTCTGTCACTTCCGATATTTCTGTATACCCTCTTTTGAGTCTGTCCTTCCCTTCACGGGTGCTTTGCCCTGGCAGTAAATACCAGTGAGTCTTCTCTGTCTACAAAATCTATTTTTCTTCTTGCTTTATTCCTTTTCACCATCAGTCTCTTATATTGAGCCATCTTTGCTATTTGTGCTGGAAGAGGCCAGGGTCTAGTTTCTCATCTCACCCAAGCCAGGTAAGGCTGAACAGAGTGAAGTGGACTTGACTTTATTTTCCCTCCTTATAACTGTGCCTGAGTTTTTAACTGGTGGGCTCTTTTTCTCTTGAAATTTTTGGTAATTATGGAATCATGTATTCACACCTTTTGTTCTACAAAGGATGGGGTCACTTACAGACTCCATGATATTCTTCAAATGTTTGTTGTTTTAATTTTCTTTGTCTGCCCAGAGTATTATGTCTGTTATAAACATTATTTCTTTTAAGACTCATCTTAAGGACTATCTCTTTGTACATATCAACAACTCTGGATTTTGTAGGTTCTTCAAAATCCTACTCTGATTTTTTTTCTTTTCTTTATTATTTTTATGTGTATGAGTATGTCACCTGCATGTGTGTAATTGCACGCATGTCATGCAATGCCCATGGGAGTCAGAAAGTGTCAGATCCCCCAGAAGTGGAGTTTGGGGTGGTTGTTAGCCGCTGTGTGGATGCTGGGAATTTAACCTGGGTCCTCTGCAAGAGCAGTCAGTGCTCTTAACTGCTGAGCAGTCAATGCTCTTAACTGATGAGCCATCTCTAGTCCCTCAATTTTAGTTTTTAAGGCCTAAGATTGACTTCTGCCCCTTAGGGTCTCCTCATAATGGGTAGATGTTTTCCAGTCAGTCAAACAAAAAGCATCAAACAAAAGGCATTGAATCTTGTTTCTTCTGAAATCTGACTAATTCTACATTGACTCTAGGATAGCATCCAGTTCATATTTATATCTGAAAACTCTCAGTAAAAGCCACACTGAACAGTCACCATAATTAGTATAATTAGCGTAGATAACTAATTTTCTCAAAGTAAAGTATGAACTTTGTCCATAAATTTTGTTTTTTGGAGACAGGGTCTTACACAGTAGCCCAGGCTGACCTTGTACTATAGGTGGTAATCCCAAGTGCTAGGGTTACAGGTATAGTTACCATTCCTGGCTACAAATTCTGTTTTAAATATAGAGTTCTCATAGTTCTTTCATTTGAAGAGACTATTTGGAGAAGGAATTGCTCATATTACCTGGTGTTGATATTTCTAGGAAATCAGAAACATGAATAAATCCAGATGATATATCAGTGTCTGAAAAGAAATCGACTCAAAATAATGTAGATATTATTGGTAGATTTAATGATAGAACAAGGATCAATAAAAGTCAAATTGGAAAAATTATAATTCCTTTGGTTCAAGTACAGTTTAAAAATATGGTTGTGGGGGTTAGAGAGATGACTCAGTGGTTAAGAGCATTTGCTGCTCTTCCAGAGAACCCAGGTTCCACTCCCAGCACCTACACGGTGGCCCACAACCGTCTGTAATTCCAGTTCCAGGGGACCTTCTCTTCAGGCCTCCACAGGCACCGGGCAGAATACTCATACACATAAAAGAAAAATAAATACATCTAAAATAATTTTTAAATGTGATTGTGGTTTGGTTTTAAACAAGCTACCATGGGACTTAGTCTTATTTGGTTAGTTACACATTTAGCTAAATTTGATGAAGCAATTACATGCTCAGGTCCCCTGTTGTTTTGTAAGTATCTGGTGAGGGTAGACATGCTTTGTTCAGAATGTTGTAGATGGTCAGAAGAAGAAATTATTCAGAAGAAGGTACATTTGGACTGCGGTGGCTGCAGTTGCTCAGGAGAAGGGTAAGGAAGCACACACCAGACCTGAACGTTGGTGTAGAAATTTGAAAATAGCTAGAAGGTTCAGCAAATGGCGCTTTGTGGGTGGAGGGAGGATTGTTTTGTGTGGTTTTAGGAGGAGGGGCAAAGGCAGTAGGAAACAGAACAGTATCACATCGCTTTCAGGATACTTCAGATTCCAGCTCAGGAGTTTGCGGTTTATCCTGGAGAGTATGAGTTTTAGCAGACAGTATTATGATTGTAGTATATGTTGGGTCTGATGTTGCTTTGAGTTGAATGAAAGAGAGACTAGAGGTCAGTAATACCAAGGAGGCTGTTGCAAAAGAATGGAGAAGAACTGGTTAGTGCTACAGGGGCAGTGGAATGAAGTTGTAGTAAGAGCTGTGACAAGTGTGTTGGATTTCCCCATAAACTTTGCTTTAGACTAGTTTTGAATGTGTACTGACTTTGATTTACAGCATCTGATTCTTATATAAGTTGAGAATTTTTATGGTAGGCAGTTTTATGGTAGAAGTTTACATTCTGTATTAGGTAAAATGAAACTTGTTTCATTTTTAGGTTAAATGACCCCTATTTCTAAAACACAACTTTATTATGTCCTTTTTTTTTTTTAAGATTAAGGTATAACTGACATAAGTGAAAATCACCCTTTTAAGTGTTTTTCTGCAAATTTTCACATCCAAATGTTATATAGTGTATAATTACCACTAAAGTCAAGACATACGATTCCATTGCCCGCCGCCCCCACATTTAGGTAACCTTCCCCCCGCCCTCTGCTGGCAGCAGTTCATCTGTTTTCTGCCCCTGTAGTGTGCTCTTTTTGTGGATTTCATATCAGTAACATCAAAAAGTCCTCAGAGTCTGGCTTACTTCACTTAGCATAATGCATTTGAAATTCATCCATATTATTGGGTCAATAATTTGTTCCTTTGTATTACTCAATATTATTCTATTACGCAGACTTACCACATTTGTTTATCTGTTCCTTGGATGGAGCATATCTGGGTTGTTCCACTTTTTTTTTTTTTTTTTACTGAAAAACTGATTCAGCTTGAAAATTGAACACAATGGTGCTATTTGAAAGTGATAAAACAAGTTAAAAGTTTGAAATAAAATAAAATTTTGTATGACATAATCACAATTGGATGCCTACCTATAAATGAAGACTCAAAATGATATACCAAAATAAATAAAGAAGCTTTATGGAACAGTGGCAATATAGATAATTAGCCTTTTCATTTTCACTTATTTTTTAAATCTTTTATACTCATACACATAAAAATAAATACGTATTGCCTGCATACATGTAAGTGTACTCATGTTGTGCAGTGTCCATAGAGGTCAGAAGAGGGTGCCATATCCCCTGGAACGGGAGTTACAGATGGTTGTTATCTTCCATGTGGGTGCTGGGTCTTCTGCAAGAGCAATCAGTGCTCCTAACCATTAAACAATCTCTCCAGTCCCCTATTTTCTGAATTTCTCTTTCATTTAGAACCCATTATATTGATATACTTTCAAGTATGCGGGGTGTTTTGCAAAAATGGTACAAGGAACCCAGATAAGTCTTGTATGTCTATATACTGATCTTTTCTGGACTACTTGAGAGAAAGTTGGAAACATTATGATCCTTAAGTATTTTTGTATGCTTTTTCTTTTTTGAGACAGAGGTTCCCTATAGCCCCATCTGGCCTGGAACTTGCTATGTAGACCAAACTGACCTCAGTTTCACAGAGATCTGCCTGGCTCTGCCTCCCAAGAGCTGGGATTAAAGACCTGTACCACCACGACAGCATTTAGGTACATTTTTTGCATAAAATAATTGCAGTATGTTATGTCCTTAGTATGTCCTACCCTGAGGCACATGATGCTCGTTCCATCCTTTCGTCACCTGACTAAGATGGTATGTGCCATGTTTTCTTCTGAGGAATTGCCTTTGCCTTTGTAGTTAAAGAAGTAACTTGTGGCAGGATGCTTGGTGAGTTTATAAGTATCTTGTTCCATATCACTTTTTGCCATTTCAGCATCCTTTGATGGTTCTCTAACTCTATCCCTTCTACATCCATTGATTGATGGACTATAAGGGACTTTCATACCTGTCCTGTTTTTAAGTTTCTACATATGTACTATATGAAATCGTGAGTCCCTATTTTTATCTAGTGGATTATAATCCATTTCTAAAGTCCCCAGTTGACCAGCGGGAACACCCTCAAGGTGGCTTGTATGTCCCTGAGATTCTTTCTGGTACTCCACTACTTCCCTCTTTACTGACTCAAGAAGATCCTCCAGGTGCTTCCTGTGCTTGCCATGCCCTAGCCCTAGTTCCGCTCGTTTTTCCAAGGAGTCTTGATTTGCTGTAGTGGAGAGTGGTACTTAGAAACCGCACATGGTACTAGCTGTGTGCTCACTGTTAACCTCTTCCAGGCCTTCTCAGGAGACTCAGTGCACACATAGATGCATGTGTTACTTTAGTTTTGCTTTAAAGCACAGACTTAAAGAATATATGATAAGCTTCTGTCATTTTTGTGTCTCTGCACTTACATAGCCATCAGTGTTTAGTAGTTAGAATGATGAATTTATAAAACTAGTTAAATAACTTTTTTTTTTTTTGGACAAAGGCAGAATTGATCAGTAGAGAGAACACTCTTTCTATTGCCTTTTGGTCATACTACCTTTTTGGGTCATGTTAACTTTTTCATCACTTAGAAAATATTTAACCATTGGTGCTGGAGAGATGACTTAATGGTTAAAAGACCTGGCTGCTCTTGCAGCGGATGTAGGTTCGATTTTCAGCACCCACATGGCAGCTAGCAACAGTCTTTAATTGACTTCCATGGGCATTTGTATGACTCGGGTGCACTTACATACATGCACGCAACACAGTCATATACATAAAAATTTAAATAAAATATAAAAAGATAATAAATAAAATAAGGAAAATATTTCAAGACCTACTTTAGAGATCAGAAAACTAACAAAATGTACCTGCCGCATATGTAGTTGTGGAATGAATTATTTTTTTAAAGTTTCCCAGTACATTTTCCTTTCTTCTTTCCTGTTCCTCTGGTTAAGTGGTTGAAATAACCTTACTAATTGAATTCTAGGTATCACTCAGGAGTTTGAGAAAATGAATTTGAATTTTTAGAAGAGCATGGGAAACATTCCCTTGGCCCATAGCTTGAGCAAGGAGGATTTGGTCACACCTCTTATATCTTTTTGACATTGTATTTCTGTCATGATGGGCCCGTGTGCCAACTCTGATATCCTGGAGATTTGCTAATGTGTGTAAACTCTACTTCCCAGTGCTTCCATGCCTTACATAACCATCCCTAATCAGAACAGCGGATAACCAGTTAACTGTTACGTTTAGGAATGAATGACTGAAATATAGGATTTTTGTATCCTTCTTAAATACAAAGAATAACGATAGCCAGTTTTTATAGCCACCACTACGCCCAGTTCCAACAGCCTCTTTCTGCGGGGCTGGTATGTATGTGCTGTGAACTCAGTACGTGCTTTGTATTTATTTTTCTTTCTGGCTATGCTAGGGATTTCTTTGTTTAACCCTCATAAAACACCCACATGGGCCTGTTGTGGTGGTGCATGCCTTTAATCCCAGCACCTGGGAGGCAGAGGCAGATAGATCTCTGTGAGTTCTAGGCCAGCCTGATTTATATAGGGTGTTCCAGGCCAGCTGGGGCCACAGGGAGACCCTGTCTCAAACACACACACTCACAAACACACACACACTCGCAAACCACTTTCATGATAGGTAGTACATCCTGTTTGTAGATGAGCTTGATAATCAGAGTTACAGTTATCTAAAAAAGGCGTAAGTGGTGAGAAGCAAGGTCTTAACCACCTTTCATCCCAGTGCAAAGTTCCTATTATATTTACTACTCTTCACTCCCAGTTTCTGAATTTTTTGAAGCAGAGCCTGTGAAGGCCTTCGAGTGAGTTTCCAGGTATCTAGCGGAATTCATAAACCAACCAGATTATTCTGCAGGTTAGTCTTTATCCCTTTCCAACATTTTCCATGACAAGTTTATTCCAGTAAACATATTAGAGACCAAATTTAAATAAAAACCAATCAGAATTTAGTTTCTTTTAAAACTTAGTATATAAAAAAAAAATTATGAGTAGCTAGGCACAATGGCATGCACCTGTATCTCCAGCTCTCAGGAGGCTGTTGGGAGAAAATCCCTTCAGTCTACAGGCTAGGCTGGGCAATGGAGTGAGACCCGATTTCCAGAAAAAAACAATAACAGAAGAAATCATGAGAAATAGCTGTTGGAAGTATGAGTAACCTTCTGAGTTTTAAGTTGTATATTCAGTAACTTGCAAGGAAGGATGTTCAGAAAATATTGATAGTATTTTACATATTAACTTTTGTCCTAATCTGGATGAAAAGTTGGTTAATTAATAGCTTTGTCTGTTTCAAAACAGATAAAGAGATATCCTTGACCTTTGGGAACAGGTCTGGACTTTACCATGTAGTCAAGATACTCTGTACACAGTAGGGTTGCCAGTATCAGTTATTATTTTACCCTATATAGTCAAGAAATGGAAAATCTGGAGAAGGGCACAGTGATGTTTAAAAACCAGATTGAATTTGTTAAAAAAAAATTTAAGTCAGTGCCTCCCCATGTAGACCTGGTTAGCCTAGAATTCACAGAAATCTACCTGCATCTGGAGTGCTGGAATTAAAGGCATGCACGAACATGCTCAGCTAAAAACCAGATTTATTAACAAAATGCAGTTGCTTTTAGTAGGAGAACCAGTTATTATTACGTGATTTTATATCACTATTTTGGGTGCTTGTCCAAGAAGAGGATGTTCTGTGGGCTGTACTGACAACTCAGTTGATAAAGTGCTTGACACACAAGCACAAGTACCTAAATCCAATCCCTAGAATCTGTGCTAGAAACTCGGATGTGGTGGCTAGTGGCACATGCTGGATCAGTAGAGACAGCAGGTCTGTGGGGCCTGCTGGGCAGCGAGCCCAGCTGGATTTGTGAGCCGCAGGCCAGTGAGCAGCCCTATCGCAACAAGAACAGTATCTGAGGAACAGCACGTGAGGTTGTCCTCTGGCCTATACATTCATGAGCACACATGTGCACCTGCACACACATGAACATTCATACACACAAAGATGATGCTTGGTGGATAATTCTGCTATGAATATAAAAGAAAGAAATTAGTATTTAGGAAGGAAAAATTCAACTCTTGTATGTAGAGGTACAGAGCTGTAATCTCACCATTTAGGAGCCCGAGGCAGGAGAATCATTCTTGAGTTTGAGGCCAGAGTAGGCTAGAGAGTAAGACCCTATCTCAAAGAAAAACAAAGGTTCAACTTAATTTCAGTTCCATTTAGTCGCTATTTATAAATGATTACTGTGTACTGGAAAGATTTTTTTCTCTCTCTGTGTGTGTATGTGTGTGTGTGTGTGTGTGTGTGTGTGTGTGTGTGTTTTGAGAACCTGATCATTGGTAGTTTCTCGTAGAAAGGGAGTTTCTTGGGCTTAGTCTTGAAGGGGCTCCAGAACAGGAGCAGTGGTGATGAGGGCGTGGGAGCTTTGAGTGCACTGTGAACTGCCTAGATTCTGTTCCTGGCTCATATTGATGGATCTCCCTTAGGAGGCTCACTTTCCAATGTCTTAGACTTCGCAACTCACCCTGTCCCTGTCTGTGCCACAGTATGTCAACTGCTTTACTGTCGACTTTGTTGAGAAAGTAGAAGTCATTAAACTCAAAACCCCCTCACTGTTGAGCCCAAGACTGATAGAACTATCTAGAATTGCACCCATCTGATTCTTTGTCTCTTGAGTGTCCTCATCCTAGCTCCTATCCCTTTTTGTCTTAAGCTTCCTGTCTTTGGGCGCTAGAGAGATGGTTCACTGGTGTTCAGTTCCTAGCACTACGTGGGCATCAGCCTCAGGAGATCCAGTGCCTCTGACCTCCACAGGACCTATGTTTGCATACACACACACATAATTGGAAAATGAATCTTTAAAAAGATTAAAACAATGATTTCTCTTTTCATCTCCTTTCTCCTGGTTTGTTACTGTCATCAGGTATACACACCTTTATATCACATGTTTGTTATGTTAATTTGAGAACCAAACAAATCTTCCTTAGAATTTTGACATATGCTATAACATATGAACTGTACAGTTGAACTTGACTTGGATGGTAAGCTTTATGTTGTGTGGGCTTTTGTTATTGTTTTACGTTTTGAAACATGTTCTCATGTAGCTAGGATGACATTGAACTCACTAGGTACCTGAGGATCATTCTCAATTCTCGATCCTCTCTGGGGATACTGGGGACTGAACCTGGGTCCTCAGCAAGAGCAGTCAGTGCCCTTAACCACTGAGCCATCTCCCCAGACCGTTATGTATGTTTTAGATGTTTACAGGACTTTCTGTACTGACATCCAGAGATGATGCATTTCTCCAGGAGACAGTCAGAGGTGCCATTTTTATTCCACCCCAGATAAGCACGTGACTTTCCTAGCTGTTACCTTTCCAGAGACAGCTCCATGTCACTGTTCCCATAAAAGGGTATCTCAGGAAGCCGGGTTGTTCCTGTTCCCTCTCCTGCTCTTTAAATCAGCATTGTTACCTTCCACCCTCGACCCCATGAATTGCTGGTGTCAGGGCCGTCTGTCCCTCGGCGCTGTCAAATCCACTGAGTACTTGACCTTTTGGCAGCATTTGACATAGTTGACTCCTCCCTCCTGGACTTTCTCACTCTGGGCTTCTGTGATATCGTGATTTCCCTGATTGCTATGTGGGTCCTCACTGGCTCCCAGACCCCTAGCTCAGGGTTCCAAAGGCAGGGCTGGGCACTCGTCACTCTCTGCTGTCCATTCCCAGGACTTCTACACTCTGAGTTCCAGACTGTCCTGTCCGCCTGCCTCTTGTCTCACAGACCTCCTGACTGTACCTCAGATCAGCAGTCCACTCCGCATCCACGACACTCTAAATCATCTCAGTTAGTGCCACTGTCATTTCCAGGACTCTGTAATAAACTCCTGAAACATGCCTCTTTCCACCTTGCTCTGTATCTTCCTCTCTTCATCTCCATTGGCAGACTGTCCACAGCCCAGGCCTCCCCACAGCCCAGGCCTCCCCAACTCAGGCCTGCACAGCCCAGTCCACTGTCTTCTCTCATCTGAACCACTCCAGCAGCCTCGTAACCAGGCTCCTCACCTATGTTCTTGTGTTCCCTCCCGTATCATTCTGCATGCGGCTATGAGAATTGCCTCGCCGCCCGCTCTTCTACGTTCCTGCTGTCTCTGTGGCTTCCCAGGCTGTCTGGTCTGCTCCCTGCCTCGCTTTCCCTGCCGTCCTCCCTTCACTGCACCAGTCACACTGGTCTTGTTAGCTTTCTTTCCTCATTCAGTTCTTTCTGCCCTGAGATCTTGAGAGTTTACTCTTTTCTTAAAGAGCTAGTTTGCAGCTTCTCTTTAAATAAGGTAGTAGCTGAAATTCGCTTATTCAGAGAGATTATTCCTTGACCATCTTACCTAAGATATTAATATTTTATCCTAATACTTGCTGTGCTTTGGTTTGAAAATGTAGTAACTTTTCAAGTGGGAAAACAGAAGGTGAGGATAGGGACGGATCTGGTGGGTGCACCGCTCTGCCCCAGCACCGGGAACATGTTTTGCCGCACATGTGGCAAGCAGTCACTAGATGTCTGTGATTGCTTTTTGTTTTGCTTTGACACAGGGTATGCTAGGTAGCCCAAGCTGGCCTGAAACTTGCTATGTAGTTCAGATTGGCCTTGAATTCATCCTCCAGCCTCTGTCTCCCACATACTAGGATTACAGACGTCTGCCACCATAGCAGCTAAGATGATTATAAAATGACAGACAGAGGGATGGAGGTATAACTCAGTGGTAAAATACTTGCCTAGCATGGACTAGGCCATGAGTTCAAAAAAATGAGGGAACGAGGAGAGTGGGAGGAGGAGGAGACACCTGAGACGTATTTGAGGAGGACGTGGCGGCGTGACAAAGGAGGGGGACAGGAAGGACAGTGTGTTGAGGGAGGAGCTGTGTGCTCTCTCTTGAAGCACATGTGTCCTCCTTCACTCCCCGGGTGCTCTCTGCCTTTGCCCGTCTGCAGTGGTCTGTCAGAGGAACTGTCCGGGAGTCTAAATTGCCTTCCTCAGATCTAACACTTAAGGCGCTGGAGCCCTCAGCGTCCCGGTTGCTGTTTCCGTGGTGCTTCTGCGCAGGCTCCTATTGAGTTCTGTGAAGTCGTTGATGCTGTCCCTTTCCCTCCTCCCACTGATGGAGATGAAATCACGTGCCCAGAGTCATACTGCTTGTATGGCTGTCGTGGCTAGAGGCCCTTGTTCAAGCCTGGCCTTTGTGACTTTATGGGCTGTGTCCCTAATGCCACACCAGGCCATAATCAGTAGTTATTCTCTAAATATCAGCAACCAATGAATAATGAAATTTGTTATCTTGTATCACAGGTGAAAAATCAATCTCCAGTGCTAACCGGCTGGAGCTGACCAGCTGCAGTGACCTCTTTGAGATCTTCCCGCTTCTCTACTTGTCCCTTCTGGACCCTTTTCTAGCTAACAGATTTTTTTTTTCCAGACATAAATTAGATCATACCATACCGTTCTCTTTATACTTACCACAGAAACTCTGCTAGGCACAGTGCACACCCCTTTAATCCCAGCGTCTAGGAAGCAGGCAGATCTCTGTGAGAATGATGCCAACCTGGTCTACCTAGTGAGTTCCAGGTCAGCTGGGACTACAGGGAGACCCTGTCTGAAACAAAACAAACAAAACAGAAAACAAACTCTGGGTGGGGTCTTGTTTATTTGTCTGATTTTGAGTTGGTAGGATATTGCGGATCCAACCCAGGGCTCTTAAGCATGCTAAGCACATGTTCTACCCCTGAGTTACATCCCTGGCCCTTAAAACTGAGAGGCTGGGGCCTCTCGAGTGACAGAGTGCTTGTGTTGTATGCGCAAGACTCTGGATTTCATCCCGAGGGCTACAGACAAACAAAAAGAAAACCACAGAAACACAAGTCATGGGCTGTTTCCCGGACCTGAGAGGCTCCTGTGCTCTGCCCCGTGGGTTTCTCCCGGCATGCCTTGCTCCTCTGCTCTGGCCGCGATGGCCTTGCATTCTCTTCAGCTTCCTTAGATTTCCTTTTCCATCTTTATTCTGGAATTGGCGTCCCCTCTGAAACTCTTTGTAGGGCTGGTTCATTTAGTAGTTTGAGATGCAATGTAAATATCACCTCCCTAGAGAGACTCTGACCACTGTCTAAAATAGCACACCTAGCCACAAATGTGCCCTCGCTCTATCCCCTCAGCATGCTTTGTTTCCTTCATGTAACTGTATGCTTTATTTATTATTTTTTTGCTTTTTAGTGGTTTCTCTTCTGGTGGTGTGTAAGTTTCAGAGGGCAGCTTGGTTGGTTTATTGTATCTTCGAGAACAATGCCCAGCCCCTAGTGAGCACTTGGTATTTGCTGGAAGTAGGGGTAATTGTTTTATGTACTTAACTAAAGATTTTCTTCAGATAAGAATTGTGACATTTCTGCTCTTAGGGTTTTTGAAAGTTACTGTAATGTGAATGTTGAAAACTACCTCTGTGATGTGTGAGTTGAAATGGGTTCCTTTTCCCAGTCCTTTTAGAATGCACCAGATTGAGGCTGCTCCCACTAGCTCTGCAGGTGATGGATTCAAGGCCAGTCTTGTCTTTAAGGAAATCGAGAAGAAGCTTGAAGAGGTGAGTGCTGTGTAAAACATTGCCAGAGACCCTGAGTCTGGGAAGCAGGTGGGTTTCAGGTGCTGCTGGGCCATGGCACAAGTTGCAGTTTAAGTTGTGTAATGAAGTAGTGTGTTTTGGATTCCTGAGTGTTTCGTAAGTCTTTAATTCTAATAAACACTGCTTTTCAGGAATGTACAAATCTTTAGGTTTGAATTTGAAAGCAATAGTAAATATTGTTTAAAGTCATCATTTCTATTGCAGTGTTCTTTGTCAGGAAGACATTCAGCTGTGCATAAAGTTCAGATGTAAGGGGTTTGCATTTATTTTCATGTAATATTCTTTTGGTTTTTTAAGTCTTTGCTGGCCTCAAATTCCCAGCAGTCGTCCTGCCTCAACCTCCCAAGTGCTGGGATTACAGGTATGAGCCATCACGCTCAGCTCTATAATTTCATTCTGAATTAGAGATTTTACTTAGATGTATTCCAAAAAAATATTTTAAATGAACCTTTAAATGTACATGATATCAGAATTCCTTATATTATTTTATTAGCATATAAATATTAGGTTTCATAATGACATTTTCCAAACAAAATTTGTTTTTGTTGTTTCTCTTTCTCCCACTCGCATCCCCTCAGAAGTTTTAAAAAATGGAATTCTCTATTTGCTTTTTTTGAAGCAGTGTCTCATACAGTTCACTCTGGCCTTCAGTTCACTGTATAGCCGAGAACAACCTTGAACTCCTGCCTTTCCTGCCCTCATGTCCTAAGTTCTGGGGTGACAGCATATACTGCGGTGCTTAGCTTTTTGTTTGCATTTTCCAAAGTACTTTAAAATTTTTTTAAATTTATTTTGATTTTATGTGTATGGATTTTTTTAGTTCATTACAAGTGTGGACTGCCCACTGGGGTCAGAAGAGGACGATAGATTCCTCTGGAATTGGACTTACAGACGGTTGTTAGCCACTGTGTATGTGTTGGGAGCTGAACCAGGTTCTCTGAAAAGAAGCCAGTACTCTTAACCACTGAGCCAGCTCTCCAGCCCCTCAAAGTACTTTTCTATTTGCTGTTTCTTTGTTGCAAAAAAGAATTATAATTTTAAAAAATGCACATTGTACAGGAACATATAAAAAGTAAACATGTTAAATTTCCTGGTCGTGCCATTCAGAGTTCACTAACATGCTAGTAATGATGGATGTCCATTTACCCTCTTTCTGTGTATAAATTTAGCAATCTTACGTAGCAAGGATCGTTATGATACATGTTGAGTTGATTATGCTGTATATGGAGATCTGTTTTTATGTACCATAATTAATTCTTGATAGATAATAGTCATACTAAGGCAGTCTAATAGTAACCCTCCAAAAAGAAGTACTCTGAGGCAAAACTAGATACTTATTTGATTGTTTGAAATGTAGAAGTCTCTTGGAATTTCGTTATTGATTTTGGATTTTAGACAAAACCAGACACAGTTACAGCCATAGTCACAATTCAGATCACACATCTGAGGTGATTAAAGTGGGCCAAACTAAACAAAAGGAGTCAAGGCTTTCAGTCTGTCTCTTTTACTTTGTCACTCTAACAGGGAATGAAAGACAAACACTGCACATTTCATACATCCTTTATTGTAGGGCATCAGTCAGGCTTCCTAACATCAGCCCGCACTGTAACTGCATATCTTGTGAAGAGACCTATGTTCCCTGGATTTTGTGATGATCAAGAGCCTCGGGGTGCTGGAGCAGAGCCAGGCTGATTGCGGGCAGTGGCACTGGCGTCGCAGCGGCAGGACTGACAGGCTGCCATCTTGGGGGAATGCTCCCACAGGAGGCTGCCTCATGCACGTTTCTCCTGACAGCATGCTCCATGCCGTAATCCTCATACCGTGCTTTTCAGCACATAGTACATGTTTGCACATTTGTGCCAAAATTTATTCAGCTGGCCTCCTGTAATGCAAATTAAGTAGTGTTTAAATTTTGGAAGTACAGCATTGCTATTTTGTTTCTTTTTGTACTTTAGGAGCTTATGCTAGGAGCAATTTAATTTAAATAACTAAAGGGCAGAATTCTTGGGTGGTTAATTGTGTAGATTCTACATTTTAATACAGTTTGCCAAACTCCCACCAGAAAGAGGATACTTGTTTACAAACTTTCTAACAATTCAAGAGAATAACTGATTTTTTTCTCTACATCTTCTCTAACATTACATTGGCTTAAACTTTTGCCAGCCTAGTCAGAAAAATATAGCTCATTATTGTGTTCTGAATGCCTTTCAGTGCCCTATAAAATGAAGATGAACTCTTTTTTTTTGGAATTACTTATTTTTATTATGTCTATAAATGTTTTACCTGTATGTACATAAATGTACCACGCGCATTCAGTGCCCGCCTAGGCCAGAAAAGGATGTCGGGTCCCCTGGAACTGGAGCTACAGGCGGTTGTTAGTTACCATGTGGGTTCTGGGAACTAAACTTGGGTCCTCTGGAAGAGGAGCCAGTGCTGAGCCATCTTTCCAGTCCTGAAGATGATCTCTTAAATCCAGTAAGAGATTATCTGCCGTGCAGTCTGAGGCGGGGCCTTGGATCAATCATTGAAGACTTTCTTCTGGGGATTAACAGGGCAGTACTGTTTGAATTTTGCACTGTGCTTTGATGTGCAAGAGCTTGCCTTGTTCCTTGTTCCTTGTTCCCTCTAACCTTACCCTCTGGAACCTTATCCCTTATCTCTCCTCCTTCCCACGATTGCCAGTTTTCTTGGTATTTGCAGCACTTGAAAATGAAAGTCTTGGAATCTTTTGTCAATTAATGCATTTTCTGCATAGCAAAGGCAACCTGGCGAGAGATTTTATTTCCACTTTTGTCTTTCTTAGCTATATTGTATTGCCTTTCTTTGAATTCTGTTTTAATTTTTTGTCCCTAGTAAGTTTACAACAGAACCTACTCCTTGACCTTTAGCCTACTCATAAAGAAGTACTTTTCTTCTCATAGGAGGCGCTTAGCACTTTCTTAGGACTAATGATCTCCGGTTTTGTATTTTCCCTTCACTCTCGGTTTTGTATTTTCCCTTCACTCTCTCCTCCCCAGTTTTTTCCTTACCTGCTTTCACTCCCACTTCAAATGGAAATGTTTTATTGACCAAAGGGTGTGGTTTTTGTAAGAAGGTCAGTTGGTTCTCAAAAGGGAATAGCAAATGTAAATGGGTTTGCACCTCTTTTAAGGAGGTGGGTGGAGAAGTAGTGAGGCTGCAAATATTTCTCTTAAGCATGCAGGTAGAATGTCTAATTATTGGCTAGGATTTTCCTGCTGTAACTCATTGGTGTCTGCTCATAGCTTATTCATAAAGCATTGTGCAAGCAGATCGATGCACCTGGAAGTAGTCATTCATGAACCACAGGCCTCAGAGGAAACCTGGCTCTTGGGTGGGCTAGCATCCCAGGCTGACCCGATCTCCACAGAACCTTGAGAGAAGACGGAGACAGTGGGAGGAAGGCATTGAGCTTCCCTTGCATTGATAGTAGCAGATACTACTCTACGGTCATAGACTCAAGTTTGGAAATAATGATGGAAGTTACAGTTGTGCTATGGTATGGTCAGATAGAGCATTGAATTTGGGATTAAACCAATTTAGGGTTGAATTCAGTCATGACTGTGATTTAGCTATAGGACGCTGCCCCTCAGGGAACATACTGTTTAGTGGGAAGAGAGATAGAAACAAAATTATAGGAAAAGAAGATGACAATGTTAATCAGTCTGGGAGCATGAAAGAGTTAGCATGTGAGCTGAGACGCCACTGAGATCAGAATGGTAAGTGTCTTGGGATAGGGTATGAATGAGGGCATGGAGGCTGAGAGAACCTGGCACATAGGGCTAGTGGTAGAGTTCCTGCCTAGCATGTGCGAGGCCCTGAGTTTGAGCCTTAGTACTGAGGGTAGGGGAATGCATCAAGGGTCAGTCACCAACATATGTGGACCCAGACCAAATGTTTTTAGAGCAGCTGCATTTCTCTAAAACTCATGGTTGATTTCAGATAGATTTGAGGGTAATTATATATAAAAAAAGATAGGCCTAAGAGAGATGGCTTAGCAGTTAAGGATACTGGCTGCTTTTGCAGAGGACCCTGATTTAGTTCCCAGCACCCACATGGTGGCTGACAGCCTTCCTTCACTCCATTTCTAGGGGATCCAGTACTCTCTGACCTCTGTGGATATTGCACATGTGTGGTGAACTTAAAGACGATTCAGGGGAAGTGCACATACCCATAAAAATAAATAAGATTGGCACACCCAGGGGAATGACTGATGAGAGATAACAGTCGATGAGGATGTAGAAAGATTTGAGGCCTTATTCATTGTTGATAGGATGGCAATATTAGTATAATTACTTTAGAAAAAACAGTTTAGAAAAGTTAAACAACAACACTTAATCCACTTTAAGTTTTGATTGTGGAGAACCAAGTTTAGAAGTTAAGGAACTTACTGGGCAAAGGACTGGTGGGGCCCTACATTTAGACAGGCCGGAATGAATCTCAGATCACTGACGTGAACGGAGGCTTTTGAAGGAGAAAATTCTGCCCTGCCTTCCTGGTGCTCCCTGCCTCCCTGGTGCTCCCTGCCTCCCTGGTGCTCCCTCCCGATCCAGCAGTTGTGTCTAAAAAGCTGTATTCCAGAGTTGGCAGAAGGGGGAGTTGTTGCCCAGTTTTCTTTCTGATCCTAAGGAATCAGTTTTCTTTAAGATCCTAAGGGAGTTTGGAGAGTCCACTGCCTGCATCGTGTACCTATTTAAATATTAATTTGCTTGGGAGAAAGCCAGAAAATGGGACATACGGTAACTCTGTGTTATTTTTGTTTCCAGGAAGGGGAGCAATTTGTGAAGAAAATCGGTGGTATTTTTGCCTTCAAGGTGAAGGATGGCCCTGGGGGTAAAGAAGCCACCTGGGTGGTAGATGTGAAGAATGGCCGAGGATCCGTGCTTCCCAACTCAGGTTGGTGCCATAGTGACTTTCCTTAGAGTGGTGACAAGTTCAAAGTGCTTTCAGGGAAAATTGGAGTTTCCTTTGGTGTCTCCCCAAAAGGCTGGCTTTAGAGGCCAAAGACCTTGCAGTGAACCATTTAATCCTTAGGAACGGGTGTGGATCAAAACCACCTCCCCAGAAGATGGGGAGACTCAACATGGAGCCACCAGTCTTACATAAACCTAGGTTAGAGTTCTGGACCTGCCACTCAGATTCTGACCTTGGACCAGTCTTTAACCTCCCTGAGCCTCGGTTTTCTAGTGTTAATCATGTTACCTATTTCACAGAGAAGATGTGAGACTTAAGAGAATTACTTCTTGATTAGGAGTATGTGGCCCAGGGCCCTGTGGTTTGCCCTGGAAGATGTGGCTGTGCTGCCTCTCATCCAAATCTTTCTTGAATGCATTCCAGTGAGCTTCTGTCCTGATCTCTCTCTCAAACCTGTTTTTGTCAGGGTCCCCAGTAATCCCTGTCTTGTAAAGGCTCTGGTTAATTCTAGCCTTCCTATTACACATCCACGATTTCTTTATTCACTGGTTGCTCATTCTTCCCCCTTTTTGCTAATTTTTCCTTTTTCAAAGTTCTAGGCATTGGAGTGTTGCAAGGCTCAGTGCTGGCTCATTCACTGCCTGGGGAGATCATGTAGCCTCATGCTTTTGAAAACCTCTGTGCTGATGACTCCAACGTTTTTGTGTTCAGCACAGATGTGCTGCTGCATCTGGAGGTGTCTGTCTAGTTGCTTTGATGGCAAGTTTATGAAGACACCTGTCTTAGGGTGTTTTCTGTTGCTGTGACAGAAAATATCGCAGATGGGTAAATTAAAAATATAATGAGTGTGTTTGGCCCTCAGTCTTGGAGGCTGGAAATCCACAGCTGTGTCTGGTGGGGGCCTTCTTACTCTGTTAGGATACCGTGGAAGGGCAACTGAACATGGCTGAGACAGGAAGAGAGAAGTGGTGAGAGCTGAGCAGCTTACTTTTTCAGGAGAATACTCCTGAGGTATTGATCTTTTGATGAGGGCAGGGTCTTCATGGCTGTCAGAACCCTTAAAGGCTTCACCACTTTTTCATTTTTTAAAAATTTATTTATTTTGATTTCATCTGTACGAATATTTTGTTTATATGCAAGTGCATCTGTGTTGTGTAAAACCTACAGAGTCCAGAAGAGGACATCACATCCCCTGGACCTTGACAGTTGTTGGGCACCATGTGGGTGCTGAGAATTGAACCCAGATCCTCCAGAAGAGCAGTAAATGCTCTTAATCACTGAGCCATCTCTCTAGCCCCAAGGCTTCACCTCTTAATGCTGCTACACTGGAAACTTGGTTTTAGAGGTTACATTAAACCATAGCAACATCTAACAGGTGTCTCAGAATTCTGTGTGAACCAGAATTCCAGGTTCTTGTGCTCCCTCTCTTCAGTAAGTTGCTTCTGTGTTCGTTCCTCGGTCCTAGGTTATCCGTGGTTCCTCCTCCTCTCGAACTCCGCAGTCTGACCTGTGGTAAATCTTATTTTCTGTCACTTCCCATGTGACACTAGCTTTGTGTCTGTCTCCCTGCTCCTTGTCTCCCATAAGTTCTTCTGCACACAGCAGCCAGGTGATCATTTTAAAACCAAAGTCAGATTTTTATTCTCTGCTTAAAAATGGCCTTCAACTCCAAGTAAAATCAGAGTTCTTGGCCTGTTTCTTGTCTTGTGTTCTACCTCACATCAGTAGCTAGTCTCCTTGCTTGAGCATGAGACGCTCTCACTTGAGGGTTTCTACTCTGTTCCCTCTGCTTGGAATTGTCTCCTCCCACGTATCCTCATCACTGGATATTTGCCCAAAGCCGCCCCAGCAAGCCCCTCCCGGCCGCCCTTACTGTTCTCCATTTTATTCTTTCCTCAGTATCACCCCTCTCAGCTGGACCATTTTCTCCTCAGATTTACTTATATGCTGCTGACTATTCTCCCCTCACAGTTACATTCTGTGAAGCAGAGCCTTTGTCTGTTAGGTCTCCTGCTGCGTTGTTGGTGTCTACAGAGGTACCTGATGCATGGCAGGCCTCCACAGCGTGAAGAATGCACAGATGAAGCAGTGAGTGGCACTCAGTGGGCATCCAGGCAGTGGTAGCCGTGTTGTGCTATCAGTTCTCTTGCCGGTGGCCCTGATGTAATTTAGAAGTACCAAGGATTGGGACAAGCTTTTGGAGGATTTTAAATACCATGATAGGAACTTTGAAAGTTACTTGATTTATGACAATCCAATTATCAAAGCTTTTAAAGGAAAAAGTGAAAGCACTGTATTTTAGAGGTTGGAACTGGTGCCTTGTACCTATATTATTCAGTTTCCATTGCTGTGACAAAATATCCAATGTTAACAAACAGGAAAGATTTGTTTTGCCTCACAGTTTTCAGAGGTTTACTGAGCAGGTGGCTCCATTGCTTCTAGGCCTGTGTGTGATGAGGTAGAGCATCGTGGTAGAAGGGCATGGTGGAGGAAGACGGCTCACTTCATGTCAGCCAAGAAACAGGGATCAAGAGCAAGCTGCACCCTTAAGAGACCTGCCCACAGTGAACGGCTTTCGCTACCCGGGCGCCATCTCCTAGTAGCCCATTCACCTGTGGACTCCCATGGATGAATTCATTGGTGAAGGTAGAATCCTCGCATTCCAGTCACCTCTCCGTAGGGCCACCAGCTGGGAACCAGGCCTTTTTAACACATGAGCTGGTCATATATTAGCTGGAAACACTTAAGAACCAAGCCATAACAGCTTGATAGGACCCGGAGGCTGTGTACAGGGAAGAGGTCTGCAGAGGATGGCGCTGCATTATTGACACATTATTGAAGAAAGTCTTGGAGGAGACAATGCTCTCGGGTGTGCAGGTGGAAGCATCTGAGCAAGGAATGGGTGGCTAGAGTTAGCTACCCAGGACTCTTCCGGGAAAGAAGAGATTGGCAGAGCTCCTGGGTTCGTGTGCAGCATTTGAAGGCAGAAGAGAAAGTTTAGTGGTGCTTCTGTAAGCAGTGTTGAATGGGAAGCAGTGAGAGGTGAATGTGGGGAGACTGAGCAGCGATGTGGTGTCTATCAGGAGTAGACAGGGTGGCACCATTGTGAAGGTTCCTGTGCGATACAGTCCCCCGACCCCTCCGATGAGTAGCAGAAGATGACTGTTTGCATTCCACAAGCTGTCTCACTAAGGTGGTATAGGAAGAAAAACCAAAGTCTTCATCTGAATCCAGCTTTGAGAAATATATTATAAGCAATTACAAAAAAAAAAAAGGTTGGTAATTATTTACGACCTGATATTCCTTAACATTTGTTAAGGCATTAAAAAGAATTCTTCTGGTTTATTATTTGGCTGGTTGTTTGGTCATGAAAAATGGTTTCCTTATGGAAGGCTGTTGAGTGATATCAGAAAAGCCTTGGTCCTTGGAGTTGCTTGCCATGTGCCATCCTCTCTGCATTAGTGCGCCATCCCAGACCTGAACAAAGCTCACCCTGGTGCAGAGCCATTTCTTCTGAACCTGACACCTGCTGGCAGTCTGGAGCCGTGTTGAAATGTGGGCTTAGACTATAAAAACCACCATTGGAAATTGCCAGCATCTTTTACATCCACCAGTAGATCATTTGTTAGAGATTAGCTACACTAAAGCATCAGTAGCATGCCCTAGTTTGAACTGGCATCTGGAGGAGAATTGCTGGTTCTTTTGGTGTGTGTAGCATTAGGGGTGGTTGTTACTGTTAGTGCAACAAGGCTTACACTTGTGTTTCTTTCCCCAAGAGCATGGTAGTGATACATATGATTGTATTAAGAAGCCGTAAGCTTTGTGGATGATCTCTTCTTGTTCCTTGGATGCCTTTTAGTTCCATCCTCACAAGTTCCTTCTCTCTTTATCTTCCTTGAAATGACTCATGTAGCATCTCTCCAAGAAGCCAGTTTCCATTAGTCTGATATGACATGTTATTCTTTTCTTCTGCCCTCAGCTCCTGAGTTCTCAATCCTGGCCCTTTGTAGACAACAGAGAGAAAACCTTAGGATTTTCTGCCATCTCTATCCATGAGGCCCATTAGAATGAGCCTTTGGAGGCTCTCAAACCTGAGTTCACATCATGGATCAGTCTTGTGGCAAGGTGCATTTCCTCCCTGAATCCAGTTGTCTTATCTAGAAAATGGGTGAGAAATAGTTTCTGTCCACAGAGCTGTTGTGGGCAGTAGATGAGATGAGGGGTGTACAGCTCCTAGCGTGAGGATACCAGGAGTCATTGTTTTCCTCTCCAACGATATATTAAATACTAATTTTCTTGGATGCACGGGCTTATCTAAGCAATCCCCTCCCCCGTTCCCAAGACTTGGGGGAATGGGAACACATCTGAGACTCATCAGCTAGTGCTAAACTGATAATGAATGCCTCTTAAGACTGGACTGAGGAATATTTGTATCCTTCCTCAGGAGTAGGAGTGTGGGCTTGGGCCTCAGGAATCTGCTGTGTGATCTTAAGCAGGTTATTTGATCTCTGGACCTCACAGGGTTTCTATAAAGTTCAGATGAGGCAGGGGCATGAAGCGCTCAGCGAGGTGAGAGTTTCGTAAATGCCGGCAACTGCAGCAGCAGCAGATTGCCCTTCCCAGAGTCACATGCATGGTGTAGGAGTCAGAATTATGGAAGCATTAGGATCAGGCCAGCTTTCAGCTTGTTAGCTTGCCCCCTTGCTCTTTGATATTTTATATCTACAGTAGAACTGGAGTTTCTAGATAGTAAATTGCCTTCATTTTAAGGCTTCAGACATTTCTCCTCATAATTAAGAGAAAATTTGGTTATCAGCTAAGGTGGAGTGAATTTCAGTTGTCAGTGTAAAATGTATCAGGAAAATGTGTCTTCATCTTGCTTTAATTAGTAATATGGCAATGCCTTGCTTTAATGGTTTGCACTGTCTTTTTCCTTTTTTAAAAAAATATTTATTTTTAATTATACGTATATGTGTCTGTGCCTGTGAGTGCAGTTGCCCTTGGAATCCAGAAGAGGGTGTCAGATCCCCTGGAGCAGGAGCTATGGGTGGTTATGAACCCCCTCCCTCCTCCCTCTTCTCCCCTCCCCTGCTTTTTTTTTTTTTTAAGACAAGGTCGTAATGTGTTTCTTAGCCAGGCCTGTACTTAGTGTGTAGCCCTTGCCAACTGAGCAATGACGAGGGCATCCATTGGGTGTGAGTGCTGGGACTAACGGGCATGCTTCATCACCCCAGCCTCTTTTCTTCAGACACATTATCCAAGCAGTTTATTGACTGCCCTTTATTTGTGAACCAGCTTTTCAGGGCCCTGGAAACACACAGACTAAGGAGGGCCCTGCTCCCTTGAAGTTTTATTCTGTATACAAATACAATTAAAAAATGTATGTAAGTAAGCAGTGTAGTTTCAGGTAAGTATAATGAACTACAAATAGAGGAGTGAAAGGCTAGAGAGACAGCCCAGCAGTTAAGAGCATTTGGTACTCTTGCTGTGTGTGGACGAAGGTTTTAGTTCTGAGCACCCACATGGTAAATCACAACTGGCTCTAACTACATTTCCAGGAGATCCAGTTCCTTCTTCTGGCCTCTGTGAGCCCCAAACACACATGTGGTATGCTTACATTTTATGTATGCAAATACTCATACACATAAAAGTAAAAATACATAAAATTTAAAAATAAAGGTTTAGAAAGTGGCGTGGGGTAGAGGTCAACTTTAATTTGAGCTCATCTTTCATAAGAACAGGACCAGCTGGGAGAGCCCTATTGTTACACTGACTGATTGCCCGAAACACTCATAGACGCTGAGAAATTTGACTTCTTAGGGTGGCCTTTTGCACCGGAAACCTCATTGCTATTGTCATCACTGCTCTTAGCAAGGAGATACTAGTCTTTATTGTCCAATATGTTCTCTATCATTATACACTAATACACCAAAGCTAGTATTTTAAAAAGCTTATTATTTAAGTACACTTGCTATGAAAGATTACAAAAAGATGGAAAAGTATTCTCCCCTAATTCAGTCATCTGATCTAGGAGTTGGAAGATTATAGTCTGCGAACCACATCTAGCCCACCACCTGATTTCATACTCTCTTGCTTTGGGTAACCTTTGTTGAAGTCCAGCCTTTGGTAAAAGCAGAGATCTGCAGTGTTCACTTGTTGAATATTTGTGTTCATTTCAGCCTTCCAGAAGCCTCCTCAGGCCCCTCCTATCACCATTCACCCCCAGAAGGAACTCCTGTTCCAAATTCTGTCAGCACAGATTTATTTTAGGAATTCACATCAGTGGACTCATCTGTTTTTTTTGTTAGTTCTGGTCTTTTGCTCAGCAGTTTAAGATCAGTATGGTTACACGTAGCAATAGCTCACCTTTCCCATGTGCATACATTTATTGATTGAAGATTGAGATTTCCTCACCCTGTTCACATTTTAGGGCCTCATGAATAAAGCTCTGAATACCTGATCATGTCTTTTAGTGAGTGGACTTTTCCTGTGCGGTGGAAAGTTAAGTCATCATAGCCAGGTGGGTTTTTGATGTAGAGCTCTGTTATAGATCCACTTTCACATTATCTAAGAATTTTCATTGCCCCACATTTTTGATAGTTCTTGGTACTGGCAGTTTTCTTTAAAGTCATGTCTAACATGGCATAATTTATATGTAACAAAACCTACCAGTACCAAATGAAGCTGTAGACTATTTCTTCCTCTTGTGCCTTTGTAGCCAGGTCTCTTCCCAGGTGCAGCCTGGGAAGCTGCTGGTTTGAGCGCCCTTTAGTTTACCTTCCAGAGTTGTCACACCGGGATCACAGTGTGTAGAGCTTGCAGCCCACCTCTTTCACTGAGGCTTTCTCATGCCATGTGTCTCATCAGGATTTTTTCTCTTTTGTTGCTGGTTTTTCCTCTTTACCAGTTGAAGCATATTTGGCAATTATGAATAAGGCCACAATAAACCTTCACATGCCTGTTTTGTATGGATGGATTGTTTCTCTTTAGTAAATACTGAAGAGTGGATAGCTAGTTGATGTGTATGTTTGTTTGGCTTTATGTGAAACTTTGAGACTGTTTTCCCAGTGCCCACACTGTTAAAACCCCTCCGGTATTGAGCTGGCCTTTCAGTTGCTGTACCCTCACTAGCACTGGGTATTGCCATTGTTTTTTGTTGTTTCAATTGTAGCCATTGACTCCAGTGGCTTTGTGGCATCTCATTGTGGTTTTAATGTGCATTTTCTGATGACTAACAAAACTCAGTGCTTTTATGTGTGGTTTGGGCCACTTGGAGAGCCTTGCTTTGTATTTATATTTGCCCAGTTTTGTATTGGATTACTTTTCTCTCTCCCTCACTCCCCCCTCTCGTGTGTGTGTTTGTGTGTGTGTGTGCACGTGCAGGGATGGTAATGTGCACATGTGTATGTTTGTGTATGTGTGGGGCAGAGAAGGATGTCATGTGTCCTGTTCTGTCAAGCTGCCTTACTCCCTTGAGACAGGGTCTCTCACTGAACCTAAACCTGGAGCTAGGCTGGAGATAACAAGCTCCAGTGATCTTCCAGTTTCTACCCAACACAGCACTGGGGTTATAAGCAGCCTCACACAACTTTTGCTGTAGGTGCTGGACATCTGAATTTAGATGTTTGTGCTTGTGTAGCGAGCAAGTACTCTTGCTCACTGAGCCGTTTCCCCAACCCCTTACCTAACCGCTTCTAATTGAGTGGTAAAGTTCTTTTAATATTCTAGAAATAAATTCTTTGTTGATATGTGAGTTGCAAGTATCCTCTCCTGACACTTATTTTGAAAATAATTTATTGGGAGCTGATGAGATGGCTCAGTGGGTGAAGGTGCTTGCTGCCAAGCCTGATGATCTAACTTTAATTCCTGAAACCCACATGGTTTAAGGAGAGAATTGACTCAGTAAATTGTCCTCTGACACACACACGCACACACAAAGAGATAAATAAATATTAAAAATAAGGAAAATAGCTTTATTGGTGTCCAGCTATATATTTGTGTATCTGTGGCTGCCTGTGCACTACACAGAATGCAGTGCTTGTGACAGACACCTGGTGACCCTCAAAGCCTAAAATATCTAGTGTTTGATCCTTTACAGAAAATGTTTGTTAACCCTGTATTTAGGTAGCTGTTTTAATTTTCTCTTATTGCATAACAAATAATCACAAATGACATAAAAGAATATATACATTAGCATGCCCACATTGGGCATGGTGGCGTGTGTTTGTAACCCCAATACTTAGGAGACTAAGGCAGAGAGGTCACAACTCTGAGGCCAGCCTGGGCTGCATACTAGCAAGACTGCTTCCAAAGAAAGGAAGAGACGGGAGGGAGGGAAAGAGGACGTTTTTCTATCACCTCACGTTTTTTCTTGGGTAAGGAGCCAACGACAGCCCAGCTAAATCATCTGCAGGGGGTTTCAAAAAATTGCAGTCAAATTATTGGCTAGGGCTGGGCCCTTACCTGGGGTTTGATTGGAGAAGTATCCAAATCCAAGGTCACTCAGGTTGTTGGTAGAATGTACTTTCTTGTGGTTGTGAAAATGACAGCTTTTGTACTTTACTAGCTAAGGACCAGAGTCACCCCCAGCTCCTGAGGAGGTGTGGCCTTCTTGGGAAGTTCATAGATGCCTGCTAGCTGCTAGCTGTTGGGAGGCCACAGGACAGCGAGTATGAGTTTGCTAGTAAGTGGACACTCATGTAATATAAAATCACAGTGGTTCCATTCTGCCATTCGCCATGTTCTTTTGACTGGAAACAAATCACAGGTCCTGCATACACTGGTACCAAAGGGATTGATTGTACAGTGGCAGTCAGGAGTCATGAGATAAGGGTCACCTTCAGTTTGTCCACCACAATAATGAGTAGTAATATATTGGTGTCTAGCTTGGCAGTTGTTTTTCCTTCATTTCTATCATTGAATGATACTTTAAAATATTATTTTATTTCTTACATGTATGAATGTATTGCCTGTATGTATATAAGTGCACCCGTGTCATGAGGTGCCCATGTAGGTCAGAAGAGGATGTTGGATTTTCCTGAAGTTAAGGATGGTTGTTAGCCTTTATGTGGGTGCTGGAAATTGAACCCAGGTCTTCTGTAAGAGCATCCAGTGTTCTTAACCACTGAGCCATCTATCCAGCCCATTAAATATTATTTTTAAGCAAAAATGGGATCATCATTAAAGTTTTGTAACTGACTTTATACCAATGTTGTGAGCAACATAATACAGTTTTCAGCAAGTCTAGCTTCACATTCCTGACCTTGGCTGCATTGTGTTCCAGTTTGTGAGTCTACCATGCTTGTTTAAGTAATTCCTGCTGTTGAGCGTTAGGTTGCCTCCTCTGACCAGATGGCAGTAGGTGTGTACCTGTCTCATTTCCCCATGCTGCTATAGCTGTCATTCTCTTGCAGGCAGTGGTCTTGACTGAAGTATATGTTCTCCTTCTCTTTTCTTTCTCCTATGTGTCTGCTTCAGATAAGAAAGCTGACTGCACAATTACCATGGCTGACTCAGACTTGCTGGCTTTGATGACTGGCAAAATGAATCCTCAGTCGGTAAGTATGATGGGTTCATATCTTAGCAAGTGACAGACATTTTGGAATAAGCTCTGATTCAGACAGTACCCTGTTGGAAGCAGCAGGTGAAGAGAAAGTAGTTTCTACACGTAGAATAATGGCAGTTTGGTAAGAGGCATATTTGTCAGAGTTAGGCACAGAGGCTGGGGAGATGGTGTAGTCTATAAAATGCTTGCTACACAAGCATTGAGTACCTGAGTTTGGATTGCTAGCACCCATGTTAAAAAGCCGGGCATGGACTCATGAGTCCATAACCCAGTACTGGGAGGCAGAGACAAGTGGATTCCTAGAGCTCACTGACCAGCCAGCCTAGCCAGTTGGTGAGCTCCAGGCTTATGAGAGATCCTATCTCAGAAATAAGGTTGAGAACAATTGAGGAAGATCCCCAGTGTTGACCTCTGACCTCCAGGTGCATGTGTGCACACAAACACAAAAGTGAACCACAGCCAAAGTCCAAAGTGCCACTCCTGGCTTGTCATTAGCACAGGCAGAGGAAGGAATGGTGTCAAAGAAAAGCTTAACATTGCCAAAGTTAGCAGGGCTTGGTGGAGAGAGGTGGCACTTCGAGGGAGGGAAGGTGGTGTTGACCACAGCAAGGCCTTCTGCATCCCACATTTGTGCCTCAACTCTTTTTGCCTGAAATTTCCTTCCCTGTCAGATCTTGGTTTTTGAAATTAGCTCCTGCAAGGACTTGTTCCAAGTCGCTGGAGAGCTGTGAGTCTAGTACTTGTCATAGTTGGCCTGTTAGTCTTGATGTGTCTGTTTCTTTCCCATTAGATCCTTGGTGTCACAGAAGACAAACCATATGTCATTGTTCTTGATGTTTCAAGAACAGCACAATACAGGTTGTTGTATTATATTTATTTAAAATGTACGTGTGTTTTGATGATTCTTCTGGGCCTCTACTTGTCAAGGAATCCTCATTAGGAGAAAAGAAACTCAAGACCTTTCTCTCCACTGAATCTCAGCCATTTCAGGTCTTGTTTCTGATATTCATGATTGGATAAAACTAAATCTGGCTTTCACTTGTATTTTTTTATCTTTAAAAAATATTTTTATTATTTCTATTTTATGTGTATGAGTGTATTGCCTGCATGTGTGTAAGTGCACCTTTGTCATGCAGAGCCTACAGAGGTCAGAAGAGGGTGTCACATCCCCTGGAACTCGAGTTAAGGACGGTTGTTAGCTGCCATATGGGTGCTGGGAATTGAACCTAGGTCCTCTGCAAGAGCAGCCAGTGCTGTCAACCCCTGAGCCACCTCTCCAGCCCCTTGTAGTCTTTTTATTTTTTGTCTGATGAGTGTATTGCCTGCATGTGTGTAAGTGCACCCCAGTCATTCATTGTCCACAAGGGTCAGAAGAGGGCGTGGGATCCCTTGGAACTGGAGCTAAGGATGGTTGTTAGCCATCATATGTGTGCTGGGAATCGAACCCAGGTCCTCTGCAAGAGCAGCCAGTGCTGTCAACCCCTGAGCCACCTCTCCAGCCCCTTGTAGTCTTTTTATTTTTTGTCTGATGAGTGTATTGCCTGCATGTGTGTAAGTGCACCCCAGTCATTCATTGTCCACAAGGGTCAGAAGAGGGCGTGGGATCCCTTGGAACTGGAGCTAAGGATGGTTGTTAGCCATCATATGTGTGCTGGGAATCGAACCCAGGTCCTCTGCAAGAGCAGCCAGTGCTCTTAAGTTCTGAGCCCCTGTATTCTTCTTTAAATGGGTTTTCTAAGCAGCTAAGCATGTTTCAGTGATGCCATGACCGAGTGGTGTGTATCTGTAATGCCTCTGCGGGACACTCACCCTGGTACTGGCATTGTGCCTAAGGGGCCCGCTTCAGAAACCTGGACTGAACGGAGGCCCCCAGCACAGGAGCTGGCTCTTACCTGCTTGCCGCCCTGCTCCTGTCTGCACAGCTTTGGTAGAGCAGTCACACCTCGCATTCTGCTGCCCTTGTTCTCCCAGTTTATCTGTGTATGACTTTGGGGGGAAGGTGTCAGCACCTCTTAGCATCCACAGGAACTGAAGATTAAAATAGCTGGGCCTTTGTCTTACTGTGCTAATGGCTTTCCCTTTTGTTCAGTAGAGAATTTGACTGGAAGTCATTGAGTGCAGCAGAAATTCTAATTTCAGTGTTTTGCTGCAGGTGAAACGAAGTAGTGTGCTCTCCAGTAGAAAAGTACACACAAAGAACACACCTAGGGGCCAGATTAAGATGGTCCTCAGGCAGGATTCTCAGTGGATGACTTGCTTTCTCCATTAATAAATAAGAAATTGGCTTCTCTTTTAACTTAAAAAAGGGGGAAGGTAGTGACTTTTTGTTGTCCATATTCTTAAGTAACATGTTAAATTTACTGTGTTCTGAGATACCTGACCTTTAAGTCACCAGACAGAAGGCTTTGTGCCATATAAGAAGGAAATATTTAGTTTGTCCAGATAGGGGAGAGAAAGAGCAGTGGGATTTGTCACCCTTAAAGGGTTAGAAAAACAGCCATGCTGCTTGCTTCTTCAGGGACTTGTATGAAAGGCTGAGACCACCGAAACGACTCATCTAGCTTTTCCATATCTTAGGGATTGAGTTAAAGCACTGAGATCATGCTGTTCCCAATTTTGCTATTTCTAAAATTCCCTAGGATTTCTTTACATGGTAAATTTAGCAAACACCATGTGATCTAATCTCAAGCTTTGTTACATGGAACAGTTTATGGCTCTGCCCTTCACAATGGGCTGAGACTTCTCACTGAGTCAAAGTAACACAAGCACTTGTGGGCTAGGTCCTCAAGGTTCCTCTTTGGGGACCAGCCTTTCACCAAAGAGAACAGAGCAGAGCCACTGGTCGCATTTTGAGTATCAAATCCCAAGAGTTTCTAAATGGGTTTTGAGTATGCTTTCCCTCCCAGCAGCCTATTAAAAGTTTCATTTCAAGCCCATATGTAATGTTTTAAAGGTCTAGCATAGATCTGTTTTTGCCTTCTATTTGGAAAGGTACCACCGTTTAGGGAAGTCTTAAGAGAAGACATTTGGGAACCCTACTCAGCATTCCCTCCCAGTGCTCAGGGATTGTTACATAATTGGAAAGACTGCATCCTGAGACTGTGTGTGACATGAGGAAAATGTTTTCTGGGTGCATCAGGGCAGCTCCACATAAAAAGTCACAGAGGTTATAAGTCACATATAAGACCTGCCAAAGGTCCAACTACACAGGATCCCAAAATGAACAGTAAGAGTTGGGCACAAAATTCCAGCCTTTGTAACGAGGTGTTGGGGGGGAGTCAGTGTTAGTCAAGGCTGTTGCTTTAAGTATGTCGGCTTCTCAGCAGGAAAGGCACCATGCTTGTGTGTTCATGTTCAGTCCAAATTTCATCTGTTGGTTGAAAAATAAATGAAAGATTACAAAGTATGAAATGTTGTTCCGGCCAGGAAGGGGCATGAATTTGAAGACATGTAGTAGCAGCATCAAATATGATCAAAATATGTTTTGATGTTGTCAGAATGATAATATGTGGGGGGAAAAATGTATATGACATTCCCTTCTCAGCAGTTCTTTATTTGCGCGCTCAGAAATGCAATCCTACTCCCTTTTATTTACATAAAGCGTGGTCATTGAGAATTCTTCCTTTTGAGGAATCTGATTCTAAATCTTCCAGAAAGATGGATTTCATATTTTGCAGAAAGTTAACTGACTTGGATAAATGACCTCAGGCCTGGACAGTCCTTAGCAATCACAGAGCAAAACCCACCAACTAATGAATTCTGTTTCTTCTTACTCACAGGCCTTCTTTCAAGGTAAATTGAAGATCACTGGTAACATGGGCCTGGCGATGAAGTTACAAAACCTCCAGCTTCAGCCTGGCAAGGCTAAGCTGTGAAGAACTTCCTTTGGCCACTGTGGAGCATCAGGACGGGATATGTAGACATGTAGATACCCATTTATTTTATTGTCAGAACTTAGACTAAAACTTCACATCGGCACGTAGCATGAGATAGATTTGTTGCTAAATGGGTGTGACCAATCATGTTTTTCCTGAACTCTGGGTGAATAGGGCTGGTGTACTATCACTGCCTTGAGGAACTGCAGTCAAGTGTGCATGACAAAGTTAATGTGGCAGTTATGGTTTCGGGTAAATTTGAGTTTTGGAATAAAATTATGAACAGTAAAACCTAAAAACTATGTAACAGAAGCTCTTGTTTTGCTTAGAAGTATGTTCAGGAGTTATTCTGGTAAAGATTCAGTATGCGAGCTTTCCTTTGGAGAGCTGAAGAGCAGAGTGCCCGTAGCTGCGCAGGAGTTGTGTTGTGCACTGTATTACTGTCATCAGTTTCTCACTAATAGTTCTTAAAATTCTGTGCTGAGTTTAAAAAAAAAACAAAACTTTGAAAGTTGCATTTCATGCCATCAGAATAAGTACTCTTTTCTTCCCAAATAAAAGAATTAAGATTAGAACTTGGGGGAAAATTTATAGCTGAATACAAACCTATTTTTAAAGTATTTTTAAATGGGTATTCTTCTTGAAAAAAATCAGGGTATCAGAGTCATTTGATGCAGTTGCTAAAAATAATTGAGTAAAGTTTGTTTCAGACGCACAGGTTTCAAATTATGATCTTGGATCAATATGTTTATAAACTGAGTCTCATAATTTTCCTTTTTCACATGTTTGATTGCTTCTGTCTTCCTCGTTTTTCTAATTCTAATGTCATTTGTTAGAACAATATGGGATTAAAAACTTTGCTTTTGGAAAAATATTTAATAGAAAATTAAAATAGCTCTTCCCAATCTCCTTGTTTGTTATGTATATTATTTTTACTCCATGGAGTACAAAGGAAAACATTGGGGCTTTACAGAGGATGGTAGCTAGACAGTGGCTGTCAATTGCTTCACATAATTGTTAGTTCTTGGTTAAGGTGGTGTGTGTGCTGGGAAGACCACTTGATCAGGAAACTGCCTCTCTTAAGCTACCTGCCTGGGCCTGTTTCCTAAGTTGTTAAAAAGGGGGATATTAGCAGGGGACATGGAGGGTTGAGACAAGATCTCGATATGTAGACCAGGCTGGCCTTGAACTTACAGAAATCCTCCTGACTCTGCCTCCTGAGTGCTGGGATTATAGGTATGTGACACCATGCCTGCCTGTAGGCCAAGCTTTTGTTCTTCTACTCGAAGGCAGTCAGAAATAAAAACCCAGGCTGTTTAACTTGTTCTAGATGTTTGGGGTCCTTGCTGGTGCAGTCAGGACTGTTGTTCCAGGCTCCTGAAACCCGTTAGCTTTGCGTGCTCTTGGACTAGCAGAAGGGCATTTGATGATAGTGCCTGAGGATAAGTTAAGCCAAGACAGGCTGATCTCAGATCTCATAGGATAAAGTCAAGGCACAGACCTACTTCCTAATCAGAGAGACTTCTTAACTCTGAGAAGAAAAAGATGAAGGTTCCAGGGAAATGCCTGCATCCTCTGTCATTAGCATTTGCTCCACTCTTCTGCCCTCACAGGTCCCAGATAACAAGAGATACCAGAAATAGGGTTTAAGATGAGCCTGAAAATAAAATATTCTTGGAGCTGAACTATATTCTCACATGAATGTAATTTATCCATAGTAACAGAGAAATTCTTAGTGGAAAAAATGCAGTACCGGTTCATTACTTTCCTCTAGTGTCAGTGGTTTGGAAAAAAGAGATTAACAGACTAAGGCTAGAACTTGATACAGGTATGATTTGAGCAGGTTGAGCTGAGGCTGTGTGCTGAGGACCTAGAACTGTGGGGCCCATGATAGTCCCTTTTATCCTCACTGCTGGCTCCTGTGACGTGATGTCTGTAGGGTTCTACACTATTTCTAGAGTTTTTTTTTTTTTAGTTTGTTCAATTCATTTACCATGTATTTAATGAGTATCTACCATATTGAGGGTACTGCATATTGAAGACAGCATTGGAGATGGTGGTGAGTCCTCTCGTGTTGCTTACGGTCCAATCAGGGAAAAACTGAAAGATGAATAGTTACAGACTTTGAAGTGTTGTGCAGGATTGGGGTTCTGTGATAGGGGGTTGCAGGGAGGACCATGTCTAATAATGTAGTTAAGGGTCACATTTATGAGGAAGTCATTTTTAAGCTGAGATCTGAAGGTTTAAGAAGGATCAAACTATGTGGAGAAGATTGTGTTAAGGTGGCTTGGCTTGGCCCGTCCTCAAATTTGCAAGGGGCCAGTGTGAGAAGGAAGGACAGGCCCAGGAGAAGACCCAAAGGTACACAGGAGTGGGTGCATTGCGATCTTCGTCCTCTCTGCACCTGCTGGTCACGGAAGATGGGGCGTTTCCTGCTTCCTCACATGCTGCTGCCCACCTCACTGTCACAGCAGAGGAAGAGAGAAAGGTACTGTTCCTAGAGCTCTTGCTCCCCTTTCTCCCGAGGAAAGCCACATGTCCCACTTAAGATTCCATTTGCACCGTGGAGCTGGAGTGTGTGTGAACGGAACCAATGCCCATGAGGGCAGGGACAGAAAGTGGGCAGTGCAGCAGTTCAACTTCCACTGTCACCCCGTGGACGATGGACTGAGGGCAGTCGGCATCCAGATGCAGGAGGCTGGTAGCTTCTACCAGGGTGTCTGACAGTAATGGAGATAGATGTAGAAAAGCTGGTCGAGGTCAAGCCAGTTGGCACAACTTGGTAACTAGATGTAGCAACCAGAATGACTGCCAGTGACTAGCAGCTTGGAAGGCGGGCCCTGGCTGGACCAAGGTGAAATCTGAAACTAGAATAAGCTGGTGTCTGGGGAAGTAGCCGAAATACTTTACCTTTTGGACTTGTTAAGTCTGGGCTGCCGGAGAGGCATCCAGGTGGAGAGACTAAGGATGCTGTTGGGCTGACAGATGAGTTCAGAGCTAAGGTTGGTTTGGAGATATCTGTGAGTGTAAGGATTGAATTTAGAGCATCAGCAATGGATGATATTACGTGAAAGGGGAAAAGGAGGGTTGGGGAAGCCTTGAACTTGCGTGTATCAGAAGTCAGGTAGATGGGGAGAGATGGAGGGAAACACTCTGAAGATAGTGCTAAAATTGGGATGGGTCATTTAGGTCAAGAAGTCTAAGGTCTGCAAGTATCTACTGAACTGGATTTGGTGACACTTTACCAAAGCAAAATCAGGCTCAATGCATAGTAGGGATGAAAGCTAGATTGGAATTGAATTTGTAAAGTTCAGTGACTCATAAGAATGAACATTTCGTTTGGTAATAGTATGCTTGGTTTCCAAGGAGTTCATACCATGTGTGCGTGTTTTGATACACTGAGTTCCACGCTCGGTAGTGTTACACACGCTGGTCTCTTTAATCCATGTCCTACGCTCCCCCTCCCCCCCCAATTTGGAAAAGCCCCATCACATTTTTTCAGGAAGCTGCCCCTGTGTCACAAAACAAACCTATTCCTTCATGGTAATGCGTTTGTCTCCCACCAGAGTTCCCAGGTTCAAAGACTACGTCTACAGCTTGATGCCTCCTTCCCTAATCTCAGCTGACTGTGAACAAATGAATGAATGAATGATATAAACTGGCTAACAATTTCATATTCGTAGGGGGCGCATGTCTGAGGACGGAAACAGTCACAGAATTGCAGTCTATGTTAAAAAGATCGTCTGCTTACCCTGGTGTTAAAAGAAACTTTTAAGAATTCTCCCTCAGCCTGACTTGCCCTGATTTTCCTTTGAGAATGTTTACACCCTCTTATAAGTCTTTCAGCTGCAGACAGAGCCTGAAATAGTAAGAAGGATCAGTTCGTAGTGACTTTTTAAGGTTTTTTTGTTTTTTTTTTTTTTTTAAACTTGGTCTCCTAGTTGTTGGTGCCATACCTACCAGATAAGGGTTCCTCCAATCCCTGTTGGATATGTAGAGGAATACTAGAGTGCTTGGGTAGGAAGAGCATGGAAGAGAGACAGGAGGTTGGGCTGGGGTGGAATTGAGTCAGAAGATTCTGGGGTCGCTACCTGATCAGGCTGTCTCTGCCTCCTGCAAGCCAAGTTAGCAAAGTGCATTCAAGTTGTACCAACCTTCAGTTTCTTCCTCTAGGAAAGGAAGGTCAGGCCTCTTTTATTGTAAATAGAACATCTTGAATGTTCTAGAAACTCATCTCTGCTTCTAGCATTAATGTACTGTCCAGTAGAGTTTTAGGTCAAAATAGCTGTTTCTTCAAGAAATGAGGATTAGACAATAGTATTTAAAGTTTTTGTTTGTTTTTTTTTTGAGATAGCCTCTTGGCCCCGGCAGGCCTTGAACTCACGATGATCTTGAGGCTCCTGATCCTCCTGCCTCCACATCCCAAGTGCTGGGATTATAAGTATGCACTACCACACCCAGTTTAGTTTTTTGTTTTGTTTTTGGTATTGTAAAATACCTTGTAAACAGTTCAATCACATGAATATCCTGATTTTCCCTTTATGTCACCTTGGTGGGGGGATGATAGGAGCTTAAAGTCTGTAGTTTCTTCTGAAACTTGTAGCAATTTTAGACAATGATACTTTTAGAGCAGCCTGGTATTATGGGAATACTTGGGGGCCTGTCATATGTATGGTTTGGTTCTCACTGTGGCATGTACACAGCATTGTACGGACAGTAAGATCCAGCTTTTTTCTCTTCTCTATAAGGGAGTGATTGAGGTTGGAGAGAGGGTTCAGTAGGTAAGAGGACCAGATTTCGGTTCCCAGCACCCATGTTAAATGGCCTGTAATTCTGCACCAGGGGATCTGATGCCTCTGGCCTCTGCAGGTGCATGCACTCGGTGTGCACATACCCATACACACACATATCACTGAAAAACAGTACATTCTTGAAAAGAATTTAGGAAGAAAGAAGAGTGATTTGTGTCTGCCCTTTGGTGTTGTGAGGGGAAATGTTATAAAATGTCAGGTACACATTATGTACTTGGTAGATGATTTCTAATGTTATTTGAGAAGTTTTGTTTTATATAAAGAAATTACTCATTTGGAACATTCTGAGACAGTCCTTTGAGGTGGCTTTAGGATTGAGGGCAATTTGTTTTTATTGACAATCTGTATTTTTACATCTCCCTCAAGTACTATTAAAATTTAATCATCTCTGTAACTAAATGAGTGGATATAGAATTATTTAAAGGCTTCAGAGCTTTGCATTTTGCCCGGATTGCAGTTCTAGCTGCCCTGGCTGCTTGCTTTCTGAGCATCAAGAAGTTGCTCGATGGTACTAACCAGAGAAGAAAGGTTATCCAACAGGTTGTACCCCAGGTAAATTACTCTGTGGGATTAGACCACACCGATATGAATTAGGAATTGTACTCAACAGCTGAGGAGGGTTCTGAAAGATTTACATGCTATCAGGAACCACAACCAAGTCTGGCCAGATTCTAAGAGTTTTTCTTAATAGAGAGTTACAAAACCTTCTGGAAAGGTCCAGTTTTAGATTTGCCTGGAGACTGCTGCAACAAACAGCTTTTTAATTCTTGTTAAGAACAGAGACTATTGGGCTAGATTTCTGGCCTTTAGGAAATGTGAAGTCTGGTTCCATCTGGCTGGATGTTTAATCTGGTGTGGAATTTTAGCCAGACTTCTTGGAACTATTTTTTTTAACTTAAAACTTACTGCCAAAAGTCTTACTCATTTAGTCAGTGAAACCTTTGAATTGCTGCGTTTATTGCCAGAAGCATTAAGTAAAGTTGTGGACAGTTGATTATACTACACTGTTTGTTTAAATTGCACGCAGAAGTGCCGGGAATGTAGCTCAGTGGGAGAAAGCATCACAGTATGTGCAGGGTTCTGGGTTCGATCACAGAACCGCAAAAAGTAAAGAATGAAAAATAAAATTGCATGAATAGAAAGCAGAGAAGCGGTAAGTGCTAGTTTTCTACCCAACTACCCAACAATGTTAAGTCTTGTTTTTTTGTGCAACTTACATTATAATTCACCTTTTAGAATGTGGCACCCTCTGTAGTGGGGAAGACCCAGCTTGTTCAGGACTCGGTACTTTTTAGGACAGAAGAAAATGGGAAGCATTTTGGACATGAAGACAGTGTAAGAGAATGGTTGGTTGGCTTAGGCAGGTTGAAAGAAGGCTTATGTTTGGCGAGATGATACCCATGGGTATGATATCAGCTCACAAATATGTGAGAGATGGAAAGACCAAAGAGGGGGCGGAATTTTTTGCTTTGTTATTAGAAGTAAATGGGAGAAATATAGGAAGATAAATTTCTGACTGAACATCAATTAAAGTTCCTGTCAATAAAACCTGGTCATGGATGGACTGGAAGCTCTAAACACAGAGGCATTCTAAACCCAGCTGTCAAATGTGGCCATCCATCCTGAGCCCTAACAATGGCTGAAGGATCATCTGAACAAGGAGCATGCCATTTCACTGACAGCCACTTGTGAGGACTTCATTACTTATCAAAATATTTTTCCATCGCCAGAAAAGTCTTTAATATTTTCTTGTTTATATCTAGACTTGTTCATAACTTTAGAAGAAATAGAATCTTAGTAGGCTCTTCAAGCCACGGAATGGTAGCTGCAGTGTAGGAGTTTCGCTGAGCTGGAACCTGAAGACCTGAGGTTGAATTCTGCCTCCAGCACTCATTAGCTGGATGCCCTGAGCAAGATTCACTTCCTCCCTGAGCATCAGTTTCCTGAAATAAGGGACCATAATACCACTGAGTCAGGAAATTCAGTTGAGTTCTCTAGAATGCCTTGCCCCCCATGTCTCATAGGCTGAGGTGTTGAGATAAGGGGGAATCTGTAGGTGTGATCATTCAGGATTTTGGTGGAGCTTGGTTCCATGCTGCTAAAGGCCTGAAACCCCATGCTGGTGGCCCATGGATGTGTTGCCTTCCAGCATTCTGGATGAGGGCAGCTCTTCTGTGACTCACTTTATCTTTAAAACTAGTGAAGTCTGCCTCAAAAAGTCTTGTCTTTTTGAAGTCCCCTCTGTTTCATTTCTCCTGCCTCTACTAGCAAAATGGCCTAGCCTTAAAAGATGAGCTTACATGTCAAGATTAAGAAACTCCACGACCTTGGGATGGAGATACAGCTTAGGCCCGGGATTCAATCCCCAGCACCCTACCCCTAAAAGTCTATATTTTTAAAGATGACATCTACAGAATCTTTTGTGTTCTAGAACATACAGGTTCTAGAGATTAAGGGTTAGACATCTTGGTATGTGTATGTGGAGCAGGTGTAAGCACTCTACCTGTCATGATGGTTTTAGAATTAGAGAGGGGACCTCACAGGACACAACTTGAGATGTTTTTTCCTGGAAGGACTCAATTCAGAGAACAGAAATGGAAAACATACAAGTCCAATGATAGTTTGTATAAGATGTTACAGGAGTCCAAACTTCTTTTGTATAAGACTTGGCTGGTGGTTTTCCCATCATTCTCTGCTTCCTTGATGAGTGTGTGTGTGTGCGCGTGTGCGTGTGTGTGTGTGTGTGTGTGTGTGTGTGTGTGTGTGCGTGCATAAGCCTTAGGAGGCCAGAGATTGGGTGTGTTCCTCAATTGCTTTCTGCTTTATTTTTTGAGATGATCTCAGAAGTTTACCAATTTGGCTAGCCTGGCTGGCCAGCGAGTTTGAAGTATACCTGTCTGACTCCTCACAATGTTGGGGTGCCTGGCCAGGCATAGTGGCACATGCCTTTAATCCCAGCGCTCAGGAGGCAGAGGCAGGCAGATCTCTGTGAGTTCAAGGCCAGCCTGGTCTACATAGTGAGTTCCAGGCCAGCTGGGGCTACAGGGAGACCCTGTCTCATAAAGACCAAAACCAAAGATACAATGTTGGGGCGCCTTACGTTAGTTGCTGCCGCCATGCCTGGATTTTTATGAGTCTGGTGATTCAGACTAAAAGTCCTTGTGCTTGCATGGTGCATAGCAAGCACTTTGTCCACTGATCCATTTCTCTAGCCTCTCTGCCTATTTTTTTGAGACAAGGTCTCTTGTTGAGCCTGGAACTCATTGATTAAGCTAGACTGGCTGGCCAGGAAGCCCCAAGGATCTTGTGTCCACCTCCCAGTTGCTGGGATTACAGGTATATCCCACTGTGTCCAACCTTTTTTTTTTTCTCTAAATGTAGGCAATCAAACTCAGGTTCTCATGCTTGGACAGCAAACACTTTGCCCACCAAGCTGTCTCCACAGTCCCAGCCTCTGTCCTTTGTCAAGAGCCTTCAGCTGGGTGTAATGGTTGCAAACCTGTAATCCTAGTTATATGGGAAACCAAGGCAAGCAGATCTAAGTTCAAGGCCTGGGCAACTTGATGAAACCCTGTCTCAGAATCAAAAAAATCAAAAAAAGAAGGCTAAGTAAGGATAAAGCTTAGCGGTAGAACATTTGCCTAGCATGCACAAGGCCCTGGGTTCAACCCACAGTACTGGATTGAAAAATCCTTCAGACTGGCTCTGTAGACCCAAACAGCACTCTGGATCAAACCACTGCTACTGGATAAAGAAAAGTCTTGAATCCTGAGCTCAAGGAAAGGGAGTATTTTCTTCTCTGACGGTGAACAGCTTGCTGTTCCTTCTCTCTCCCCTCTTACCACCTCCCTTTGAGAACCTTCTTGTTCTTCAGTCTTAGCTCTCTGAGTCATGTCTTTTTGTTTTGGTGTGTGTGTGTGTGTTTTGTTTTTTGAGACTGTCTTCTCACTATGTAGATAGACCTCACTGGCCTCAATCTTATCGAGATCCACCTGCCTTTGCCTCCTGAGTGCTGGGATCAAAGACGTACCCACCACGGCCATATATCTGTCTTTAGCCCTCTTTTTAAAACGTGTTTCCTTCTGTTTTCCATCAGAAGGCACTTGGTGGTACAGAGGTTTCTTGTTAATTTTTGTCACTTGTCATTTTTAAAATGTGTGTGTCTGTGTGTGTGTGTGTGTGTGTGTGTGTGTGTGTGTGTGTGTGTGTGTATGGACCACAGTGTAAGTGTGGCGGTCAAAGGACAACCTCCAGCGTTGGTCTGCGTGTTCCACTTTGAAGCAGGGTCTCTTGTTCAATGCTGTGCACAGCAGGCTAGCTGGCCTGTGAGCTTCTGAGGTTTCTCCTGTGTTGGCTTCCTGCCCCCCTGGGGTATACTGAGATTACAGACTTGGTGCTACCCTGTCTGGCTTTTACAGAGGTTCTGGGGATCCAAACTCTGGTGGTCAAGCTTGTGTGGCAAGTATTTTGCCCACTGAGCCATCTCCATATCCCACTCTTCTTTTTAAATATTTTATTTATTGTTTTATGTGTATGAGTGCATTGCCTACATGTCTGTAAGTACACTCATGCCATGCAGTATCCAAGGAGGTCAGAAGAGGACATTGCATTCCCCTGGAACTGGAGTTAGGGACCGTTGTTAGCTGCCATGTGGGTGCTGAGAATTGAACCCAGGTCTTCTGCAGGAGCAGCCAGTGCTCTTAAGTGCTGAGCCTTCTCTCCAGCCCTCCTCCTCCCTTTTTTCGAGACAGGCTTTCACTCTATAGCCCTGCTGGCCTCAAACTTGTTATGTTCTTTCCTCAGGAACCCAAGTGCTAGGATTACAGGTGTACACCATGACATTGGTCTTTTCATTTTTATTGGAATGTCTCCTGGATCTTTTGGTCAGGTCTGAGTAATAGTTTTGTAAAACAGACAAACAAAAACCTAGCTTCTATAGTAGTAGTATTTCTATAGTATTTTACCATGTGTCTGGTACTGTGCAGAGTCCTCGCATATTTTCATGTAACATAGACATTCTGTGATATATAGTCATTACTTTTATTTTCATTTGGACCCTCATCCAAAACTTGTACCTAACACCATGCACTGCAGTGGTATCAAACAGGAGCTGACCCAGAGGCAGAGCTTGCAGAACAATAGTGCCATTCCAGGCCTTGTGAAAGCAGGAGGGCTTGCCTTGACAGCAGGTTGCCTCCGTTTTCCTTGAGAGACACTGTTGATTCCTTCAGACAGATTCAAGTGTTGTAGGCTGTGCCTACAGCACCACACAGCTCAAACCAGGTGTGGGCACTGACTTAGGAGTCTTTTTCAGTGGTAGAGGAATTGAGTATGTGGTGTACCAAGTGGCTGGCCCCTAAAATACCCAGGCCCTCACAGGTCTAATGTACCCTAAACAGTACCTTTGCCACAGGGCTGGGAAGATAAGATATTTAAAGACTGTGCCTAGCACCTTGTAGGTACTCAGTATGTGCTGGATCTCCTTGTTCTAGATTTTGGTTCATGGGTAATCAGGCCAATAGAATCCTGTTCTTTTAGCCCCAGTTGCATCTATGCTCTGTCCAGAAAACACAAGATGCATCTCTGTTGGGCCCTGTCCAACCCTATGAATCATACCAGCAGTCATCTTTGAGCTTAGAGAGGACTGGAATTTGAGGCCAAAGAAGGCAAAATATTTCCCTTTCCTATTATTGTTAAGTTCTTGAGTTATGGGTGTAATGGAAATAGATAGTTGTGGGTTCAAATCCAGGCTCTTTCCTTACCGACTCACATTACTGGCCTGTTTCCATCGCAGAGAAGACCGTTGAGAAGAATATAGATGGGCCAGAACTGTCTCACTGGGGGTAACAACCATTTTATTAACACTTGGTACTTACTCTGGCAGAGGCCATTTTCTTTCTTGTAAAAGAGGAGGAAATAGTTTTCCTTTGCAGGTTCGTAAGGATCAGAGACCAATGCATGGATCTTTAGATACAGATATAAAGAGAGAATGCCCTGACAGCCAGAAGTGAAAGGTCTGGGGCCCCTTTACAGGAGCCATTCATGTGTTCAGGGGCTTGACAGTTTAGATGGGTGAACGGTTCCACGTTTGGTTTATTTATCCTTGCCGCTCTTTGAGCGAAGTGAGGCAGCTGTGGTGTCCTGCCCACAGGCCAGAGCGAGTATGAAGGGCGTGCTTTACACAGTGGAGGTGCCAAGTGCCACCCAAACCCAGCCCCACCGCCTTTCCGCCAAGAAGCCCCTGGCTCCAAACAGTGTTGCTTCAGCTGCTAGTAGTTATGCTCCTTTCCCTGGAACGTTTTCAGCTCCTGGGAGCAATATGGTGCCATAAGGGCCCCCTACCCGCCCCCTGGCTTTTCCTTACGCCAGGCATCTGCGAGCACCCACCCAGACTCCCAGCCCAATTTACCAACCTTCAAGGTTCACCAGGTTGTGGGCCCGGGGCCAGCGGAGTGAAGGCGAAGGGAGGGGGAAGGAGGAACTCTGCGGGGGAGCGGTCTTGAGTGGCGCCGAAATTAGCCACAGCCCAAGACCCCGGGATGGGAGAGGCCGCCGAGAGGTACTGGTGCCTGGAAGGGCTGCAAGGCCCTCCTCCGTGAGAAGGAGGCCGGTCGGCTCCCTCTTCTGGGGCCGGGGCCTGGCGGGGAGCAGCGCCCCGCAGGCTGGCAGCGGGTCGCCGGGCGCCGTAGGCAGCCGCCCTCCCGCGGCTGGGGGGCGTGGTGCGGCGGCGCGCCGGGGTGGCGAGGGGCCCGCGCGGCCGGCCTGGCTCCCCGGGCAGCGGGGCCCCGCCGAGCCCAGGGCGCAGGCTCTGCTGCCCGCGCCGGGGGACCCCGCGCCCGCGTCGGGAGAGGCCGGCGTCCGGCAGATGCCGCGGGGCGGGGGGCGGGGGAGAGGCGGGGAGGAGAGAGCCCACAACAAGACTTGGCGCGTCGCCTCGGAGCGCGAGGCGCGACTCGAATGGAAGGAGCCCGCGCCCGCGGAGCGCAGCCGACACCCGGGAGCCGGTTCGCCCGCGGGGCGCGCAGCAGGTACGGGCGGGGTGCGCCGAGGGGTCGCGGGCTTCCCTGCGGCGTGCGGACCGCTCCGAGCCGCCCGGGAAGGGCCGCCGCCTCCCGCCCTCCGTCGGACCCCGCTGTGGGCAAGGGTCGGGCGTGCCCGGAGCGGAGGCGCCCGTCTCTCCTCCCCGCCGGACGCCGGCCCCAGCCCCGGGCCCCTCCGGCCGGCGCACATCTGGAAAGAACTTGAGCGCGGGAGGGGAAGGGAGGTGGGGGCGCTCGGGCGGGCCGGCAGGGCTGGGGGCAGGTGGAACGGACGAGGCCGGACCCCTGCCCTGGGAGCCTAGGCCCAGGGCATGCGCGCCTTCCCCGGCAGTTCGACGGGGCTCCACCTAGTCCAACACCACCCCTTTTCAGAGACGTAAGCCCAGAAACGAGCACAAATCTGTGCCCCGGGCTAGTGGACAGGTGAGGCACGGCCGGAGCCTCTGGCCAGCCGAGCCGCAGGGCTTGGTTCCCTCGGCCTCTGTGCCGCCCAGCACAGCGCCGGGCATTCGCACAGACCCAGGCGGCCTGCAGTCCGTCTGTGTGGACAGCTGCTTCCAGCCAGGACGAAGATCGGGGGCGTGTGTAAAGAGCAGAGTGGTCCCGGAACCACCACGTTCGCTTAGAGCTGGGGGTGAAACGCAGGAGTTGGAACACCTGACGTGCGGTCAGGTGGAAGAGAGGGTGGTGGTAGCTGCGAGCTCCCGATCTGGGGCCTGGGCTGGGAGGCAGCTCAGCCCGCTGCAGGAGAGGAGCGGGCGTGCAGAGGGCCGGCGTTCCGGCCCCGGAGCCGGTGCGTGAGAGAGCGCAGAGGGATGCCACCCGAATGTGTGCTGGGGAAGGTGAAACTGCTTTGCTGAGCGAGCTGGGAGGGCTTCTGGGTGGGCCCGTCTGTCACCCCGCCCTTCCGAGTTGTGACGGCCAAGACCAGGCAGGAGGGGCGTTCATAGGATGCACACCACTGGGAAGGGCCTGGGCTGCACTGGGAAATCACTGATAGTTGGTCTCGGGGTTCTGTCCCCTTCGGTCCACTCTTGGAGTCTTAGACCAGATCTTCTGTGTGCAACTTGTGTGTGCCTTCATCCCAATCTCTATTCCAGTTTATCCTTCATAATCACACCTGTCACAAATGCAGTGTAAGGTGCTCTAGAAGTCATATTAAGAAAGGTAAAATGAAAGACCAGGGAGATAGCTCAGCAGGTTAAAGCACTAGGTCTTTACACTAAAAGCAGGTCTTACAGTGCATTTGTGGCTGGTGTTATATTTATTAGACAGTGCTGCTCTTAGCGCCTTATATGTAAACTGAGTCACTGGAGATGTGAGGGAGAAGGATTAGAGTTCACAGGAGCCCAGAGGAAGCCTAACTTCACTATGGGTGCCTCCCTAGAAGAAGTGAGGCCTGGACTAACCATTCTTGTGGATGAGTGTCAGGCAAGGGTGAAAAGGGGTTGGTTGGTGTGTGTTAAGGCCTGGGGTCCAGAGAGTCCATGCTGCAGACTCCACAAAGCTCATTAGACTGTGGTGGCAGGTGGGAACTGGGAATGATACAAGCAGTCACAACAGCCACGAGTCCTGCAACCTGAGTCCAATCCCGGAGTCCACGGGTGTGGTGGCTCACATCAGTAATCCCAGCACTTCTGTGGTGAGGTGGGCAGTGGAGACAGCAGAATTGCCTGGAAACTCAAGCCAACTAGCTTGGAATTCACAGTACAGGAGCAGAAACAAGAGAGCCCCTGTCTCCACAAGGTGGAAGGAGAGAACTGACCTCCACATGCACACATACCACAACACACAAAATAAAAAGTAATTAAAAAAAAAAGTGAAACGAAGCAGGTAAATTTATCTTTCTTTAACTCAACATATTTAAAACATTATCATTTAACTACTATAAAATGAATGAGGAGTTGAATTTTATCATCGATATCGATGAGGTGTTTGCTTTCTTTCCTGCACTGTCTTTAAACCGTACACACTACAGTGTATACTTGGAGCACATCTCAGCATGGACTAGCCATACCTCAAGCGCTCCACAGCCCCACGTCGCAGGAGCCAGGGCAGCCAGGAGCCTCTTAAGCCAGGACACTGCCTTGTAGATCCTGAGCACTAGTGTGCTTGGTCCAGACACTGTGGAAACCTTGGGCTGGGACCTTAACAGCTGTTTCACTGGCTGATCCCAGTGGGCCTGACCTCTAAAGTAGTGATGAAAGCATTTTCAGTATGGTCCAGAATGTTAACACAAATGAAGTATTTGTACAAATAAGCTTATAGATTTTCAAGGAGACAAGCTGAAAGTAAGGGAAGAAAAGCAGTGGGACAACACAGATGAACCCCGGAAGCATGCTAGAGCACACAGGGGAAGATTGCCGGGTCAAAGTGAGACAGGGCTGTAAACTAGGCAGAAAGTGACCAGGGAGGAAGTAAAGCTGCCAGAACCTTCAGAGTGCCTTGGCTATGTGGGAACAGGCACGCCTTGCCTGTACCATCTCCCTGGCCTCCTACACTGAGTGAATTTGAGGCCTGCCCTTCTCCCAAACATCTTGAACCAGCTGGGGTCTCCTGCTGGCTGCTGGCCTGAAAGCTGTGGAACGGGCTGGGGAAGGCGTCTGGTACAGGGTGGTGCTCTGTAGAGGTGTAGCAGGGTAAACGGAGGCCAGGCTGCTGGGAATGTCACCTGCTTCTGCCCACTGATCTCTGGAGCTAGGTACCTGCTGGGCTGTCTGGTCATCTGCCATGCGAATGGACTAAGTCTACTTAGGCCACGTGGACTGTAAGGTCAAGGCCTAGCTGATATCCTCTTCTTGCCTACCTTTTCCTTTAGGGATCTTTCCCTCTTAGGGACCCCTTTACACCCAAATCTTGAGTGAGTAGTGGTCATGGTACCACCCCTCGAGACAGAGGACAGGAATATGATCCACCTTACCTCTGTCCCTAGGGCCCAGGACATGACTGGGTGCAAGACAGAGCATCTGAGGCTATGAGGATGCAAAGCAATATCTCAAATAGTACAGTAGAAGTCACACGTGGCTAACAAAGCGGTGTCTTCTGGGAGCAGATGGTCAGGACCAGACCAAGGAGCTACGTGGGGTCTAGACATGGGTGAAGGGGATTCTGGAGCAGGCAGTGAAGCAGCTCAGAGGCAGAGACGCTGTGGCGCGGAGTGGAAGGGAGTGCCTCCGTTTATTGAGCATCTACTGTGGGTGCCTCGCTGACCTCATGGGCTCCTCCCACCCCAGGACAGATGAAAGAGCGTAGACTCCTCTAGAACTTCTGCAAAGTTACACACTAGAAAGAGCCAGAGCTGAGTTCATACCCCAGAGCCTGCCCTCCAGGATCACTGTCCACCTGCCTCCCAACACCAAGTTTCCCAAATCCCTCTCAGGACTGGCTCTGGTCAGACCCCCTTGTGGCTGCATGTTTGTGTTTCCTCTGGGGGTGGTGGGAGGGACCCGGCCTGGCTTATATGCTGGTCATCACTCCATTCGGGAATGGGCGCTAGGGCCTAGACACTCGCCAGTGGCACCTCTCGGCCACTCCGTGGGCTGTAACCACGAAAAGCCACATAGTAGCGACAGCAGCTCCCGTCATTGAACTGCACCAGATGCTCCGTGTCTGTTGTCGAACGGCCTCCTCACAGGAGCATGGGTTTAGACAGCAACAGCTTGGTTAGATGAGGAAGCCCAGGCTCGGCGAGGGTGCAGCGAGGTGGGAGTGGGACTCTGACGGGGGGCTGGGGGACCTCAGATAGTGTTCTCATTACCGCTTTGTGATGAGAACTCGGGAACCCAGCCCTGAGCTAAGACGTGATACTGGCCCCTCAGCATCGTCCTCAGCTGCTGCTGCACTGGGGATCCAGTGGCAGTGGTCATGTGAGTATGTCAGACCCTGGCCAGGGCAGCTGAGAAACTAACCGTCAGGAGTGGAACTCGGGAGACCGTGGACAACAGCAGCCCCAGTCAGTTCTTTGCCAGGCTTTGGGCTCACCCAGCCTGTACCCACACTCAGAGAATTACTCAGCCCTAAAAGACATCCTTTAGGGTTCACAGCCCAACTCTAACACTGAGTCCTAGGCAATCCTAGACTGGCAGCTTCTATACTGAAACACTGGAGTTGTTTCTTGGAAATCACAGTATAAGAGAAGGGGAGAGATTTATGGGCAGAAGGAACACGTGTGGAAGCCTAGAGGCACCATCAAGTAGTCCTGTGTAAGCAGGATGGTGACGGGAGAGGCAGTTGGAAGAGTGGCAGGGCCAAATCTGAGGACCTCACAATGGAAGTCTGAGCTTTGGGCACACTTGCTAGCGGAGGGACAGGACCTTGCCACATTGCCTGTGTCAGGGTAGCAGAAATTTGCCAAGGTCCAGGTCTTGCCTCCACTTCCTTTATGTGAAATGGAGGTGCAGATTCCGTGGGATTAGTCTGATCAGGGTTGCAGAAAGTTTTGCAGCTCTAAGAACAGTGCTTCATGGCTCTCCCGTTCTTACAGAGGGCAGCCCCGATGGGAGAGGGTGGTAGACCACTGTCAATAGAGTCCTGTCGGGAGAGGGTGGTAGACCACTGTCAATAGAGTCCTGTCACGACTGTGAAGGGCCCTAGCCGCATGTCCAATGTGTGTGACCAGTGAATTACTTAGCACTGAAGTGGGCCTGAGTCATTCCTCTTGCAGGCACCATGGCCTGGAGCCGGGGCTTGCTGCTCCTGCTCCTGTTGCTGCTGCGACTGCTCCTGGGCCCTGTGCTTGCCGTGAGGGCACCTGTGTTTAGCCGAAGTAGCACCCACAGCCTGAGCCCTGAGGAAAATGAATTTGTGGAGGAGGAGCCTGTGCTGGTCCTGAGTCCTGAGGAGCCAGAGCCTGGCCCGGCCACCATCGACTGCCCCCGAGACTGTGCCTGCTCCCAGGAGGGTGTTGTGGACTGTGGTGGCATTGACCTGCGGGAGTTTCCAGGCGACCTGCCGGAGCACACCAATCACCTGTCTCTGCAGGTGAGGCTGATGTATCAGTGGTCCCCCACCCCCGCTGACCCTGAGCCCCCAACATTGTTGTGCAATTTTCGTGGCTCCCCGTCCTGATTAAAGGTGCCAGGGCAGGTCAGATTCATGGAGTCCTGGTCCCATCTTTAGGGCATCCTGATGCCCTGTTCACAGAACCCTGAAATACGGCCTGCTGGTTCATGGGGGGAGTATGTGCTGAGGCTCAGCCTGGCAGCTCTTTGAATAGACAGGGCACCACAGACACCATTGCAGGGCTAGGAAAGCCAAAACGAAGGACCCAACTCCAGGACACGGTAGGCTCAGAACACTGGGTGGTAGCTGCTACTGAGGGCTTCTTGAATGGATGGACCTCGATGCATCATGGGTAGTCCTAGGGGAGGAGAGGGATGGCTGCATTCTCTCCAGAGGAGATCCCATAATGGAGAGTGATCTGCGCTTGCTCACCCAACACTGTGGAGGCCGGCTGGCAATTGTGGTGGCCAATGAGAGGAAAGGACAAAGTTGAGGACAGCTGGGCTCAATTGCCTACCCGTTCATACATGGGCTGTCTCAGATGCCTCTGGTTCTGTGTGGGAGGATGGATATGTAGGAAGAATGCAGTCTCATCCTGCCCCTCAGGTACTCACAGTATGTGGGTGAGACAGAGAATGGGTAAACAGAGAAGTCACACAGAGCTAGAAGGGCCTGGGCAGTGAGGCCATGTTCCTTATCCAGTTTAGGAAGGCTTTCTGGAACAGGTGATCACAAATCTAGTATTCCAAGGAGAGGGGGAAATGCAGAGCCAAAGAAGCCAAAGAAGGGAGCTAAGTGACTACAGCTGCAGAGGAATGTCACCAAGTAGATTCACTACACTTGGGGTAGATCTACAGGGAAGATGGCCCAGCGGTATGACCTGCAAGTGGGTGTCCATGTGTGGACCCTTTAAGAATGGAACTCGCTCATCTCCATGCTTGCCGCTAGGTACCCAGGGTCTGTCTGCCTCAGGAGAGAATCCCAAGGCAGGTGCCCTAGGGATGCTCCTAGGCCTGGGACCCAGTATAGCACACAAACCCATGCCTACCCATCCTACTCCAAACTGCTGCTGCTCTGTCTCCTGCCAGAACAACCAGCTGGAGAAGATCTACCCTGAAGAGCTGTCTCGGCTGCAGCGGCTGGAAACACTGAACCTCCAGAACAACCGCCTGACTTCCCGAGGTGAGAGAACCTCAGAGCTGGGGCCTCGGGGTCTAAGTGGCACGGTGGCCATGAGGAGAGATTGGCCTTGCAGACCCTGGGGTGAAGGGAGGTGCAGGCTTGGATTGGACTGGCAGTGGGCCTCTCTGCTGTGGACCAGAGCCAGCCCTGAGGGCTCTGACACCCAGAAAAGTGGGGCTTGGGGTTTTCAGAACACAGGCTTTCTGGGACTTTGTCATAGACTTTCAATATGCAAGGGCCCTTGGAACCAAAGAGCAAAAATTTTAAATTACTTTTTTTTTTTTTTTGGTGAAGATGAACATAATATGTAATTAGGTTAGAGCATTTGGAAAATAAAAAGAAGAAAACACTTATAATTCTACCACTTAATTATTAATCACTATTAACATTTTAGTATTTTCTTTCCAGTTTAAAAGAAAGCACTTTTATCGAGATGTAATTTATGTACTACAAGTCACACAATTTAAAAGTCCAATTTGATGGCTTTCAGTAAGTTTATGCACTGTACAACCATCTCCATGACCTGGCCCAGTTGTTTCTTCAATTTTAAATCAGTAGCTGAAGTACAATCGTTGTGTAGGCTGCTTTGTCTCACTTAGCAGTTTGTTTCTGTTTGCTAAAGCTCTCATTGGCTGTCATTTCACACCCTGCAGCACAGAATTCCGTGGAGGATACTCTATGGTTTATGTAACTGTTCCCTCTCATCAGGCTTGGGCCTGTTCCAGCATCTGGGGGTCCTGAGCCGGAACTGAGTGTCAGAGGCTTGCTGGCTCCGGACTGAAGGAGAGGCCAGTCTGGCTGGTCTCCCAGCAACATGACATCTGTCAGAGGGGGCAGGATTGAGCCAGGTGGTGCCTTCTGAGGCCTGCTCCTGGCACGGAGCTTGCTCACAGCTCAGCTGCACCTGCTTATAGGTGGGGCTGAGACTGAAGACTAGCTCTGACCCACTGCAGCCATCCCCCAAGGAGCACTCCTTCCTGGCTCAAAGGGTTAGGCTAGGTCACCAGTCCCTCAGCAGACACTTAGCTGTTTACTTCTGTGCCTGTGAGAGGGAGAGAGCAACCAGGCTGGGCAGGCCCAGAGGAACTGACTGCGAAGGGAGGGAGCTTTGACTCCTCCCTTCAAGTGGGGTGGCTCGCCTGCTCCTGTGCAGCATCTCCTTCATCCAGGGCTCTGACCTGTCATTTGAAGGGCTCCCAGAGGAGGCATTCGAGCATCTGACCAACCTCAATTACCTGTACCTGGCCAACAATAAGGTGAGCGCCATGGAGAGTGAGCGGGCTGCCTAGCCTTCCTCCTACTCTTCTTCTGAGCTCCGTGATTCTTCCCCAGGGCTTCTTCCAGTTTGGTCTCTGGGTCCCTGGTGCCTTGGAAATTGGGAAGGGAACACAGACCAACTCCTATAACCCCGAGTGCCAGAATGTGTCAGATAAGGAAGAGGCCAAGGCCTCCAGCATGTAGGGAAGAGAGAGCCCAGCTGGCTTTGTGGGCACTTGGGGGCTTCTTGGAGGAGATGGCATTTGAGCAAAGCAATGAAGGGCAGGAAGATTCCAGCCTGGACCCAGGGAAGGGCTATAAATTGGAGGTGGTATGCTCCTGCGGTCCCAGCAGTCAAGCATGGGGTGGGAGGGTCACTTGAGTCCAGGAATTTACGATGAGCCTGGACTTCATAAAGAGACCTTGTCTCAAAATTGATATAAATAAATAATAAGCAAAAAGGATAGCACGAATGAAGGCTGTCTTCCCTCCACCCCGGGGTAGTCAGAGCAACTTTTCAAATCTCACACTGTTTCTGTTCTCTATTCCCTCAGGATGAGTCCAGGAGAACAGAGACAGGTGCAAAGGGCCTTGACTGCCAAGCTAAAGGCTGAGAGCTGGACACATTTCGATTTTGCTTTATCAAGGGATGGAATGGGCTAGAGAAATGGCTCAGCAGTTAAGAGCACCTGCTGCCCTTTCAGAGGACCTGAGTTTGGTTCCCAGCACCCCACATTGGGTAGCTCACAATCATCTGTAACAACAGCTCCAGGGTATTCAACATTTCCTGGACTTTGCAGGCACCCAAATGCACACGCCACATGTGCGCATGCAAATACACACATACACACACGAGTGGAGGAGGAGAACAAATTTCTACATCAGAAAATTAGCTCTAGTTTTAGGGAAGAACCAAGTGAAGGGGCTGAGATGAAAGCCAGTGGCAGAGCTCCGTGCTCGCCTCTGCCCCCCACTGGTCTTTCTGCCCTGCCCTCCCTTTCCAGCTGACCCTGGCTCCTCGATTCCTGCCCAACGCTCTGATCAGTGTGGACTTTGCTGCCAACTATCTCACCAAGATCTATGGACTCACCTTTGGCCAAAAGCCACATCTGAGGTCAGAGGTCAGGGGAATGCCCCTGGGCTTGTGGGAATGTGTGTGTGTGTGTGGGGGTGATTGTGGAGGTGTGGAGGGAAACTGAGGTGCTGCAGCCCTCTTGACAGGAGACACAGGCAGGTCCTGAAGAGGGGCTTGCTGTGCTGTGGGCTGTAGGCTCTGCTATGGGCTATGGGCTGTGGTGGAGGGACACCCAAGGCCTGGAGGAGCTCAGGATCCAGAAGGCTAAGATGTAAAGGATAAGGAGGCCTCTGCCCAGGACGGGGGTGAGAGCCTATCCACCAGACTGTGGTGGTGTGGGCAGAAGGAGCATCTTCCCGCAGGAAGGGCACGGTCCTCACGTGGCCTGGGCTCCCTGGCTGCAGGCCAGCTTTCGCCTGAGACTTCAAACCCTTGCTTGGGCTGAGAGCAGGGCCTAGGGCACTCTTTTCTCATCTTGACCCAGGGGTGCAGAGTTAAAGAGCTTCAGACCCCGCCTGCACGGCAATGGGCAGGGACCAGCAGATCAGTACTCTGCCAGATGTCACCACATAAATTTAGTGGCAAAAACAATACTTCCTGATCCCCCGCGTGAGGACCGTGCCTCAACCCCATAGGTCTGTGTACCTTCACAACAACAAGCTGGCAGACGCTGGGCTGCCTGACAACATGTTCAACGGCTCCAGCAATGTGGAGATCCTCATCCTGTCCAGCAACTTCCTCCGTCATGTGCCCAAGCACCTGCCACCTGCCCTGTACAAGCTGCATCTCAAGGTGGGGAGCAGAGAGGTTGGAGGAGGCGGGTAAACCCATGACCAGGGCAGGAGAGCAGGGCATTGCAGGGGAGAAGCCTGGCATGAGGCTACCCATTGAACCTCAGGGCATGTTACAGAAGTCTGAGCCACCTCAGGGAGCAGGCACCTTCGGAGCGGGGACTGATAGTAGACCTGGTTGCTGCAGGTCTGGCTCTCCTCCTGGTGACCTCCGGCCCCTTAATCCTGCCTCTTTCTCACGTCCTCTCCCCACTTTTCCCCCAGAACAACAAGCTGGAGAAGATCCCCCCCGGGGCCTTCAGTGAGCTGAGCAACCTGCGTGAGCTGTACCTGCAGAACAACTACCTGACTGATGAGGGCCTGGACAACGAGACCTTCTGGTGGGTCCTGTGTCCTCGACATCACCATGGCACCTGGAAGGCTCCTTCCACAGCCTGCCACAGCAAGGCACGGTCATGTGACCCTCACCTACTTCCCTGGATGGAGAAGGATCTTTGAGTCATGCCTGTTGGCAGGCATCTCTGTCCCCGGGAGCAAACCATATATATAGCTAAGGGCTGCAGAGATGGCAGGGAATCAAGGACACTTTAGCCACTGTGAACTGCTTGGTGTAAAAAAAATGAAAACTCACACTGGACCTTTAATCCTATTACATGAGAGGCAGAGGCAGGTGGATTTCTTGAGATTGAGGCCAGCCTGATCTACATAGTGAGTTCCAGGCCAGCTGGGGTTACAGAAAGACCCTGTCTGAAACAAAACAAAAACAAACAAAAAAGACCTCACAAATGAACACAAGCATTTTTTTTTTGTTAAAAGGCAGATATGTTTTCATTTCAGAGAGTTGAAAATAGCCCCCAAAATCTGACCTAGGTTTCAACAGTGGTCTTCAAATGAAACCAACTTCCATATGTGAAAAACCATGCTAGAACTCCCTGTGCTAATATGCCATTGAGTCAAGCCCAGAGGTATTCTCCAAGTGGACTGCAAGCAGTGACAGAGCTAGGGGCTGGGTGAGGGTGTTACAGGCCCCCCTTAGGAATGAAGTGGGAAGAGGCAGAGGCCGGATGCTGGCTCCTACCTAGGCTTCAATTGCCTCCTTTCCCCAGGAAGCTCTCCAGCCTGGAGTATCTGGATCTGTCTAGCAACAACCTGTCACGGGTCCCAGCAGGTCTACCCCGCAGCCTGGTCCTACTGCACCTGGAGAAGAACGTGATCCGTAGTGTGGACGCCGAGGTGCTGACACCCATCCGCAGCCTCGAGTACCTGCTGCTGCATAGCAACCAGCTGCGGGCCGAGGGCATCCATCCGCTGGCCTTCCAGGGCCTCAAGCGGCTGCACACGGTTCACCTGTACAACAACGCACTGGAGCGTGTGCCCAGCGGCTTGCCCCGCCGCGTGCGCACTCTCATGATCCTACACAACCAGATCACAGGCATTGGCCGTGAGGACTTCGCTGCCACCTACTTCCTGGAGGAGCTCAATCTCAGCTACAACCGCATCACCAGCCCGCACATGCACCGCGATGCTTTCCGCAAGCTGCGCCTGCTACGCTCCCTTGACCTGTCGGGCAACCGCCTGCAAACGCTGCCTCCGGGACTGCCCAGAAATGTGCATGTGCTGAAAGTCAAGCGCAACGAGCTAACTGCCCTGGCCCGGGGGTCACTGGCTGGCATGGCCCAGCTGCGGGAGCTCTACCTCACCGGTAACCGACTTCGCAGCCGGGCCCTGGGCGCCCGCGCCTGGGCGGATCTCTCTGGTCTGCAGGTATGGAGAGGACTGGGCCGTGTAGGGGTGGGGTATGAGCATTCTTGCATGAACCTACTGCGATTAAGTGAGGGGTGTTCCAGGAGCCAGGTTTCTGTGGCATAGCTAGCCTGGGCTCACTCACTGTTGGGTACTGGCTGGGGAGGCTGGCCTTACAGTAGGGGGCCATGTGCAAGAGTGAATGCAGAAGCCTGTGTCTGGGTGGCCCAGTCAGCTCACCACAGGTAGAACCAGGCTTGAGAAGGGTAATGGAGGTAAGAGAGGGGTGGCTGCAGGTCCAGAGCCTGGCTGGGGGACCGGGGACAGGGCCCGCAGTTTAGGCAGCATGAGAGAGTCTGTGTCAGCCTGCAGGAGTAGGTGCTTGCAGAAAAAGCCCTACCTTGGGGTTGGAGACTGGGGCATTGCTCATGTTGGCTTACCAGTCAGCAGAAGGCCAAGGTGAGAGAATCTACCCAAGTCACTCTGGGGCTGGACAATGGGCATGACTCATGTGACCACGCAGGGATGTCCCCAAAGAATCAGTCCTCTTTGGGGAACAAGAAGAACCTCCTACACAGTAAACAGGTGAACTTCATCCAGGAGAGAGGGGAGGCATTGCTGGGGAGCTGTGATGACTTGTCCTCAGCCTGCCCCAGCCACTGCTCTTCATAACAAATCTGAGGGCCTCCGAATTGGGGTCCCTGCTCCCTCAGGGCCTTCTCTACTCTCCTGGGCTCAGACACCAGTCCCTAAGACGCCCCCCTCGCCACACTGGTTTTCTTTATAAGCCTTACCGTCCTGGTGTGGATCTCTGTGGCTTGTCTCATGTCTGCACTCTGGGTAGAATAAGGAGCCTATGTTTTACATTAAAATTTCTTTTTGACAGGGTCTTACTATGTAGCCTATGTAGCCCTGACTGGCCTGGAATAGGTCCGCTGGCTCTGCCTCCAGAGTGCTGGAATTAAAGGTGTGCCACATACCTGGCCAGGTTTTAATCCGCAGCACTCACCACTGGCTGTGGTGGTGGGAATTACTGCCGGGACTGGAGTGTCTGCACAGGCTGCCTGGGACAGCTGAGGATAAGGACAGGCAGGGGGTACCCTGAGCCAAGCAGGGGAGTTGGGTAAGGCAGCTGTCCTGTACTGAGGCTGGTGTCTCTCCTCACCCAGGCAGCTTGTCAGCACCCAACCCAGTTACAACATTCCACCCAAGCCAAGCCACCGGCTCGCACATGCTGCTGGCCTGACTTCCGTAGCTCCTTGGTGCCCTTGGGGCCAGGACCAGACTCCCTGCCGTGTTGTTCAAGGCTCTCTCTGCACCATGTCCAGCACACACTGGCCCTTCTGCTGGAAGTAATTCCCTGTCTTACTGCAGACGTTTGTTTCATTCATTCTTCATTCCACAAGTCTGAAGAGTCCCCACACTGTACTCGACACTTCCAGAACTGGGGACTCTGTGAGAAGTGGGGGGATACTCTTGTGAGGCTATACATACCTAAGACTCAGCCGGAGTGTCGTCTTTAGGTAGCATCCTTCCCCTCTGTCAGGGATAGGCATCCCCGATACTCCCCTGGGCCTGGGCTGTCTGGTGAACCGGCGGGGATCCCTCCTTCTGGGTGTTCTGATAGGCAGCTGCTCCTGCTGCCTCAGATCTACCCTGTACTAATTGCTCCCTGGCCCAGAGCTGGATGAGGACCTTCTCCACTCTCTCGTCAGCCAAGCCCACAGCTTATTTTGTCAGACTCTGGTCCATCTCCACGTCCCATCTGGTTTCCTGAGGGTAGAGATGATGTCTCATTGAGTCCAGGTCCCCTGTACCATGGGTTCCCACCATGCCTGGAATGCATGAGGGAGGCTAACCCGGAAAATCAGGGGGTGCCAGGGACTGTAGACATACCGGGAAGCGGGGAGCCCGTGGGTCAGGGAGGTGGCAGGGTCGGAGGCTTGTGCGCCCCTACAGTCCTGATTCCAGCTCACCCAGCTGTGTGGGTTCTGGGCCGCCATTGGATCTGACCCTGAATTCCAGCCTCTGGAGTGCGGGTGGAGCTCAGAGGCCGAGTGGTCCTGTCCTGCCGCAGCACTGGCGTGGGTCTGGCGAAGGGGCAGACACCCCACGGAGTCACCACCGAGCCAGTGTAAGCCGGGTGCCCATCAGCTGCAGATGTTTCTCTGCCCCACTTCCCAGGCATGCAGTGACCGAGTCCTACCAGCCTGGGACCTGCTTGTTGTGACAGGATTGCTGCAAGCCTTGTACCCCGGCCCCTTCACATGTGACCTGCATATGAGACCCCTGAGACCCATAAATGAGTAGCCCACGCCCACGCCCCCCTGTCTGTGACCAGTGGGGAGCATTCAAAGGCTGAGAGGCCTGTCTGCCTCAGGCCTTGTTGTTTGTGTATGTGGTAGAGGAGCTTGAACTCAGGGGTTTGAGCATGGTAGGCGAGTGTTCTTACATTGAACTATATCCCTAGCCTGTTTTTTTTTTTTTTTTTAATGTGGGGCATGTGTGTGTGCACACGTACCAAATTTGTGCAGATGCGTATAGGGGCCAGAATAGGGTGTTGGGTCTCCTGGAGCTGGAATTACAGGCAGGTGCTGGGAACTGAACTCAGGTCTTCTGGAAGAGCAGCAAGCATTTCACTGTTGAGCTGTTTCTCCAGCCCCATGTTTTTATTTTGCGACTGGGTCTCATCAAGTTGTCCAGGCCTAACAAATTCGGTCTTCTTGCCTAACTTTCCAGGTCGCTGGGATGCTAGTCCTGGGCCACCACACCTGGCTTATCTTAGTAAATTCTGATGAGAGTGACAGGTGTGATAAGGAGGAAGGACGGTGACACCCAAACATCTTGGCTATTACTTTGGATGTAATGGCGGAAGGGACTAGGTAGGACTTATGTTGGCATCTGGCAAGTGGGTTCCAGTCTCTGATAAGCTGTGTGGCCTTGGGCAGATCACTTAACCTCTCTGGGCTGTTTCTCCATCTGAAAAATGGGGATTGTCAGATTCTTCCCACCAGAGTTATCATTAGATTTGGATAGGCTGTGTCGGGGTTGGCGAGAGTTTGGTAAGCTCTAAGTGCTTTGCACAGGTGGGAGTGTGACTCCCCTGATCACCTCTGCAGCTGCTGGACATCGCTGGGAACCAGCTCACAGAGATTCCTGAGGGGCTCCCTGAGTCGCTTGAGTACCTGTACCTGCAGAACAACAAGATTAGCGCGGTTCCTGCCAACGCCTTTGATGCCACTCCTAATCTCAAGGGGATCTTTCTTAGGTAGGAAGTCCCTGGAGGCCCGACATGCAACCCCTGGGAGCCCATCCAGCTTCAGAGGGACAGCTGACTCAGGGGAACTGCTAAAAGGCAGAGTCTGGTGTGGAGCCTGGCTTTGACGCTCACTGGCCCTGGACCCCTAAGTACACTGAAGGACCCCACGAGGCCCTGCTCCCTCAGCAAGGATAGGTGCAGCAGGCCAAGCCTACGATGGTTCATAGGCTTGTGAGTGGATGTCAGAATCATTAAAGAGGATATTATTGATGTTAATGTGGCATCTAGGGGACCACAGAGAGAATCTCCCCAGTCCATACCTGGGAAGATATGACTGACACAGCCGGCCAGGTGGGGCCCAAGTCTCACCCAGAGCACACTGTTCAAGTCCCCATTGGGTTCTGAGGATGAGACTTCAGGGGACCCAGATCCCAAAAGGATATAACTTCTTCTTAACTCCTCCCACACCCCAGCTCACCTCCTCAAATCTGAGATGAGATGGACAGAGGAGAGCAGAAGGCCTAGGGTGGTGACGCTGGAATGCTGTTAGCCTGAAGTCAGGCCTGAGCACACCCCTGGCCAGCTCAGCCATGGCCTGGCCTGTGTACCAGCCAGGCCTTGGGGTTAGTGCCTGAGGGCAGCAGGTGGCTCCCATTCCTGCCATGCAGATGTGTAGTGAGAGCGTGTGCAGAGGGAAGCTTCCTCTAACTTTTGGGATGACAGCTTTCTACTGTTCCCTGCCCCCAAGCTCTCAACACCCTAACAGATCTGCTTCCCATGGTGCACCATGCTTCTTGGTCCCCCACCTTTCCGCCTGGCTGTGCCATCCCTGGACACCCATGCCCTGACCTTTTCCCTTCTGAGCTGGGTAAGCAGCGGGGCCCCAGCCCAGGCTCCTGACACTGACCAATGGACCGCTGCCCAGGTTCAACAAGCTGGCCGTGGGCTCCGTGGTAGAAAGTGCCTTCCGGAGGCTGAAGCACCTGCAGGTCTTAGACATTGAAGGCAACTTTGAGTTTGGAGGCATTTCCAAAGACCACGGCCACTTAGAGGAGGAAGATGAAGAGGAAGAGGAGGAAGAGGACGATGAGGAAGAGGAAAGGAGACAGTGACAAAGTGACACAGATCTGACCCAGGTGGGTGGTTTGTGGTCTTGGTGGGTGTGGTGTCATCTCTCACCACACAGTCCTGTCCCTGGTCCCATCTGGGGTTTCTGTGGTCCTCTATTCTGTCTGTCCCTTCATACACCCCAGGGTGGCTCAGGACAGAGGACTGGGCCAGAGATAGGGATGTAGGCACTTTGTTTGGGCCTTGAGATAGGCACCAAAACTGAGGGGGTTGGAAGAACTTGTCTGGAGCAGTGAGGAAGCGAGCAGCCAAAGACAGCCACAGCAAAGGGAGTTTGCACACACATGTAACACAGGCATCTATACATGTGTGCATGCACACACATCACTTCCAGGACATACTGCAGGCAATACCATTTACTCACTTGGCATGCTCAAGTGACTGTGTATGAGTACACGCATAGAGACGTACCTGTGGGTACCATGCACACAGGCCTTACACATGGACACGTGCACATATGCCTGGTACGTGCATAAGCTTCTCCAGAACTGGGGGGCTCAGTTATATCAGTACTGATGAGAGGCTCAGGGAGTTGAGCCCGGCCGAGGTTACCCATTAGGTTATTGACTTGAAGTAAGGACTGGGACAGGAAGGACCCCACAGTGGGGGGCCACTGATGGATAGAGACAGTCCTGTGTGTGAATGAGGACAGGGAGCAGCATGCGTGGCAGAGCTCTAAGCATGGGGGCCAGTTCCCGGGGTCAGCTATGACGGTGGAGCCCTTCTCCCGAGTCACTGTCCTCCTGGGTCAGGGACTGGCAGCAGTCACTGCTGTTCCGTGAGGACTCTCTGGCTTAGATGAGAGGAGCTCTGGAGTTCTGCCGTGGGGGAGAATCTTCCTCTTTTGGGGGATGTTGGTAAGATGCTGGAAGCCCCAGGGAGTTCTGGGCCGAAGGCTGGGCACTGCCCTCTGGCTCTAGACTGCCAGGGATGCCCCATTCCCACTCACAGTACCCTGGCTTCCTAGAGCCCCTCACTCTAATCTGCCTCCTGCAAGGCTGGTTGTAACTGGACCTGACTCTCCAACATGTTCCACAGGATGAAGGACCGGACTCCTTTCTGCAACCCCGGCCTGTGCCATGAGCGCCCCCTTCTGCCACACCCAGGGCCGAGCCCAAGGGGCATCCTGAACGCCACAGGCCAAACACAGTCTCGTGTCCCACGCCTTCCTGCATGGTGTTACACAGCCAGACATATGTAGATACCACCACACCCCCGGCTTGGCCACACACCGCCAGCTGCATATCACCTTATAAACAGGCTTCCTGCCCAGGCCTCACTCCAAGCTTGCCCTCTGAGTTAACACAGGGCCTGACCTGGCACACTCAGGCAGCCCAATTCTCTCTCTCTCTCTCTCTCTCTCTCTCTCTCTCTCTCTCTCTCTCACACACACACACACACACACACACACACAGTGGCCTATGCCCCCAACACAGCCAGAACTGGCCAGAGCAGTCGGCCACGTGCTAACCCTCTGCCTTCCATCCCTTGGGTTCTCTCTTTTCTCTGTGGCTGGGTGCTTCCCACCTTTCATAACATATTCACAAAAGCTGGCTTTTGTTCCTTGCCCTCTCTCTGGGGATACCTTCTGACTTCTACTGGCGGCTTTGCCCCCTCCCTCTGGTGCTGCAGTGATCTCCCTTCTTGCTATGCCCTAGCCGGCCACAGGCGCTTTCTGAGGATGGCCTGAGGAAGGCGGTGTGGGGCTGGGAGGAGCCGGAGGAAAGGCCCAGCTGCATTGTTCTTCAGCTCTGCAGGGACATTCTGGGTACTTCTGGTTTTGTTTAAGAAAAAATAAGATAAAAATCTCAAAGCTGATTTTTCCTGTTACAGAAAAACTAATATAAAGCATTATCCCTGCCCAGGCAGCTGCACTGTGTCCGTGTGTGCTTCTGGCCAGGTATTGGGTCTGTGTCCGCACAGGGTAGGCAAGATCTAACGTGTAGCACCTGGAGTAAGGCCAGGGCCAGGACTTGGGGCCCACACAAGAGTTGCACAAGCAGAAGGAGCACAGCAGTAAGTCAGGATGTCTTGGTATGTCCACCTGTAGTGGGTGGAAATCTGCTTGTAAAGTTGAGCTGCAGTATAGGCCTGTCCGTCTTCCCCCTCCCCACCCCCCGATTCCTACAAGCCGAGGCTCCTTGGGGCAGAGGACCTGCTAGACTTTGGGCTGTTTAGGGCTCACACGGGGAGTCACCTTTGTCACCTTTGCATGGAAGTACTGTTACTGATATCTGTGCTGTCAAAATGGGGAGGAGGCAGAAGGCAGGCCCGAGACAGCACAGAGCTGACGGGACAAGGTCTCCGCAGGCCTTATGAGGGAAGAGGTTGGACATGCCCAGTGTGTTGCCACAATGGGAACAGAGCTGGGCCTTGGGTAGAAAGCTGCAGGGAAGCCTGACCTAGCTGCCTCCCTGCCCCTGGAGATGTGTGAGTACAGGCTTCTGCCTTGTGACTGACAGGGGAAGAGAATGAAATTCCTCAAACGTCTTAGATGTGACTCAAGGAAGGACAAATGAGCCTGTCCCCACGAAGGGGGAGGTGACTGGCTGGGCATCTGATCTCTCCTAGTCAGACCTCAACAGAGGCGGGAACTCTATGGTGACCTGCGTCGAAGGGTGGGTCCTAGTGCCCAGGCCCTTCCTGGGAGAAGGGTGGACACAGTTCAAGGGTAAGGGCGTGTGCCCTCGAGTGACCCCGGAGAGACCGTCTCCTCTCTGGGCCCTGGAGACCGCAGAGCTACGTCTGCCCCATAATGTGCAGCTAAAGCTATGTGGCCAGGGCCCCTCTTTGCCCACAGTACCTGGAGGTACCCAGGGCCATTACAATGAAGGCGACTTTGGACTGTTCTTGGCCTCACCTCCCTCTAAGGTAGAGCATTAATCCTCAAAGGCAGGAACTGGTTGAGATTTCTTCCTTTCCTGCGGTCTGATCTTGAGATCCTGTTCTCAAGAGCCCAGGCCAGGCATGGATAAGGTCTGTTCACTCCTAGATAAGGTCCAGCAACAGTCAGGCCTATTGAGGTAGCCCTGGGCAGGTTGGTTTGTACTCTGCCTTCTGTGTGTGACGCTCAGACAGACCTGTTCTTGTTGTAGTCACTGGGATAGGCTTATCTGTTCTCTGACAGGCTACATTAGCTCAATAAAGAGATGCTACTCGGTCTAGTCTCTGGCTCCTGCCATAATCCCGGCACTTGAGCAGGCTGAGGTTGGAGGACTGCCATGAGTTCAAGGCCAGAGTCTACATAATGGGTACCAGATCAGCCAGTGCTAGACCCTGTCTCAAAAAACAAAACACTAACATACAGTCTACTGTGTTTACAAATCTTGAAAAACCAAAACCTTTTATTTATCATTGAGTTTGAAGATACAGAAAGGAATGGGAACTGTCCTTCTACTCTGCCACAACAAGCTGTTGCTGGTCGCTTGGGTCGAGCACCCCAGACTGGGCCTTTCTCTTTGTGGCCCATTCTGCTCTCCTGTCCTACTGGGGACTGGCCTGGCTATGCCCACGGCCTTTCAGGCCCACTGAAGACATCTGTCTCTACTTTTGATGAATTGATGGACAAAAATGGGCAGGCTTTGCATGTGGAAGGGGGCAGGTCTCTGCCCTGCAATGGGCTGGTCTCTGTGGGGAGCTGTTGGGCTTAACCACATGCTGTGGGATGGGACAGAGACTAGCCTGGCCTGGACGCAGCTGGGACAGAAACAAGGTCGTTCTTTTTATGTCTTAATAAGTTGGAAGTGCTGGTGGCTTTGAAGAGGGAAGAGCCTGTCTCCCTGGTCCTGTGGGCTGCTCTGCACACCGCAGGCTCCACAGATTGTTAGCATCCTGGCATTTTTTGCCCAAGACTTGTGGTTTTAGCACTCAGGCCCCAAGTGCAAGGCAGAAGAATTGCTCCCTGCCTGGCACCTTTGCAAGCTCGTGCAGTAGAAAGTGTCACAGCTAGGCTTGGGCTAAGAGGGTCCATGGCTCGCTGGCTGGGGTTCCTTCATGTGATCGTCTCCTCTCTGAGACCCCATTTCCCATCAGTGGCTGATTCCAGCCTGTCAGGGTGGGAGGAACTTGGGAATCAGGCTCTGCTGGCTGCCCCAGCCTGTCATGAATTTAGTCTCAACTCCAGATATTGAAATCCTTCAGACTCACACACTGGTCTCTAGCTCACTGATCTCGACGGTACAGTGGTCTAGACTGGCGGTAGCTGGCTCCTCATCCTGTTCCACCTGGACTGGGACGTGGTGGGGGCACATGGGGCCGAGGGTCAGCTCTGAGGCTTCAGCCACACTCTTCACGCAGCCATTCTGCTGGGTGGCCACGATCTCCTGCAGGGTCACTGGCTTCATCTCCCTGGGTGACAGTTTCTGGAAAGGAAAGGGGCCTTGATAGTGGTAGGATTGAGGGGTAGGTGAGCTGAGCAGGCCAGGAACCACCAGAAGAGAGTCCCACAGACAGCCGGGTGGAGAGTGTCCCACACACAGCCGGGTGGTGTCAGCACTCTCTGGCACCAGTTCTCAAGCTGTCTTGCCTCTGACCTCCCACTACCTTGGTAGATGAGGAACTTGACACGTAGGGCTGGGGGAGGCGGGGCTTGGGGGGATTGATGGCTTCCATGCCTGAATCTCAGCTTCCTCCCCACGGAGTGGGTGCAGCCATGCCTGACTACAGGGAGCCAGTCAGCCTGGGCGGTCACAAGCATCCTGCACAGGGTGGGGCTGCGGGGTTATATTCCCAGTGATTTACCTGCCAGATCAAGGCACCCTGCCCGGACTTTAATGGATAGCTGTTAGAGGAATTGGTTGCCTGCTGGGACAAGGATCCCAGGGCTGTGGAGGAAGAAGCTGAAGGCTTCCCAGTGGGTGGGTGGAACACTGGTGTTGTCACTCCACCCAATTTCATCCTCTAGAGGTCTCCTGGAGGGACACTGCTCTCACCTCAGTGCCCATGTCCCGAGCAAAGTCCTTCCGGCAGACATGGGCCATGATGCCCGCTGCCAGCGCGTCACCCAGCACATTAACCATGGTGCGGAAGCGGTCCCTGGCAAGTCAAAGCAGGTGATGAGCGGCAGCCACCTCAAAGGGAGCTAGTGGAGGCCCACCCGGAAGGTGTGAGGTCCCTGCACAGAAGTGACCACAGGCAGGGTGGCACCTCGCCTGTCCTCGGTGGTGGTGGAGCAGCTGAGGGAGTTGGCTTCATGAACCAGGGTCCTGTGTTTAGACAGGGACTGATGCCCTCGGGCGGTAGTCTAGAACGTTTCTAGAGAATTAAAGAGGCCTCCTGTTTTCATGTTTGAACTCTGGGACCCCAAGTCACACGACTGAGCTGGTGTGGATGGGTGAGGCACCCCGGCACGCCAGATATGGCAACTCCCCGGCTCTCTGCCTGCGGAAGGGACCCAGCACCTACCCTGCTGCCCTCAGCAGAGGGTGCGACTGGGTGCGGCTGGGATGAAGTACTCACAGAGCCCAGTCCACAGCAACGATGAGGTTGATGTCGTCAGTGGGCAGTCCCACAGAGGTGAGTACAATGACCATGGTGACGAGGCCTGCTTGTGGGATGCCGGCTGCTCCGATGCTGGCTGCGGTGGCTGTGATGCTGCAGAGGGAGGGCGAGGTGGCAGTGCCCGCCGTAGCACTGACTCCCAGGGGGGGGTAGAATGCCAGGGCCTCTGGGCCAGGTAAGGGGTGCCCAGGAATGCCATATCAGGGAGTCCTCAGGGGAGCAGGTTCCTTTTTATGGTCCTTTGGCCCCATAGGTCCCCAAACCTGGCTTCAGAGGCTTTGGAAGAAGCTTCCATGGGTTGAGAGATACAGAGACAGTCTGGCTGATCACCAGTACAACCCATGTCCAACATCACTCTGGGCCCAGGCTCCTGCGTCAGACTTATGTGCTGGATCTGGCCTGCAAGGAGGCTCCCTCGGGCTCCGCCCCATCTCAGCAGCCTGCCCCTGGCCTCTGCTTGCCCTAGGTCTGCCTATCCAACCCCAGGCACCCAGTCCCAGAGACCAGGATCATCCCAGCTCCAGTGCCAACTCTCCCTGTGACTGGCCCCAGGGGCCCTGTAGAGTGTGGTATAGGGCGTACCTGATAGTGATGATCTGGCCAAAGTCCAGCTCATAGTTGTTGACCTGGGCGATGAAGATGGCAGCCACCGCCTCATAGAGCGCGGTTCCATCCATGTTGATTGTGGCTCCCACAGGCAGCACAAAGCGGGCAATGCGCCGGTCGATGTGGTTGTTTTCCAGCAGGCACTTGAAAGTGATGGGCAGTGTGGCTGAGCTGTGGGCAGAGAGGCTGGTGTCTGTCCCTCAACACCCTCCTCCAGGATGGCCAAGGCCTCTGAAGTGAACTGTGGCAGGGGAACCAGCTTACTGACACCCTGACAGACATTTGTGGCACACATGTGGGTCTGCTTGGGTCAGCAGGAGTGAGCAGAGGCAGAGTACCACTATGTACCAGGTACTGGACTGTCCTCTCCTTGATCCTTCCTGGAGAGGAGGCTGGCACAATGCCACGCTGCTGGGCCAAGAGTATCTAAAGCAATGAGCCACAGAGGCTGTGCCAGAGTGCGTAGACCTTGAGTCCAGCCTCCCATCAGGGCCCTGGCAAGCCCTGGAACATGGGTGCTTTGGTCTCGTAACCCCCAGGTTACAGGCTGACAGAAAGATCAGGCTACTTAGTATTCAGAGCAGCACCTGGTGCTGAGTCCCACAGGAGAAATTTCTGCTGCAAGAGTGCCTCTGCTGGGGGTGAGGCCTGTGGGCATGGCACAGTCTGGGCAGCTGAGTCCCAGGCAAGAGAAATGAAGGCTGGAAGGAACATGAGAACTTTGGTCCGGACAGATGGGCTCAGGTCCACACAACTCCTTCCCCACAGGGCTTGGATATCCACTCCCAGGAGGATGCCTATTCCTCATAGACAAGCTGACAGCGAGCGACCACTGCCGGAAATCCCTTCCTGCTTTCATTCCTGAGGTTCTCTGCACTCAGCTGTGGTTGGGGATCCCCAAGGCCAGGCATGAGTCCACTGGCCCTATTTGCTTTCTCACCCCAATGGATTATCCCAGCTTCCTGTGCAGGCACAAATTATCCTACTCTGAGTATGGGGATCCTGAGGCTCTGAAAGTTAAGTGACAGCTCATTATCACATTGACATGTTTGACAAAATCATAACCCAAATCTTGGCTGTCTAGCCACACTGCCAAGGTTGAAATGGGACATCTAGCTTGGATATCCCAACCAGAGTAGACAGGAAGAGCCCCTGTGGTGGCTAGGACCTGCCTCAACAGGATCACATGGGGCTGCAAAAGACACAACAGCCTTCACCAGACCCCATACCTTTCTCTGCTTCTAAGATAAGATAAGGGCACTTACCTTCAGGCAGATGAGAAAGCTTTGGGACTATGGGCAAAGGAAAGCCTCAAGAGTGGCTTAGACAGAATTAAGTCCCCACAAAGTCCTGTTACCATGACTGGGGTCTGAGGGGAGCCACACTAAAACGCTGTGGTTCTGTGGCCATGGAGGAGATGACTGAATGGATGGTCAGAGTTCTGTCCCAGCCCACTCAGCTCCTCACCCAGGGCTACCTGGAGGAAGTGGCCAGAGCAATGAGCAGAGCCTGGAGAACGCCACGGATGAAGACGATGGGGTTCTTCCTGGTGATGAGGAAGTAGAGGAATGGCAGGATGAGAAGGCCGTGGACCACCAGGCCACACACCACTGTCACAGCATAGAGGCCCAGTTTTTTTCCCACTGCCTTGGGGTCGTCCATCTCCAGGATCTTTCCGGCGATGAGGAAGACAATCCCGAGGGGAAAGTACCTGGGGGTGGGCAGGGTGGCCCCCGACTCAGTGCAGGCTTCCGCCCCGCCCGGCACCTTGTCGACTTGTAGTCTCATCTCAAGTTTCTCAAGGCTCACAAAGAGTGAGTGAGACGGTAACTGAGGCGTCCACCCAGGGGCCAGGGCCATAGCATTATTAGTGCCGCTTAGCCGCCCCCATCCTAGACAGCCTGGCACCTCTTTGCTGGCTCTATCCAGGCCTCTGGAGTATCCCTGCCTTCAAGAGGCCCCATTTCAGCCCAGTAATGCCACGTCTCCTAGTTGACTATGGGTAGGCCTGTGCACACCTCTCTGGCAGGGAGGTTCCTAAGGACTGAACTCTGACCCAGGAGTCACCACTGCTGGCTCTCACTTTCACAGCATACTTTCTCCAAAAGCTTAGTTGAGGAGACTCCACAACAGGGAAACTGAGGCCAAGAAAGCAGTATATTAGGCCTGGGTGAGGCTGGGCATCCCAACACACCCAAGTAGCTCTAATGGCCCCATGCCCAGGCTGAGCTTCCTGGGCAGTTTGTTGAGTCCCTAGGATGTCCCTTCTGTCATGTGTCCCTTCCTCTGTTCAGGACCGGAGGGGTGGGAGAGGAGAGGACCCTCCCCGGAGGAGCTTACCACACAGCCACTGCCACGATCTTCATGACTGACTCATTGAGGCACTGACAGAAGCTGACCAGGGGGCTCCCGCTGTCACCCATGCGGCCGAGCATGATGCCTGCGGGGACACACAGTCACCACTGCGCCAGGCCAGCGTGCAGGAGTGCTAACAGCAGATCAGGACAGACTGGTGGTCCGCGGTGCAGCGGACATTCCCAGAGTCTTTGATAGTGGGCTAAGGGGAGTGGACAGCCCTCTGGGGCCTGGGCTGAGACAGGGCTGTGTCTCTGAGCTCCATGGCGTCTGCAGCTCTGATTGGCTTCTGCCCAAGTGAAGTGTGGCCAACAGAGCAGGGCTCTCGACTCTGAGGACAGCGAGGGACGAGAGCACAAGGTACGGGGGCCTTTCTAGGCAGCTGCTGCAGGAGCAAGGTGGTCTTGCCCGGGGTGGAAGAGGAAGAGGAAGAGGAGGCAGAGTGGCAAGATCTGGATGGAAGGCCTGCACTTGAGGCCAGCGAGAGCATGGTCCAGATGTCCTGTGCATAGCAAGACAGTGAAAATGCTGTACGACAAGAAACCCCTGTGCAGAAGCCAGGGGAACAGGAGACAGCTATCCCAGAGCCGGTGCTGAAGACAGAAACTGCCTTAGGAAGGAAAAGCTCTGTGTGACTGCTGGTCGCGGACAGCGCTGAAGGCAGAAGCTTTGTGCAATCTGAAGCTATGCAGTTTAGAGACCCTCATTAAAAATAAGAATATAGGCCAAGTAGGATTATAATCCTACTTGACAGGTGGAGGCAGGAGGATGAGGAATTCAAACTCTTCCTCAGCTAAAGAGTGAGTTTGAGGCCAGCTCAGGCTACATGAGACATTGCCTCAAAAAAAAAAACACAGGGCTGTACAGACGAGACGGCTCAGTGGTTAAGAGCGGAGGACCCAGGTTCAGTCCCTAGCACTCACGTGACAGCTAACAACCACTCAGTCTCATGGACACTGCAGGCATATGGTACATTTACATACATGTAGGCAAAACACTCATTTAAAATTAAAAGAAAACATGCATGGTATACATATATGAAATTCTCAAAAATAAAGGATACTTTTAAAAAGCAAGGAAGAAAACCCAATAATATAAAATTACCTTCCCCATACTAAAAAAATAGGCCTTTGAAGGATCCTGTTCAAATAAGGGACTCCAAGTAATGCCCTTAATGGCCTCATGGTAAATCACTATGGTCGTGGGGGAGGTTAGGGACCCAGAGAAAAGTGACAAAGGAAAATATAGGCTTAGGGAGGCTTCTGTGAACCTCAAGAAATGGCACAGACCGTTTTGGAGAAGGGGACAGCCAGTAAGAAGCCCTGGGTGAGGTGCAAGTCTTAACAAACTGTCAACTCCTTCCAGCTATCACCTCACAACTTCAGTAAAAGGTCCAAGGACAGGCTGCTGGGAGGGGATGAGCGCTGAAGCGAAGATCACTGTGCGGACACATGCTCATACAGGCAGAGCAAGCCCAGGGCCAGCCAGGACTTCTCAGTGAAGAGCATGGCAACTCCGGCTGGGGTCGGGGGACACATTCTTTCATGAGGAAAAGGCTGGAGCCACTTGATAGACAGGAACAGAAAGAAGGATATGGAGATGCTGTTCAGTGGTTAGAGCTCTTACAAAGGACCCAGGTTTGATTCCCAGCTCGTGGTGGCTAACAATCGCCTGTAACTCCAGTTCCAGGGGATCTGATCCCCCCTTCTGACCTCCACGGGCACCGCACAACACAGCTGCACTTACAAGAGGTACATACATACATACATGCAGGTAGTACACTCATACACATAAAGTAAAAATGACACCATAGAAAAAGGAAAGACACAGAAGAAGACAGGACGGAGTGCCGCTGGGAGCGGACGCACACATACCCATGGTGGCTGAGAAGATGACGATGCCCAGCACGTTCATGCCGTCACTGGCGCCAGGCTCCGACTTGTAGACAATCTCAGGTGGGGGGGTCAGGTCTAGAGCGAAGTTCTGTCCACGAGAGCCATTGTCTTCCTGGACTCCATAGACCAGGATCCGCTGAGGAGGGGCCTCCTCCACAGCCCCCAGGGGAGTCTTGATAACTGGGGTGATCTTGGTGCGGTACTGTTGGGTAGCACACCAGCCGAGGGGGAGTCAGTGCCATGTTATTGTAGGAGAACATCCCCAAAGCACATCTGCATTCTCTCCTGTCACTGAACGTCACAGGAGAGGTTGGCAGGCCGGGGGACATTACCCACCGCAAGGGGGGCGGGGCCTTCACTGGGCCCCACACCACGCACGTTCCCTCCGGCTCGCACCACCACCACCTGGCTGCCTCTCTGATCCTCCTGTTCATCTCCTCCTCTTCCAGAAGGCTTGTCACTTATGTCCCGCCTCCATCCTGCCAGTACCCACAGTCTGCAGGCCCGCTGGCCGCTGGACAGAGGCTGGTCCTTCTCAGAGAAAGCTTCCAGGCTCCAAGCCCGCTTGACGAAAATGTCAGCTGCCCAAGATCCTCCTCTGCCTCCAGACCATTCCTGGGTGTCTCTCCCTCATTCCTCGGGTACCAAGAGCCCAAACAAGGGGTCTACTGTCCCCTCAAATAGCGCAGAATCAAGAAGGGAAGGCTTCAGGGCAGGAGGGACTGTTCAGGAGTATGGGGCTGAGAATCCCTGGCTTCATTTCCCTCACCTGTGAAAGGGACCCTAATGGCATCTCCCTCACTGGATTAAATAAGACAGTGTACCAACAGTCCCTGGCATGTGGAAGCCCTCCATGAGCGTCACGACCCCCAGCAGCACATATAAAACCGAGTCAGACAAGTTTCTGCTCAGGGCCTTGGGGAGGGAGAGACTGATTAACAGGAAAAGGGACATTTGATCTGGGTTTTGAAAGATGAGTTTGCTGAAAATAAAAAGGTGTTCTAGGACACATGTGCTCTCTCTCTCTCGCTCTCTCTCTCTCTCTCTTTCTCTGTAGCCTTCAATAAGTCCATCACAACCAGAGCAAAATGCACACTGCCCCGCCTTTCAGGGCTTTTTTTTTTTTTTAAAGCTTTGTTTTGTTTTTTGGTGTTTTGGGGACAGGGTCTCCCTCCAGCTCCAGTTGGCCTAGAACTTGCTATGTAGATGGGGCTATCCTCAGTCTTACAGAGATTCACCTGCCTCTGCCTCCCAAGTGCTGGGATTAAAGTGTGTGCCACCACGCCTAGCAAAACTTGTTTTTGTATTTTATTATTTTAATTTCATTTCATTTATGGGTCTTTTGATATTTTGATTTATTTTAATGAGTGTATTGCCTGCATATATGTAAGTGCACCCATGTCATACAATACCCATGGATTTTAGAAGAGAGTATCAGATCCCCTGGAACAAAGTTATAGATGGTTGTTAGCTACTATGTGTGTGCTGGGATTCAAACCCAGGTCCTCTGCAAGAACAGCCAGTGTTTTTAACCTCTGAGCACCTCTCCACCCCTTTTAATGTATGAAGATCAGGACGGTGGTGATAGTCCTCAGCTTTCACACTGCTGGTTTGGAGCTCCCCTTCCCTACCCTCAGCCACCTGCTCTGTGTCCCCAGCCCCACACCCGGCCTTGTCAGGACAAGGATTCCGGAAACACCCGTTGGGTTGCATCATCAGCCAATCAGAAGGGATGGAGCACCTGAGGGAGAAGTGCTGGGAAACTGGAGACACAAGAAGACCAGCGCAACTCCTGAAAATGGCAGAATCGTGAAAACACCCAGAGGGGCAAAGGTAAAGAAGAGACAGTCCAGCCTCAGCCCCAACGCCCTGCCTTTAACAGGCATTCAGGAACTGGGAAGAGTCCCAGAGTGAGAGTGGGAAGCAGCTGCCAGCTGCATGTACGACCCTAGTTGTAATTAAGGAAACACTGAAGCAGAGAAGAGAGGCAAGAAGCAGTTCCATCTGCTCCCACCAATGCTAAATTCTGGAACTAGAGATGACTTTTATCCCTTATCTGATCCATTCATATATATTACCCAGGCTGGCCTCAAACTTGTCATCCTCCTGCCTCCACCTCTCCAGTTCTCACAAACATTTTACCTTGTTTATGAAGTGCTAAGGATTGAGCCCAACGCTTTGTACACGCTAGGCAAGCCCTTAATGGACGAGCCACAGCCTCCAGCCCTACTTGATATGCTTTAATGTTTTCCTCATTTCCTACACCAAACACTATTATTATTCTCATTAGGGTGGGGAAGGATTTGTTTTTAGAGAGAAAATAGGCTTAGAAACCAGCCTGACTTAGATTTCCCTATTCTCTTGTCCTTGACTATAGGTATAACCTTGGGCAATGATCTTCTTCTGAGCCTCAGTTTCCTCATCTAGGAAATGGGCTGGTCCTCCCTCAGTGTAACACTGTGAGGTTGAAAGTATGAACATCAGTGTGGCACTCAGGGCTGAGAAGGTGCTCCAGGAAGGCTTCTTCTGCCCCGTGAGGTTTCTTTAGGACAAGAGTATGCCCATGGGAGGCTCCAGGGACCTGGTTCTCACCTTGTCCCCTTCCTTCTGTCCTCCAGCAGAACACAGGGAGGTCCGTCTCTCCTGCTGGATCTAGCCGGCCTTGCCTTCCTGCCCCTCCTGCTTCAACCCTCCATGGTCAGGCCCTACTCACCTGTTTGAACGTGGCTTCTACCAGGTTGGCTGGGAACATGTTCCTAGAAAGAGAGAAAAAACTGAGTAATTCCAGGATGGGAGGCCCGTGGTGGATGGCAGTGGACGCCTTCATGACTCCCGCCCTGGAGTCTCTCCTCCATGCCACTGGACCTCACTGACCCAGTGTCCTGACTCTACACCCTGTTTTTTCCAACCCCAGACCTTGTCCACACTGTTCCTCAAGCCTAGCATGGCCCACTTGCGTTCCTGCCTGACTGCTACTCAAATCAGTCATACGTCATCAGACTTCCTCTGTCCAGGCACGTCTGATTCCCAGGTAGACCCCACAGCCTTTCTGTGGGATCACCTCAGCCACTGCTAGGCCAGCTGTCTCCCCATGTGGTGGCCTCTTTGAAGCAAGTCTCCTCTTTTCTCCATACATTTATATACTGTGTGTGGGACTAATTTAGGACCTGACACACAAGTGAGTCACTGTAGTCATCTATTCTTGGTCCGGGATTGGCCCTAGGATCTCCATGGATACCCAGACCCAAGGATGCTGTGTTAGGAAAACATTCAGACAGCACAGCATGCTCATAACCCACACATATGCACACCTTGCCTGCACTTTCAATCGAGACAATGTACAGTGCCTCAGGCCTGGGGGTGTGACAGAAAGCTGTTGCACCTCATGGCTGAGGGAATAACGGAAGGAAAAAACCCACGTGTTTAGTGCACACACAGTGTTCTCCCTAGAAGTGTTTGATCAGCAGCTGCTTGAATCCGTGGATATGAAACCCATATGTGGAGGGATAACTCTATCTTATTAACATTTACTAGAAGGTGGAGGAGGTCTTGTCTTACCAGATATGAAAACACACTATAAAGATGTCACTGTAAACACAATGTAATATATGTCCTCATTAGTCTGGCAACCAGTGCCATAGAATCTTAAATAGCTAAGCATTTCATTTTTCTTGTTGTCTGACTTTAAATTTTTTATATACTTTATTATTAGTGTGTGTGCATGTGAGTGCACATAGGTGAGTGCCATGGCATGTGTGTGGTGGTCAGAGGAAAGCTCTCAGGAGTCAGTTGTCTCCTACCTTTACATGGGTTCTGGGAATCGAACATGGATAGCCAAGCTTGTGTGGCAAGCACTTTTACCTACTGAACCATCTCACCAGCACACACACACACATACACACACACACACACACACACACACACACACACACACACACACACACAGGGTCTCACTATGTAGCCTGGGCTGGTCTCAAACTTTCGATTTTCTCAAGTGCTAGGATTATATCTGTGTGTCATCATGCCTGACCCACACATCTCATATCTGATAAGGGCTTCTTCACAAGCCAGTGAGGAATTAAAGGATTCATCGTGAAAATCGTATAACTGACCAACCATTCTGAAAAACCATTAGCTCTATAATTAACATCTTCTACCAAAATAAATTCCATGCAGTTTCAAGACCGAATTCTTTCAAATGAAACACTAAAAATCTAGAGAACAGGTAAGTTAGTATTTTTCACTCCTAATTATGGAGAGACATGCTAAAAACAAGTGAACATATTAACCAATTGTACTCATTTAAATGAAGAAATTTGCCGGTATAGCATGGCTTCCTGGCCTGGATCCCGGAACAGAAAAGGACATTGATGAAAAAATCAGTGACAACCAGATGAAATCTGCAGCAAGATGGGCATGGTGGCATGTAATCCCAATCTCCTTGAGAAATGGAGGCAGGAGGATCAGGAATTCAAGGTCATCCTCACCTAGCTAATGAGTTGATGTCTAGCCTGGGCTTCAAGAGCCTCTGATTCAAAAGACTGAAACCCAGCAACCAATCAAACAAACAAGGTCTGCAGTTCTTAATTTTGACAAAAGTCCTGTGGTTCTATAACGTGCTAACATCTGGGGACCCCAGGGATGGCATATGGGGCCTCTTTTCTTTGTACTCCTCTGGAAACCTAAAGTTAGACCAAAATGAAAGGCTAAAAATATAAGAAACTCTCTAATATTACAATCCAAGTGAAATTATAAAGCAATGACAAGCAGGGCCATCTCAATGATCAGACCCTCAGTCTGAAAAGGTCATCAACAAATCTGGTCTTTTTCATCTCACCAGAATCGCAGCTCTCAGGAGGGCAGAGGCCTCTGTTCTGTTCCCTGCTCTGACCCCAAGCTCCTGGAAAATAGCCTGGCACATAGTAGGCACTCAGCAAATATTTGCTACTTAAACAAATAGGCCTTAAAACAGTGACTCCAATAGAAAAAAAAACAGACGGAAAGCTACAGCAAGTGACTCACTTCACAAAAGAAGAGATGTAAATGGCCCCAACCAAGCTCTTAAAAAGTGTTTTATACAATCACAACGTACACACTGGGAGGTGGGGCGGGAAGAAGGGCGCCCTCAGGTGGCCCCACAGTGACCATTCTCTGAAGCAATTTTGTATTTCATGGAGTCCTAACAGCATGTCTAGCTGTCCTTACAATCCCTTCTAGAAAGAGATTAGAACAGAGATGCTAAGTCTCTATTGAGGAGTCTGCACTTCCCAGAATGGGCTTTGAGTAACACACTCTTGCTGCTGTCTGCCTGGCAGGCCCTCCCACTCACTTGTCCTGGCAACTCTTCTCCTTCCAGACTCAGGTCACACTCGTGAAGCTGTGCACGTGGACATGAGCATGCTTCATTTCTTAACCCTCCCCCATGTCTGTGGCCAGAAACACAGACTGCAGTGTTTTTGCTGCTGCTGGGATTCAGGCTCTGTGTATGGTCAGAAAAAGGGTGGAGAAAGTGCTACGAAGGCTGAGGCTGGCTGAGGGTCTGCTGGGACCCCTCCATGGTTTATGAAGCGCTAGGAATTGAACCTAAGGCTCCGAACCTCGGCAAGCACTCTACCAGCTCAGCCACAGCCTCGGGCCCTACTTGATATGTTTTAATGTCTCCCTAATATTCTACACCAAACACTATTATTATTCTCATTAGGATGGGGGAGGATTTGTTTTTAGAGAGAAAATAGGCTTAGAAGCCAGCCTGGCCTGGTCACTGTGGGCCACCCAAGGGCGCCCATCTCCCTGCCCCCTCCCAGCATGGATGTTGTCATTGTATAAAACACTTTTAAAAGCTTGGTTTGGGGCCGAGGGTCCACTGGGACTCTCCCTTCCACAGGGGTTTCAGGTTTGTCCCAAGAAGAGGAGAAAGGAAGGTCGGGAGCTGGGCTTTCTGACTTTTTTCCTTGCGTTATAAGCAAATGCCATCAGAAGGGCAGCTGCCCGTGAGAACCTGAGGCACAGGACTAGAGTTGGTGCCTGGGCTTGTGGGCCCAGCTGCCAAGGGCGCCTGGGACTGGCAGGAGAGTGCCCAACTGCACCGATTGTCAGTGTGAAAATCTCTTCTACCGCCAGCTGCAGGAGGATCAAGGGACTTACGTGATTGTTTTCTAATGAACCTTGAAGGACAGATAGTTGTAGCCTGAGCAGAAGCTTTAGGACATTGAAAAGATCATCAGAAACCAAGTGGAAATTATACCTGTCCTGTCCCTTCAAGACTTCCTTTGATATGAGGACACTTACCACGTGGACTGGCAGAGTTGACTATTTTCTACCAGTGTCTATTAGCCTCCCCTCTTTCCTTGCTAACAGAAGTCCTGCTAGTGTAAAGGACCCACAGGGCCTGGCCATCAAACTTTGATTTCTATCCTCTTGTATCCTTAATGGAGTGGCCACAGAGATTTGGGAAGAAGTCACTAAACTTCATTCCTAAAGAGCTTGCCTTCAGCTAGAGCACTTGGATGTCCTCCAACTTTCTTCTTTCTTCCTGGAATACAGATGAAACAGCTAGAGCTTGAACAGCCTTCTCGGACCATGAAATATACTGATGATGAGGGCGAGGAGCTAAGCACCACCAAGCACACAAGTGGCCCCAGCATGTGACCAAGTCCTGACCGTGGTGACCAGGAACTGCCTGTTTCTGAGAGAAAGCAAGCTTTTCCCTCACCAAAGCCTCCTCTGCTTTAGGCTTCTCTTAACTAGCAACCCAAAGCAATTCCCAACTGCGATACATACCCATCCTAGTTGTTGAACTTTCCCAGCAGAGTTAATTAAGACCTACACTTTTGATTATGAATGGGACAATACATGACCTTATCTTTCGGTTCTGAAGTCTCACAGGAAGACTTCCTGTTAATGCCTTGCAGCCTGTGCCCTAGCCTGCTTGTAAGCTCTCACAGAGATGGTTCCAAATGCATTTCCAAACCATGTTCCCCTAAAGGCCCCAAAGGTGGGGATAGTTCCTTTTCAAGCACAGCTCCTGAGAGATTTATCCTCTGAGGTGGTAATGGAGAGCTACACGTAGAGCCAAGTCATTACTTAATCTCTGTGGTGTTTTAATAAGACTGGAAAAAAGAAGCCGCCAGCTCTGATTAGTGTTGCGCCTGGATTTCCTGAGGTCGCACTGGGAGCCAGCATCAGGGCTCTGGAGCTCAAACTTGGAGCCCTGGGAAATGAATTCATGACTTGGAGGGTCAGCCGGGGACACAGTTTGCAGGGATCTGGACTCATCTTTGAGATGAGCGCAAGTCTTTGCCTTTCTAGAGTGGGGCCTTGTCTCCCTGTGTGGTCAGCCCTATGTCTTTCAGACATTTGTCACTCGTGTCCCCAGGTCCCAGTTCTGTGTCCTGGTCACACATGTTCTCATTCAGTCATCAGCACTTGGCAGACAGCTGGTCTGGGCCACAGAAATGGTGAAGTGGCTCTGGTCCCGTCATTTTCTGTGTCCCGCTTTCTGTACAGCCTCTTAGAGCCTCAGAGAGCGGTTCCACGCACCTCCCTCACCTGTCTGTAGGAAGATGGAGGACAGTCCTGATGTGGAGAATTGTGTTTGTTCCTTCAGATCATAGTACAATGCTTTTATCAGAGAAGGTGCTTCAAGGTGGCCTGATCAGATCACGCGTGACCACACTGCCTCCCAGGGCAACCTGTGCCTTGAGCTCTATCCTGTCTACTCTGTCCTACGCCAAGCCACGCTTCCCGACTTTACCAGACTTTTCTCTCTCTCTTCCTCTCTCTCTCTCTCTCTCTCTCTCTGGATTGAACCCAGAGCCTCATGAATGCTAGGCATGTGTTTGACCACTGAGCTGCACCCCAGGCCCACCAGCCCATAGGTAAAGCCTCCCAACCAACTCCCAACCCTGTCATTCACAGTGTTTGAGGTTGGGCTCTGCCCTGTAACCAAGGACGCCTCCTCCAAATGCTTCTTCTCATGCTCTGAGGGCTCTTCCCGCTGTGGGCCTGTGTGTGTGGAACCGCAGTGCTGGAAGGGACCCTGAAAAGGAGGCCTGTCTGGACACCCAAGTTCACAGAGGCCTTTAATTGGCAGCATCTCTGTGAGACTTTGGGACGCCCGGGTGTCCCCTCCCTGGAAGCGTGTGACCCTCCTTGCAGCCCCATTCTTTGACAGAGACACAGTGGCAGTGATGCCTGACTGCCCAGCTTTGCAGTCTTAAGCAGAAGGATCCATTTCATCATGTGAGACGCTGATGGAGCAGCCAGCACTGGAACATTTGACTCTGACACGTGTGGGACCTAGAGCCCAGCAACCCTAATCAGAGAGCGTCGGGTGGAGAGGATCAGACTCCGAGCATCGCCCGCTCTTCCCGCCCTGTGGAAAGGCTGTTTTGGAGCCCAGTCTAAGAAATGATGAATCACAGGCGCCTAATCCCAGAAACAATGGATCCTAGAAACAAGACTTCTCAAAGTTCCTCTTGCCTCGGCCCCTGGACACCGGCTCTCCACTGCTCCCGTCTGTTATCCCTGTGAAACCTGTGGTGTGGCGTGGACCAAGGCTACTCTGGGCCTAGGGCCAAGGGCTGGGCACATTTTTTCTTGAATGGCAGCAGTCCCTCCTGGGGCACTGCCAGCACAGCAACCCCACGTGCTTTCGGCAAACACCGAGTGCCTGCTTTGAGCCATGTACTTCTCCAGAGATAAAGCAAGGTCAGGCATGAGACATTCTGTTGCTAAGGGTATGTGATGTGTGTGTGTGTGTGTGTGTGTGTGTGTGTGTGTGTGTGTGTGTGACAGGAAGGAATCCATGGGTGTGAGAATGTCTGGTAGTGAGAAAGACTGTGCATCAAAGTCATAGCATGAAGGTAGTCCTGAGCAAATGCCTCAAGAGTAAGGGACAGAGACATCAAGAGGGAAGGGCCAGAAGCTCCACTCTAGAGTGGGGTGAAGGCCTCGAGAATGAGGGAGGGAGGCATGGCACTCGTCAGGAAGGGCCATGGAGAGAGACAGGGACACACAGGACATGGCAGGGACGGCTGAGACAGCGACACACAGGACATAGCAGGGACGGCTGAGACGGGGACACACAGGACATGGCAGGGACGGCTGAGACAGCGACACACAGGACATGACAGGGATCCACAGAGACTGAGGGGATGACTTGAGAGTCATCTACGGAGGTCGAGGGGATGGCCTGCCAAGTGGCTGTGCTGAAAGCACATTCCAACGGAGCAGAAACAAAGCATCGTAGCCCGCTGGAGAAGTGGCGTGTGGCTGGTCACAAGGGAACCGTGACCAGGCCGTTGTCTGGGGTCTGATTTGAAGGGAGAGCTGACAGAGCACTTGGAGGAGTAGGATGTGGGGTGTGGGAGGGAGTGAGGGGTGGGCTGAGGCCTTTTGTGTGGACATGTTAACTTTGTGATGTCTTAGACACATGCGTATAAGAATCAGGAGTTCACGTGAGAGGTTCCAGGCTGAAACGAAACTTTCGAGGACTAGTGCCCAGGGACAGTCAAAGCCATGGTGTGGTATGCCAGCCCATCAGGCTGGTAAGGGCATACGGGTAGGCCCTGCCTAGGTCTCTTTCTCTTTTTTTGTGATCCATAGCTTACAACACATTTTACAGTGTAAAAGAGAAGCTGATTGGTTGTGTTGATGATCCCATTGATAACCTGCCTTTTCTTTACTATATGGGGAATGATTTTTGTTGCATAGGACTGTCCTCTGACAGACAGAGCATGGACAGATGCCATCTTCCCAAGCTTGATTGTGTTTAGGATCATCATAGCTATACTTGTTGATGGTTGTATTCTGCAAGAAAGGAGAGCCATGGGACCCTCCCAGCCAACCAGTCAGCCCCAGTTGCCCGAGGGGGAGGGACTAAGGGTATATGAGCTGAGAAAGCCTGGGGGTCTATCTCAACACCGTGTTGTTCAGTGGTAGGATGCCGCCATCCATGCTGGGATGACGACTGTCCAGTGGAGCCTCCAGGAAGCACCCACATTTCTGGAGGGAAATCCTCACCCATTGCTCTGTAAGTAAGCCCAATAAACTCACTGGTTTGCTTTCCCAGACTGCAGTTGGGTGAAATCATACCTTGGTTTGTTCTTGGGACCAAGGGAAGAGGGAGCATATGTTGTTTACACTCTTCCAGAAGGAATTTTAGCTACAACTTTCATCCTGAGTCTGGGCTCGGCCATGTGATTTCCTGTTGCCAAAATAACATTGGTGAACTTCCAAAAGTAGAGCTTGAAAAAGCACTCTCATGTTCCAGTTCTGTCTCTTGTTCTACCTTCATGGTGAGAAGATGCCGAGGCTAACTTCCTCCCAGAATCTGTTACCACTGAGAGAAAACAGGATTGGCCTCTGAGGCAGAGAGACCACAAACAGCATGGCAGAGCCATCAAAGTCCAGCCATTCCAGGCTGGCTGTTCCCCAAGAAGTCAGTTTCCTGCAGACCCTGAGTGAGCACTGTCTGAATCAGCAGACTCTTCTCTCTAACTACAGACTCTTGCCTGTCATTTCAAGCCCATCAGTCTTGGCTGGTTTGTTACACAGCTGTGACTGACTGATGCACAGGTTAAGAGTTTCTACAGAGAGAGGGAGAGAGGCTGAGTGCTGGGTGTCTGGTCCCATGGGGGAGGGAGGAATGTTCCGTCTTAACCTTAAGGCAGGAGAACACTTGGTTTACATTCCCTAGGATTTGAGGAATGTAGGAACTCATGGATGACTCATATCCAAAGGCTCTGGGAAAGGCTTCACTTCCAGTAAGGATAGCCTGCTTTCCATGGACCAGACATGGCGCTTACAGAGTGGATGCTGGTCAAAAAGGTACAACAGGTACAAGGTAACCCCAACCTAGGGTTGACAAGATGTCTGGCCTGAAGTTTGCATTGTAAGCAACCAAATGAAATAGAGATTATCCTAGCAGGACCCAGTGCTGGGAGGGCTAGACCCCACAAAAGCACCCAGAAGAAAAGAACCAGGGAATGCCTATAGACGCTCATACATGCCCAGAAGGAGGTTCTGTATGGCTCATCTGCTCCTTCCCATCAGAAGTGGACTAGGAAGGCAAACAAGAGAGAAGCAGGTCCTCTTCCACTGCATCTTCCTAAGCCAGAATCATATCCACAAAGTGAGGGCAGGATTTGTTTTAAATTGATAAATCTAGAGTTTTGATATCAGACAGGCCTGGACTTCTTATATCTGAACTTCACTGGAAGAAGGCGGGGGCTAGGAAGAGCCTGCGAAGCAAGTCGGCCAGGAGGCCGGTTGAGCCCAGCAGAGACCATTTCCAGTGTGGTGTGTGCACAGGAGCTGTTCGGTCCCCTTCTGACATTCACATGCCCTGGAATTGGCTACCTGGTAATTGCCCTGACAATTTCCAAACCTCCATTTCCAGCTTGGCTGCCGAGAGAGTCTGGTACTCCTGGGGCAGGTTTGCACCTGCCCCAGAACCTTCCTGTAGCCTGGTCACCGCAGGCTGTCCACTCAGAGGCTTGGGCCAGAAACCTCCACGAAGCCACAGGTGGCGACATCCACCTTGTCCGCCCTCCCCTCATTTCTCCTCACTCCTACTGGTGTTTCCTGCGAAGCAGCCCCAGTCTTCCTGGTCCCACGCCACAGCCACCACCCTGCACCATCCCAGTTCTTCTGTCACACTCTGGCCACAGCTTCTCTGGTGATCAGAGTGAGCCTCCTGCACTGGACCATGTCACTCCTCTGTTTGAAAGCCATGTCCCGGGCCAGGGCTGCAGCTCAGTGGAAGAGCATTTGCCCAGCATGGACAAGGCCCTGGGCTTCATCCTCATCACTGCAGAAATAAATAAAACTCATTTCCTGTGGACTTTAGGAACGGGCTGACATGCCACGGCCTTTCTCTCCTGAAATGGGAAAGGCCACGCTACCTCTCTGAGCCTTGTCTCCTCATCCATGCAACAGGATCAATAAAGACCAATAAAGGGAGAGCCCCGTGACTGCTGACCTCCCACAGCTGCTACGGGATCAGTCAGCTCACCAGCTCTCCTCAGCGTGTCCCGCCCTCCCGCGTCCCCAGTCCCATGGAGAAGATGTCAGGGTGGAGCCCAGCAAGCAGCCTAGGGGCAGACATGTCCATCACCGACGTCAGGGCACCAGAGGGTCATAACCTCCGGATGGAGTTCATCCTGGCCCTTGTTGCTGCATGCCATCCCGAGCATACCTTAGCTCCATGCCTTATGTACCCTTTGGAGGCCACACAGGGCCACCATGCCAGGCCTGGAACTCCCCAGAGGGTGTGGATGGGGAGTTACCGGACGAGGTCCAGCAGGGCATCGGCTGAGCTCATGACTGGCTTCCCACTCTGCTCGGCCGTCTCTTTCTGGGCCGCACCACCAGGGTGGATGATGGACACCATGATGATGCCCACAACAACGGCCAGAAAGGTGGTCCACAGGTAGTATGCCACGGTGAGGGTGCCCAGGCGGCTGGAGGTCTTCGCGTCCAGGGAGGCAAGGCCAGACATCAAGCTGGGAGACAAAGTGGGTCATGTCAGTAGGAAGCAGACCTTGGCCAGGCACTCTGGTGTGCCACTGTGGTTCCCTCCCCTCCAATGTATTCCAGGAAGTCGCCTTCTCAGTCATCCAGTCCTGAGGCTCCTTATCTCTAGCTGATCTCTCTGTTTTTCATTCTGTCTTTCTCTCTGTCTCTCTCTTTCTCTCTTGTTCTCTCTCATGCCTGGATCGCCAGCCAAGCACATCACATCTCTGAACCTTTGCATATGCTATTCCCTCTGTGTGGCTTCCTCCCTTCCAGAAGTTGTCTGCATCTGCTCAACTCCTTATAAGAGAGGACAAGGCTCAGTGTCATCTCTACAGCCAAGTGTTTCACATCACCTGTCAGCAATGGGAGCCAATTCTGGGGCTCCTTCAGCCCCTAGTCTTCTCTGTCATGATCCTGGTTCTCTTTGTGTGTTTAACATGCTTAACTCAGTCACTGAATCGAGTGCACACGAGAGGGACGGAAGTGACTGACTTCTCTGTGGGTTTTCAGTGCCCAGCACCAGCTGACCCTGAGCTACAAGCTCCCGCAGGCTTGCTGAAGGAACTAATGGGGGAGGAGTCAGTTACTTGGGTCCCAGCCCTAGCCTGCCATCTGGCCATGCAAGCCACTCTTTCATCTGGGGGGCCCCAGGATCCCTGTCCCCAAATAAGACCACAAGAGGCCCCCCTCTCAGAGTGTGCCTGAGTCCAGACTGTCCCCTCAGCGGGCCGGGATTGAGGGTATGTGCCTCTGTTCTGACTGATGGGGGACGGAGTGTGAGAGATTAATTAAGGAAATGCTGCGCTTTGTTTTGCTGCCAAAAGGATTTTTCCCCAAAGCCCTTTCATTCTTTCAGATAAAGAAAGTATTTGTCTGGTTTTAATCATGTAAACAAGAGCAGATAATCCCTCCCCATCCTGCTTGCTCTCCTTATCCTCACTCTATACCAGCAGCAGCCAGTGCCAAGCCCACTACATAGAGCAGGCCTCGTTTGTGAAGTGGGGCAGCCCTATGTGCCCCTATGAAGAGACTGGCCCTCCCATTAGGCCCAGGATAGGGCCCCCTCCTCCTGAGGCCTCCTTCTGACCTCAGGCCTCCTCCTCAGTCCCTGTGCTTCCTTCTGTCCACCTCCTCACTTCACTGAGTTGTTTCATGACTTGCCCCTGACAGGCTGGGTCAGGGTCTAATAGGATACTTGGATCAATCCAAGCAAGGCCCAGGGTGCTGCTCCATAGCAGGTGGCCGAATGAAGGAGAGAATGAATGAATGAATGAATGAAGTTCACAAGCTCTGTCCTCCTCCTTTGCCAGAATGCCATATGTTAGCGATGGACTTAGGGTTATTCTCAGACATAAATCCTGAAGGCCAGTAATGGGATTGTCAGCCAGAGGAAACTGGGCTGCTGTGACCACTATCCAAGAAAGATTGCCGCTCTCCTCCCTCTGCCGTCAAGTCCACCTGCCCCATCCCTGGAGAGGCTTGTCCCTGAGAGGACGTGCCCAGCTAGACCAGGACTCAGGTCAACTTCAGGCTTATCCGGTCTCACCTGTACCCATGGATCCTGTCCCTGACCTCAGAGTACAATGACTCTGGCAGCAAGTAGGGCTGGTGGCAGACAAGGACCGGGAGATGGAGACGACACAGAAGAGGATAGACCAATCCGTACAGCAAGGAAGGTGACAACGGAGGGCCGTTTCTGAGGGGTGAGGGTCCTTTAGTTAGGACAGTAGCTTGCTGGAAGTGGCAGCATTGGAGTTGGTTCCTGAGAAGGGGGAGGCTTTAGATGAGGCAGATGGGCTGGGCAATGGGGGGCAGAAGGCAACAGGAGACTTCAAAGTGCTGTGCTGCCCCATGCGATCAGAGCTCAGGGCCTGTGTGAGGTGGGTACCAGGACAGAAAAGAAGATTGAGCGCAGGAGTAGGAGGCCTTAAATGGCAGGTCAGGGGGCCCTGGAGTCAGCACAGGGTGCAGAGGAGAGAGCAGGCCAGTGCCTTCACACACTATGTCTGAAAATTCGCTGAGGGTCCGAGGACAGAACTAGTTTCCCAAGATCTGAGGGCATCAAACAAACAGTGTACCCAACAGTCACTGAGGTAGACAAGAGCAAAATTTTGGACCTTAAAAAGGTGTCCATGCCCCTGTGTGTTAGGGACAGGCCTTGTCTGTGGAACGACGTTCCTAATGTAACATGAAGTGGAAAGGTGATTTCTCAGCACGGAGTCCTGGAGCCTTTTGGGAAAGGGACTCCTCTCCAACTTGCAGTCCAGACCTAGAGATGGGCGTGAAGGATTGTGTGGACCAGGTCATAAATGAGAACCAGACTTCAGAAAGGACAAAGGTTCTTGAGGAAGCAGTGGCCCAACGGAGTGGAGTCAACTTGGACACAGGTGTGAAGCAGTGCAAGCTCTACATACAACTCCAGGGCCCTGCGGCTCAGCCCCAGTGGGTCACCAATGCTCAGAAAGATGCAGTGCAAGTTCTGCCACAAGGGCCCGTGCATCTCTGCTTGGGAACCTCCTTTATCCAGCAAATGGGACTGGTAGGCTGAGGTGCAGCAGGCTGGTGAAGCTGTCAACAGCAGAAGAGAGCAGGTGGCTCTCCAGGCTAGTGCTGCCAGTTCCCAGAGTGACCATAGGCCATGGCAGTGGCCAAGAAGACTGGGAGGGGAAGATTGGGAGAGCACCAAGCACATGTGAGACCAGGGCTACTCCTTACAGGTAGGGCTCAAACTCTTGGCAATCCTCCTGCCTCAACCTCCCAAGTGCTGGGGGACTAATGGTGTATGCACTTAGTAATCAATTTAGAAAAATTAAGAAAGGCCGGGCCAGCCTTTCTTAGCCTACATAGCGAGACCTTGTCTCAAAAGGAAAAAGAAAGTAAAAGGAAACACGAAATTCATTCTTGTATGAAATCCATTTAATAATACTTTAACCCAGTATATCTAATGTATTACCATCTCAATCAATATAACGTTTTGCCCTACCCAGCCTTTAAATTTTAGTTAAAATTCATTGACGAAATTGTAAGCGCAGGTTCCCAGTCACACTAGCTCATTTCAAGTGTTTGATAACCACTACTGCCTAGTGACTGTGGTAGTGAGCAGGCTGGGTCTGGGTTACGGACAAGGACAGAAGAGCTTGGGGCATGGGTATCCTGGCCAGATTGCTCAGGAAGTAAGTTCTAGAGTCAAGACTGGAAAGTCAAGACTGGGATGTGGATTTTGACTCCCTCTCCTACTGTTTCCTGGTGGTAGAGTCCTGGTTTAACTCCTTGTGGTGGAAGGGTCTGGTCTGGGATGATGACAGTAATGTGATCCAGCCCATGGAATCCCCTTTCAGTTCAGTTCTCAGAGTTCTGACCTGTCCGTAACTACAGTCCTCAGATTTGTGATGGTAAGCCTGACATCTTGGGAGGTACCCAAGTAGAGCCTAGATCAGCTGTTGGGACGCTAGACCGAAGCTTTCAGACAGAAGACTAGGTCCCATAGAGATGGCCTCAAATGTTTCTCCTGGCTCTGAGGCTTAGAGTAGGGGTAATAGTCATTTTGTCTGTTCTACTCCAGTTTGGTAAGGTGCTCTGGGAGGTGGGGGAGTGATGGGGTCAGTAAGGGAGATGGGAGGCCAGAGCTCATATCTCCCTCCCAAGCCATCCTGCCACCACTGGGTGCCCAGGGATTGGGGATCAAGAGATTGAGGTGATAAGAGATGCTGGCTTCAGAGGTGGTGGGGAGCTGGTCCAACTCCCTGCCTCTTTCAATTTGTGGGGGTCGGGGAAGGGAGACCTCAACTGCCAGGTTCCAGGTGGAGGGAAAAGCCTGCCCAGGAACCTCACCTGGTTCCCATATCAACCTTCAGGTGGGAACTGTGACCCCAATCTTAGACCAGGTAGCTCTGGATAGCTCAGTCATTTGCCCAAGGATAAATAACACAAGAGGAGTGGATGGGATTCCTCTGAGGTCTTGAACACTTGCAACCATTCACCTCACTGTAGAGTGTTGCAGCCCGTCCTCCTGCCCAGGTTGCAGGTGCTCCTGTGTCAGGTTTTGTCCTCCAGGGACTCCCCACTGGCCATAGAACTGTGTGAAAGCACTTTGGACCCACTATGCCTGCCTCAGTCTTAGCGGCTTCCGCCACCCTATTCTGGGCTCCGGGAACTGCCTGTACAGGCTCTTCCTCCATCCACTCCTTTCCTTGTCTCCAGCACAGTTCTACTGCCATGGCCAAGGTCATCTTGGATTCATTCCACGTCCCCTGGAGGCCTTCCCTGAGGGTGACTACCTCAGTCATCTTCCCTAGGATCTCTGCGCCTTCCAGCTCATTAAAGGGCGCTGTTGACAGTTTGCTCACCCTGACTTCCCGAAACCAGACCCAAAGTTCAGCGCAAACTGGGTAAGTGTGAGGTGGGGAGATGAGGGACCAGGTTCCTTTGAGCCGCTTCCCCATCTCCCCTTCCTGCTTTCTACAGCTGTTCACTGCAAAGGTCTCTCTCAAGGCCTCCCTGAGACCCCAGCTAGGTTAAGAGGTCATGCACCACAACTTGCTAGCCTCACTAGTCCTGTTTGGTCTCACTTACCTTAGACAATTTGCAGAGCCCCAGAGTACCTCAGTTTCTCCTGGAGGAGAAATGGGATTGAGAACCAACTCTGATTTAGAACAATGCATGGTAGCCTGGCATGGTGGGAACTTCTTAGTAATCCTAGTGCTTGGGAGGCCAAGGCAGGAGGGCGGAGAGTTTGGGGCTAGCCTGAGAGCTATGTAGCAAGTGCTAGGCTTTCGGGAGCTCTCCCAGGGTAGGGCTTTGTCTGGTTTAGTTCTAGGTCCCCAGAACCCAGGGCTTGGATGGACCTGGGTATAGGTGTGCTGATGTGTGGTGGGAAGCCTGGGGAGCATTGTGGACCAGCCTTGTAAGGATGGCTTGAGTTCTGGTGACTTTGAATAACCTAAGCCAACTCTGATCTCCTGGCTTAGGGGAGTTTCCTGGTATTGTGTCTTTGGCACTGAGGCAGTTGGCATGACTTTTGAACAAATGAGGAGTCGGTGACCAGACAGGGAGTTGAATGACTGCTGTAGGTAGTAGCCCGTCTTTAGAGAAACGCTTGGGGCTCTGCTTTCAGCCTTCTTGTTTCTAGTCATTTTTATCAATGGCTTGGCCAAGGATGCTGATAGCATGTGGATTGGATTTGTAGAGGACAGCAAGCTGGAAGCAGCCGACATGTTGGATGAGGGACCCCAGCAGGCTAGGACCCTGGGCCAAATCTGACTAGACGAAACTTAACGCAGACACGTGCTGGACCTCACTTGGCTTTGACAGCCAGACTGCAGGAACGCTGGGGTGGGTGGAGCAGCTGCGTGTGGGAAGGGGGTTTGTTTACTGGTAGCCTGATGAGTCACCCAGGACACGGCCACCAAGGGGCTGATGTGCCCTCAGCCTGGGGGCTGAAGGCTGCCACAGACTGGCCCTGAGCTCGGGTTCCACTGGGAAAGGGTTAGGGAAGGCGTTATGTCCCTCAGACAGCAGCTGGGATAGACGGCGGGTGACAGACAAAAGTTTAGGGGGAACAACTGGGGTCTGGTCTAGGACTGCAGACTGGGATACTGGGGTTGACCGGGAGCCATGGGGACCTTGGCTCAGTGCCAGAAGTAACTTCCATCAGAGCTGTCCTGCCCCGGAACAAACCACTTTGAGATGTTGCAAGAAATTATCTGAAGTCACATAATAAGCACATAGGCACCGTCATCTGTCAGCACAACATTTAACACCTGCCACCAGCAGACCCAAGGAACAGGAAGGAGGCCAAGCCCCTTGACTCTGACCTTGGCTAATCTCTCAGGCTGTTCCCTGGGTCTCTGCTGGAGGGCGTCTACCCCTCAGGGAAGGAGGGGGCATCCATGAGTGAAAAGGTCTCCCATCAGCCCTTCTAAACTTCTTTCCCTTGAGTAGATGACAGGCTCAGCAGCTGACAGCAAGTGCCACGTTAGCACTTAGTTGTACTTCCCAGATGACTCTGCCGCACCCGCCACCCCCCAGGCAATTCCTACGAGGACTCAAGGCGGGATGCCTAGATGACAGTTCACTAAAATACAGGCCATCTGGTCCCAGTAGCCCCCCCCCCCACAAAAGGCAGAAAGTGCCCTAGAGCTCTACTTACACACCTCTGAGGACAAAGAACCATACTACTCGGGTCAGCACCTACCGTGGACTGGTTATGTTGGTTAGAAAGTCCTTTTCCAGAGCCAGATGAAATCTATCTCCTGGGGAAGGATCTCTCATGGACCCAGCTGTCCTCTGTGGCCTAGAAGGGGACCAGACCTCTCTGGTTTCCATGGAGACCTTGGCTCAGTGCCAGAAGTAACTTCCATCAGATTAGGAGTGGAGAGTTGTTCAGAGTGTGGGAAGGGGCTTTGCTGTCCCGGCATCCCCTCCTGTCCCGGCATCCCCTCCTGCCCTGGCATTCTCTCCTGCCCTGGCATCTCCTGCTGCCCTCTGAAACTCCTTCCTTCCCAGGCCCTGGGCACTCAGAGGAGGCCCCTCTGGGACTTGTACAACTGACAAGCTTGACCTTAGTCAAAAGTCAGAGCGGGAGAAGGCAGAGCTACAGCCCTCAGAGAGTTCATGTCCAACCACGGACCATTCTCAACTATTTTTCACCATGAAGGGTCAGGCGAGCTCCTGGAGAGCTGCCTCTCACAGGTGACAGAGAAGGCCAAGCATGAGGCTAGGGTCTCCACCTTGAGTAATGACTGCCTACGCACACCTGCCAGGCGGGCCAGCACCAGGCTGTGGTTAGGAAGATGAGCAAAGTGGGCCCTGCGCAGGCAGAAACATCTCTTCCGCCTCTTTTTCTCCAGAGCGGCTGATGTGTCTGCCCCTAAGTTCAGGCTGGGCCTGTGTGCATGAGGCTCTCCCAGATCAGATGAGGCTTTCCTAGGCTGTGCGTCCCCACAGGTGAATGGCAAGGATTTCGTTAAAACCATCCACTTCTCCAGACCTTTTAATGTGTTTCCAGCCCAACCATGGCATGCCAGAAATGACTGAGGTGGGTTTGTGGTCTTCAGGAGCTCTGTCTAATGTGTAGTGAGACCTGCAGCTGGACAACACAGATGTTTGGGTCACCATTGTGACTGAGAGAGGCCAGAAACAGATGTTAGCTCACAAGGGAGCTGGACCAGCCTTCCCAGAGGCAGATGCCCAGAAGATCCTGGGATGGCAGGCAGAAAGTCTAACTGGAAGAAGGCAAAAGTCAGGCCTCTGGGATGGGTAGAGACTTTATGAGCTGCCAGGCTGAAGGTCTGCTCCCCAGCAGCCCCGAGCTGGGCCATGTTCCCTCTTTTGATGAGCAAGGCTCTCAGCTGACCAGGTAAAAAGGGCCAAGAACAGCTCCTTGGCCTCCACGAAAGGCCTGGATCTGGTCAGAAAGGCTGCTAGACTTGAGGGTGGAGTCCAGAAGCTCAGTCCATACCAGCTTTAACACTTGGGTGCCGGCCACCTCCTGCCTCCCTCCAGCATGCTGGCTCCTAAGCCAGACTTCAAGGCTGCTTGGCCCAGGCCCACTCCAAGGAGTAGGAACGTGGGTGTGTGGAGTCGTCTGCCAAACTAGAGCGCCTCGGCAGTGGGGCGGAGTGGGGAGACTTTTTTAGCCAAACATGATTTCCTGGTTCTAAGAAAAATCTGTTCAAAATTCATACAAGAAACAGGAAGAGAAACAATACATATACAGGCTTATACATATATCCCATACACACTAGACACACACACACACACACACACGTCTGTGAGGCGGAGCTGACAAACACTCTGTCATGCTCAGCCTCTGTGAATCACAAACACATGGCTTCAGTTTCCTTGACTGATGCCTGGTTTAAGAAACTGGAGAAGGAGGGGTGAGGAGGGTTGGGCAAAAAAAACAAGGGGAGACTTGGAGGCTCTGGTTGAATCCAGATGCTGGGGTTCCCAGTTCTCTGTGTTACTCTTGTCTTGGGATGTGTGAAATCAAGGCACAATTGATGTATCAAGGTTAGCCCCAGTGGAGCCACAATGAGACACACACACACACACTCATAAAGAGAGAGAGAGAGAGAGAGAGAGGGAGAGAGAGAGAGAGAGAGAAACACCTGCTAGGCCCTGCCTTATAAATATGTACATATGCTGTGTCTATTCTGTGGCCTAGGCTAAGGGTGTTGTAAATAATAGAACTTGAGGTAACTCTGAGTCTGTGGGTGGATCTCCATCTCCAGCACGGCTGTTGTGCTCCAGCCATGCCAGAGAACAGAGGGCGATGGAACAGGTCCTCAGGTGGCACTGGAGAGTGCGGCGGGAGGAGTTCCCTCCCGGGAGACTACGTCGTTGGTGGGTAGTTCGGTTATTAGAGTCAATGCAGGGATTTATATAGGGAGGCCTTTCTGACCACTATAGAAGGCAGGAAACTCCCCAAGGCAAGGCTGCAGGGTGGAAATTCTTATGACATTTTGTTGAGTGAAAACCAAAACAAGCAGGAGGCAGATTTGTTTTGGGGGAAGAACCAAGAAGGTGTCCTCCAAGAACTTAAGGGAACAGAAAGTTATCAGTGGTTTTCTTTTCTTTTTTCTGTTGTTCTATGAATTTAAAAAAGAAAAGGAATGTGAGCAGTGAGAGGCGGCCTTATTGAGAGGGAGCAGAGAGTGGCTGACCGCTCGACACCACCAAGCATCACCCCAGGCAAAGGCCGGGACTCAGCACAGGAAGACACTATGGCCAGTTCTGCCCGTCAGATCACCAGTGTCATGTGACACAAAGTTTAAAGTTTTTTTTTGAGCTGACCCCCTCATTGGTGGAGACAGGAGGCTCAGAGGGTCTCTGCAGCCTCTTCCACTCTGGGAAACATCTCTCCAGTGGCAGGTATAAGATGAGAAGATCCTGGCTGTCCAGGAAGGGGGCCCTTTGTAGTTTGATGGAAGATCTGCAGAGCTGTGAAAAGGTCCTACTTGGTACATGAGGCTCACAGGCCCTCTGCAGAAAGAGGCTAAAGCCCTGACCCCTGTTCCTGGTCATTTGAACTTAGTGGTTGGGTATGCCAGAACACCCACAAACAAGGTCTGTTGGCAAGAAAGACCTGAGATGAACTCAGAGGAGGGAAAGAAGGATTGGAGCTCAACACCCAGAATGCTAACTGATCCCACAGCATGCCTGAGGCTGCTCTGAGAACACTGAAGAATGAGCGCTTGGGTGTGGCCTAGGAGCAGACCACAGCGTCTCCCTGTCTAGAGCAGGGATGTATAACGACAAGTGGCAGTGAACAGATCTCTTCCTGGCCTTATAGGTCCTGCAATCTATGGAAACACCGTTGTAGAAGGAACCAGAACTCTAGGACTGGTGGCAGGTCAGTCTCATCACTCCTCTGAACTACTCTAAAGCTTGTACTGCATACAATAAGCTGACCTTGGCCTCTGGGGTAGAGAACTCACAGGAAGACACTGGGCTCCAGCTTTACTGAGGAATTTGCCAATCGGTAAATAAGACACAGTAAATAAGCCTGATTAAACTTGCCCTGGAAGATTGCTTAAGTTGCTCGTGAGATTCAGAGGTCTAAACTGCTTAAGTTCACCCAAGAAATTCTCTAAGTCTTGATATTTCATTCGGTGAAACTGGATGTAGCAGTCAACATATGCGTGCAGGTCAGTCTCTCTCCAGGTCCTAGGGTCTCCAGGAATGCAGAGAGCTGCCAGGATTCCAAGAGGACACGTGAAAATGGAGACCCTCTAAGGGCAGAGTGGTGGCTCTCTCCAAGGTCCACTCCTTCCAGAGCACAGCCCTTTGAAGGGTAGTCCCTACCGTCAGAGAACATGGAATTGAATTCACTCCAGAAAAATATACAGAAGATGGGCCTCCAGCTGAGGAGAGGCGGGGCCTCAGGCACAAAACACAGAGAGTCTGGTGGGGCCTCAGACACAAACGCAGCCAGTCTGGAATCACTCTGCTTTACAAAAAAATAATAATTGGTTGGTCTTGCCAGCAAACAAATTATCCAGAGGGTTCCCTAGTCAGTGAGTGTGGGTAGCAGTGTCTGCCCCAGGCCAGGGGTCGAGCCTCTGTACCCTGAGCCAAGTGAGTTTATCTCTGTGGAGGACTACATCGGCACATGGATGTGCCAGCATCAGAGGACTACCCTGACCAGACTGGGGCTCAAGCAAGACTGAACTTCTGAACCAATTGGCTGAGGACCACATCCTAGAGCTGGCAAATTTCATTACAAAGAGTAAAGACAAACATTTACAATAATTATAATAAAGCCAGTCACAGTGGCACATGCTTATAATCTCAGCAGCTGGGAGGTAGAGGCAGGAGGATCAGAAGTTCAAGGCCATCCTGGGCTACCTGATACCTTCCTCCAAAATAGTAATAATAATAATCATAGACAACTCTTAACTCCATCCTCAGGACTCAGTTCAAATGTTGGTCATGAATCTTGCCCTGAACTCTACCTCACTGTCTTCCCATGGTTCTTTACTCATTTAATAGACATCTATTATACACCTACTATGCCTGTCTGGACATTTTATAAGAGTCAGATGAGAGAGAGTAAGTTGCATTGCTCAGAAGTATCTCTACAGTAAAGCAGCTGTACTTGTTCAGAAGAAATTTCTGAATGAGCAGAGACTGACCAGTAGCCCCTCCCAAGCTCACTGCACAGACCGCTTGGAGATGACTTGGAAACACAAAGGACAGGACTAGGAGATAAGGAAGGAAGATGTGGGAGAAAGATGACCTAAGATGACCTGCTGGGGCCCCGCCCTGTGCAGTCCTACTTGAGTGTGAGCTGCTTCTGACAAGCCTGACAAAGGAGATGCATGTATGACCGTGGCACCTGTGACTGTGCCTCAGAAGATGAGTGGGAGGGCTTCTAGCCGGAAGCTGTGTTAGGAGCCACCTGGGAAGGGGCAGGAGGCAGAGACCTGCAGGTGGCTGAGGACAGAGGGCGGCCATCAAGAAGCTGGGCCCTTAGAGTACAGCTGGGGAGTACTTGCCAAGCATGTGTGAAGTCCTGTTTAGTCCCCAGCACCACATAAACTTGGCATAGTGGTGGAGGCCTATAATCTCAGCATGTGGGAGAAGGATCAGAAGTTCAAGATCACCTTTGGTTACATTTGAGGCCAGTCTGGGCAACATGAGACGATATTTTAAAACAAACAAACAAAAAACCCCCCACAAAAAATAAAATGGAAAAAAAAAAAAAAAAACAAAAAAAAAACAATAACACACAACCAGAAGCTGGGTCCTCAGGCAAACACCCACAAGGAAACGACTTCTGCTCACAGCCTGAGGGAGCTTGGAAGTGGATTCTTCTTGGGGTAAGAATAAGACCTGCTGATGTCTCCACTGGCTCCTCGTGAAACACTGAGATACTGAAATGAAAGACCGAAAGACTTCTGGACTTTGGACACATTAAAAATTACTAGATAACAAATGAAAGTGCTTCGGTAAGTCTAGAATGCTACATGATAGAGAGAGGGGGGGGGGGAGGGAGACAGAGAGACAGAGAGACAGAAACAGAGAGAGAGAGAAATAGTAGGGGGTTGAAAACCCGAACATGCTCTCCCAGTCACCCGGGGAGTTGCTCGCTTTGTGACCTACTAACTTAGAGCAAGAGCGTCCATGTGAATGCAACACCCGTGAAGGCTGCTGGACTGCAGGAGCTTGGGGGAGAGAAAAGCAAGGAGCAGCGGCTTCTGGCTCTGGAAACTCAAGCACAATGAAAGGGCGGGGCAGGGAGGGAGGTGAGTGGCTCTGGGGGCCATGGCTGTAGCACAGTGAGACCTGGGCGCACCGCTCAGGAGGTGCAGGGCGGCATGCCTCTGCCTCTGTCTGGGAGGACTTCCCAGGGGAGGCGACGGGTTATCTCTAGATGCTAAGACCCATACAGAAGGCAGAGATCACTGAAGGGGGCTGCCTGCGAAGAGCAGAAGCAGAGGTGGAGGGTTCACGGAACACCTGGACCTTGGCGAGCTTTAATAAGTTAGAAAGATGCACCCATCATGCACCGGGCTCTGCTGGATTCTGTGCCTTCTCACAAAGGCCCCCTGAGCCGGATGCTCTTCCCATCTTACTGCTGAGCCTCTGACGCTCAAAGACTCAGGTAAACGGCACATCTGGGGCCAGTGAAATGACTCAGGGAGTAAAGGCGCTTGCCACCAAGCCTGATGACCTGAGTTCCATCCCCTGGAACTCATATGGTGGAAGGAGAGAATCCAGTCCCACAAGTTGTCTCCTGACTACCACACATGCTCCTTGGCACATGCCACACCCCAAAATAAAAAATGTTCTAAAAAATATTTTACATCTAGTAAGTGATCCCAAAGGTCCCGCTACAGCCTCTTGTCTGCCTCATCTCCCCACATCGTCATTTCTCCAGCCACAACTGGCCAAGGGCAGGTACATTCAGCTAGGCTAGGGGCTAGGGTGAGTAGATTCTGGAAAAAGGAAGCCCAAGAGTTGGAAGATGTAAGAGAAAGACCCAACCAAGGCCTCCTGGCCTTCCCTCACTCCCAGTGGATCTCCCTTCTCTGGAGCAAAGCATCTCTGTGACCGTCCCCTACCGGACAGTGAGGTCTTCTGAAGTAACCCTCCCTGTCACTGCCACAGCTTTCCATACGTGCTCATCTATGGGCTTGTCTGGCTCCCAGTCCCCTGAATCCATTGGAGTATTAAGTAGGGCTTGATTTGAGGGGGAAACATGCTCAATCCCCCCAGGACCTTGCACACAACTGCTCCATGGAGGAGTGCTGCAAATTTGGCCCTTGGCAGGGGCTCTCTTTGCTCAGCAGGATGAGGATTATCCCCTCTAATTCTGGGGGGGAATGCTCACTTGCTTGTTTGCAAAGTTGTCACAGCACAGCTTTACTATGGTGCCTGAACCCTAGAATGAGGTACATCAGCTGTGACTGTGAATTCATTTACCTGGTGGCTCTGACACATCCAGGGTAACAAATGTGACTGGAGGAAATGACACAGTCTGTAGCTACTAGTGAATAAGGAGTGTAGAGGCTTTCATAGACAGGAATATTGGCTGGGCTGTGAAGGTGAGATTTGAATTAAGGGGCTGGAGAGACGACGGCCCAGCAGTTAAGAGCACTGGCTGCTCTTGCAGAGGACCCAGGTTCGATTCCCAGGACCCACATGGCAGCTAATAACTATCTGTAGCTCCAGTTCCAGGGGACCCTATGCCCTCTTCTGACCTCCATGGGCATTTCACGACCCAGGTGCACTTACATCCATGCAGGCAATACACTCATACACATAAAATAATAAATGAAATATTTTTTAAAACTAAATTAAAAGAAGAGGGTCTTTGGGGTAGCATAAGACACAAAAGCATGTGGCATGCTTAGTGACAACGAGGTGGCCAGCCTGGGTCTGCGGCTTGGTTTGGGGACACACTGCAGGTCGCCCTAGAGATAAAGTTGGAGCCACCATTAAGACAGTAGACTTACTGGAGCTGGAAGCAGATGAGCCTGATCATGTCCTCTGATTAAGAGAAGCTTACAGTGCAGTCAGACACTGACTCCTAGGGCACAGCTTGGAGCCCCTTGGGGTAGAGGAATGGCAGCCCTCCCACTGGGCTCTTCAGCTACCCAGCTGGAGAGAGGCTGGATCCCAAGACAATGAGGCTTTTAAAAAATACCAGAACAGGACTGGAAAGATGGCTCAGTGAGCACTGGCTGTTCTTGCAGAGACTGGGGTTTGGTTCCCAGCACCCACATAGCAACTCACAACCATTCGTAACTCTAGTTCTAGGGGGTCCAATACCCTTTTCTGGCCTATGTGGGCACTGCACGACATAGGTGCATGCAGGAAAAGTATGAATACACAAAATATAAATAAATTAATTAAATAAACCAAACAGACAGACACATAAAGCTTGTGGGGCTTTGAAACTCTGCCCTGGCTTGGTCCCTTGTTGGTCTGCTGCAGTAAACCTGCTGAGGCCTGGCATCTTAGTTTGTCACAGCATCTCTGTCTCTGGTGACTTGTGCCCTGAGTGGAGCCTGCATCAGAGTTAGTGTTCTTTAGGGCCAGAAACACTGAGTCCTGGGCTGGCCAGAACCGGATGCTCAGGGGGCAGTGGTAGATGGACTATAGACTTGTTTAAGAACCAAAGAAGGCGGGTCAGGGACAAGAGGCTTGGGTCTTAAAAGTATATCATTCTGGGGCTGGGATGTGGTCCTGGGGTAACAACTTTGCATAGCCTTCATTTATGAGGTCCTGGGATGATTTCCAGTGTCCCCACCACCCAAAAACAGAAATAAAAACCAAATCCACATCCTGCTCCCACCACATACATGAAGGTTTAATTCTCCCTTGGTAGGAAACTGTTAAGGCCCTTTCATTCCTCAGTTACTCTGCATCAGCCCAGACTGTGTAATAATCACACAAAACGTACAGATACACTGGCTTTTCTCAAGTTAATGCCACGTCCCTGTCCCTGGCAGAACAGGAGAGCTGTGGTCTGCTGGGGAGAGTAAGGACTTAGGGGCCGGACAGATCTTTGTCACCAGGAACGCAGCCCAGGGAGGAGCATCTTGCTCCAGGCCACAGACTTCTGAATAGGACTTTCTTTCTTGAGCTAAGTAACTTGCACCAGGCTAGGGTGGGCACTCAGGTCTGACTACAGGGTCAGCTGTGTGTAATGTCTCTGTTCTGACTACTGCCCAGGCAGTGGAGGCACGGCAAAGGCACACAGAGTCTCCTAGCTGGAGGTTTCATTTCCTCAGCTGCTGGGAACTATGTCTACCGGTCAGTCTTGCCTAGAGCCAATGGGCAACTTGAGGGCAGAAAAGTGCCCGCTTGGCCTCTGGATCTGCAGTACCCGCTGCAGGGACAAGTACCCAGAAGACACAGTACAGGAGGGCTGACACAACAGCTGATGCATTAGACAAGCATCCTGGGCTCACGGTCCAGGGGAAGATAGTTGGACATAGCAGTAAGTGAAGACACACAGAATAGCAATGGGCGAGTGCCTTGTGTCGGGAGAACAAAGCCGAGTGGGATGGAGCAGGACGCTGAGGAAGGCTGGGGCAGGGGCTATGCAGTGTTGAGATCTGAAATTTGAGGAAGGAAGAGTATAAGGTACTGAGAACATGTGCTCCAGGTACAAGGAACAGCATATATGGAGGCCCTGAGCTGGGGGAAGGTGTGGTCTGGTCAGAGGGTCAACACTAGAGTGAGTGTGACAGGAGATGAGGTAGAGCTGACTGGGGCAAACCACGCAGAGCCTCGGGCAAGGTTAAGGATTTAGTCATAGAAGAGAATAGCTGGGAAGAGAATAGCTGGCTGTTAAGGAGGACAAGAACCATGGCAGGGAGACCAGCTATGTGGAGTCCAGCTGAGGAAGAGAGAGTCCCGCCTTGGCATGAGGGGTGAGCTGCTCCACTTAGGAGATGGCTAGTTCACGTTGCTGACAGGCTAGTGTTGGGAGGAAAGTGCCAGGGGACTTGGCAGATAGTGAGGCCTCTTACTGACAGCAGAAGGTGCTGGGTAAAACCTCATGTTGATGACACTGAGCTTCAAATGCTGGGAACCATCCATGTTGGAGATACCAGGTAGTTGGTTAATAGAGTGTGAGGCTCACAGGAACGAAAGGGTGCTTTGCCCCTGGGGTACTGGGCTTACAAGTGGTCATGGCTTAGATCTGAAATGTCCCGTTCAAAGCTCATGTGTTGAAGGTATGGTCTGCAATGAAGCAGTATTCAAAGGTGGGGTCCTTGGGAGGTCGTGGAGGCTTTGACCTCATTCACTGACATTCTTCTTTTAGTTAACTGATTAATTATTCTTATTTTATGCTTATAAGGGCTTTGCTGGCATGTATGTAAGTGCACCATGCGGGTGTAATGCCCACAGAGGCCAGGAAAGGGTGTTATGAAGTAACAGGAAAAAAACGCTCCATTGTGTCCTCGGCTAGTCTGGACTCCAGGTTGTGCCTGCTTTAGCCTGCTTCCGAGCCACTAGCCTCCCCCAGCGATACATTCAGAAGTTTTTATGACCCTGACTGTGGCCTAGAGGTATACCTGAAACAACTTCTAAAGTATAGCCGAAGCAATTACTGTGGCAAGGTCTCTCTGACCTCCATCTGGTCCAAACTGTTGTTATGATTTTTGTGGTTTTTCCCCTTATGAACTCTGTCTCCCAAGCTTCAGCTGAGAGAATTTCAAAGGTACTAGCCACTTTCAGTCACACACTAATCAATAAAGGACTCCTTTCCCTTTTAATTGACTTATGTGTGTGGTGGTAATCAGTAATTCTCTTGCCTGGGTAGAACCGGTAGATCCCCTGAAACTGAATTATAGATGGCTGTTAGTCGCCATGTGGGTACCGTAGACCTAAATCTGGGTCCTCGGCAAGAGCAACCAGTGCTCTTAATTGCTGAGCATCTCTCCAGACCCACTGATAGGTTCTTAACTCAGTGGGATATTGGGAGGTGGTGAAAGGCTTATAAAGTGGCAGAAGGTGCTAACTGGCGTCCTGGCTGGGAGCTTTGTCTCCACCTCACAAGAAGGGGCTCACCCCTCCGTAGCAGGCTCCACTGTGCCTCCGCCTCCCCCTGCTTCTCACCTGGAGACCACCAGTGGTAAGATCAGCATCTTCAACATCCTCATCAAGAGCTCGCCAGGGAACTGGAAATAACTAATCTCCTGAAAGTACAGCAAGAGCTGAGTTACAACAGGTGCAGACTTGGAATTGCTTGACTCCTCACCATCCTCAAAGCAATATCCCATCTGCTCCTTCCTGCTTGGGACCTGGGCAGCAGAGGCCAAGGAGAAAGAACTGATTTGGAGCCAAGCAGATCTGAGTTCCAATCTTGGTAAGCCCCTTTCTTCATAACCAGCTTGGTGGCCTTAAGTCCTCTGAGTTTTTCTTACCTCTAACAGGAGGATAATAATTAGCTCATTGTCACTGAGACACTGTTCTGAGAGTCTGAACATGAGCACTTAGTATCCCATCTGGATGAGTTGAGCCTTCCCAGTATATGGCAGCTCTCCTCATCTGGACCATTCACCCACCCATCCATGGTGTGAAATCTTCTTACCTATCAGATGGTAAGTAACCAAGAGGGGAAGCCTGCATATTATTCCTGTAACCCACATGAGGCCAAGACATCACCAGAGGGACACAAAATGGATTAATGAAGCTTCCTTCCCCACAAAGGTCCCAGTCTAGTTAATGGGGTGACTGACCCATAAGCTACAGCCTCCTAACAGGTTCCTTCTCTAGACTGGCTCTGGAAGCCTGGGTTTAGAGGTAGTATATTGCCAGCCAGTATAAATGGCTCCCTTGCGCCCCCCTCACTCAAAGGCACCTTCATAGGCACCAGATCTTTGCACAGACAGCTTACAACCATCCTGGCAGAGATGACTTTCTAAAGATTTACTCTGTCCCTTCCTTTGAATATCAGGCTATCGAGACGGTGCACCCCAGGAATTCAAACCTCTCTAGGACTGTCCTGTTGGAGAAGAAGGGAAGGGACGAAGTCCTGTATCAGCCAGAGAGAAGAATGAGTCTGGCGTCTCCCAGGGGAGATTCACAGTTCTGACAGCTCGTCAGAATTCTTGCAGAAGAGACTGTAGTCTAGATAATGATGTGCCAGTGACAGGCGGGACCACGTCTTGACCAGGACTGCTTGCTTATGCACACTTCTGTTTACTCTTAAGCCTTCACATCCAGACTCTGAAGATGGACTCCAAAGGCCACTGGGTCTCTTTGTTCCTCTTCCCAGTACGGCCACATTGAATAAACCTCCTTTCTCTGCTTTTCACTTCTTTACTAGCCTATTGATGACGAGTGGCCGAGCCTAGCTTACCAGACCTGCCGGGGCCCAGGCTTAGACCCGCCTGACCCCACTGTTTCATTACGACCGGTCAAGGAGTGGCACCCCACAAGAGAAGCAAAAGCAGGATTCGAAGGACTGCCACACAGGTCAATTTGACTTGCAGCTGATATTCTACAAAGCCAGTTGTTATGTTGCTGATCTGAAATTCTAATGTAACTGGATTGCCATTTCTAAAGTTTGTCCTCAAGCTTCCTGTTTCTGGTGATACTAGATTGTGACCTTGTCTCCAAAGGGGGAGGTTGTGGGTAAGGTGAGCAGAAGGAACTAAAGCCACCATCCAAGTCACATTTTGGTACCTGAAACTGTTTTAAAACTCGTGTCAAGCTGGGAATGGTGGTTCATGCCTTTAATTCCAGCACTTGGGAATCAGAGGCAGGTGGATATCTGTGGAATTAAGGCCAGCCTGGTCTACATAGCAAGTTCCAGACCAGCTGGGGCTGCAGGGAGCTCCTGTCTCAAAAACAAAAACCCATGTCAAACATAATGATTTGTTAATAGTATGATGTTTAAAAAGCCTCAAGCCATATAATTGGGGTGGTGTAAAGATCCCATCCAGTGCACTCATTTCATAGAAAAGGAAGCTGAGTCTGGAGGGGGAAGTGATCACTCAGTGACTCGCAGGAGAGAGAGCCAGGTTTCCTAGGTTCATTATGTTACTATTTCTAAGGTAGCCGAAATAGCTTATAGAACCACCCCTTGTGTGTGTGTGTGTGTGTGTGTGTGTGTGTGTGTGTGTGTGTGTAGGTCAGAGAATAACTTGTGTGAATCAGTTTTCTCCTTCTACCATGTTGGATCTGGAGGTTGAATGCAGGCTGTCAGGCTTGACAGCAGGCAACTTTACCCCCTTGAGCCACCCTACCAGTCCTAGGATTAATATTTCTAACTAATATAATTGTAGTGCTCTCTCTTATGTGAGCATTTGTGTGTGTGCATATTAATGTGTGCACATGCATGTGGAGGCTAATGTCAGTGTCTTCCTCAATGTGTTCCTTATGTGACCATTTTTGACACGCATTAACTTCCTTGCGTGGTTGGTAAGGGGTTAGTGTCTGTCTGCCTTTTCCTCTTCTTATTTCAACACTATATTTGTATTAATTTTTGGGTGAATTATAGTAGTCAAGGTTTCAAATTGTATTATTAATAATAATGATATTATTATTTTGTGTGTGTGTGTATCCGATACACAAAGTGGAAGTTAGAGGACAGCTTTCAGGAGTCAGTTCTTCCTTTCCATGGTGGGCTCTGGGGATTAAACTCAGGTCACTTTTACTTGCTGAACCATGTCAAAGTCCTGAGGTTAACAGTATTGTAATTATCAAATATCGTCCACTACCAACCAAATGCCATTTACACAGCCATACTTCATGGCTTATATGGCTTTCATTTTGTCCCTGGAATTAATAATTAACTGAATTTTTGATTCATTTGTTTTTTTTTTTCTGTGAGCATCTCTTAATTTCTTCCAAATGTTTTAGCTATTAAAATAACTAACAAAAAATTTTCTACAACTTAAGTACAGCAGTTCCCCTTTATCCCGCCTGGACCTCAGTCCAATAGCTCACCATCCTCCTGTTCTGTTTGGACTGCTATTTGCACACAGCGGCTGTCATGGCCTCTTCTTGGCTTTCATTCTGGGATTTATTACCTATAAGATGCAGTGTTTCCTGAATCATTTGCTTTCTTGGTTTCTGTCCTTGTTTTGCTGGATCATTTTGGAAGCTTTCTGAGAAGGGGTGAAGGAGGGCAACTTCTGAGTCCTTAGGTTAAATTGCCTTTGTTCCATCCTTCCCTCTGACAATAATCTGGCTATATGAGATTCTTAGTGGAAAACAATTTCTTTTTCTGGTTTTTAATGTACTTTATTCTTATCATGTGTGTGGATGTCACGTGGGGGAGGGGCAGGTGCCCTCGTCATGACGTGTGTGGAGTGTTTAGGAGTCATTTGACTCCTTCCGCCTTTATGTGAGTTCCAGGGATTGAACTCAGGCTGCAAAGCTTGTGTGGCAACTGCCTTTACCAGCTGAGCCATATTGCTGGTCCTCCTCTTCCAGTTTTAAAGGGATGCTTTTTCTTAAACTTTCAAAAAGATGACCAGATGAAACTTAAATGGTTCCAAAGTAACAAAGCAGGACTCATGTGAGAGATAGGAACTAGCTAACATTCTGGTTTATGATAGCCATATCATTCTCCATTCTGGTTTATGATAACCACATCATCCTCTATTCTGGTTTATGATAACCATATCATCCTCCATTATGGTTTATGATAACCACATCATCCTCCATTCTGGTTTATAATAGCCATATCATCCTCCATTCTGGTTTATGATAACCACATCATTCTCCATTCTGGTTTATGATAACCATATCATTCTCGTAGTTTCACTGCTCTTGTTTTGTTTTGTTTTTTGAGACAGGGTCTTCCTGGTTCTCCAGCTGGCGTGGAATTCGCTATGTAGACCAGACTGGCCTCGATTTGCCTGCCTCTGCCTCCTGAGTGCTGGGGTTAAAGGAATGTACCAACCACCACATCCGGCTTTCCAGTGCTCTTTAGAAATGATTTTGAGTTTTCTTCTCCCTGCATCATCAGAAGTCCTCTTTTCTCCTTGTTTAGTCTCTGGTTTTGACATTTGCAGATTTCTGGTGTCTTGACTTTGTGCTCAGAAATAAGTGTAAAGCTTCTGGGGCTTGTGACCGTGGCACCTCAGGGCAGGGTGATGGACAGGACCTGGTGGTGGGGCTGGGAACCTCTTTGCCAGCAGAATTCAGAGGTCTTATTGTGATGCTCTGGTGAAATGCCCTTTGCCTGAGAACAAGACTGTACCTAAACCCAGCTGCTAGCTGCCAGCTGTCCTACGGTCCTGCTGGGGAGCTGCACCCAGAATGCAGATGTCTGAGAGTTAGCCTGAAGCATGTGCCTCACTGCTGTCCTCACCTCACACAGGTTGGCCTAAAATCCCTGAGCCAAGCTTCTCATGACCCAGAGCAGGTAGGAGCTAGAGACGGGAGGGCAAGGCATCCTCTGACCGTGTGGCCTGGAAGGGTCCTGGACCCCTAACTATTTCTGTCACAGCACTTCAGCTGAAGTTGCTGCTTTTGACACTGTATTTCACCTCTGCCTTACCTTCTATACAGAGCTCTTCTGGAATACTACAATAAAACCCCCCTGGTATCTGCTCCTATATAGGGCTAAGATGTCAGCCTGATGTGTTCAACGAAATGAGATTACACAACTCCATTCACTTCCCAGACTGCCCAACCAACCTCCTTTCTCAATGATGTCGGCTATGCTCTCTTTGGTTTGGGTAGTTTATAACCTTTAAAAAATTCCATCGGTGCTTGCTGCCAAGCCTCAAGTTCAATCCCTGGCACCCACATGGTGGAAGAGGACAATTGGCTTCTGCTAGTTGTCCTCTGATTTCGTACACATGCCATGGCACAAGTGTCCCCCCAATAAATGTAATTTTAAAAATGTAAATTCCATCAGATACCCAGGAAAATGGATGCATTTATAATTCCTAGAATTAACTAGAAGTCTCAAATAGTTTATATTTTCGAATGAGTTATTTGTCTGTAAATAAATGTTCCTAGAAAAGCTGCATCTTGTAACTCACCCTTTTGCAGTGGCTGATCAACTGATTAGAACTTCAGTAATTGTGGAGAGCAGAATGTTGCAGGCCCAGAGCCTAATTAACATTTCATCTTGGGCTATCTTTAGCTCCCTAAATAGCCACTCTTTTCTCACTTTTGATTCTAACAGATAGAAACCTTTTGGAATGAAATAACTTAGACCACCAGCTTCCACCAACCAAAAGGCTGGGCGTCATCGGACAGTATCTGAGGCCTGTAGCTGAGACTCCTCTTTTGCCATAACTGCCTATTTAACATTTCCATCAATGTATTTGAAAAGTGTTTTGATTTACAACTTTTCTTTGTTCTGTTTCTATAAAAACTTCATGAAACTGCTCCCATGTTGGAACACAGAATCTGGGATAACCTGAATCTGTGTTCCTGGGCCACAGTCACTCACACCCTTTGAGGTGAGAATTATGCTTTTTCCTTGACACAAAGTAGAAAGTCATATCATTTTGTGAAAAGTTTCTTTTCACAAGTAGAATGGTAGAACATTCCACTATTTTCCAAATTGTTTATGGTTTCTGCCTGTTGCATAAGCCCAGACAACTGGAAGTGCTGGATGTCTGCGTCCCAGGCAAAGAGATCAAGCAGAGAGATCCTGGATTTCAGAGTGAGATGCTCAGAAAGCCCATTCCTGCCAATGATTGTGCTCAAACCTCACCCACATCCTCCCTTCCGTTTATCTGGCAGGTTAATCCAAACCGGAACACAGCTGCACATCCAAGCAGATGCATGAGGCTCCGGTATAACAGGCCCCAGATGAGTCTGGCTTTTAGTAATAAGCATTCCAATTTGCTTCCACAAAACAATCTTCCTGCAGGAAATATATATTTGCTGCTTAGGAAAAAACAGAGCACAGATCTCAAGCTGCTGGTACACAGCAGTTTCATTCAGATCATTCACCCGTGCCTCACACTGCTCAAGGCTCATGTCTTGGTTCAAGAAAACCCATGAGGCTGGTGAGATGGCTCAGGAGGTAAAGACACCTGCTGTCAAAGCCTGCCGGCCTGAGTTTGATCTCTGGGACACATGGTAGAAGGAGAGAATTGACTCTTGCAAGTTGTCTTCTAACCTTCACATGTGCTCTGTGACACACACACACACACACACACACACACACACTTTAAAAAAAAGAGAAGAAAGCTTATGCATTGTTTGGCAGATCTCAGTCTTGTGGAGGAAATAGACATCCATGTAAAGACCTCTGACTGGGGCAGCCAGCAGCTGGGTTACAGAGGAGGAAGGTGCATGAAGGGAATGGGAGCCAGGCTGTACTGCAGATGGACTCAAGCACAGGAGACTAGAAGTACACCATGATTAGGTAAGAGTAATTGTTACTTTTCTCATTACAGTGACCCATGTTAGCTATTGTTAGCTACTTGTTGGCTATTAACAAGAAGCAACTTCCCAGAAGAAGGGTTTATTTCAGTTCACAGGTGGAAGAGTTCCAGTCACTGACGGTAGGGAAGGCTTGGCAGCAGGAGCACGCGGCAGCTGGACACACCGTGTCTGCAGTCAGGAAGCAGAGAGTGATGGACACATTTGGTCTGGGCCACCAACCCGCGGGATGGCGCAGCCCCCACTCAGGGTGGGTTGTCTCTCTCTAGTTAGACCTTTCTGGATGTTCTGGCTGTGTTCCCGTGGAGATTCTAAATCCAGAGTTGACAAGATTAACTATCACAGCTGGACTTTGGGAGGGAGATGGAAGAAGGAGTGGAGTGACATTCAGTAAGCACTTCCTGTACGCCAGACACTGCAGATCCTTTGTTTACTCCCTTCAACAGTTCCAGAAGACGTGTATTAACCCCTTAACTCTTCTTCACAGATAAGGGAAGTGAGGCCAAAGAGGAGAGAGGATTGTGCCCAGTCCTTATGGAAGTCAGAGTCGAGCTCCTGTGCCTCCGAGGGCATCAACAGGGTTGTCCAGGTCCCATGGAGGGGACGTTGTCTTTTTGACAGAAGACAGAGTTTGAAGTCTGGAGCCTCAGAGCAGAGATGGTGCGAGGTATCAGCTAAAGGAAGAAGAATCTTTTGGATCTGGAATCTTCCCACAGCCTGTCTGTTTCCTGCAGACAGGCAGGCTCCTCTGAGTCCTCTTCAGTGAGGGCTGTTGCTGGGTTTGTCTTCAGCATGCAGAGCCCCGCCGTATTCAAAGTCCTGCTATATGGGTTTAGCCAGAACCCCCTCTCTCTCAACAACCCCTGCACCAGCTCCTCCCCGCTTCCAGCATCTGCTTCCCCACTCTTCACGGCTCGTTTCCTGCTCTGTGCCTGGGCTGCAATCCGCAGCTCTCTGTGATGTTTGTAGTCTCATGGTCTCCAGCAGGAGCTCTTCATGGGCCTGAATCGCATCTTCCTTTTTTGGAACAAGCATCAGTAATGTCTTATGTAACATCACCTGTGTCTTCCCATGCCACAGGAAGATCTCCACTGTGATGCATCTACATCGTGGCCTGTCTCTCTCACGTCCGGTCTCCCAGCCGCACCTCCCATCAGCGGCTCCTCGCGGGACAGGACAGCTCTGCAGGACAGCTCTCCATGCATCCCTCTCGTCCCGATACCACCCTTACTGTTGCCCTCAGCTTCTGCCTGACCCTCTCACACCCCATCTCCCACTCTCCCAGGGATCTCTTCGAAGTGCAGATCTGACCAGCCACCATGGCTCTCAGGGTTGTGCCGAGCCTGACCCCTGATCTCCAGAGCCCTCTCCCCACTTTGTATTGCGTCGGCCCAAGCCAGCTTGGTCTACCACCTGCACACCCTCCACACCCTGCCTTCACCTGGCTGCTCCTGGGAGTGGTCACTGAGTGACCTGCAGGTGTTCTCTGAAGATGCCCATGCTCTCCACCCCTGTTCTCAGCCCTGTGCTTTCAGTGGGGTGTCTGCCCCCGACTGCCTTTGTGGCTTTGTTGTCACTTCCTTAGTTGCTTTCCTGGCATCTTGTTCTAGTCCTGTGAGGTGTTTATCATGCCCATGATACAGGTGGGAACATTGGGGCCCAGAGACGGAACATGGCTCACCCACTGTAACAACACTGGAAGCCCCAAGACCCTCAGACCCACACACCCTGAGGCTGACCTGTGGTGAGAGGTGTTGGGTCCTGAGGAAGAAGCCGAGGAGGCAGCCCATGATGACGGAGAGCACCGACAGGATGAGCAGCCCATTGTGTCTGCACACTGCGCGCCCTCGAGCCAGGACAGCGCCCAGCACCATGCTGAGCCTGGCCTGTTGGCACCATTCCATGCACGGCAAGCAGTGGCCCGGGACTGGGCTGGGGGCACAGGACCCTCCACTTGCAGGTGAGTCCTAAGCACTTGTCCCCAGCCTCATAGCCATGGCCTGTGGGGCTGTCCAGAGGGAAGCTACAATCCTATTACAAACTGCATCATTAGGAGCTGGGAGCAGATTAGGGCCTGGGAAATTAGAGCAGGTCACGTGGTCCAGGTGTTCAGGCCTTAAAGCATTCCTCTTGAGCAGGGCAGGGGACCAAACACTGAGAGAAAAAGAGGTGCCTCACCCCACTTCCCTCCAGAAGAAAGTGGGAAGAAGACAGTAACTTTAGTAAATGTTCCGTGGGCATCTGCTGGCCATTCGAGAAGAAGCATGTTGCTGCATTAGCATGTTTCTTGCCTACACATGTCTCTGGGAGTCTGTGCTGTGAATATTCAGCTTTGCAACTGTAGAGTCAGAGGTGGCTGCAGGAGGAGCCAGTGCTGTGTGCTACTCCGGGCGCTGGTTATGGGGCCTCAGCCGTAGGGTGCCAGGTCTCAACCTCAACATTATTGAGAGGGAGACTGAGACCCCAGAGAGCCAGAGCTGACACATGGCAGAGTGGGGTCAGACGGGTGGGCCAAGGGCTCTTAGTCCTGTGAGGACTGGAGACCCGAGTTCAGCTGTCCTGACTCCAGCCTTGTGGGGATGACAGCGAACTAACAGAGATGGGTGCTCGTTCTCCAGGGTGCTTCAGGTCTGAGACCACCCATACACCACTCAAGGCCTGTTTATTTGCTTTTAGAATATTTTTATTTGACAATCTCCTACAAATGTACAATCTTGATCATATCCGCCCCCGACTCCCACTGCCCCTGGGACCCCTGGGTCCCAAATCATGCTCCGTCCACTTTCACTGTTTTTAAAATGACCCATTCAGTCCAATTAGTGCTGCCTGAATGAGGATGAACAACCTTCCAGCAGCCACATCTGGGAAGAAAATTTATTCCCCTTCTGCAGCCATCAATTGCCAATAGCTCCTCGGCTAGACATGGAGCCAACCTCAGGGTCCCTCCCCGACCTAGGCTGACTTGATCTTGTGCAAGTCTTGAGTCATAGCTGCTGTGAATTCATGAATACAACAGCTATGTCCTGTCCAGAAGGCTCTCCTCCCCTTCCTCCAGTTCCTACGGTTCTTTTTGTCTCTCTTCCCAGATGTTCCCTGAGCCTTGGGAATTGGTGTAAATGTCCCATTTAGGGCGGAACATTCAGTAGTCACTTATTCTCAGGGCGTTGATCAGCTATGCCTTGATTGTTGCTTGCTGCAAAAAGAAGGTTCTTTGACTAAGTTTGAGAGCAGCATCGATCTATAAACAAAGATATTTAGAGGGCAGTTTGACACCTGTCCAGAAAAACAATAATAGTTGGGTTCCCCAACTCTAAACTCAACTCTGCTACCTACTAGCTGTGTGACTCTGGACAAGCCATTTCATCTCACTCTGCCTCAGTCTCCCCACCGTAAAGCAGCTAATCCTGTAGGAGGGAATATGCCTGAAGATAATGGCGAATGTCAGCATGCTGAAAGCAGTGGCTGTTGGAATCAGCGGCGCACAGCATCGTGCAGTGAAGTTTCCTTTCTGTTCTTGTGGCCTAGGCTGCCCTATAAGCCAGAGAGAATTAACCCATCTGTGTCTCTGGGCTCTGTAATCTCATTAGGGCCAGTCAGGCCAGTCAGGCAGCAGCAGGGACCAGGCTGTGGTGGAGGTGGGGATGTGACAGGTGTGTGTGCACGCCCTCCTGACAAGTGGAAGACAGGCTGGGGTTAGGAACTGCAGGTGGGGGCAGAGACAGCTGGGCACAGGTCCTGAAGCCATGGGCAGTGAGGGAGGAAACAGCTGGATTCTGAGTTTCACCGTAATCAGCTTGTGACCTCACCTTCTCTGGGCCTCTGTCTTGTCTCTTCCAAAGAGAAAGGAGTGAGTCAGCCTGCACAGGGCAACCTCCTAAAGTCCCTGTTCCCGGCAGATGCTTGGTGATAGGGAGGAGGTGGGGGACAGTGTGCCCATGGATCGAATAGGGGGCACCCATGAGTCTGAGAAACCTTTGTCTCTCTTTTTATTTTTATTTTTTTTGAGACAGGATCTCCCTGTGGCCCCAGCTGACCTGAAACTTGATACATAGACCAGTTGGCCTCAGTCTTACAGAGATCTGTCTGCCTCTATAGGCTGTTCTCTGATTTTTTAAAAGTAATTTAAAAATATTTTTTTATTTTTTATTATGTGTGTGCATGTATCGCCTCATTGCAGATAGGCGCACCCATGTCATGCACGCCAGTGGAGGTCAGAAGAGGGTGTTGGATCCCCTAGAACTAGCGTTATAGATGGTTGTTAACCACCATGTGGGTGCTGGGATTCAAACCTGGGTCCTCTGCAAGAGCAGCCAGTGCTCCTAACTGCCGGGCCATCTCTCCAGCCCCTTGTCTGAATCTTAAAGCCAAAAGTTCCCTGAAAAATCTTTAACTCAAATAAATGCCCCATTTTCCAATTACCCAGCTGACTGTTGCTTAGAAAACACTGGCCAGGCCCTGGGGTTCAGGTTTCAGCTGAGGTCTAGGCCTGGCCACTGGTTGTACTACAAAGTGGGCAGGACTCCTTTTCTGCTCCATCTCTAAGACTGATGCCCAGAATATCGTCCACAGCGGCTGCTGATCCTGTCGTCCCCAGCACTCTGGCCCTCCTGCCTCTCCGCTGTCCACACTCCAGATCCTCCTGCACCAGCCCTGTGTGCCATCTGTCTTGGGGATCGGGGACAGCAGTGTATCAGACGGTCTCTGGCCTCAGAGGTCCTGTAGGGAAAGGGGCTTATTCACACAGAAGCGTGAGTGACTGGTCAGGAGCTTACTAGGGATGTCTGTGAATTAAATCTAAAGGCTCTTGGATTTGAACCCAACAGAACCGATTGTCTTTCATAACAAGATCATTTCCATAATCAGACACGTTTAGGAACTGCTAGTGAAACAAGTTAATCAGGTTCTTTACTCCCACACGGCTCAAGGTCGTATCACTGGAGTTAAAGTCCCAGTTGTGGGACTGCGGATGTGTGCTTGCGCAGCACGCAGAAGGCCCCAGGTTTGGTCCTCAACACCACATAAACCAGGTGTGATCATGTATAATCCCAGCATTTGGAGGTTGAGGCGGGAGGATCAGAAAATCAAAATCATCCCGTTACTTAAGGAGTTAGAAGCCAGACTAGTTGCATGAGCTCCGGTCCCAAATCGTCATCATCATCATCGTTGCATTTCACCACTGTGTGAACTTGGGCAAATTTTTTAACCTGTCTATAAAGCAGGGAGAAGAGAACAGTATCCAGGTGGTAGACTTGTGATGTAGATTGCATGCAGTAATGCATACAAGGTGCTTAGGGTACTGTGTGACACCCTAGGTTTCCTAGGCAGCGGTGTTTCAGTTTAGCAGAGACTTTACCATGGCCAGGTGCACTGGAGGAAGTCTCCTGTAGTCACTCACATCCTTCTGATGGGGAACAGAGCTCTCCAAGGTTCTGGGGCTCAGAGGGCTGGGACCCTCAGGAGAGGCTGCGCATCGAGGAAGGAGTGCATGCCTTGGGGTGCCTGCTGTCCCACGTTGCTGCAACACACCCCTCCTCCTGCCTGGGCTGCAGCTGCTGTCTGGAACGCGTCCACCCTCGGCCTCTTATACCTGCTCATGCTGCTATGTCTGCCTACAGTGCTCTTCACTCTCTCCGTCGTCCTGGGTCACTGGCCTCTCTTCCTGTTGCCTTTCCTGAGTGCCCTCATTTACTTTCTTAACTATGCCAATGTCAAACCTCGGATCCTTGGAAAGTGGGTCTGACAAGGGCATAGTAACCCATGATATCCTGTCATCTGAAAACACCTCTGTAGAGGGGCCCCACAGTTGGAGGATGTGTTGTGCTTGGTGTCTAGAGGGAGCCCCAAGGAGCAAGGGCAGCAGAAAGCCAAGGGAATGGGCTGCTTCCTGGGACACTCCATCCACAGGTGTTAAGATGTTGGACGGGGAAAGTCAGCCTGGCTGCCAGGTGTGAGCCCAGGCTGGAGCCCAGGGCAGCACAGCTCTGCCAAGTGTATGCCCTGGGCCAACTGAGTGACCTTGCTGCTAGCGGGTGGGCAGGTTTCCCAGGGGAGGGGCTGCTTAGTTGAGGACCTCGGTAAGCCAGAGAGGGGTGTCGGTCTAGGGGCTTCAAGAGAAGAGCCTGTTCTGGCGTGGGGGGGCACCGAGCTGAGAGCTAGCAGTTTCAGGGGCTGGGAACTGGCCCTCCCGCCAGGTGTCAGGACGTTAGCTGAGCTGTCAGCTGGGTTGGGGTGACAACAGCTCTGGGTTTGTTGGCAGCTCTCCAGAGACATACCAGAGGCGCCTGCCCCTCCTCAGCAGGCCTCCCAGGCTTGCCGGGGGCGAGCCCTTCCGGGAAGGTTGCTGTGGGCAGCCAGTCTGGCCAGCGTGGATTCCTGCTATCCTTAGTCACTGGGGATCCGGCTGACTCTTCGGAAGCCCCCACCTTCCCCGCGCTTGCCTTGGGAGGTGGAGGAAAGTGAGTCGGCAGGTTCGCATCGTACCACTTCAAGCCTGCCATGTCATAAGGGAAGTCAGGCCTGAGCCCCCATGACACCAGAGGATGCTCTTTGCCGAGCGCCTACTATGTTCCAGGGCCTGCAGGCACTCGACTCCCTCACTGTGACTTACCAGGAAGGTTGTGCCTCACTGGACCAGACAAGGATTGGGCCACAAGGCTGGAGGACTGTTTCTTATGCAGTCCGATCCAGTAGCACGAATCTCAATATTTGAATTAAGTAAAAATTTAAAAAGTATAAAATTTAGTTGCTCAGTCAAACTAGTCATAGTTCAAGGGCTCAGTAGCCACATGGGACTAGTAGTGGTCATGATACTGCACTGTGTAGTCATAGAACATTTCTGTGGTCTCAGAGTGTTCTGTTATACTTTCTACAGTGGCATTAAGCTGAATTCAAATCTGAGCTCCTGGTGGATGCTGTGTGGAGTTTCCTGTCAGTGGGTCTCTCTGAGCCTTCTTCCTGCATCTATAAAAGTCTGTGTTTTTTACATTGCATCATAGTGCCTCTCATTAGAGTCTGTTAGTTAGAACAAAAGATAAAAGTGAAACTCCCTGCAGGTTCAAATGTAGTTTTAACGTTAGTCAGAATTCTTGTTAGCAAGTCACAGGAAATTAAATCAATCTAGCATAGCTAAAAAGAAAATTTACATGCAGGAAGATGACAGAATTTGCGGGGCTCAATGCCAGGTAGACACGTGCAGACACAGTATGTCTGCTCACCAAAGCAAGCAAATGAGCATTGATGGCACTGGAACATGGCTCACTTCCATGGCGGCCGCTCACCAGTGTCTGCTATCCAATGTCGTCGTTTTATCTTGTTCCTGTTTTGGTTGGTTGTTTTGAAATAGAGTCTCGCATAGCCCAGGCTTTCCTTGAGACTTGCAGTCCTATACAAAACCATGCATGTTCTCTGACTGTGGCTCCTGAGGAGCACGGACGGACTCAAAGGAGCTGGTGTCCCATCTGTGTTGTGTTCATTGTAAGTGGTTGGTTTCTGCAAGAATGACACATGAGTAAGAAAGGACCTGAGGGTCCTCGGCAGGGTTTCACAAGACGCTTTCTCTTCTTTCTGTGTTTGAAGTAAGTTCTGGTTTGAAGAAAGCAAGGTTGCTCGTGGCCATTGGTGCCTCTTGCTTTCTTGCCTGCTTGCAGATGTAACGTGCTTCCTTTCAACTCACTGGAATCTTGTTGAACTCTAATCTCCTCAGTTCATATGCATAGGACATCACATGCTACATGAGAACGGAAAGACAGGCACCTGTGGTGAGCATGAGGCAAATATCTCTTCTGCTCACAAGCAGGCTCCACTGGCCCATCACATGTTGCTTATAGAACGTAAGTTCAAAGATAAAATTATGATAGCTTTAGAGATGAAGACAGCAATGCATTCAACCAAACATGGAGCTTTCTGAGTACAGGGCCTCCGTCTGCAACTGCAACACACAAGTGAAAGCAGTTCTGTTTATAAGGCTGGGCCGCTGGAGGGTATCATAGAACCACGGTCAAAGTAGAGCCTAGTTGTAAGACCATCTACATTAAATGCTTGCCGGATGGAATTCTTCCCCTCCCTGTCCTCTCTTCTGTGTGTCTGACCCCACTCATCCATCCTGTTCTCTTTTGTTTCTTTGAGACAGGGTCACAAGGATCCTCTGCCTCTCAAGTGCTGGGGTTCCAGGCCTGTACTATCACTGATAACCCACTCGGTTCATTCTTCATTCAGCATGTGCATCCTGGGCAGTGGGGCAGGCCAGCGATGAGGAGCACAGACTGCAACCAGGTGACGTGGGTTAGACTTGGGCTGCTGCACCAATTATCTGTGAGTCATAGTTACCCCACGCCTCAGGCTGAATTTTCTCATAGTAAGTGTGGAGATAATGCTGTTCTGCCATATAGAATTGTAATTACCCGTGTAAGCCTCAGGACGGTTATCTGATTGTAGTATCTTCATTATTTCTCTGTGCCAGCCAGACTCTAGGCACAGGCGTTGCTGTAGTACTGGAATGCAGATGGTCCTTAATTTAGAATAGTTCAACTTGCAGTTTTTCAACCTCAGAATGGGCTTATCAGGATGTAAACTGAGGAGCATCCAACTCGCCATGCTGTGACTTAGAACTTTTCTACCTTGTCTCATCAGGATATCGTAGGCACTGAATTTCTTTATTACACTTATTGCAGACATTTGTATGTGTGCATGAGTGTGTGTGTGTGTGTGTGTGTGTGTGTGTGTGTGCTTGCACAGTGTTTGTGTAGATGTCAGAGAACAACCTGCAGGAGTCAACTCTCTTTTAACCATGTGGGTTCACCAGGGATGGAATTCAGGTTGTCAGGCTTGGTGGCAAGTGCCTTTACATGTTAAGCCATCTCACTGACAATGTATGCATTAAATTTGTACTTACTTGTTTATCCGTCATCTATCATCTATCTATCTATCTATCTATCTATCTATCTATCTATCTATCTATCATCTATCTGTCTATCTATCATCATCTATCTGTTTATTTGGGGGCGAGGATGAGTATTTACCTAGCATGCATGAAGCCCTGAAACCCTAGTATCACAAAAATAAAATAAAATTTAAGGATGTCACAGTCAAAATGTAGGTTTTTCAGGGAGTGGTGGCCTACTCCTGTAACCGAGAGAGTGAGGCAGGAAGATCACTACAAGTTCAAGGCCAGTCTCATCTGCATAGTAAGTTCTAGGCCAGCCTAGACTATCAAATGAGGCCTTGTCTCAAAAAAGCTGTTGAAGATCAAACCCAAAGCCTTGTGTATCCCAGGCAAGAGCTCTACCACTAAAATACAATTTTTGGTTTTAAAAAAAATTTTTGTTTATTGTTTTTATTTTATGTGTCTGAGTGTATTGCTTGCATGTATGTAAGTGCATCCATGTTGTGCAATGCCTGTGGAGGTCACAAGAGGGCACCAGATTTATGACTGGTTGTCAGCCACCATACTGGTGCTGGGAATCAAATCTGGGTCCTCTGCAAGAGCAGCCAGTGCTCTTAACGGCTGAGCCATCTCTCCTTTCCCTAAAAATCATCTTTGAAGTACAATTTACATGCTCTGTGACACACTTGTTTTAAGTATGTGATTCCATAGTTTTGGTAAGTCTACTGAGCTGTACAGTTATTAGAGTAACCCAGTTTTAGAACATTTCCATCATCCTCCAAAGACCCCTTGAATTCATTTTTAGTCAATCCTCATTTCTACCTCCGTCCCCAGCAAACTCTAATTCTTGAATTCTTTCTGCCTTCATAGATTTACCTTCTCTGAACAAGTCACACAAACGGAATTGGACAATTCTACAATCTGTCTAGCACGTTGCCTCATTCACTTAGCAAAATACTTTCGAGTCTCCTGCTCATCTTCCTCAGGTTCACTGCACACATCAGTATCTAATTCCTCACTGCTGGTCAGCAGTGCTTTGTACAAATGGGTGTAAACGGCATTCTGTTTTCTCAGTCACATGCGGATGGGTATTTGTATAATGAAATTCACATACAGTTCTTCTGTGGACATACATTTTTATGCCTTTTCTTGGTTATCGTCTTTTTTATTGTGATCATCTTGTAATGCATGAAGTGGGACCTCATCATGGCTTTAATCAGCCTCTCCTAATGGCTAATGATGTTGGATTCTTTGAATGTGCTTCTTAGACATTCACATCTCTTCACTGGTGTTAAGTCTATTCACATCCTTTGCCTGTTATAAAAAGTGCATTATGGGCTAGAGAGATGGCTCAGCAGTTGAGCACTGCCTGGTCTTGCAGAGGACTTGGGTTTGGTTCCCAGCACCCACAAGGCAGATAACAACTGTCCATAATGCCAGTTGCAGGGGTCTGATGTCCTCATCTGACCTCCATGGGCACTGAATAACACAGAAGCACTTACACATAAAACTGAAATAATAAGATATTTTAAATTGTATTATTTGCCTGTAAGAGTTCTATATGTTCTGCATATAAGATTTCTATTAGAATTTGATTTGAAAACATTTTCTTTTAGGTTTCTGTAGCTTATGCTTTCATTTTGTTAATAGTATCTTTAAAAATTATTTTTAATTTATTTACTTTATACGTGTGCATATGTGTGTATACACATTTGCAAAGGTCTAAGGGCAACTCTTGAGAGTTGTTCTTGCCTTCTACCTTCCTGAGGCAGGGTCTCTTTTGCAGTGTCTGCTACTGATTGCACTGGCCTGTGAACTTCTGGATGATTCTCTTGTCTCTTCCTCATGCCTCACTGCTGTAGGACTACTGGAATTACAGGTGTGCACTACAGTGCCTGGCTTTCTATATGTGTATGAGTGTTTGCTTGCATTTATGTATGTCTACCATGTTCATGACTAGTACTTGAGGAGGCCTGAAGAAAGCATTGGATTCCCTGGCACTGGAGTTACAGATGACTGTGAGCTGCCATGTGGATCCTGAGAACCTAACCCAGGTCCCCTGCAAGAGTAGTCAGTGCTCTTAATAGCTGAGCCATCTCTCCAGTCCCCAGCTGAGACATCGTAACAGAGGAGAGGATGTGTTTTCATCACTGTACACTCAAACACTGACAATGTTTAATAGGCTGTTGAGGTCATATGCTGTTTGGAATGGGAAACCACAACATGGAGAAAGAAGGCTCTGCTCTCAAAACCAGGCAGATGTCAGACAGCATTGAGTAGAAGTAGATGGACTGACTAGAAGAATGAAAAGCTTGGGCTCTAGATTTCTTTTGAAGTCACTCTAACTCCACCTGGGTGGGAGGTGACAGCCGGGTGCCCGCTCATTTGGCTCACATAGCACCTGTTCTGCGGTGTTCTAGTTTGCTTTCAATTGCTTTGACAAAACACTCTGACCAATACGAACTTGGGGAGGAAAGGGTTTATTTGACTTAGATCTCCTGGGTCACGTTCATCACTGAGGGAGCCCAAGGTAAGAACTCAGGGCAGGAACCTGGAGGCAGGAGCTGAAGCACAAGCTACTGGCTGCTCCCCTGGCCTTTGCTCAGTCTGCTTTCTTACACAATACAGGACCACCTGCCCAGGGATGGGACCATCCACGGTGGGCTGGGCCCTCCCAAACCACTCAACAATCAAGAAAATGCCCCACAGACATTGCCACAAGCCAGTCCAATGGAAACTATTTCCCAAGTGAGGCTCCCCTTACACCGTGTGTGTCAAGTTGACAACTAAAGCTATCCAGCACATGGCAATTCCTGAATGCACCTATTTCATCCAAGCTACACAACCACCACAGGAGGAAGTTATTGTCATTAACATTCTACAAACAAGCACACAATCTGAAATAAATTACTTTAGATATTGCTCGGCTTGATCCAGAGCCAGGACTTGATTCAGATCTTACCCTTCTTATTGGAAGGAAAAACCAGAGAACTTCACTTCTGCGCAGAACAGTTGTCTACCGACTCTGAGCAGCCCGGAGAGCGGTGGGAGGGGAAGGGGCGTGGCGAGAGGGGAAGGGGCGTGGCGGGAGGGGAAGTGGGTGTGGCTATCTTTTCTCTCATTCCCTTCTGAGCTCTGGTGCTTGACATGGTAGACATAAAGGAGGCATGAAGCTGGGGCACCTAAATGTGATTCTTGCTTCATCATTTCCCGGTGCAGCGTCCCTAGGCAAGTTCTAGCCTCCCAGGATCTCAGCTTCCTTGGGATTAATTTGTGAGACTTGTAACGGCTTGTCCTAGTTTGCTTTCTGTGGCTGTGATAAATAAACACTATGACCAAAAGCAGCTTAGGAGAGGAAAGGGTTTGTTTAGCTTCCACTTCCAGGTCACAGTCCATCACTGAGGGAAGTCATCATGGGGACAAACAGACACCACCGAGGAATGCTGCTAGCATTTTTATATGAGCCACCTGCCTAGGGATGGTGCCGCTCACAGTAGGCTAGGCCCTCCTTCATCGATTAACAATCAAGAGAATGCCCCCACTGACATGCCCACTGGCCAGTCTGATGGAGGAAATTCTACAATTGAGATTCCTTCTTCTTGGGTTGACAATAAAGACTAACCAGGACACAGATCCTTTCTCCAAGGCATTATGAACACATGGACTGTGCTGAGAGGCAGATACTGGTTCTTCTGTCTCCCACTGCCTCTTGAGAGTGTGCATTCTTCACTTTAGTATAATAAACTTGCTCTCACCAAAAATAAGACACCAAGCCACTTCCGTAAGTGACTGGGAACTGCTGTCTATCTTCTGTCATTGTCCTTGCAGCCCTGGGTTCCTGCTGATTATGAGACCAGACCATAAGCAGGTCTTTTTGCTTTCTGGGCCTCAGCTTCCTTGTTTTTCTCATGGGAATACAAATAGCACCAATTCCAAAGGGATGAGTTTGAGGACCAAATATGAGAAATGTAAACATCAGTTTATCTTCTCTTTCTCTCATCTGTCTCCTTCAAGAAGTTCCAAAGAGAAAGCAATCTTGGGCTCATGGGGGCATCATGGTCACAGGTGTCCTAGCCAAAGGGTTAATCTGGCTCAAATTGTAACAAACTCTAGACCACTGGCACCAGCTGTGTAGCATGGATGTGATCTCAAAGGGACAAGGTCCCCAGGCTAGGGTCCTGCCCAGGAGCTGGCTGAGAACTCTAGTTTTCTAGGTCTATGTCACCTGCAGAGAGGGAGTCCAGACCAAAGCACTGACGTGTAAGCACTTAAGACACAATGTGCTTGACAGTCACTTCCTCTGTGATACTTGATGCCTAGTTGCTTTCAGAAGTACTTGGTGACCACTCTGGGGGCCCGGCCTCCTGCCCTCCTAAGAGCTCATTGAAGAGAAGCTATAAAATGTGCCGACCTATTTAGGAGCCTGCAAATGACTCACATTCCAGAATTCTACTTGTAAATAGAGACTTGTTCTCAAAATCATTTGTTCTCTGGGTCTATATATATATATGTGTGTGTATGTGTGTGTGTGTGTGTGTGTGTGTGTGTGTGTTCCTATACATTTGATTCCTGTCTCATTCAAGGAAAAATAGTTAATTCATTATGTATAATTATATATTGTGACATATATTTGCATCAAAAATATATAGGAAAAATAGGCAGCTCTAAAATGAAAACCTTTCTTTGTGCCTGGCATACGGTGGACAGTGAATAAACATGTGTAGATAAAGACTGCAGACAGACCTTGTCATTGTTTGTGTCAGTTGCCTTGTTCAGTTTTGGAAGCGGATGCTTGAGCATATTAAAGGAGACAAATGTGACTGCTGCAGACATTTGCTCTGTACCTGGAGAGTTGCCATCAGTCCCTCCTTGTGGAAGTCCAAGTGGGAGGTCAGGTAAGACACCAGCAAAGTCTGAGGGCCTGGAACGGAGTGGGGTGACTTCTGAGCAAGGCAGAGCCTAGGCAGAAGGGACGCTTGTCAGGGTGTGGGAGGCCTGGCTTAGGCTGGAATGAAGCTCATGGAAGGAAGGAGCTCTTGGTGGCTCTGCACAGGTGATGGGCACAAGATCCCTCAAATATCCCCTGAGTGGTAGCCACTGAGGTCGCAGAGCCAGTGGGTGTGTGATGGGAGTGTGGGACGGGCCAGGATGCTGCTTAGACCTGAGGATTGCGTCTGGGGCCCTGGGCTGGGAACATGCCCGGGGGAGGGGAGGGGAGGGGAGGGGACTGGACGGGACGGGAGAGTGCAGTCATTTGCTTCTGACATATCATTTTGGATGAGTTGCTAACACAGACAACTCCATAGTCAAAGTAAGGAGACAAAGATGAACTGGGACAAACTGAGCGAGTTATAGCCCGTAGGGTGAATCTCCCTAATCTATGGAAAACTTCTACCAGCAGAAGACCACCATCTAATGGGAAAAAGGAAAAAAAAAAAACCACGAAGAACTAAGGACGGCCCTTCAACATATGTGAAGATGGTCAACTTCATCAAAATAAAATAGACAGATTAAAATTCAACTTGGCTGCACCTTAGTACCTTCTCCCTGGCTTTGTGGTAAAACAGTGTTCTCTGTCATTGCTGATGGCAAAGACCTCTGTGGGCTGCAGTTTGACATCTATAAAATTTGCAAATTAGGGACTGGAGGGATGGCTCAGTGGTTAAGAGCACTGGCTGCTCTTGCTGAGTATCTGGAATTCAGTTTCCAGCACCCACATAACGGCTGTCAGTCATCCATAACTCCAGTTCCAGGAGATCCAACGCCCACTTCTGGCCTCTATGGGCATTGCATGACATGGGTGCGCTTACATACACGTAGGCAATACACTCATACACATAAAGTAAACATAATAAATAAAATGTATTTTTAAATGTGCAAATTAATTGACCCCTTGATGGCACATCCTGCTTCTGGGAATTGAGTCTCTGCCTTGCATAGCATGAAAGGACACGGATGGATGAAGCTGGTTTCTGCAGGAACAGTAAACAGTAACAGCAGAAGGTGAAAGCAAGCACAATCATAAGATGGGATTGGTTAAGCATTTTATGGGACATTCAAGCAAGGAAATGATTGAAAAGTACAGAAAACAGTGAACTTTATGCTCCCATGGAAAGGTCTCCAGCACTTAGGAAAGGAGAACACAGGAATAAATATTTGTGTTAATGATGTTTACAAACGAGACATGGAGAGTTCCAGAAGAAAACAGAGAAATGTGTGTGTTTGACTACAGAAACTGCTTATGAAAACACAAATTGCCAGCTGCTCCTTCGTGACTTCTGACCCAGCAGATCAGGGTGGAGCCCTCAGTTCCCAGGGGTGCTTCGTGGGGCAGGCCAGGCCAGGATCCTGAAGGCTGAGCCCATTGTGTGTTGCTCTGTAGAGCAGTTGGAGCCGGAGGGCTCCATCTTGCCTCACCATAGTCACAGAACTAACAGAGACAGCACCCCACGCACCAGCCACACCCCAGTTCTGTACCTTCCTTCTCTGGTCTCCTCGGCAGGAGAATGGGAGTGTAGGCATGTGTTTGGGGGCTGCCGGGAGACTCCAGTGCTGTGATGGCACAGCACAGGACACATGGAGCTGTTGCTTGCATTTTCAGAGTGGTTATTGCATCAGCTGTTTTCATGTTCTCTCCTTGGTTGATTAAGCAATAGATGCAAGCATTTAAAGCCACGAATTGGCAGCCAGCATCCTTGTTTTGATTGGCGCTCAGAGTAATATGCAAAAACCTAATTTAGTTGCCAATATTAAAACTGGAGATCTTACATAAAAGCCCAGGGTTGTGGCTTCGTAGGGAACGTCGGCATGGCCACAGTTGCCTGGCTGAGTCAGCTGTACATTCCCTTGGTTACTTGCTACTTGTGCCTTCTTTCCCTGTCTCCTGGGGTTCACTGAATGGCTAGCCATTAGGGGTGTTGAGTCCCCAGGTTAGATCAATTTAGTGCAGTCTGTAAAGCGCTTTTGTTTTACTTACTTTATGTCATTTGACCCTTCCCCGTGAGGGAGGTAGGAAAACTGTCCCCTCTAGGATGTTATGTGACCTACTCAGGGTGGATGATAATAGCAACAGCAGTCACACGTGTCAGGCACACTCCAGGGACTCTGCACTTTTGGGTTAATTCAACTTCAACAATTTTATTAGAGCATTTCCTGATCCCTATTTTACAAATGAGAAAATTAAGGCACAGAGGAAGATTAGTAACTTCCCCAAGGTCTCGCAGACAGAAAACCAGTAAGGGGTTGGAGTGTAACACGGTAGGAGAATGTGTGTTTAATATGTGCCAGGCCCTGGGTTCAACCAGTAGCAGAGAGAGAGAGAAAGAGAGAGAGAGAGAGAGAGAGAGGCAAGAGGGGGAGGGGCAGCTCACAATACATGCAAGGTGTCTCAGCCTTAATCTGCAGTGATTCATGGTCTGCAGAACCTTCTCATCCTCTTTCCTTTCTTTCTTTCATTCTTTGTTTTGCTCTTTCTTTTGACACTTCATGTTTTTCATTGAACAAGCAGAAGCAATTGGGAATGAGCACCTGTGACCTGCGGCTTCTCAGCCAGAGGCTGTTTGAAAAGAACCTATAGGATTGAAGGAAGCAGGACTGGGATATGGTCAGGAAGCAGAGACCAGCCTAAGACCTAAGATGATCTTAACAAGCACACCTCTAAGGCAAGGAGACAAGACTAAAACTTCCATCTATGTGGCTGTAGCAGTCACTTGGACTGGCCAGGACAGGCTTACTTGGTGTCCTGTGGTTGGTGCAGTATTTCTGTGACTGATTGGTAGTCTACCCATTTGCACTGGGTGAACACTGACCAAAAGTAGTGGAAGCTGAGGCAGTTTGAGAACTCAGTTCTTAACTTTGTCCAGGAACTAATGATCCACTCAGTGCAGGACCAGGCGTTCCTGACTTTCAAATGGAGTCTGCTGTGTGGTTTCTCTGTTAAATGGCAGAGCTAGCCCACTTTTCTGGGACAGAGTCAGTTCACCGGAATTCAGCAGATATTGAAATTTAACGTGCTTGATCAAAATGACTTCTCCCAGCCTGGCACAGCAAAGTGGCATGCGTCTGCAGTCCCAGCACTCAGGAGGCTGAGCTGGGGGCATCGCTGTGGTCCAGGTATCTGAGACCAGCCTGAGAACAGAGATGCATCTCAAAAAGTGAAAAGAAATGCAATTTAAACAAAAAACATTTCTCCCACTCTTTTCTTCTCCGTGGCCTCTGGGGATGTAGACAAGAACTGTCATCCATCTTCCAGAGACCGGGAGGGATGACTGGCCCCAAAGTTTAAATAGCAACAGTTTTAAAAGGTAAATAGCTGCCTTATCAGAGGACAGAAATATTACAGTTTTAAAATTCACACATTACAGTTTAAAAGCTAAATAGTTGCCTCGTCAGAGGAAGATATGTTACAAAAATCCTGCTATATATTTCTCAAACACATTATTTCATTAGGTCTTTGGATCTTGTTGCTGTTGTTTTGGGTTTTGTGTGTGTGTGTGTGGTGTTGAGAATTGAAACGAGGGTCTTACTGCTAAGCAAGTGCTTTACCACTCTGCTATATTCCCAGCCCCAGCCCACTATTTTTTTTAATTAATTATTTTTTTTGAGATAGGGACTTCTGTAGGGACAAGAGTCTTGAAACTCTCTATGTAGACCAGGCTGGCTTAGATCTCACAGATCTTGCTTGCCTCTCCCTCCTGAGTGCTGGGATTAAAGGCATGAGCCACCAAACCCAGTTTACGAATTAATTTTTTTAATATTTATTTAATTTTAAATTTATGCGTATGTGTCTATCTGTGTGTGTACACATGAGCACCATGCTCATAGAGGCCAGAATGGGGCATCTGTCCTTTGGAGCTGGAGTTACAGGTGGGTGTGAGCTGCCTGATGTGGATGCTGGGAACGGAGCCTGAGTCCTCTGAAAGAATATCCAGTGCTGTTAAACCACTGAGCCATCTCTAGCCTTCAGTCCACTACTTTTAATTGACAAAACTACAAGCATGTGGGGACTAGAGATATGACCCAGTGGTGAAGAAAACTGGCTAAAGAGGACCTGGGTTTGAATTCTAAGATCCACATGGTAGTTAACAACTGTCCTTAACTCCAGTTCCAGGAGATCCAACACCTTCGGGCACTGCACGTTACGGGTGCGCTTACATACGTGCAGGCATAACACTCATACACACAAAAATAAATTAACCCAAAGTTGTAAAATTTGATTTAAAAATGACAAAGTTGTTTAGTAGTCCTGATACTATTTACTACTAACTGCCACTGTTAACTACCCAGCTGCTTTTTTAAAAATAATAATGACACATAATAAGAATGCAATATTTAAAGTAAGTGCCTCTTCGTGTTTCTATGCGAAAGTGGTTATATACTCACACACAGAGCAAATGGTACGTTAACAGCATGTGGTCACAGTGGAACCAGAAACATGATTATAAAGGAGCTAGAACTCCTGTTACCCAGCAGAGGCAGAGCCGCAGTGTCAGGGTGGTGTGTGACTTGCGTGTTTGTGGTGGTGCTGTGGGAACAGACCAACCGTCCTGCTAGTTGTGTGACACACACACAGTTCTGAACAGGCATAACACTTGATCAAGATAACAAACAGCACTGTTGCTGGTTTAAGTTTCTGCCATGCATTACCACACTTTCTGTCGTTATTTTAGAGTGACCTTGTTCTACTTATGAAACGACTGACTGACTGTACACCTGCAGGCTGCATTAGGGCAAGGTGAAATCATGAGTCATGCGCCTGCCATTTTATTTTATTAGACAGGGTCTTACTGTGCCTCCTGGAATGGGCTATGTAGACCAGGCAGGCCTCGATCTCATAGAGACCTGCCAGTCTCTGCCTCCAAGCACTGCTATCAAAGGTGTGCACCACGCCCGACTTGCCTTGTGTCTTGATTGCAGGAGAGGCCTGTAGCTTGAGTGCTAACCTAGGATGACTGTCTTTCCCTTCCGTCCTGTATTCTGCCTGTCCTTCTCCCTCTGGATCACCTTTCATTTGCATCAGTTTGGATGGCTAAATATCCCCTGAAGCTCCTGTGTCTAAGGAAGTGGTAGAACCTTCCAGAAGTCTTTGAAAACATGCTTCAGGCACTAGCTCGTGTATTTGTATCTTCCTCTCTTTCTTCCCGGCCATAAAGGGAGTGGCTTTTTTCCACCATGTGTCCTGTTAAGGTATGCTGCCTTACTGTGAACCCAAAATAACAGAGCCAATGGACCATGGATGGCATCTTCAAAACTGTGATCTAAAAGAAACCTTTTCTCTGTATAAGTCATTTCAGGCATTTTGTCATAGTGACAGAAAGCTACCATAGCCTCTCCGCTCTTCCCCGTCCTTACTTCCACTATGCAATATTTAATTTGCTCCCACAGTGATCCTACAATGTTCTAACCAGAGATCATTATTGCCATTTAATGAAGAACTCAGTTCACTCCTTTCAGGATTAATCTATTGCTGCAGGCTATGGGTCTCCTTCCACACTTCCAGAGTGTGGGCTCTTAGGGCCTTTGTGCTTACCAACACACAATTAAAGAAACAAGATCCAAACCAAAGCCAAAACAAAGGCAACTGGATTTGCCCTTCATCTTCCTTTTGTTTTAGGGGAATGAATCGCCATGGTTTTCAGAATGGTTTTCAGAAGGAGTTGGCCATGCACTGTACCCCACGCAGGTGGAACTGAGTGATCCCCTGTGAGAAGCCAGCAGGGTCAGCAACCAACTGAGTTCATTCAGGTCAACCAGCAGAGCTACTCCACGGGTCAGGGACCTGGCTGTGTGGGCTGCAGAGCTATGGACACTGTTTCTAGCAGCTCCTGGTTAGTGTGACCAGTGCAGCCAGAGGGACCTTGGGGACTGCAGGATGCTGTAGGAAGGACTCCAAACAGATTGGGGGACCCAGGGATGCTGTCTGTTAATGAGCAGGTGCAGGTGGGAGAGACAAGGGACCGTGTGAACAAAAGGACAGAAATGTCAGGGCAGGGGCCAGATTCAAGTATAGAGATGTCAGGGCAGGGGCCAGATTCAAGTATAGAGATGTCAGGGCAGGGGCAAGATCCAATGGACGCGCTCTTCACGCCTGTGGCTCTGTGTGGACCTGCTGTCTTCCCCGGACAGGTGCATCAAGGGAGGAAGGAGGAGTCTGGGCTAAGTCTCGGACATCAGGATCCTCCCAGACAGGACAGTAAGACAGGGACAAGCACGAGCACAGGGGAAGGACATGGTGGCCCTCATCCCAGAGTCTGCTTGAAGCCTCTCACTGGCTGAAAAGCAAGAATTCCAGTGCAATTAATATTTGCTGTGAAAGCTGTGGGCATGACATAGAGATAATATTCCTTTTAAATTTAGTATTTTACACTAAACTAGCCATGAACCAGGCTTTCGGCCTGAATGTGTATAACCTTGACAAGGCCTCATTCATCTACCAGATATTTTCTGGGACTCTTTTTTTTTTTTTTTTTTTAATTTCATTGTGTTTGAGTGTATTGCCTGCAAGTATGTAGGTACACCCAAGCATGCGATGCCCATAAGCATAGAAGAGGATGTTGGATCCCCTGGAACTGGGTGGTTGTTAGCTGTCTAGCACCCACATGGTGGCTAACAATCATCTCTAACCCCAGTTCCAGGGAATCTGACACCCTCTTCTGCCTCTGTGGGCACTGCACGACACGAGTGCACTTACACTCACGTGGGCAATACACATAAAATAAAAATAATCAAGAAAATATTTAAAAACAAATAAACTCCAGCTCTGGGGGCTGAAGAGATGTCACAGCTGTGAAGGGCACTGACTGTCCTTACAGAGGACCTGGGTTCAGTTCCCAGCACCCCTGAGGCAGCTAACAACCATCTGTAACTCCAGTTCCAAGGGATCATATGCCCTCTTCTGGCCTCTGTGGGCATTGAACACACAGGTGCATTTACATACACGCAGACAAAACATTCATGCACATAAAATAAAAACAGAGAGGAGGCGAACTGAATGTGATGTATTCATCAAAATACATTGTATGAAACTGTGAAATCAATAATAAAAAATTCTAAATCTAAATAAATAAATAAATTACAACTCTGCTTCATGCTGGGTTCATCCTGAAATTCTTTTCTACATCAAAGCCATGAATCTTGAGTTTTCTCAAGTGTAGGTCTCTGAAAAATACCACATGGTGATTCTACATCAAAGCCATGAATCTTGAGTTTTCTCAAGTGTAGGTCCTGAAAAATACCACATGGTGACTAACAACCATCCTTAACTCCAGTTCCAGGGGATCAGGGAGAGAGAGAGGGAGAGAGAGAGAGAGAGAGAGAGAGTTTTTAACTTACTATGAGGTCTTTTCATGGAATACTTTCCCCAAGGCCCTTTTATGTGGTTGCTTTGTACATGACAGACCTGTTCCACACTTTACTTGGCTAATCCCTGAGGCTTGTTTCTAATTTTTTGCTATTCCACACAATCTTGGAATAAATCCCCTTGCAAATAGCATCTCTGCATTGTTGAGTGAGTATGATCTTCAGACAACAGCATTTAGGTCTGTGGTTCCTATCGCTGTGCTCTTAAGCCTCGGGCGATTGCACAAACGCCCACTGTTCCAAGCTAGAGACTGCTGTGTGGTCTCTGCAGCAAGAAGATTTGAGCACCATGGAGCTCCTGTGAGAGAAACTAGCCAGGCCTCACTCTTCTTCATCATGGGGTCCTTGCATGGGTTCACCTACCCGCCGACTAAGTTGAGCCTCCGAGCCTTGGGCAAGGCATTTTCACCAGAGAAAGTTTGTCACATAAAAATATGCTTAAACTAACTCAAACTGGCTCAAACAACATGGAAGAGCTACAGGAAGGGGAATGCAGGGACTGGAGAGACACTCCATAGTAAAGAACTCTTGCTATTCTTCCAGGGGACCCAGGTTCAATTCCCAGCACTCACATGGCAGCTAACAACCATTTATAATTCCAGTTCCAGGGGATCTGACACCCTCTTCTGGCCCCTGCACGCACATGGTGCACTTACATACATGTAGGCAAAACACTCATATGCATAAAACAAAAATAACAAGTAAAAATTTTTAAAGAAGGGAATTGGAGATGTCTCAGAGAGCCTGAAGTCCAGACCGTCCTGGGCTTCAGAGTCTAAAACTAGAAATGCAGTCAGGAGCTCGGGTTACTTCCTAGCTCCTTGTTGCCTCGGTCTCCCCTTCTGCACCACTTCTCTCTGAGCAGCTCCTTTTCTCTTCTTCCTTTCTGACAAACCACATTCCGTGCCATGATGGACCATGGGACACAGACCCAGAGGTTCCCGGTCTCTCAGCTTCAGCACCATCACTGAGGAATTGCATCTCTGTGCTCCTAGACCAAGCTGCTTGGAGAAGGTGGCCGTTCCCAGGTGTGGTGTCCTCTGAGGGCACTGAAGGCCAAGCCAGCCGCTCACACAGATGCCACAGCTGGAGGGCCATCCTGGAAGTCCCAAAAGATCCTCTTCCTGGGGGACCCCACTGCCTGTCCTTGTGTGTCCAGGTCTAAAGCCTTGACGGATCATCTAGTACCTTGCAGATTTGTGGGTCATACTGCCACAAGTCAGAGGAAGGGCTTCAGCAACTGGCCTTCTGGGTCTCCTCCCAGAAATCCAAAGATGGAGGGCCTCTGGGGGATGTGCGCCACCACGCTGCCTGGTCGTCGGGCAGAGGAGGATCGAGAGGGAGGGCAGGGCTGAGGTGGCTCAGTGAGAAGCCACGAGCACCTGCTGTATATATAACATCATGCTTAGGACATGCTGACACTGGCCTGACCTTGTCACCTCATTCCTGACAAGGTAGTTTGAGGATATGCTGCAGACTACAACTATTTGCCCTGACCTTGGGAAGTGTTCTGGAAACACAGGGCCATACCTAAGACATTCAAAGTCCCTGCTCCCCACCTTTAATCCTTGGCACAAAAGTCATACTCACCTTCTGAAAGTGGAGCACTCCCACCCTAATTTCTTTTTCTTCAAAGAGTTATTGATTGAGAGGCTTAACAAAATTATATAAAGTCAAGTTCAGAGCATGAGGTGTCTAGGTACCCCATAAGAAGATGTTATTACTTATTTCTCTCTCTCTTTTTTTGTAAATTTTAATTAAAGTTCTGTGTATTTCATACAGAACATTTTAATCATGTTTATATACCCTTCCCCATCAGCCGCCCTCCCCACCCCGCAGCCCGTACTGGAATTCACACATTCTGTCATTTGTGTTCAGGCCTATCGTGTCAAATGGGTGTCCCCAGACGTCCCTCAGTGCAAGTTCATCCACTGGGGTCTAGTCAGCCTATCTAGAGTCCCTCTCTTTAAGAAGATCAGCTCTTCCTCACCCAGCAGTAATCAGCTGTCAATAATTCTTTAGCTGAGACTGGGGCCTGCTGCCCATTTCCCAGTTCTGTGCCAGGTTTTGTTGTTACCACGTTTCATTGAAGCGTGGTCTTTCACACAAAACAGTGGGAAACAGGCTAGACATCCAACAACAGGAGAAATGTGATGGTCCCACCCTCTGAAATACAACCATGAATCTAATGGTGAAGACATGTTCCAGGGCTTAGCATGCAGGGCTGACCCAAGACCCAATTAAAGACATAAGTAAAAAATAGAGAAAGATTTGGTTAACGTTGTCTACACTGGGAAGAACCAATAAAGAGGTCCAAGGATACCCAAGTTCCTTTGGGGGTTTTGATATGACTGGCTTTAAATAGAGGGAAGAGGTATGCATAACTTGTAACCATCAGTTCTGGCAAGGTGTGGTCCTGCCCATCACTGACCCATTGCTGTCTCGGTGCCAGTCTTTCCTCTGCAAGGTGATCTGACAAGCTGTCAGGACTGTGTGAAGTCTATCCCCTGGGAGACAAGTTCTTTCTCTGGCTGGCACGAGGCTTCTGTTGTTCCTGTCCTGGGGAAATTTTAATTCATTAGAGACCATTCTTTCAACAGCTCATAAAGGAAGGGCGCAGGAGTCTCTCTTTAGTCTTTTCTCTCCTGCTCGGATGTATAAGTCTTGTGAGACAGGCCTGCATTGTTATGTTAAATGAAGATGAAGGATTTTACTGCTTTTGCTGAAGCAACCATCTTCCGTGATGGGGGGGGGGATTGGGGGCGTGTCATCCACTACATGAATACATGTTCCCTAGACTTGTTAGAAAACATGGGGTTTTTCCTTTGACCACTGTCCTAGTTACTTTCTGTTGTTGTGATAAAACACTGACCAAAGGCACCCTGGGGGAGGACAGGGTTCATTTGACCTTACAGCGTGTAGTCCTTCACAAAGGGCAGCCAAGGCAAAGTTCAAGACAGGAATCCGGAGACAGAAATGGAAGAGCGGAGGAATGCGGCTTGCTGACTTGTTCCTCTGGCCCGTGCTCGGCCTGCTTTCCTATGTAGCCTAGGCCTATCTGCCTAGGGGTGGCACTCCTCACAGTGGGGTGGGCTGAGGTCAGTTCCCATCACCTACATAAGAAACTCAGTGTGGTGGCGTGGGCCTGTGGTCCCAGTGTGCTCCAGGGTGGGGCTGCGGAATAACACACAGACAGAGGCAGCGGATCCCTGGGGCTCACTGGCTGGCCAGCAAAACTAAGTAAGTGAGCCCCAGGTTCCAGTGAAAGGACAAGGTGGACAAGGCTCTCAACTGTTTAGGAATGGCACCCGAGGTTGAACTCTGGTCTCCACATACATGCACATAGAAATGCAACCACACACATGCACACACACACACACACACACACACACACACACACAATCCTTTGCCCCCAACCACCAGAAAACAAATTTCAGGACAAGTTAATGTGAAGAATAGTTGAAACTCATTAAAATTGTTTTCAAAGGCACTCAGGGAAACAATAAAGGATGCCCAAGAGCATGCGTGTAGGCTCCCTGTGGGAGAGCCGCAGTTAAATGTCTTAGCAGTAGACATGTATGTCATATGCTCTCAAGTTATAGCTCAAAAGGCTGCTAAGAAACATTTTTCCTTTTCTCTCTTTTTGATAGGTAAGATTATAGTTTGGTTCCAGGATTGCCTTGGATGGGATTATAATTCAATAAAGTAAAATCAGCAGGCACTAGTGTTGCACGCTGGGTTGACGGTGTGTCTTTGCTATAAATGGGGTTTCTGGTAAGAGTCCTAACAAAACTGAAGGAATCAAGAAAGGCCTTAAGCAAATGTCATTAATTTTGTTGGGATTCCTGATCCTCAGATGGGGAGGGGTCTCGCTGGACAGCGGGGTGGGGGGCTCCCTTCCCTTTCTGGGCGCCCATAATCTCCCCTGTCCTTCCTCGATGCCTCAACTATATCTATTCACTGTAGTCGCTGTAATAAGTTACCCCAAGCTTGGTGGCTTAAAACAGCATATAATTATTTTCTCAGAGTCTGGAGGTGAAAGGTCAGCAGAGCCAGGTGCCCTGCGGAGGCTCCAGGGCAGAGCGCACCTCAGGTCCTCTCTCAGTTTCTGGGGGCTGCCAGCAGCCTTCAGCATGCCGTGGCCTGGGGCTGCATCCCTCCAATCCTTGCTCGGTTCTTCTATCGCCTTCTTTGTACCTATGTGGCCTCCACCTGCCTCATTTTTGGTGTATGCGTGTGTGATGTGTATGTGTGTACATATTTGTGTGTGTATGCTTGGACGTGTGCAGGTGTACGTGTATATAGGTGCCTGTGAAAGGGGAGGATTTGGAGGGCATCTATCAGTTGTCTTCCTCAGTCTCTCTCCATCTCATGTTTGAGACGGGTCCTCCCATTGAACCTTGAACTGGCTGGTCAGCTAGCTCTGGGCTGCCTGTCTCTGGCCCCTTGGTGCTGGGATCACAGGCATGTGCCACTGTGTCTGACTGTTCATTTACTTATTTTTGAGACAGGGTCTCACTGCGCTGCTTGGCTGGCCTGTTGGCTTTTGACATGGGTGCTGGGGTTCAGACTCAAGGCTTCACAGCTTACCTGGCAAGCACTTTGCTCACTGAGCCATCTCTCCAGCCCTGTCAGCTTCATTCTTATGTGGATAAGTCAGAAGCTATAGTCACGGTGACAGTCCATGCCTGGACTGACAGCACTCAGGAGGCAGAGGCAAGGGTTTGGAGCCAGCCTGGGCTACAGAGTGAAGAACACAGTCTCAAACAAATTGTGTGCCTAGGAGTAGGGTGAGCCCTGTGAACTGTGCTGCAGTTGGCTGGCCAGGGCGCAAGGCTGCCCCCAGCCCAGGGCTACTGTGAAACTAAACACTAAACAGAAGCTTGGCTTTTTATTTGTATTTAAAAAACTATTTATTGCTCATAAAGTTGATTGCGAACCACCCTTGTCCTTCTTGTGTGTTCCTGGATCTCTTGGTCATTTGGATGCTGAGTAAACAGGCTGTGGGTGGAAATGGAGAGAGGCAGAAGGCATGGAATGCAGGAGGAAGCCTCACAGGAAGTCCCCTAGGAGGTCCAGGCCTGTGTGACCAGGACCCCCAGCTTCTACTTCCTCAACTCTGTGAGGTGCTCATGCTCCTTCCAAAGCAGGGGGAAACCTGTTTCCCAAGCATTGCAGAACGTTCTGTGAGTCTGCCTTTAAAAAGCAAAAATTCAAAACATCCTTTTCAAGCTCTGTTTAGCTCTTTTTATAGCTGTGTTTGGACAAGCTGAACAAATGAAATTTAACATCCAGAGTGGGGCCTTTGGTCGATCACTGCATGTTCTACGTTCTGAGTAAAATTTGAAATTGTATGTCAGCAAGAATTCTGCCACGAGAACGTATTTTACCACAAGGCCCCAGACTGCTCTGCTTTCCCTCCCATCTGCCTCTTCTGGCTGCATCTGCAGCAGGGCTCTCATCATTTCCCCAGTCTGCTGTGTGCTTTCTGGATCCTTTACCATTGCCTAGAGTAGCCTCTCCTCAGTCAAGCTGGTGAACCAAATGTTCCCTTAAGATCCAACACGGAGCCTGGCATGATGCACATGCCTATAATCCTAGTATTCAGGAGGTAGCAAGTTCGAGGCCAGCCTGGGCTACATGAATGAGACCCTGTCTCAAAACCCAAAAAGAAGCTGAGTGTGGTGGTGCACACTTTTAATCCCAGAACTCAGGAGGCAGAGGCAGGTGGATCTCTTTGAGTTCAAGGCTAGCTGTAAGACGTGACCGAAGAGAAACCCCCCAGCAGTTCCAGGACTCAGGACTTTGGCGGACTCCAGCCAGACTTCCAGAATTCACAAGCATCTGTGAAAAGGGACTGACTGCAGCTTCCTGACAAGATAAGCTTCCTGATACTAGGTGTTAACTATCTCCTCTGAACAGCAATCAGATGCGTATATATCACTTGGACCCCCTCCCCATAAAAGTCTACTGGATAGCTAGAAGTTGCTGGCTTCCTCACTCCTGACCTGAGAGGCTAATCCTGTGCCTTGAATAATAAACCAGTCCAGTTAACTCCTCTGCGGAGTCTCTCGTCCATTTCTGCTGGGTCTCGCACCGAACCAAACCTTACAGAGACCATCATAATGTTCCCTCTCCTATACCTCCAGGAAAACCCAAACATTCCCCGTGGATATCAATCAGGATTACAAAAGACCAAGTATCATTGATTCTCTGGGTCAAACAGTCTGCACACTAGCCATGTCAGCACAAGACAGACGGGGTACACTCTGTGATGGGAATGCTCCAGCATAACAGCTCTGAGCCAGGATAACCGTGGTGCTGAAGTTAAAGATCGCGTCCTCTATCTGTCCCAGGTGCTGTGCTTAGCAAGCCTCTTACAGGTGGCCTCCTTTAAGTAGCTCTCATTCAGCACCCTTGGAACTGGATGCTGTTAGGTGCCCATTTTACAGAAGAGGACACAAGAGGCAGAGTACTGACAACTTGCCCAAGATCACTGTTTAGAAGTGATGGAGTCAGGATTTAAACCTTAGTCTCACTCTATGACCCTCAGGCCTCTTTGCTGACCAAGCAGCTAAACCAGAGTCCTTGTGTAAGGAACCTCCTAGGGAACAGAGAAAAACAAATCCTTATGCACAGGACAGGAGCAAAGTGCACAACACTCAATGCTCTTTTCCCTTGGGGTACTTCCTGTGGAGGTGCATTCTAGGGAGACGTCATCTGTAAGCTCTTAGTGTGTTTTTGCTTTTTGTATCACAGGGCTTGGCCGCATCCAACCCCCTTCTGTTGTAACAGATTCGCAGCTGCATTTGTTAGCACTCTTGGTAGAACGACTGGTTCTGGGGTGTCTGAGTGACACTAGTATAAGATATTTAAAGAGAACTTAAGGCATAAGACTGAATACAGCTGCCACAATCATGCACCAAAATTCTGGTGTGGATAAATAACAGCTTGATGAGCTACTGCTTGCAATCTGCTGTCAGGGATTTCTGTTTACCAGCTAAAGTGATGCCACCATGTGGCCAGACTGCAAACACCATGTACAACGGCCGTGGCTGGCCAGCTTTGAAATCTGGTGTCTTGTTTAACTTTCATTTAAATTTGGAAGAGTTGTTTATTTTTTTAATTTATTTTTAAAAATTTATGCATATGGATGTTTAACCTGCATGTAAGTGCCCCACGTGCATGTAATGCCCACGGAGGCCAGAAGATGGTGTTGGATCCCCTGGTGGAGTTAATGAAGGCTATTAGCTGCCATGTGGGTGCTGGGAACCAAACCCTGGTCCTCTCCAAGAACAGCTAGTGGCACTCTTAACTGTGGAGCTATATCTCCAGCCCAGAGTTACATATTTTAAAGTTACAGGTTTATTAGGGTTTTGTACCATGTGATTTCATCTTCCTATAATTTAAATTTGTGTCAAATTTAACCCCTCCATGCCATGTAGTGAGGGCCATGATTTGGGTAGGTACCACACATCTGAACTTCACAGGACTTGGGGGAAGAGAATTAGGAAGTTCCCAAAAAGGAGCTGGGTTTGGAGATAGTTTTCTAAAAGAACACAGGGAAGGTGACAAAAGAAGTTAGGCATGGTGGCACATGCCTACTATCCCAGCACTCATGAGACGGAGGCAGGAGGATCAGAAGTTCCAGATCATTCCCCATTGCACAGAAATTTAAGGCAGCCTGAGCTACATGGGATCCTGTCTTAAAAATAAATGGACAACAGAGTGAAAGGAAGACAGTCCAGGCTATGACAGCCAGAGGAACCACAAAAGACAAGGAAACAGCGAAAAGTGAGGTCTGGGAGGATTCCAGACCCCGGAAGGAAGTAGAGCTGCAGCTGGAAAGAAAAGTGGAGAATCAGGTAGAGCCAAGTCAAGGAAGTGGAGGCCACCGAGTGTCAGGAAGGCCTGTGTTTAGGAAGTGAGAAAACTGGACCTGAGGAGAGAAGAAAGCCCAAGAAACAGGGAAACTACTCATCAGACTATTGCAGAAGTAGCTAGTTCAGGGCTGTGTGTGTGTGTGTGTGTGTGTGTGTGTGTGTGTGTGTGTATGAGAGAGAGAGAGAGAGAGAGAGAGAGAGAGAGAGAGAGGTCAGAGACAATCAGGGAGCCAGACTATAGGGTTGGAAACCTTTTCGTGGAAAGGGCAGAGCTAGTAAACATCCCGGCTTTGTGGCCTGGTGGTCTTTCTAGGACTAACTGGGCAACTTTGCCACCGTAGCGTGAAAGCAGCCACAGAGAGGTGGGATAGAAAGATGGCTTCGTGGTTAAGTAAGTACTCAGACAGTGCGTGCTTGCAGCCGCTGAGCCGTCTCTTCTTAGGGTTATTAATAGAGGGAGTCTGGGTGGAATAACATGGTGAAAACGGAGAAGCAGGTCGAATACCGGATGAAAGCGCTGGGGCTGTAGAGTGTTTGCCTAGCATGTGTGAGGTCCAGAATTCCATCTCCATGGCTGAAAAGAAAGAGGAGGAAGAGGAGACGGAAAAGGAAGAGAAGGAGAAGGAAGAGGAAGAGGAGGAGGAAAATGCAGAAGACAGAAGAGGAGGAGGGAACGGAGCACTGCACCGATGAGATGGTGAGTTTTTGAGGGGTCAGTAGCTAAATGGAAAAAATGAAGACGTAGCTGGGCCACTCCACGAGATTCAGACAGCTGGCAATAACCAAGCGGTGGCTGTCTGACCAGGTCTTGGAACCAGGAAGGAAAGTGGGGAACCAAAGGCATGGCTGATGAAGGGGACTCGGAAACTTGAGACCTGTGGAGCGAGGACTAGGCCGGCTCCCGGGTTCATAGCTGTGGGAGTCCAAGAATGGTGCTGTGGGAACCCCTTCTTGGTGCTTCAGATGCACCTAGGCATACTGCTCATGCATCCTATGGCTATGAAGTCGTTTATAAGTCCACCTGCTCTCTGCAGACTGTGCCGCTGTCCACACTTGCTGGAGGGAATCGGCTGAGTGAGTGCTGGGAAACATCTGAGGAACTGAAGAAAGTATGAACTGCAGGAAGGCAGCAGTTTCAGTCAACTTGACAAGACAGTGATCTCTTCCTTCTGTACCACATGGTGCAGCACATCTCTCCCGTTCTCTTACCATTTCCATCTTCCTCTCTTTCTAGAGATGTAGATAGATTCCTATTAAAGACTTTAGAACTCAACCGTATCTAATACAGAAGCACGTTTGGTACTCCATCAGGATCCCAGTGCTGAATCTAACAACCAATTTATGAGGGTGACTGTTTCAGCGCTGAGATTCCTGCAGTTTTTCAGAGGTTGTCCAGAACAAGGACTCACACCTCTGTCCGCATATGACTGATGATCGTTAAGGAATCTACTCACCAGGTGCCTGAAATCCGGTTCCACTGCCTCCATGGTCAGCTTACTCTGTGGACCACCCCATTTCCTGCTTTGAAATATAAATAAGGCGAGTTGCCCAAGAGTCAGAAAACCAAACTTTACATGGATGCAGTAATCTAATACCCCTTGGCAATGGAGAAAGAATCGTTTTCCATTTTGAACGTCATGGATAAATGGCCTGTTGCGAGTCTTAGAAATCCAGATGAAGCACATCTCAAAAATCAACTCCACCTGAGAATCTCCCTGTCAGGATTGACAGGGAGAGAACTGCTGTGGATGGGGCTGAGGCGGGAGCTGGAGACTCGGTAAGGAGGGTGGACTTGTGAAGAGTCACTAGTCTGTGTGTGTGTGTGTGTGTGTGTGTGTGTGTGTGTCCCAAAACACTTGTCCCAGATCACGCTGGGCAGCAAATTGTGAGCTCCCTAGTTCCACCCCTTTAAACCTGACCCTGACACTGGATAGCTTGCAGTCATCAATTCCGAGAAATCATGAGCAACCTAAGATGGTATTCTGTCCTCTGCCATCTGATCCAGAATTAAGGCCCTCAGTATGGTCTCTCTGAGTGAAGAAGCTCATTATCAACTTGAATGATGCCTTGAGAGTTGTGGGTTAAGGGTGTGGTTCAGGGGAAAGTACTTGCCTAGTCTGAGACCCCGGGTTTAATCCCCAGCACTGAAAAAACAAAGGATTTCCAAAACCAGAGAAAACTTAAGATAGCTTAGTGAAAGCTATTTTCATGCAAGACTAATTTCAGAAAGGAGGCAAGACATTTCTCAAGAAGCATGGTCTGAGCCTCGACACAGACCATGTTCTCTTTGCAAAGCAGATGGTCTATCTCTTGCTGTCACCAGATGGATGATGAACCTCCCTAAATCCTGCAGGCTTCAAACATGTTGACATAGCCTCTGTCTATACCAAAAAGGCCCGGAGGCCAATTCAAGTGTGCTCAGCTGGAGACCACGTCTCAGGTCTTCTCTCTCTTCCAAATTCAGCTAAGGCAGAGGATGCGGTGGCTGGAATCCTGGCTGCCTGGTGTGTCAGGTGGCCCTTAGTTGCATCCTTCTGGTAAGTCCTCAAAACTGTGGTGACAGATGGACTTTAACTGAATCAAAGAACTTTCAGATCTCCGGGCAAAACAATGTGAATGACCATATGATGGCCCTTCAGAAAAGCTCACATCAGTATGGCTTTTTCTGGCTTTGCAGACTGTCTACCCATGTGTATCTCATTAGAGAAACATCCTGGGTGGATTTCATTGGTCAAGTCTAGAGTTCTGAGAATGCCCATCGTGATCCATATCTGTTTCAAGAAATTGCCATTAAATTAAATAGACATTGGTACAGCATATAATGAGAATGGGTACTTAATAGTTTTCAGTTGTTTTTCCACTTAATATTTGAAATGTGTTTTGTAAGTCACAAGGTGACCAACATCAGTTGTCAGTATGAGCTGGTCCAGTGAAATGAATCAATATTTCAAAGTGATTTTCAAACTCTGATGAGTCATCGGGGATCTTGTTAATCTGCAGAGTCCATATCAATAAATCCATGGAGTGCTGCCCGAAGTTCTGCATTTGTTTGAGACTGGGTCTCACTCCATAGGCCTGGCTGGAACGGAACCTTCTAAATCTGGATGGCTTTGAACTTTAATCCTCCTGCCTCTGGCTCCCAAGTGCTGAGATTACAGATGTACACTGCCCCACCCTCCTGCCAGCTGAAGGTCTGCAGGTCTACCAAGTTCCCAGGTGATGCCAATCCACCAATTACAGACTAGAAAGGTATTAAGCAGGGATCAGGCTGTGCTTTAGAATTATTCATTGAGAAGGATGTGGTGGTGTATGCCTGTAATCCCAGCACTTGGAAGACAGAGGAAGGTGGTGTCTGTGAGTCTGAGGCAAACCTGGTCTACATAGTGAGTTCCAGAAGAGCTAGGGCTGCATAGTGAGACCCTGTCAAAACAAAACAAAACAACCTCCCCGCCCCCCAAAAAACAGAAAAAAGTAAAAGAATTATCCAACAAGACTTATGAAATATATGAGCTTTGTGCCCTTCTACTAGACCCCCTGAATCAGAATTTCCATGGTGGAGTTTAGGCATCCGTAATTTTAATAGGCAGCGCATTGATTCTAGTCCTGAGCTGAAGCAGAGAACCACTGGCCTGGGGCCTAGAATTCATTCTAATTGTGATCTCCAGATAATTCCGGTTCATTTATCAGCTGATATTTGTTGAGCTTTTACTCTCTGCCAGCCAATGACTGCGGTGAAGCGGATAAACAGAAAGTTTGGCACAGGGAAGGGGTGTGAGAAACCCTGGCATGGGGTGCTTGGTTCTGCTAGTCTGAGTGGTCAAGAATAGGAAGGAGAACTGGGCGTGGTGGCATGCTCAGTGCTGGGAAGGCAGAGGCAGGCCGACCCCTGGGCTCGCTGGCCAGCTAGCCTAGCTCACTTGGCAAACCCCAAGCCAGTGAGAGATCCTGTCTCAGGAAAAAAAAAAAAAAAAAAGAAAAAAAGGTAGGTTAGAGCAGACAGTGGGAACAGGATAAACTAGGGTGGTAAGTCCGGAAGTCCGCCCCTCATTCTCCATGTTAACATGTTAAAAAACTGAAATGCGGACAAAAAACACAGTAACTGCTCACTATCACCAGTGCCACGGTCGCTCTTCTATTGTTACTAGTGGCCAGGTTTGTGTTTCAGAACTATACCGACAGCAGAATAGAGAATGAGCCAGCAGGGACCTAGATTAGAGACAGGGAAAGTGGTCCAAACCCATTAGCCCAGTGGGAGTTGGAAGACTTAGTTCCTGAGATTATTTAAAATGACACATCTATATGCTTGTTAGTAGAGACCTTTCTCATACTACTTTTGAGAAGGAGTCTATATAAAATTTAGTCTAGGACTGGTGAGATGACTTGACAGGTGAAGGTGCTTGCTGCCAAGCCTAGACAACTGGAATTTGATTAAATTCCACCAAGGTGCTTGTGTGAAGGTCATAGAACAACTTGTGGGAGTCAATTCTCTCCTTCCACCAGGCAGGTTCTGGGGATGGAATTCAGATCATCAGACTTAGAGTCATCTCATTGGCCCAATAATTTTATCAAGAGTCATCTCATTGGCCCAATAATTAATTCTTTAAAAATAAGCCCCCTATGTAGCCCAGGAAGGCCTAGAATTTGTAATCATCCTGAGTCAGCCCCCTAAGTGCTGGGATTATAGGCATGCACCACCATACCCAGCTAGGATATATTTTTATTTTATTTTTAACTTAGTTATTTAATTTTTAAATTTTATGTATATGAATATTTTGCCTGCATGTATGTATGTGCATCCATGTTGTGCAAAGCCATGGCGGCCAGAAGAAGGCATCGTATCCCCGGGAACTGGAGTTATAGACAGTTATTAGCTGCCATATGGGTGCTGGGAATTGAACCTGAGCCCTCTAGAAGAGCAGCCAGTGCTCTTAACTACTGATCCACTTCTCCAGACCCACAATCCTTAGGTTGTTATGAACTAAATTCCTATGCTTTTGCTTTCGGTTTTTTGCCCTCCAATAGCTCTGAGAAAAGCTTCAAGAAATAGATGTCAGATTCAATGTAAGGTTAAAAAGAATATGTTTGTTTTCCATAGTAATGCTTCATTGATTTGGTTTTATCAAATTTCTTGTGTATCTACAAATATCAAAAGACCCCTGATGGAGGGCATGGGTTTCCTTATAATCCCATTAAATCAAGGAATGCTTTTAAGATTCCAGACTATCAATGTGTTTATGTAGTGCTTGGTCTTGGTAAGATCTGGTGGAACCTGGAAACTTGGGACTATAAACCAGCCATATCTAGATATCACCTCTTCTTATTTCCTTGACTATTTGAATGTTCACGCACTTTGTGCATGGTCACGCTTAGCCAGCTGAATCTTTGTATTGAAATGGGAACTCTTCCTCTATCCTGTTAAAGTTTTCTGTTTCTAAGAATTTGTATTTTGACCATGACTATGACCTTAACCTGGTCACATAGTCTGTCCTCTCATAGTTAATTCAAAACAGCAAAGCTCCAGGGATTACTTCAGTACAAACAATTTATTCTTCAGGATATTTTCAAAGTAGAAGAACCTTCTTGATCCTTAGAAAATTGTGGTCTTCCTAGACTCCCAGTTATCTTTAAATGTGGTCCAGGATCATCCCTATGAAAAGAATGCAAAGCACTTCATCACGATAGACCCTAGACCAGGCACTTGGGTACATAAATGAAAACAAGGTTCCTTTCTTGTAGGAACTCAAAATGTACTGTAAAAGGTGGACAGATCATTAAATATAACTCATAGTTTAATGCCTCATAATACAGTTGTGCTTTCCATCTATAACAGCAAAAGTGTGTGATGTGCTACAGAATCACAGAGAGAAGGGTTCCGTCTTGTGGGACGAAGAAGGGTGAGGACTGGGAAAGTCTTTGTAGAGACTGTCAGTTCAGAAATGGGGTTTGAGGGTAAGATGCATCCCACAGTGACACATGGAAAGTTTGTTATAGGCATTGAGACAGCTGGGAAAAAAAGGGGAGGGCAAGCAGTGGGAATGACCAGGCTGACCTTCTTAGCGGATACACTGTATCCCAGGCGGTGTAGAGTCTCCAACAGTCCTTCAGTGGCCTCCCAGAAATCTGTCTCTGTCTCTGCAGCTATGAGTAGGTCATCGACATATTGAAGCAAGGTGACCCTTGGGAATCCTTGGGGGAATTTAAGTAGATCTGCACTCCAGGCCTCATCAAACAGGGTGGGGCAGTTCTTAAATCCCAGGGGGAGTCTAGTCCAAGTTAGTTGCGCACTGAACCCTTCTTCAGGATCTTCCCATTCAAAGGTGGAAATGGGCTGACTGACAGGAGTCAGGGGTAGAATGAAGAAAGCATCTTTCAAGTCCAGGACAATATATACCATCTTCTCGGGGGAGAGTAAGATGAGTAAGGTATATGGGGTGGGGACAATTGGGTGGGTAGGTTCTACTGTCTTATTAACTTCCTGCAGGTCCTGCACAGGCCTATAGTCTCAAGTCCTTGATTTTAGGACAGGAAGTAACAGGGTGTTCCATGGGGAGTGACAAGGAGCTAGAATACCTGCTTCTTAGAGTTAGTTTACATTTCCTCAGGTGCCTATTTTCACCTCCTTTGGTAGGGAATACTGCAGAACTTGGATGGACGTGGCAGTACTTGTAAGTTATATGATGATGGCAGCTGGTGAGAGGCCAGGCCAGGGGGATTTGTCTCAGCCAGTACCTTTGGAAACTTCTGTTGGAAGCTCTCTAGCAGTTCGCCTGACGAGTCCAAGGCTGAGCTGGATGAGGCCTCTTCCTGCTCAGGAGATGGTGTTCTTCCAAAAGCAGTCATGTCCCTAGGAGAGCTTCTGGCTGTTTTTCCTCCTCTAGATCTAGTGAGGCTTCATGTTCACCAAAGGTTATGGTAGCTCTAAGTTTCCTTAAGAGGTCCTGCCCTATCAAGGGGTATGGGCAATCAGGCATAACCAAGAAGGAAAGAGTCACGGTACCTTTTCTGAGGTTTATTCCCTGGGCGGTTGTCCGAGCATATATTCCTGTTCCAGTCGCTCCTTGGATCATGGTTCTTTCCTTAGTTACCAGTCCCAGAGGATGGGTTAACACAGAATGGACTGTACCTGTGCCTACTAGGAAGCAGAGAGGTTTGTCCCTGACTCTCACAGTGACCATGGGCTCCTGGGAGCTCATTGGAATGGAGCCCCAGCCCTGTCAGTGTCCCACCCCCCCCCCACCAAATTCAAAACCTTTTTTTTCCGACCCTTGCTTTCTTTGGGGACACTCATTCTTCTAGTGTCCTCTCTCCTTGAAATAGGTACACTGGTCCTTTCCTTGTCTGGGTCTCACTGGGCAGCAGGCTGATGCTCCGTTCTCTGTTTCCTGCATGGTAGCAAGTATACCTCTTGCCAAGCACCTATCTCTTTTCTTCTAGGTCTGATTATTGAAAACCTTCTGAGCTATGTCCAGGAACTGGAATCTATTCGTTCCCTCAAAACCCTCTCCCTTTTGTAGCTCCTTTCAAATACCTGGGGATGACTGAGTCACAAATGCTATGTTAATGGCTCACTGGTTTTCGGGAGCGTCAGGGTTGATGCTTCCTGTAGCTGCTCCGGAAACCCAGCAGAAGATTCTTGAGGTTCCTGAGTCACCTCAGTAACTTTGGACAGATTAGTGGGTCTTCTGGCAGCTGCTCTAATTCTGTTCAGAAGTGTTTGGCCATAGTCATCCAAAGCCCCCTCACCTTGCTCAGTACTGGGGTCCCAGTTAGGTCTGCTAGAAGGAAAAATGTATACCACCCTGGCCCGTGCATCCACGTATCGTGTTCCCTGTCCCAGGATCAATTTATGGGCTTCCAACCCAATCCGGTCCCTCTCCTTGGCAGTGAAGAGGATACCTAGGAGCTGCTGGCAATGTCACAAGGGGGCTGGTGGGTAAAAAGGCTTTCTAGGAGATCTATGTGTGCCTGTGGTTTTTCAAAGAAGGGGGTTGAGTTTTCCAATTATAAATATCACTTGTGATAGACCAGGAAAGGAGACTGGGGACCAGAGTCTCCTTGGGGAGCTGGAATCATGGGAGATGCCTCCCAAATTGTGGGGTCTGAGTGAGCTGGGTCTCCTTGGTCCCATCAGTAGTTTTATCTGCTCTGGGTATGGGTGGAGACTGAAGGTTCTGTAAATTAGGGTAAAGGCAGGGTGCCTTTAGGTGGAGATGATGGTCCTTGAGAAACGGTCCTGCAAAAGGGGTGAAGGACGTGGTGGCGACATTTGTCGCCTCTTGGAGGATGGGGAGAGGAGAGGGCCTCCCTTTGGAGAAAGGATTAGGACACAAGATGAGGATAGTTAGGCCTAGAGTCCGAGCACCCTGCCTGAGTCCAGGTGGGGACAAGAGGAGAAGGGAAAGCCGTCAGTCAATGGAAGGGTGCTAGTCAGGGTGGCCGGGGTCGTTGGTAAGCATGGTCCAGACCCAGCAGGCTGTGGCAGCATCCAGAGATCTGGATTCAGGCCACCCCACATCAAAAGTGAGCAATTCCAGCTCGCACAGACTGAGGCGTTTGCCAGAAGAGAGTTTTACACCATATTTCCAACTTTCCCGAAACCCATCCTTGAAATGTCTCAGCAGACAGCCAAGTGGGGTGTCAGCCTTGCTTGTTTTCCCTCCCATCCTTACACCAAGAATTACAGGCACACCAAAAAATGATGGTCCAAAAACCAACAGATAGGACAATAAAAGACACAAAAGACCATGACAGACAACTACGACAAGACAGTAACAGTGGCCCAGACATACAGAACATACAGTGACCAAAGAACCGAGACACAGGACAGTGAGGGAGACAGTTCAAATCCATAGTGGTCATGAATTCACACACCAGAATGAAAAATGAGAGGGTTAGAGGACATCTCCTTGGCCCTGGAGACTGGGTTCACAGCCACGTCAGATCTTGCCTTAGTGTCGCCTCTGTCCAGACCAGAAAACTCAGTGGGACACCTCCAGAGTCTTCCCACAGCTGGTCATCCTACTTTTGTTTTTAGCCAAATTGATACTTTGTATGGCTGGCACCCTGGGGCTTCCAGGAGCCAAGACTCCCCACTCAACCCCAGTCCCGTCAGACCCCAGCCACCAGCCCTGTCTGAGATGCCTTTTCCAAGTATCTTGGTGGGACCTCCAAATGTTATGGTGCAAGGACCACTGGGAAAAGACCACTCAGTCAAATTTCAAATTGGTAAAATTTATTGGCTGCAGTGACTACAACCCAAGGTTGAGTCTTGGAAATGCAGTAACTGACTGTGGAACAGCGGGTCTTTAAAATAAAAAAACCGTAAATCATTACAAGGTATTTGCAGTCAAGCAATTTTATGGTACTTAGCTAAAACTCTACAGGTAATGTTTTCAGGTACCTTAGATAAACAGGGTGTTGCTCTAACAGACACGCTAGTTCCCGTTGAGCAAAGCAAGATAAGCAATGTTACAGTGTTTGGGTGGCACCATTGTGGTTAGCTATTTTTCAGAATTGAACCCTGAAAGGAGAGAGAGGGTGAATTTACTAGGTCAAGCCTGCCTAGTTTAAGAATATGAACTAGAGGAGGAAGCAAAATGGAGTCCCTCACACTCCCACAGCAGCAGAACCTATTAATGCTTCAGCTCAGGTGGAGAGCAGAGAGTAAGGTGGGGGCGGAGGGACGACCTTGCACATGTTGCTTGTGGGTATTTTGTGATGGATGAAGGAGGATAAAACTGTGTTCAAGTTGTGGAATCTTCCAGTCAGAGTTGGAAACTTCAGGGCCATGTATGGTGACAGCTTGTCTAGGCCAGTCTGGAAGACACCTGGAGCCAAAGGACAAGGGTTTCCTCTTGTCAGTGAACCTCCTGTCTTTTTCTTTGAAAAGTTCAGTCTGAAAAAGATTTCTGGTTCCTGTACATTGTTTTCCCTTTTCATTTCCCTCTCTCCCTTCCTCCTTTCTTTCCCTTTGTTTTAATTGGGACAGGGTCTCATATAGCCCAGGCTGGTCTAAAACTTGCTATGTAGCTTGAGTGCGGCCTTGAACTTGAACTCCTGATCCTCCGTCCCTGCCGCCTGGAGTCCAGGGATTACAGGCGAGTGCCCCCAGGCCATCTATACAGTTTTTCTAATAGTGCGCAGCTGAGCAGAGTTAGAAAGCCTTGCACCTCCAAGACCTTCAGCCACACAAACCCCACTGACTGCAGAGACCTAGTAAGCGCCAGGCATTTTTGCCTATTCATTGATATTGGTGAAGTAAGTATGGCCATTGTTGCATACTTCTAGAAGCCTGGGAAGTATATCGATCGCGATCTCTACTTAGATGAAGACATGAAGGTTTAACATGTTCTCGTTCTGCAGACCAAGCCTTGATCCGTTTAGGTTTGCCAGCTCCAGAAAAGAAGGCGCGGGGTTGGAGGCGGATCAGGGAGGCGAACCTGCGGTCCGCGGCGCCGGCCTTCGGGCTCCGGGGGCAGGGTCTAGGCGAGGGCGCCACCCAGAAGCAGGCGTTCTGAGAGCAGGCGGGATGTGGGCGGAGCCGCCGGTCCCAGGCCGGAAGTGCCCGCGTGGGCGGAGATGAACCCGACCCGGAGCTCCTGACGCTGTCCCGGCAGAAGGACAGCGGCCTCTGCGCGCCCGGGAGCTCGGTCCACCGCTCGGGACCATGATGCCTCGTCTGCTGCTGCTGCTGCGCGCCGGGCCCCGCGGCCCCGCGCTTGTCCCCAGGGCCTCGGGTCGGCCCCTCAGCTCGGGGCCTGGAGAGTACCTGCAGCGCAGCATCGTGCCCACCATGCACTACCAGGACAGCCTGCCCAGGTGAGCCACGAACCCGCTTCCGCCCTCGAACCCGCGTCCGGGAGCAGCCGCATCCCCCCGTTGGAAGTCCTGAGACTTTCAGAACCCCCTGACTCAGGAACCTCGGGACCCTCGACTTCTCCAGAGTCTGTCTGTGTACAGATTCATTTTGAATTCTTCTCGGACTCCCTATTAATCTTACTTTTAGTCAGCTAATGTGAACCTCTCATACTTCGGACTGGAAAACGCACTTGCCTACCAACAACACCACTCTGATCCTTCCAAGGAACCCCAGGGGCTCTTTAAAGACCGACCCAACAGCGTAGTCAGTTCTGGCACTAGCGTGGTCATTCTCGGCCCCTTCCTTCTGTACCCTGCTGTTAGTGCCCGGTCACTTGCTGAAAGCACACCCGTATCCTCAGTTTATCACTCCCCATCCTAACTTCTAAGAGCACTCTCATCTAGAAACTTTTCTTCCCTCCAAGGTATTCCTGAGCTCTCTCCCTTTTAATGGTTTCCCTAAAGTATCTTCTCACCCCCATTTGTCCCTGCAACTTCAGCTGTCCATCACAGAACTCCAGACACCATCCTCAGTACCCTTCCCAACCTGAATCTTATTAAATTAGACCCAGGACCTTCTCAAATTCTTATTACTCTTTAGCAGCACACCTTCCCAGAATCTTCCTGTCCTTTCAAAACTATCTGAGCAAGTCTTCTCTCCCCCTCCCTCGCCAATACTTCTAAATAAGGTGTCCGGTTTTCTCTTTGATCTCCCTTGATATGGTTTCCAGATCAACTGCAGTAATAGAAATTACCTTCATGGTAAACCACACCTAAATTGTCTAATCTCATAATCTCATGTACTGCTTCCCAAACTCAAGCTCCACATTTAGCTCAGAATCTTTTCTGTCTCCTGGCCCAACTGCCAGAAATCCTCCAGTCCAGGAGCTGGAGATTGACTGGGGCTCCCTGCTCCATCCAGGAAAAGACAGGTAGAGCTTCAAGATATTGTTCCCAACCATGGGGTTTCTGTTTTTCTCCACATCCAGCAGCCACTTAACCCAGCATGATTTGTCCACTCCTCCCTCTCAGCAAGATCATCCAATGTGCAAACAAACTAAGATGAGATTATTTAAACTTGACAGGAAGAAAGGAGAAAGAAAGAGGGTCTTTGTGTCTGTGAGATGAGCATGCAATCTGTCCTCTCCTGTCAGCCTGTGAGTTGCACCAGTATGTAGGGGAAAGGTGAGTCCTGAGAGCCTGTCTTTACTTGCTGAGTCAGGTGGTTATTCTGACTTTCAGGCAGGCCTGGGGCCCCACCCATGTTTAAGATCAAATAAATGGACTGTCTTCATTTCTGAATTGTTAAAAATATTCAAGATCCTTTAGGTCCATCTATAGCCCAGCAATCTGTAGCTCTTGAAAATAAAAACAGTACTATTGGTCACCCATCCATGTGGCCAGTTTCCCTGTGCCTCATCTATAAGTAGGAGTTAGAGAGGAGATGAAAACATTCTGTCTCAGTTTATAATCTCTTTGATACTCAGGTTGATGTCACACTTGGCAAGAAACCCTAACCTTGAGGCCTGGTAGAACTTAGTTCAGGTTCTCTATCTGCCACTCTGGCTATAAGTTTTTGTCATTAAGTCCCAGAGCTATGGTAACCTGTGAGATGAATGGCGTTGTTGGGACTGTTGGGAGGGTGCTGAGATAAAGTGGCAGGAAAGGAGGCATAATGAGACCTTGCTGTGCTGTTCTTTACATCGTGGCCTCCTTTTAGCTGGGTTGACCTTAGACTCTTTCTTTTAAGCGTGTTTGAACTATCATTTGTTTAAAAAAAATTTTTTTTTTATTGTATTGCTTGCATGTATGTAAGTGCACCTGTGTCATGCAGTACCTGAGGAGGTCAGAAGAGGGTGTCAGATCCCCTGGAACTGGAGTTACAGACGGTTGTTAGCCACCTTGTGGGTGTGGGTCCTCTGCAAGAGCAGTCAGGGCTCTTCACTGGTGAGCCATCTCTCCAGCCCCATTTGCTTGTTTTTTTTAAGTGCTGTGGTTTCTGTTTGGTTGATTCTTGTGTATTAAGATGAACATAACTGGGCTGGAGAGATGATTAAGTTCAGTGATTAAGAGCACATAATGCTCTTGTGGAGGACTCAAATTCAAGTCCCAGCAGGCTCACAGCACTCTGTAACTCCAGCTCCAGGGGGATTCAACTGAGTCTTTACCACCCCTCCATAATTAAAAATAAAAATAAATCTTAAAGATGTATATAACACAATTTTTTAGCATTTTTGGTGTATAGTTCAACCTGGTAATTCTGCAAATGCTGAGGAGATTGAGGGTGGAGTCCCTGCCCTTATTCACTCTACAGCTTCAGTAAACTCTGATTGATGCAGTCTTTGAGATGCATCGTTTGTGGTGAGATGTTTACCAGACAGTGGAGTAGATTTGACTGGTAGCAGAGAGTTAGACATCATGTGGTAAGTGGCAAACAGCAGCTTATCGTGGTTCAGGAGTCAGACTTAATTTTGTTTTTGTTTTTTGAGACAGGGTCTCCCTGTAGCTCCAACTGGCCAGAGACTATATAGATTGGATTATCCTCCATCTCACAGAGATCCTTCTGCTTTTGCCTCCCAAGTGCTGGGATCAAAGGTGTGTACCACTACGCCTGGCTCAGACTTTATTTTGAATTGTAACTGTACTTCCTATGTGCATGGCCAGGAGCAAATCATCGTATCCCTCAAAGGAGAATATTAATATTACCTTCCTCTCTGGGTGATAAGAATGAGATTGAAATACTGTGATATAAAGTACTTAGTACAGAGTCTGGTAAGAGTTCCCACTCAGTAGATACTCACAAGTGCCATAACTGGTAGACATGTGTTGTATGTCTACAAGGCACTGGACAAGAACCGTCGCACCGTGTGAGTGACTGAATGTCTGGGTAAGTGAGGGAAGCTTCACAGAAAGGTGACACTGAGCTGGAACTGGACATTCGCCAAGGGAGAGGAAGGACAGAACAGCCCACCCTGAGGAAAAGATGCTGGAAACACACGTTGCCGTGAGACGTGTTGAGAGCTTCAGCCCAGAGCATCGCCATCTAGGCCTGAGGTTCTGGAATTGGCCTGGAGGGTGTGGAGGGAAGAGAGACAGTGTGAGGAGCCGGTCAGCCTGTAAGTGATCATCCACCCAGTGTGAGAGGCCCGTCAGCCTGTAAGTGATCATCCACCCAGTGTGAGAGGCCCGTCAGCCTGTAAGTGATCATCCACCCAGTGTGAGAGGCCCGTCAGCCTGTAAGTGATCATCCACCCAGTGTGAGGGGCCCGTCAGCCTGTAAATGACCCACAAGAAATGCCAGTCATCTCTTGTTTTTTCTTTTAATCCTTAATCACCGTCAGTTATAACAGGTCTTCAAAACATTATCAGCAGTTCCTCTAGAATACTGCTCTAGTTTCCTGGAAGGCAGGAAAGTGTGGGAGTTGACGAGGAGGTGGGGGTAATGGAGGCAGAATCAGTGGTTATGTGGCCCCAAAGGCATTCCTTTCAGAGCAATCTTATTCGCTTCCAGAATAATTTTATTCCGAAACGACTCTTGTGAACACTGCCCCAGTTACACTAGATCCTGTAAACAGAAGGCTTCTGAGCTGCATTCTCACAGAAAGTGCACCCAAATGGTGCTGGGAGGCAGGCTGGGTATGACAGCGGGTGACTTTCACAGGAGGCAGATCAGCTTAGCATTAGAGTAAATGAGGATTAGATGGGGCGGGTGGAGAAGAATCCAAGTTAAGATGGAACGAAGGGCTAGAGAGAGAACCCGGCAGTTTAAGAGCACCGGCTGCCCTTGCAGAGGCCCAGCGCTCACAAGTGGCTCACCAACCCATCTGTAACTCCAGTTCCAGGTGGATCTGACATCCTTTTCTTTCCTGTGTGGGCACTTGCACAGCACGGGAGCACTTAAGTACATGCAGGCAGTACACTCATATGCATAAGATAAAAATAATAAATACAATTTAAAGGGATTTTAAAAGCAGGGAGGAAGAATTACAGCATGCGCGCTGGTGCTCAGCCTGCTCTCTCCTTTTCCTTTAGTCCAGAGCACAGCCTGTGAATGTTGCCTCCCACATTCACCCCGGTTAGCCCGTCTAAGGAAATCTCTCACAGGCTTGCCAACATGTGCACCCAGTCTGGCCAGTTCCTCATTGACCTCACCTTCTGAAGAGGCACTAGATTGCCTCGAGTTGGCAGCCCTCACATGTCATTTCTCATTTGCCGGGAGCGCACTAATGAGGCTGGGCTGGCCGGTCAGCCCCAAGAACCTGCCTGTCTCCAGCTGCCCAGGTCCACTACACCTGGTTTTCAAAAACATGTGGGTTCTGGGCTCGAACTCAGATTCTCAAGCTAGCAAAGCAAGTGTTTTATGGGCTGAGTCATCCGCAGCCCGGGATTCACTTTTTTAGAGTATAGAATTTTTTAGTACCGTCACAGCATTGTGAATGTGTCTCATAAGCTGGGACACTAGATGGGATAAAAACGAAAAACAACATGGGCACCGTGGTGCATACCTGTAATCCCAGCGCTTGTATGACAGAGGTAGGAGACTCAGGAATTCAAGATCATCCTTGGCTACGTGGTGAATTTGAGACCAGCCCGGGCTATATGGGACTCTGTCTCAAAAAACCAAAACAGTACTACTACTACAACCGAAGATGACCAGAAACGAAGGCGTCCTGTTTCCTGGCCACCATGAAGCCTCCAAAACTGTGAGCCTAAACAAAAGCTTCCCTCCCTTGAGTTCTGCCCAGGACTTTTGTCACAGCAATAAGAAAGCTCGCTACCAACACAGTAACTTAACAGGAAATCTTTACTCTGAAAACTCGCTCTATTCAAGAAAGGTCGGGCTAGAGTTAGTAATTCAGAAGAGGTGTTTTGTTTTGTTGAGACAGGGTCTCCCTGTAGCCCCAACTGGCCTAGAACTTGCTGTGTAGACCTGGCTGGCCTTGCTCTCACAGAGATCAGCCTGCCTCTGCTCCTGAGTGCTGGGATTAAAGATGTGTGTCACCGTGACTGGTAATTCAGAAGTTTTAATAAGGGCCGTCTTATCAAAACACTACTGTCTCTGATTTAGAATTTTCTTTAAAAAGAGGAAGGAAAGCATTCATTATCATCCCTGGTATTTAAAACTTAATGTCCTAAGAAATGCAGTAAGTTTAGTAATTATGAGAGAGCTGAGGTAGTATTGGGACTTTCTGTGTAAGTCAGTGGGTATAAGGAGATCAGCAGTGTTAAAGTGTTTTGAATGGTTACTTAGGGGCAGTCTAAGTCCTTAATGGCTGCAAATAATTTGTATTTATTTTTAATATATTATAGATAAACATACATTTAAAAGAAAATAGAAGAACCACAGTATATCTTAAACTAAGTTTGAACCTATGCTCTGTGATAGTGGTTCAGTTTTCCTCCACAGGTTGGGTGTTTCGCATATCACAGTGTTAATTTCGTCTTGGTAGAAGTCGGGTGTCCGTGTGGCTGAAGCAATGCCTCAGCAGTTAAGAGCACTGGCTGCTCTTACAGAGGACCTGGGTTCAATTCTCAGCACCTACATGGTGGTTTACAGCTGTCCTTAACTCCAGTTCCAGGGGATCCAATGCCCTCTTCCAGCCTCTGTGTGTACTGTACACACGTGACACACTTACATGCAGGCAAAACACACATACACATAAAACACACACACACGTGCACGCACACACACACGTGCATGCGCACACACAAAGTAAACAAACGACTGTGGTATCAGTACTAGGGGTTCACTTTAGTAAAACTATGGAGGTGACAGAGGAAGTGCATCTCACACACTCCATGTTTTCATTTCCTTTTACTGCTGGACCAGCAACTTCATCATCACCGCTGTCACTGGGAATCTGCTGCTGCAGAGTAAGTCAGCGGCAGCCATCGGCCTGTTGTTAGAGCACATGGGAATGTCAGGAGCCTCCTGATAGGATGCTGGTAGCTGGGCCCAGTTTGGTCAGCTCCTCCATACTGGGCTGTTTTGGACAGATACTTGTTTCACTTCTTATGTGATTCTCTTGTAAAATGTACAAGAAAGTTTTACATGTAGAACTTTTTTCTTTTTATCTTAGGTAGAGGGAGAACGCATGTTCAGTCAAAGGGTAGGACCAAATCCATGCTGTAAAGTTAGCACAGATGATATAATTGTGGCCAGGAAATAGGAATGCTTGGTAGAGCCTCTGCTCTCCCATTTTGAGTCTGTTATTGTTGTTATGAAAATAGTTTTATTAGCATCTTACTTGAAGTAGAGTTACCCTTGATACATTAATAAGTCTGTTACCTCTGCTTTTTATTTATTATTCACTTATTTACTATCTTGCTAGGAATCAAACCTAGGGCTTTATATGTGCTAGGTGAGTGCTCTACCACTGAGCCCATCAATTGTGATTTGCTGGTGTTTTTCCATTGTTGGTTTGTGGAGGAATTAGCTGGTTGGTTTACTAGTTTGGCTTACAGAGCTACCTCGTGGCATCCCGTAGTGCCATCTTCACAGTGATCTTGCTTTCTCTCCAGGTTGCCTATCCCTAAACTTGAAGATACAATGAGGAGATATCTCAGTGCACAGAAGCCTCTCTTGGATGACAGCCAGTTCAGGTAAACACTGGGAACCTGGAGGAACCATTGCTAGTGGGCGGGGTTCAAGAGAGGCTAGCAAGTAGCGGTGGAAGCTTCAGGAGATACCTTTGGCTTGATGGTCTCTAGGACCTAGAACTTACTTTATGCATTTGTAAGTTCAGGAACTGAGTTTTCACTCATGAAGGACTTACAAAGCTGGGTGGGAGCCCCGATAACTAGACTCTTAATAGGGTTTATAAATCAGAATAGCATATTCATACTTCCCTTTGGCAGGTATGCTTAGGAGGCTGACTTGTACTGCTCATTTGCTGAGGCCTGTGTTCTGTGGGGCGAGGCTCTTTGAGGACCATATGGTAGGCCGGAGCTTGCTGAGAATGTTTACAGGGTTAGAGAGTGTGCTCCAAATTTATGTCCTTGTGAAACCTCAGATCGTGATCTTAATTGGAAATTGAGTTGTTGGCAGGTCCCTATTCCAATATGCCTGGTGTCCTTATGAGAGGAAGAGAAACAGACAGCCATGTGGGGATGTAGACAGAGATCCACCAGCCAATGACCACCAAAGATTGCTGGCAACACCAGAAGTTGAGAGGAATGTAAACAGGTTTTCTCCCAGGGTCTCCAGAGAAAGCAGATCTGCTAGTTTCTTGGTTTTGTGCTTCTAATCTCTAGAACTGAGAGAATAAAATTTTGTGTTTTAAACCCCAATCAGTTTGTGGCACTTTGTTAGAGCAACTGTGGGAAACCAATACAGAATGGATTTGAAGATAGCATTGGGTATGTAAAAAAATGGATTGTTGCCAGGCATAGTGGTGCTTGCCTTTAATTCCAGCACTCTGGAGACAGAGGCAGGCAGATCTCTGTGAGTTCTAGGCCAGCCAGCGATGTACAGTGAGACTCTGTCTCAACTCCCTCGCCCCCCAAAAAAAACAGTGAAAGTGGATTGCATTAGATTCTTGAAGCCTTATATGGTCAGTATTCTTTTCCCCATCAGTAATTTTTTTTATAGATTACTGATATTGTCCTTAGAATATTACACAGTCCTTCATTGGTCAGTGAGAAACAGGTGGACTGTTCATAGCCTAGGCTCTAATGTGCTATTAGTCACTTTTAGTTCTTAATGTAACAATGAATGGCTTCTGGTTCCTGGGTGTTATGTTTTAGTCTATCCTAAATCCTTAGCTGTGTGTTTTTTAGTTTTGTGAGATGGCATTATTATCTCTCTTGTGCACATGTAGAAACTGAGACCCAGGGAGCCTGGGCATCTTGTCAAAGGCACCCAGTTTGAAAGGACTGCTAAGATTTGAAGAGACAGGATTCAAACTCAGTTCCTTTCGATCCCAAAGCTGATGTCCTTTTCTCCATGCCAGACTGCCTCCTAGAGGACAGATGGTTCTGTGAGATGGTGACCTTCCTACCCCATTCGATTCCCAGATGACATCCTCAGGCTCTGGGGATAGGCTGTGAGGGACCCAGAGTATGAATTCTTGGCCGGGAATCTGAAAAATAATGTCTTTCCTACCATTGTTTGATTCTGGCTTTTCTTGAACATTTCAGGAAAACAGAGCAGTTCTGTAACAGATTTGAAAATGGCATTGGAAAGGACCTGCACGAGCAGCTGGTTGCTCAGGACAAGCAGAATAAGCACACCAGCTACATTTCAGGTGGGTAGCTGGGGCACCGTTGTTGCCCCAGAGGCTCCACTGTGAGAAATAAAGTGTCCTCTCTCCTGTTTTGGCGTCAAATATTTTTTAATGGAACCTGCTTTGAAGGAATCCCCTTCCCTTCCTGAGGTATACTGAGGCTGTGTGAGTTCCTGCTCTATGAAGATGTGGGCTGCATCCAGCTCAGGGCAGTGGCTTGCCTTCACTGAAGGTGGAGTGAGATGGAACCTGATTGGTTCTTCTGTCTGGAGAAGATGCAAGATTCAGCCCTGTGTCCTCCAGTGTCACTCTTGTCCTTCCTGGTCTAGCCTAATTGTCCTCTCAGACCTCATTGACTCACTGACATAAATGGTACTTCAGCAGACCTGCCCTGAATCTCACTTCCGAACTTTGTCAGTCTTACGTCCTCTTTGCCTTTGTCTGTGTGGTTCTCACTGTATTTTTACCGGGTGCATTCTTCCTTTGCCATCCAGACGAGGCAGCTGGTCTGCAAAACCTTAGTCTTTTCCTTTTGCATTCAGAGTTAGTTGTTCTACCTCTGTCCTTACAACACGTCTTTTAGTTTAGTTTTTTAAATTATTGGCTTTTAAAAATTTTTATTTTTGTTTTATGTGTATAAATGTTTTGCCTGAATGTAGTGCGATGTGGTGCAGTGTCCCAGAGGCCAGAAGAGGTGGTTGGATCCCCTGAAACTGGAGTTAGAGATGGTTGTTAGCTGCCATCTAGATGCTGCGAACCAAACCCAGGTCCTCTGCAAGAGCAGCCAGTGCTCTTACCTGCAGAGCCATCTCTCCAGCCCCCTGTTTTTGAAATATGTCCGTCCTTTGTCACTCAGGCTGGTCTCAAGTTCATGACCCTCCTGCTTCGAGTAGCTGGGATCACAGATGAATATGACTACCTGGCATAATATAGTTTACTTACTTTTAAAAGTACATATATTATATTCTGTATTTATAGAGGTGGCAAATGCTAGCGTATGCTTGTGGAGATCAGATGGCAGCTTGCTGGAGTCGGTTCTCCATCCATCCATCCATTGTGTGTGGTGACAAGGGCCTTTACCCACTGGGCCATCCTACCCATCCATAATTTACGTTTTATCAGAGTTATACTTTTCAGCTGCTTAATTATTTATCTTATTTATTGACATAGCATCTTATTGGGTAGCCTAAGCTGGCCTTGAACTTGTGATTTACTTGCATTACTGTGATTTTATTTATTTTGGTTTAGACTATCTGTTGACACCCCACTAATGATGATTAGAATTTAGGATCATTTATCTCCTTTCTCAGTGTTTGCACACACACACACACACACACACGCACACACACTGTATCCCCTCATGTACAGTATAGTTGTAATTTTGGTAAGCTTTGTATTTAGCGTTTGTCTGGTGTAGTCATGTGGACGCTGTTGCTTGGTAGCATATTGGGATTGCTTTTCCTTTCCTGTACCCGCTTCTCATTTTCTCTGAAGTTAGTAATGATCTCACCCTTTCTTCATTTTCTACATGCTTGCTAATTTGCCCCCGCCTCGTCCAGGCTGTCTGAATGTCCTCTGAGTGTATGGCTTTACATATTCTGTCAGGTTTGGCCTTCTGACGGCCTCTTTTCCAGGACCTCTGGCTGGCTCTAGCCTGATCCGTGGACTCTTGGTCCGCGGTGCAGCTGCTTGCTTTTGTTGTTCTTTTTGTTGTGTGTGCTGTGCTCCCTCTTGGCGTCTTTCGCTGTCAGCCAGGGCCTTCTCCTGTTGGGATTCTGGTGTCCCGGCTCTGCGTTTCCTCCTTCTTGGCCTCTCACTTAGTGTTTCCCTTTGCTCTCCGGAAGCAGAACTCAGGAAGCAGGAGTCTCGCAGCTGCCCTCACCCTTGAGTTGTGGACAATGACTAGGCTGGCAATCACTGTGCCACAGGATTGGAAAGTTTTCTAGGGCTTTTTAGCTTCCAGTGTTGCTGTGGATAGTCTAATGTTACTCTGAGTCTTGGTTCTTTTAACAGTTTCTTCTTTCTGTCTCTGGAAGCTTCTAGAAAATCTCTCTCTTTGTCCCCAGTATTCTGAAATTCCATAGAACATTTTTTGGTGTGTGTTTCTTCCTGCTCGTTTTTGCTAGGTTCTGAGTGAATCTTCTCAGGTTCTTCAGTTCTGTGATAGCGTTTTCTTTCTTTTTTATTTTCTCTCTCTGGGACTCTTATTTGGATGTCGATTTCTGAGCTAGTCCTCTAATTTTCTTTTCTCTTGCATTTTTCAGCCCCGCCCTTGGTTGTTTTTTTTGGGGGGAGGCTGGTTATTGTTGTTTTCTTTTGTCTTTTGAGACAGGGTCTCAGCATATAGCCTTGGCTGGTCTAGAATTCACAGAGATCTGCCTGCTTGGATTAAAGCTGTGTGCTACCACACCTGACTGGCTAGCCCTCATTTTTTTTTGCTCTGATACCTGGGAGATTTATTTAATTTTATCTTCGAGTTCTTCTGAATTTCTAATTCCTGCTCTTAGTTCTCCAATCCCTTTACACTTTTTTGGTTAGAACTTTCTAACTGAATTTATATTTATTTGTGTATGTGTGTGGGGGTACACACTCAAGTATGGAAGTCAGAAGACAGCTTGGGAGTTGGTTCTTCCTGCTACCATGTGATTTCTGAGGCTTGAACTCTGATTGCTGGGGTTGGCAGCAAGCACTCTTAACTACTGAGCTATCTTGCCAGCCCTTGGTTAGGCTGGTTTTTAAAGTTTATTTCCAAAAGTACGTTCTAAAGTTTCCTTCTCTTATCGTAACCTCTCTCCTTCAAGTCCCTTTTCCCAGGTTTGTTTGCCTCTTTCTTTAGATGTTGCCTATATCATATCCACCGCCCACCATCGTCTTCATGACGAGTGAAATTCTCTGCAGACAAGGGTGGCATGGGCTGTAGGCCCCACTGTTTAGTGGTCTGGTTCAGCTGTTGTCTTGGGTGTCTCTAGTCCATGTCTTTGGATTAGACCCCCAGGAAAGGTGTTTCTGTACACCGCCCTCAGGAGCAGGGTTAGTGGGAAGTCTGTAAGCTCAGCTGCAGTATGTGTCTCTCAGCTTCACTTGATCCTGAGAATAAAACACATTTTATCGGAGTGGGAAGTAACGGAGGGGTGGTAGGTGAGGATCTCGTTAAGCTGTTTTCAGCCAGATCCTCTGAAGGGTCTGCTGTGGAAACTACAGCTGTGTGAACCTTGCCTTTGCCTTGCCAGTCGAATTGGCTTTTTTGAATCTCAATTGGTCCAATCTCACACTCTTTTTTTTTTCCTCATCATTTTTGATTTATTGCTTATTTTGGGGTTTTGTTTGTTTAGGAGTTTTGTTGTTGTTGGTTTGCTTATGGGTTGTTTTTGTTTTTTGTTTTTTTGAGGCAGGGTCACTCTGTAGCTCCAGGTGGCCTGAGACTATGTAGACCAGGCTGGCCTTGATCTCACAGAGATCTGCCTGTCTCTGCTTTCCAAGTGCTGGGATTAAAGGTGTGTGCCACCACGCCCAGATTTATTGTTTGATTTAGATGCACTTTGTAATCCCGGCTACTCAGAAGACTGAGACGGGATTTCAAATTTAAGACCAATTTAGAAATATAGAGACCTCATCTGGGGTTAAAAAAATGATTTACAATAGTAAGTGTTGGTGAAGGTGTGGAAATGAGAATCCTTATATGGGGCTTGTGGAAATCGTGCAGCCACTTTGGATGACACCTTGAATGTTCCTTAAATGGTTTAATAGAGACCACATGACCTTAGAAGTTACACTTCTAGCTATATAGATCCTCAAGAGAGATAAGAACATATACCCACATAAAAATTTGTATGTGAAAGGTTATAGGAATACCATGCATAATAGCTAAGAAGTGAAAAGAACCCAGATGTCCGTTAGCTGATAAAGGAGAAGTATATGGAATACTATTCAGCAGTGAAAAACAAAACAAAACTAACACATACTATAACCCAGACGAACCTAAGAAACATTGAAAAGTTTCAGAATCCAGATGTGAAGGACCACATGTTGTTTGATGCCACTTAAATGCCATGAATTATTGCATAGCCAAAAAGTATTCATGAAATTTCACCTTCCTTAGGTTGATATTGTTTCTAAAATTCTTTTCTTAAATTTTATTTTTAGGGGTTGCATTAGCTTTTTATGGTTTTCTTTCTTTCTTTCTTTTTTAGATCCCTGGTTTGATATGTATTTAACTGCTCGAGACTCTGTTGTTTTAAACTTTAATCCATTTATGGCATTCAATCCTGACCCAAAATCTGAGTATAATGACCAGCTCACTCGGGCGACCAACATGACTGTTTCTGCTCTCCGGTTTCTGAAGACACTTCGAGCTGGCCTTCTAGAGCCAGAAGTGTTTCACTTGAACCCTGCCAGAAGTGATACGAATGCTTTTAAGAGACTCATACGCTTCGTGCCTTCCTCCCTGTCCTGGTATGGAGCCTACCTGGTCAATGCATATCCCCTGGACATGTCTCAGTATTTTCGGCTTTTCAATTCAACTCGTTTACCCAAACCCAGTCGGGATGAACTCTTCACTGATGCCAAAGCCAGACACCTCCTGGTCCTAAGAAAAGGACATTTCTATGTTTTTGATGTCCTGGATAAAGATGGGAATATTGTGAGCCCCTCGGAAATCCAGGCACATCTGAAGTACATTCTCTCAGACAGCAGCCCCCCGCCAGAGTTTCCCCTGGCGTACCTGACCAGTGAGAACCGAGACATCTGGGCAGAGCTCAGGCAGAAGCTGGTGCATGCTGGTAACGAGGAGACCCTAAGGAAAGTGGATTCTGCTGTCTTCTGCCTCTGTCTAGATGACTTCCCCATAAAGGACCTTGTCCACTTGTCTCACACCATGCTGCATGGTGATGGTACAAACCGCTGGTTTGACAAGTCCTTTAATCTCATTCTAGCCAAGGATGGCTCAGCTGCAGTTCACTTTGAGCATGCTTGGGGGGATGGTGTTGCAGTGCTTAGGTTTTTCAATGAAGTGTTCAAAGACAGCACTCAGATGCCTGTCATCACTCCCCAGAACCAGCCAGCCACCACTGACTCCTCTGTCGCTGTGCAGAAGCTCAACTTCAAGCTGAACGATGCCTTAAAGGCTGGCATTGCCACTGCTAAGGAGAAGTTCGATGCCACCATGAAAACCCTCACCATTGACTATATCCACTTCCAGAGAGGTGGCAAAGAATTCTTGAAACAGCAGAAGCTGAGCCCTGACGCAGTGGCCCAGCTAGCCTTCCAGATGGCCTTCCTGCGGCAGTACGGGCAGACCGTGGCCACCTATGAGTCCTGCAGCACAGCCGCCTTCAAGCATGGCCGCACGGAGACCATCCGCCCCGCCTCCATCTTCACCAAGAGGTGTTCAGAGGCGTTCGTCAGGGAGCCCTCCAGGCATGGTGTGGGCGAGCTTCAGCACATGATGGCTGAGTGCTCCAAGTACCACGGCCAGCTGACCAAAGAAGCCGCGATGGGTGAGGCCCCGCTGGGGAGCACACCTTGGGTCCTGCTGCCCTCCATGAGCCTCAGTAGTACCCCACCCAGTTCTCCCTACCCATTACCAGGTTTGCTCCACCCATCAGCTCTCAAAGTGGTTTGTTTTTCCTACCCTAGCCGTGTCAGAACAGCCAGAGCAGCCGCTCGGGACCAGAAACTAAGCAGGCCTGGGGAACTTCCTCTCATTTAAGGTCACTTTCAGCTGTGACACATGGATTTGTTTTTTTTTTTTTTCTTTCTATCCTTCATTGGCCATCAGACATGTTTTTGGCAGTTTAAGGTTTCTAAACCTGCCCCTATTAATTTCACTTGAGTTGCAGTGTGTTAGCTCTCTGTAAATGGGTCATCCCAGAAGCCCTTCTCAGTTTTATTTTAAATAATTATTTATTGTTTTTATGTGTATGAGTATATTGCTTGCATTTATGTAAGTGCACCCCTGTTGTGTGGTGCTCACAGAGGTCGGAAGAAGGTGTAGAATTACCCTGGAACTGGAATTATGGACTATTGTTAGCATCCATGTGGGTGCTGGGAACCAAACCTGGGTCCTCTGTAACAGTAGCCAGTGCTCTTAACCACTGATCCATCTTTCCAGCCCTAGTTTATTTATTTTTGAGATAGGGTCTCCCCATAGTCCCATCTGGCCTGGAACTCACTTTGTAGACCAGGCTGGCCTCAAATTCACAGAGATCTGCATGTCTTTGCTTCCCAAGCGCCCAGCCTCTTCTCAGTTTTAAATGTCATTTATCTTCCATCTCTTTTGTGATAAATTTTAAGGACGTAGAGGATGCCATAGTCCCATAGTCCAGTCTTTTCCTGTAGTGTTTAATAAAGCCCTGGAGCCAGGAGAGACACCCAAGGCATCTGGTCTTTTCCTTTTCTGTTTTGGAGGCAGGAAGCTGAGGCCTTCTGCCCAGAGTTACACAGCAAGGCCGAGATTAGAACCTGGACGTGCCCTTCCCGCCTTGTCGCGCTCACTCAGCCTTATCTTTTACAAGTGGACTTGGAATTTCCCCTCAGTTTTCTTTGTTCCTTTTAGCAGCATTCGTGTGTGTGTGTGTCTCTGTGTGTATGTGTGTGTGTCTGTGTGTGTGTGTGTCTGTGTCTGTGTGTGTGTCTGTGTCTGTGTGTCTGTGTGTGTCTGTGTCTGTGTGTGTGTGTCTGTGTGTGTTGCTGGGGAATGACCCCAATGTTTCATTCACTGAGCCTCTAAAACATTTTATTCATTTATTTTTAATATTTTATTTGTTTTTTTATTTGTGTGTATGAACATATTGCCTGCATGTATGTAAGTGCACCCATGCACTGCCCGCAGAGGTCAGAAGAGGGAGTCGGATTCCCCTGGAACTGGAGTTAGATAGTTATTAGTTGCCATGTGGGTGCTGGGAACCAAAACCAGGTCGGCTGCAAGAGCAGCCAGTGCTCTTGACTGCTGAGCCATCCCTCCAGCCCCGACATTGATTCATTTTTATTTTATGTGTATGGGTGTTTTGCCTGCGTTTATGGGAGTATACCGAGTGCATGCAGTACCCAGAGACCAGAAGACGCATGGATCCCCTGGAACTGTCCTTAGGCTGCCTTAACTGCTGGGCCTGCTCTCTGGCCCCAACTGAGCCTCTTCTAGTTGTAGAGTTCATAGCTCTCGTCATACCTCTTTCATGTAGTCTTGGCTCTGAACAGATTCAGTTTTTTGTTTGTTTGATTTTTGACACATGGTTTTGCCATGTAGCCCAGGCTGTCTTTGAACTTGAAATCCTCCTGCCTCAACCTCCCAAATGCTGAGATTACAGGCATGCACTAGATTCAGAGTTTTCAACATCAGGCTTTCATGTTAGGCTCATTTTTAACCCAGCTGTTGAGAGCTGAAAATCTATAGTTTTTAATTAACGTAAGGTATTCTGGAATGAGCTGCCCCAGTGGTGAGCTGGAGGGTGACATGCACAGGTACACCACACTCTGCCCTCCTTCCACACTCTGAAAGGGATTCCTGCCGTGGCTAGGAAGTTTGCCTAAGCCTTCTTCACTTGTGAGACTCTGGTTTTTCATTTTGTCTCTGACAGGCCAGGGCTTTGATCGTCACTTGTTTGCTCTACGCTACCTGGCAGCAGCCAGAGGGGTCACCCTGCCTGAGCTCTACCTGGACCCCGCGTATGGGCAGATAAACCACAACATCCTGTCCACGAGCACGCTGAACAGCCCGGCAGTGAGCCTCGGTGGCTTTGCCCCTGTGGTCCCAGATGGCTTTGGCATCGCATATGTTGTTCACGACACCTGGATTGGCTGCAACGTCTCCTCCTACTCAGGACGCAATACCAGGGAGTTTGTCCAGTGTGTCCAAAAGGGCTTAGAAGACATGTTTGATGCCTTAGAAGGCAAAGCCATCAAAACTTAAAATGCCTCCATTGCTTCTTCTCCATGAAGATGGTGGCCCATATAACCAACAGGTGCCATTCTGTGCCTGAAAAACCTAGTTAGGAGGTGGCCGGACAGTCAGCGCCGTAGACTTGAGCTGGAAGGTCCACAGTTTTAAAGCTAAATACCTGAGTGGGACTAGATCACAGCTGAAGATGAGATTTCAGTTTTAAAGCCCTTTGTTCAGGAGATAGGGTTTGGAAAACTAACTCAGGTATATATATATATTTAAACATAATAAAATTGAATTGTTGCTTTGAGACGGTCCCTCCGGTTTTGTTGTTGTTGTTTTTGGTTTTTTGGGCCTCCTTTCTAAACCCCTCAAAGAAGTTTCCAGCAGTAAGTTCTGGTGGTGGTAAGTTTCCCGGGGGGTCCTGGTCTTCGGTGGTGTGGGAAGCACTGTTTCTTTATAAAGCTGCCCTTGTCTCTGGGATGCTGTCAGGCTTTGAGACTGTTTAAAGCTCTGCCCTCTTTGTAAGGAGTGAGCTCTTCTGTTTGCTTCTGGCAGGCCTGCCGTAATAAGTGATCTTCACATGGGTGTGTGGACAGCTTAATTTTTCTACTTTTTCTAGCCAAATGAGGAATTCTAACCGACATGTGTTTCACCAGCTAAAGCCTGGGTGCTGATTAAAGCTTCTGGTCGCAACATTGATCTCATTTTGAGGTAGAGAACATTTCCACTGAGTGAAATGAGAGCACTGAATTTTTTTACCACTCCAGTTTGTTAAGAGATTTCACTTCTGGCTTAGGTCCCTCACAGATCCCGGTTCATGTATTTCCTCATTTATTCCTTGGTAGTTTCTCAAGGATTAGCTGTAAGATAGTGAAGTGCCTGGGATAGAGGCGGCTTGTACCCACTGCTCTGTGATGTCTGCTGCTTCTCTTACATTGCCCAGGGTAGTACTGACTGCATTTAAATAGCAAGTTCCCAGTAGCATTAGTGCTTAAGACTGATGCCGTCACTGAATCTTGCAAGCCGAAAAACGGTGGCTACTGGGTGGTGCACGGTGATGCTGACACGGTGCCCGGCGTTCTTGCCACTTCCCCTGTTCTTGTCTTAAACTCTAAAAGGTTCTAGAACGTAGATGAGATGATATATTAATTGCCTTTCTTGTACTAAAACTTAAGTAAAGATTTCTTTTGGCTCCTGTTTTGAAAGGATACAGTCCATCATGGTGACTGGGGCGTGGTGGCAGAGGGCAGCTGCTTGTTACATGGCATAGAGAGGTGGGCTGGAAGCTGAGGCTGGGCTGTAACCCTCAAGGCTCACCTCACAGTGAGTGATCCACTTCTTCCAGCTAGACCCCACCCCCTAAAAGTTCCACAAAAGTTCCTCTCAAAACAGCATCCTGGTGAGCCTGGGGACAACATTATATACTCAAACTGGAACAGATGGCAAACAATGTAATTGTTAAGTTTCATCCCAGTTGGGGCTCCCACATGTCTTGCACATTTGTACAGAAAAACATTTGTAAAGCTATCCCCAATGCATCAGCAGTTTGATCTGGTCAGCTCTGGAATGAGTAGAAACCATTGTCCCTATTGTACATAGAGAAGATGGCTGCTCAGCCAGAGTCACTTAGTAAGTGGCAGAGAGCAAGCACCAACTCCCTAGACTTGCTTTCTCATCCCTGCTTGTCTAGGCTCCCAGTAATTACATCCCACACAAGCTGGCCTTCTAGCTGAGGAGAGTGAACTTTGTTCTGTTAGTCCCTGCTGTTCCTGGGGAGTTGTCTGTCTGAGAAGTGGTTCTTCTGGCAGTCAGCTGTGCAGGTGGCTTTCTGTGTTTGTGACCCTTAAATAGATAAGACACATCTCTAGGTCTGTAGTTACATCAGCCCCTCTGGAGACTCTCTGCTTTTCTTTGGGGAAGGACTGCTCAACTAAGGTTTATAGAAGCCATGTGGCATATGTTAAACAACAACAACAACAATAAACAGCCAGGCGTGGTGCTGCAAGCCTTTAATCCCCACACTGGGGAGGCAGAGGCAGGCGGATCTCTGTAAGTTCAAGGCCAGCCTGGTCTGCACTACGAGTTCCAGGCCAGCTGAGGTTACAGGGAGACCCTGTCTCAGAAAGACTGAAAACCAAAAACCCATCACCATTAGAACACTTTCTCATTTTCTTCCTAGAGGGGAAAAACTTAAAAGTCATTCTCCTATCCTGGGCATGGTGGTACACACCTTTAATCCCAGCACTAGGAAGACAAAGCCAAACGGATCTCTGGTCTATGTAGCGAGTTCCAGGCCAGCTGGGTCTACAGGGATACCCTGTCTCAAAAAGACCAAAAAAGAAAAAAAGAAAAGTCATTCTCTCCAGTTCCTTAATCTACTACCTAAACAGTCACTAATGTATTTTCTGCTTTATAGATTTTTCTTATTTTAAATATTTTATATAAGCTCATTATATGACTTTGTGATTTGTTTCTTAGTGCAACGTTTTAAAGATATTTTATGTGTATTTATGCTATATGAGTGTTTGCCTGTATGTATATATATGCACCATGTGCATGCCCAGTGCTCTCAAAGGCCAGAAGAGGCCATGGAGTCCCTGAATTAGAATTACAGTTGTAAGCCATCTGGATGCTGGGAAGCCAGATCCGCTGCAAGAGCAGTGAGTGCTCTTGACCACTGAGCCATCTCTCCAGCCCTCTTAGCACAATGTTTTCAAGGTTGACCCATGTCTAGTATGTTTCAAAACTCCATTTATTTTTAAAGCTTAATATTTTTTGTGTGTGCAGGTATACGTGGAAGCCAGAGGTCAACCTTGGTTATCATTAGGCACCATCCACTTTTAAATTTTTCAGAAACTTTATTTCTAGTGTATGAGTATTAGTGTTTTGCCGGCATGTACGTAGGTACACCGCATGAATGCAGTGCTTATGGAGGCCAGAAGAGGGCATTGGATCTGCTGGAACTGGAGTTACGAACGGTTGTTAGCCAGCATGTGGGCACTGGGAACCAAACCCAGGTCCTCTGCAAGAGCAGCCAGTGCTCTTAACTGTTCTCCGGCTCCTACCATCTTTTTTTTTTTTTTTGAGATGGCATCTCTCACAGTTCTGGAATTTGCCAAGCAGGCTGTGGCTGGCCGGCCAGTTGAGCCTCAGGGATTCGTCTCTCTGTACCTCCTCAGCACTGGGATTACTGCACTTGACTTTTTATGTCGGCTCTGGGGATACTGTTTGCAAACCTGAACCAACTGAACTAGCACCGACCTTCCTTCTCCCCCCTCAGCACCCTTTTTTCTCTCAAGACTGGGTCTCATGTACTTTTGATCTTACTGCCTCCATTTCCCGAGTGCTGGTTTATAGGCACGGTGCTGGGGATCGAACCCAGGACTTCCTGAATGCTGAGCAAGCACTCTACCCACGGAGCTACGTCCCCAGCCCTAGCCGCTTAATGATATCCTTATATGGATCTGCCGTCATCTAGTTGATGGACATTTGGATTTCTTACTCTTTTTGGCTATTTGAATAATGTTGCTGTTTCATGTGTGAGTTGTTGTGTAGATGTACATTGCATTTTCTTGAGTACATTCCTAGGTGTGGGATTGCTGGATCATATAGTAACCTTAGTTGTTTAGGAACACCTACACGTTTGTACTGTATACATAGCCACTGGGGGGAATTCTAGTTTCTCTGTATCTTCACCAAAACTTCCTATCACCTCTCTTTTTGACTACCAACATTCTGGTAGGTGTGAAATGGCACTTCATTGTGGGTTTTTTTTCTTCCTTTCTTTTTTTCTTCCTGTGTGTTTTTGAGACAGGTCTCACTATGTACCTTTGGCTAGCTTGGAATTTGCTATGTGGGCCAGCCTGGCCTTGAATCTATGGTGGTCTTCCTGCTTTCTGAGTGCTGAGATTAGAGGTACAAGCCACCAGCATCATTGTGGCTCTTACTAGCTAAAGCTTTAAGATGGGCTATCTCAAACATACTGTCTTGGTCCATTTTGTACTGCCATAATAGAATACTGGGCAATTTATAATGAATAAACATGTATTGGCTTACAATTCTAGAGGCTGGGGAACCCAGTGTCAAGTATCTGGTGAGAGTATCTGGTGAGGATCCTGTTGCTGCTTTACATGATTGAAAGTGAAAGGAGCTGAACCCCCTCTTTTATAACAACAGTTGCACCTTTGAGGATGGAGCCCTTATGACCTAGTTACCCCTTAAAGAGCCCACCTCCTAAGGCTGTTACAAAGGCAGTTAAGTTTCAGTATGAGTTTTGGAGGGGCAACCATTCAAACTATAGCACTTACTTCCACGTCTGGTGATACCCGGGCAGTTCTCATGTGCTGCAGTAACTGACAGAGTGAAGAGTCAGGGTTTGAGGAGGTAGACAGAAGATTGATGGTGGGTCGTAAGAGAAAGTTTGGGGTCCTGAAGGAGCCACAGTGGAGGCTTGATGGCAAAACGAATGAAGGGGCCCAAAGACATGCAGCTCGGAGCAGAGGGTGGTGGACCTGGGGAATCTCGCCCCTGCCACACTAGACCTCACCCTCCAGGAGTCCTAGACATCTGATTCAATTGAATGGGGTTTGGGGAGAGATGGCAACTGCGGTAGTGAGAGTCTCTCTGGACCTTGGCAGGAGAGTGCACCCTGGCACTCACAGGTAAAGTGGGTCATGCTCTCTGAAGTGGCTTATCTGTGCGACACCAAGAGAAGTGGAAGGATGAAAGAAAACTACAGAGGACCAGGGTTCCTCCCAGGACCCACATGAGGACTCACCGCTGTCTGCAGCTCCAGTTCCAGGGGATCTGAGGCCCTCTCTAGCTCCATATGCACTGTACCCATGTGGTACACATACATCCACGCAGGAAAACACACAAAACTGTCTTTAAAGAAAACATAAAACAACCTATACAGTTCATCTATCAGAATTTGTCTATAGCAGTGTACTCCAGTGATTCCTTATTGGGACACATCAGAGGTCAGTTAATGTATGGTCTTAAGTTACATCTGACTTGATTTCTCATCCGTTTCATATATCCAGGGATTGGAGCTTACTACCTACAATGTAGCACATTCTGATTCTGGGCAGAAATTCGGTTAAGCTGAAATCTCTTCCTGGATCTCACCCTCAGTGCTGATTCTCCGCGATGGCGATGCGTTGTCTCCTGAGCCCTGTAACAGCTGACCAGGCCTGCCCCTCCCCCCAGGCCTGCCCCTCTCCCTCCCCTTCCTAGTGTACGCTCTCTTGTTCAACCTTCCTGCTTGCTTTGTACCTCACAGAAGTGCTCTCTAAGCCTAGTGAGTGCCGTGTAACGACATGAGGTTGCCCAGCCCAACGTTGGTTCACTGCAGCATACCCTGACTGCCCAGTCTGGGAGAGGGCCTGTTCCCACCCCCCACCTTGCCATTTTGTTTTGTTATTGTGGCCTGAAGGCACTTCTGATTCCCAGTCATTTTTGCAGCTGGGACGGAGTTATTACTACTACCCACAGGTTTTTGTTAATGAAAGGTTGTGGATTGATCCCTAATGGTTCTAAATTTAATCCACACCTAGCATTGTCCTCCTCATGTTAGGTTTTGTTTTGGTTCCAAACCAGTTTTTTCTAATGGAAAGCCGTGGGGTCAGAAGATGCAGTCACGCACCCCTCCCCAAAGAGTGTGGGCAGTTCTGCCTGTTCGCTGTCGTTTCCCACGTTAGGAAGCGGCGAGAGGCGGCTGCTGGGCAAAGGTTTCAATAAAAGAAAACAGCCAGATTCTTGTAGATTCTTGTAGCACATCAGAAGCAGCAGGATGATAGGCATTAGTGTGCCCTGGATGCCAAGGAGAGCTGGCGGGTCTGAGTCACGCTGGCATCCTCTGGAGGCTGCAGGGCACTGGCAGCTGCCTCAGGATGACTCCAAGTGGATACTGGGTCACTAGAGAACAGTGCAGCCTGCTCACACTTCTGGTCCCATCATTAATGGTACCGGTTGTTCCAGCGGACCGAGCCCTGGCACTGCCCGCCACGTGGCCTACACATCTCCATTTCTGCAGCAGCCCCAAGCACATGTGAAATCAGGTGACCCTGGTCGTCTGGGTGCATCCCATTCTCCTAGGAATACTTTTGGACAGAAAATCTCAGGCCTCAACCTGGCATGTAGCGAAGCCAGGAAACTTGCGGTTTCAACAGTTCCTGGTGGGAAGACACTGAGGTTAATGGCTTATGCCTCACTTGTCCCTTTGCTCCTAAACACTCGGTGTCTGACCCCCCTTTTTTTTGAGTGCAGATACTCTTAAGGACGAGGTGCGAAGTTGTTGCATCTTCGTGAGTTCAGCTCACCTGCTTATAAAAGATCACTATTAAGTTTGTTGAGGAAGGGAGAGGGTGGGTCACGGAGCCCTCACCTGAATGTCCAGCCACTCCTTCAAACCAACTGTAAGCACTTCTGCCCTAATTGCACATGGCCTGGAGGCTGGGAAGGACTAGGGAAGGGGCTCCATCTAGCAAGCCACTGGGGAGTCATCATCCATGCTGGGTGCAGACCTTCCAGTGTGGCTCCTTTAAGTCCACCCACACTCCCGGCCATAACCTCTCACCCACTGCTCTGTAAGGGAGCCTAATAAACTCACTGGTTCGCTAGGGTGAACTTTGGTGGAACTGAATTTTGGGTTGTCATTGGAACTGAAGTGAGGGCGTTGCCTAGTCACCCACTTAACCCCAGTGAAGATTCTGAGATACAAGTGAATGTTGTGATGCACAAAAGGTGCCAGAAAGCAATAGAAAGCCCAGTAGTGAGGCGTCCTCCAGCTGGCTGGATCCCTGAGGGACTCACCAGCACCCAGCTCACGCAAGAATCGGCAGTGTTGTGGAATGATTGCTACAGCTACGTCAGGCTGGTCTCTGGATGTAGAAACATTTCCCTCTCTGGGAAATGGCAGCCTGGAAACCTGGCCTTTACATAATTGTTATTCACAAAGAAACCTACATTCTTACATACAGACCTAGTAAAGAAAAAATGCTTTAGGATAAAGATGGTGCTTTTCTTCTCCCCAGAAGCCTTTTTTTTTAAAGAGCACATTGACAACTTTTACTTAAGGTTCAAACAAAAGCCTGTAGGGGAGCCAGTAAGATGGTTCAGTGGGTCAAGTTGCTTGCTGCCAAGCCTGACAAACCAAGTATGATTTCCAAGAGCCCACATGGTAGGAGAACCGACTACTGCAAGTTATCTTCTGGCCTCCACACGCACTGTGGTACATGTGTACTTCCACACAAAACAGTGCAAAGAGTAATTTAAAAATGAGCTAGAGGGTGTCAGGTTCAGGGTTCGAGAGACGCAGCAGACAGAAGGGACTGGACTCCGCTGGCAGCTAACAGGACCCGACTTTATTGAGAGAAGACCAGATGGGACTAGCTCCTCCGCACCCACAAGTGGAGAAAAGCTAGCCTCCCTTGGGGGCTAGCCTCCCCGAAGAGATGGGGGAGGCTAGCCCCCTCACCCCCACCTTGGGGCTGGGGCTCCGGGGAACCGGGCTGGCGTGATCAGCCCAAGTCTGAGTCTCAAAAGCCCCACGCAGCACCAGCAGCAGCAGAAGCACAAGCACCAGCCACAGAAGCACATGCCCGTTGTCCAAGTCCCCAAAATCTTTTAAACCTTCAGTCCCCTCCTGGCTTTTAGGGGAGGGGGGTTGCCATGACATCTGGTTGATGCTTAAGGCAAGCTTCTGGCCAGGAAGTAGTCCTTTTCCAGAGCTGTTCGTGAATTCCTTGCTTATCTGCCAAGGAATTTGGGATCTGGAGCAGTTTGCAAGGCTTAGATAAGCTCTGGCTGCAGGTTTCTTCCAGAGTCCGAAACTGTTGGGGGTCTCATTCATACCTTACATTCCAGCCTTTTGTGTCATAAGGGAATTGGGGCACAGTTTCTCCTCTAGCTACTTCCTGCTGACAGATTGGACGATGATAGGGGGATAGGGAATGACACATGAGGCTGGAATGGGTTTGAGTCCTCATCACGGTTAGGCAGCCGTGCATAGTTCCTGGTGGGAAGGTGAGCAGAAGGGCGAGAGCTGGTGGCAGTCCTCCCATGTAGACTGGCAGAGGGACTGGTGCTGAGACACTTCCTCCTGCGTAAGAGACTGTAGACCAAGTGAGGAGATAAGCTTGACAGGCCTTCCCCCCTTCCTGCCCCCTGGTGGGATAAGAGGACAGGATAAATCTTTAGAGACTTAGCTGCTGGTAACACTGTTTCAGACCTGAAAAGGTTAATGAAATGGGAGAGTTGACACTTTGTAGGGATCAGGTTCACATAGAGATCAAAGACAATTCTGCAAAAAAAAATTTTAAGGGGGTAGAGATGGGAGAAAGATTGGCCCATGACGGAGGTCAGACAAATGAGGTGTGTAAAGGTTAGCTTCATACATAGTCCTCGTTCCTGATTGAGACACATCCTGGCCTTATATCCAATCCTGAAGACCACCAAAAACTGTCAAACTCAGAGTCACAGATACTCCCCTTTTAAGACTCATACCTTCAATCACTTACATAGACTTTCTTTTTTCTTTCTATTCTGGAAATATCCAGCCCTCATAATCTTATATAAATCCTTCTTTATAAAATATTTCCTTTCCTTTTACCCTCTTATTTTCTTTCTTAATACCACGAAACATAATAACATTAAAGCTGAGAGGGGTGGTTGGATATTTAGGTGAGAGTCCAATGACTCCGCTTAACAAACCTGTAAGTGGACACAGCTGAAGTTATGAAGATGGCAGTTTGGCTCAGAAGAGTGCTGTATAGTAAATGTAGTTGAGAGGGGTGGGGGTTATCTCCCAATGCTTTAATAATTTGAATTAGGAGGGGTGTCCAGGGTGTGAAGGAATAAGAAAATGTTAGGGCTGTCAGGGGTATTTTAGAGAATGTGGGGAAGAGGTAGAGTAGCTTTGGGGGTGTGGGGAGGCCCATTGACTCCCACCATGGAGAGCTGCTAAGGGTGTGTCTTACCCAAGTAGGAAGAGGAGGACAGACCATGTGGTCCCCTACTACAAACAGGCCTTTTGTCTACTGTGGCAGTGGCTCTGGGTTCCTCCATTGCTGTTGTGCACGTCAATCCTTGGTGGCCAGGCAGATGAGTTCTGTCAGTGAAGAAGATCTGAAGGCTGGTTGGGGGATCTGGGGGCCACATGACTGGCCTACCTCGATTCTGCAAAGAAGGGCAGTCATCCACCAGGCATCCCCATTTTTCCCACTGTGGGCATGGCCCTGGCAGTGGTTGCTGAGTTGGGGCAGGCTTGTGCCCAGTGTCCTTTGTTGTCACCGTGGGCCTGGCAGCTCTTGCGGCATTGATGCTGAGTTGCTTGGAGGTCTTCTTGGGAGGAACCCCGAATGCCACCATGAGTAGTTGAGCCTCCTGTATCGGGTGGCACACTCAGTTTGCCGTCTCCTGTTCCTCTGGGTTATGGAATATTTTAAAGGCCGTTTTTCAGCAGCTCTCCCTGGGAGGGTAAGGGGCTTTGGGGCATCTGTTAGTGGACAGGTTAGAGGGAGAGAGACCATTTGTACCTGGGCAGCAGGGTAGTGTAAATATAAAAGGAGGCGAGATAAGTAGATAGAGGCAGGAACAAAGGAGAGTCGGGTACAGGAGTTTGAGTGCTTGCGTGGGGATGGCACTGCCCATGAGAGCTTTCACCTGCAAGATATCCCAGAGACCTCTAGATTGACAGCTGGTAGAGTAGAGGTGGGCTGGAATTTAGGACCCAGAGAGAATCGGCCGGAGCCGGGCAGCCAGAGACAGAAAGCTACAGTTTGGAGCTTGGGAGTTAGGGGCTTGGGCCCTAAAGTGGGAGGGGGTTTGGGTAGGGTCCTAAGAGAGACAAGCACCCGAGGGGCAGGGGGAAGAGGGGTGGCATGCAGCCGCCTTAGCAGGCTCAAAGTCTGCAGCAAGTTTGGGCGTGGGCCCAGAGGGAGCCCTGGTCTGGGGATCTGGCCGCCAGAGACACAGCACAGGCGGGAGTTTGAGAGTTCAGGGTGTGGGCCCCAAAGCGGGGTGGGGAGGTCGCACAGTGTTCCGAGAATGTGGCAAAGCACCGGAGCACGTGCTTGTAGTGGAAATGGGTGGGGAGGATAAAGTGAGGGTGGTTGGCCGCGGGAGGGGGGGAGGTATTGTTTGAGTTAAGGAGAGACTAGATTGTGGAGAGATGGGGAAGAGAAGGAAAAGATGTAGAGGGGGACAGAGAGACAGGAAAGATATGAAGAGAAAAATGTGCATAAAGTGGGGTCGACCGCAGGGGCGTACGTAGGGATCCTACACCAGGAGGGCGTCCCCACCCATGTGGGATCCAAAAAAACGAGAGGGATCTCCAAGCCTGGGTGCACCTTCCAGGTCAGAGTTGGGCTGTAAGGCCCAGCAAGCGTGGGGACTCCTGGCGTTCTAGAATGGCTTTCGAGATGAGAGGAGTAAGCGTCCCTACAGGAGGGGGAGTTCAAAATAAGAGTTGGCAGGGGCCCCAAGGGGAAGCGTAGGCAGCCGACACCCAGAAATGGGTGTGAATATGAGAGAGAGGGAGAGAGAAGAGAGAAGAAAGAAGAAAAAGAGGGAGAGAGAGAGGAAGGAGAAGGAGGGAGAGAGAGGGAGAGAAAGAGACAGAGAGAGAGAAAGAGAAAAATGGGTAGGGTGGGGTGGGGCCCAGTTAACTACACAGGTCCCAGGTATGGCTGCAGCCAGAGGCAGGAGGGTGAGAGTGGGGGCGGGGTGATTGAGAGGAGCCATGGGAGAGGCCCAGAGTGGAAACAGGGCCCGAGGCTAGGCTGGTCCGGCATGAGGGCCGCAGGACGCCAAGCCGAGATGGGACCCATGGTGGAGGAAATGGCAGAGGGAGGGAAAAGCTAAGCAGATTCCTGGTTCAGGCAGGCGAACATAGGCACTGAGTTTGAGCACTAGGCTCAGATGGAAGTGGCGCAGAGGGAGGGAAAGGGAAAAGGGCAGGTGGACCAGCTCTCAATGCAGGCGAGCAGAGGACTGACCTAGTACACAAGCACGATGGAGGACAGAGGGGACAAAGGGAGAGGCCAGTGAAACCGACGAGTTCCTGGGCTGGTGAGCAGAGACTCGAGCTAGTGCGCACTAGGAGAGACAGAGGGAAAGGCTGGGCAGACCGGAGGAACTCCCAGGCAGGCTGATGAGCAGAGGCTGGAGCCAAACAAAGGCCTAGCTAGGGCGCCCCTCTCTGAAGGCCTGGCAGGAGTCCTGTGGGCAATGAAAGAGGAGAGACAGAACTGGGCAAGAGGTAGACAAGGGTGTTGAGTGGGCGAGTGAGCACAAGTGACCACTCAGAAATGGAAGAATGAGACGGAGAAAGCTGAGAGAGCAATAGAGGGGAGAAGGAAACCGGTACCTCCATGTCTCATGATGTAGGTGCTGGGCTATGGGTGAGGAGCCCACAGCCAGACCAGCAGGTCAGATCATACCATGTCAGGTCCTGCGTGAAAGGTGGTCCCCACGTGGGCTGCTGCTCTCTTCCATCCGAGTCACGGCACCATTATGTCAGGTTCAGGGTTCGAGAGACGCAGCAGACAGAAGGGACTGGACTCCGCTGGCAGCTAACAGGACCCGACTTTATTGAGAGAAGACCAGATGGGACTAGCTCCTCCGCACCCACGAGTGGAGAAACGCTAGCTCCCAAGGGAGGAGATGGGGGAGGCTAGCCCCCTCACCCCCATCTTGGGGCTGGGGCTCCGGGGAACCGGGCTGGCATGATCAGCCCAAGTCTGAGTCTCAAAAGCCCCACGCAGCACCAGCAGCAACACCAGCCCAGCAGCACCAGCAGCAGCAGAAGCACAAGCACCAGCCACAGAAGCACACGCCCGTTGTCCAAGTCCCCAAAACCTTTTAAACCTTCAGTCCCCTCCTGGCTTTTAGGGGAGGGGGGTTGCCATGACACCTGGTTGATGCTTAAGGCAAGCTTCTGGCCAGGAAGTAGTCCTTTTCCAGAGCTGTTCGTGAATTCCTTGCTTATCTGCCAAGGAATTTGGGATCTGGAGCAGTTTGCAAGGCTTAGATAAGCTCTGGCTGCAGGTTTCTTCCAGAGTCCGAAACTGTTGGGGGTCTCATTCACACCTTACAGAGGGTAAAGGCACTTGTCCCCAAGCCTGATGATATGGCTGGGTCTTGGAAACCCACATTTGTAGAAAGAAAGGACTCCTACAGGCTGTCCTCTGACCTCCAATCTCCACACTCCATAATTAACTTTTTTTTTTTAAAGCCAATAGGTAATTTAGGATTTGTGGACTCTCATCTTCACTCCCTCACTCCAGGAGTCTCGTCTTCTGGAGTGGACACTGCTGTTCTGGAGTGTGGAGCTACTTTGTTTTGTTTGTATGTGTTCCTAGTGTGCACTGGGGTTGTTTGTGTGAAGGCCAGAGGTTGTGGTTGGGTGTCTTCCACATTTGCTCTCCGTCTTATTGTGACAAGGTCTCCACTGAACTTGGAGCTCACCAATTCAGCTACACTGGATGGCCAGCAAACCCCAAGGAACCTCCTGTCTCAAGTCCTCATGCTTGTGTGGCAAGCGCTGTATGGACGGAACCATCTCCCCGTGCCCCTTCTAGTCACAGCTTGTTAGAGGTATCTAGACCTGTTAATGAGGGTTAATCAGACCGTTTGGACTGATCTCACCGAGTAACACACTGAGCTGAAAGTGTCTTCATTTTTCAGATCAAGAAATTAAGGTCCTGAGAAGGGAGACACTTGCCCAGGGTTTGTAGGGAGGCAGTTGGTAAGCCCAGAGATCTATTTCTTCCACATACTGCAGCACCCAAACACCCAAATGCAGAGTGAAGTAGGCGTCGGACTTTATTTCGTTACGGTTTAATGGATCCCTACACACATAGTTAATAATTAACATATTGATTTTTCAATACCATCTGTCATTAGGCATTTTTTTTTTTGAAATGTCAATGGGTCTGTTTGTTGGTCTACTTGGCTATCAGAGGGTCAATACCATGCTGGCTTACCTGCAGCTGCTCTGTACATTGTGGTGTCTCCTACCTGTGTCTCCGAGATTTCAGAACCAACTCAAGTTCTACTAAACAAAGATTGATTGCAATTAAACCTATAAATACAAATCTGTTGAAAATGAGTGTATACTCATTTTATAATAATATATTATAAATAATAATACGGGTCTTTAACTCCTTTAAGTAAAGCTTAATATTCTCCTTTGTTACAAATCTCCGAGATTAACTCATAGTTCCTGTGAGGAATATTCCCTTGCTGTTCTCTCTTCTCCTGGTTCTGGAGCTTGAATGAGGGACTCCTGCATGCCAGGTAAGCACTCCAGTCCTGGGCTACAGCCCACCCCAGCCGCTGTGAAGGGTATCTTTCTTTGAATCCTCTTTTGCTTGTTAATGTATTGAAATGCCTTTGGTTTCTTTGTAGAGCTTAAGTTTAACACCTATGAACTCTTTGGGGCTTTTTAATGGGAAGATCCTAATCTCTGAAAAACTGAGTTTTTTTCCCTCCTTCTCACCTTTTTTTATCACAGTGATGGGAACCAGCACAAGGAACAGCAGCAGCGAGGAGGGGAGCCCTTATTCCGCAGATTGTAAGTGGAACGCCTGAGCACTTGTCGCTTATTAAACACACCACTTGCTCTTGGTTTTCTCTCAGTTCTAAGTTTCTTTATTGATCTTTTTGTTACATGGGCATTGACCTTTACCAGCATCTTTCTGCAACTATTGACATAACCTATTTCATTTTTCCTTCATCTGTTAATGACTCCTTGGTTTCACCTGCCTCCTCAAACCTTGAGATCCCTTTACTGGCTGACCTGGGAATAAGAAAACCCTCTCCCCTAGCCCAGGGTTTTCTGTATTATTTGCTTCCAGGTGAGACGGTGACTTGGGTACAGTGGGTGAGAGACTGGCTTGTGGGAGAACTGAAGCCCTGCTCTGTCAGGTGCAAAAGAGCCTAGGACACAGGGAGCAAGGGACCTGGAGGACACGACGTCCTGCAGGACCTGAAAGGAGACAAAGTAGGTGCTGCTTCACCATGCTGAGATATGGCCAGCATTGCTGCAAACTACAGCATCCTTGTTTTGGGCCCTCACACCAGCCTGGGGTTGGGCATACCTTTTCCAGTTCTCTGAAAGCTGGGAATGAGGCTAGAGAGATGGCTAAGCAAGTAAGAGCATGTGTTACTCTTGCACAGGACCCAAGTTTAGTTCCCAGTACCCATGCTAGGTGGCTCACAACTGCCTGTTACTCCGGTGCCAGGGGATCCAATGTCCTCTTCTGGCCTCTGCAGGACCTGCACTCATGCACGTACCCACACACAAAACAAACAAGTACACATATTTAAATTTTTTTAAAAAATGGGAAACAAGGTGTTTTTACTTCTAAATACATCTAGGCTCTAGCAGAATATTGGAGAGATACAGTCTGTGGCAACAGGTTTTCCAAATGGTGGCTTCCCAGGCATGAAAGCATGAGAATCTTCATGGCCTTGCAGTACACTCAACAATTCTTTCCACTGCGTGGGGACCTCTGTCCTCACCACTCCAAAGGATTGTCCAGAAGCAGAAGAACACATAGGTGTAGCCACAGCAGACTAGCTAGGACCAGCAAGAGGCGTTTCAGGGAGCATAGAACCTGACTCAGCTGAGAACTTTTATACTGACTCTTCAGACAGTAAGTGCCCCAGCATAACAAATGAGAGAGACTGTCAGCCAGGACTTCCATGGAGTGGATGGATACATGCCAGAAGTCGGCCGCAAACCTCTCGAGTAAGATTGGGATGCAAAGAGAGGCGCTAACAGAGATGACTGGCTTTACTGAAGAGCCACAGTGTTCAAGGCAATGTTTTAGCTCATGACTGCTGGGAGCATGACGTCATTCCACAGGCTTTTCTGCCCTTTATGCCACTGGCCTTCAGGCCTTTAATCCTGTAGGTTCACCTGCCTGTTCCCCAAGAGCTAGAGAGCCCTTATAAGCTGTGTGGTCCTACGTATTTTGCAAATTGGACGTGTACAGGGTACCAGGAAGCAAAGACCTCCAGACTCCATTCTTACTTGCGGAGGAAGGGGCTGACGACACTAACTCTACCTTCACTCATCACTATGGCATGAACACAGCTTTATTGGTGGAACTTGGAACTAGGACGGAGCCCAGCATGTAGCCTGCGGAGGCTCGGTGCAGCGCCAGAGACGAGGGACGGGGGGCAAGCCTCCATGTCTCCGGGCACTTTGTCTCATCGGTTCTAGTCTGCAGGAAGACAGCTCAGCACTTCACGAACTGGTGGGTGACCTCGAAGACTCCCACGGACTCCTGAGCCTTTTCATCATAGTCTGTCCAGTCCTATGAAATAAGAGGGCAGCATTAGCTTTTAAGGAAGAATGAGACAGTATGGCCAGTGTAGAACCGTGAGTTTCAAAGTCTAATGCAGGCTCTGACTCAGCTAATTATGACCATGCAAGACTCTTGCGTCAGACAACGGCAACCAGGGTTGTAACTGGGCGAGCCCTGCCACTCCTCTGAACCTGTGTTCCTTTCTTTAATTAAAAGACTTTAAGAGACTTGTGAAAAACACTGCACAATCCGTCATGAAGAGAAGCTCACTAAACGCCAGCTGCGGCTGTTAAGATGGGAATGTAGCTGTTGTCCTTCCTTCAAGGGTGGAGCAAAAGACTGGTCTAACTGCATTGTTATAACCTGTCCAGTAATACAAGTGATTCCTTTAAAAAAATTTAGGTGTATGAGTGTATTCCCTGCATGTATGTAAGTGCACCCATGTTGTACAATATCTGCAGAGGTCATAAGGAGGTGTTGAATTCCCCTGGAAATGGCGTTATGGTTTAGCTGCCACATGGGTGCTGGGACTTGAACCTGGGTCCTCTGCAAGAGCGGTCTTCCCCACTGCGCAGCTCTCCAGCCCCCACATGGTTACTTTTTGGGTTCTCTAAAATCACTACAAATATTTGAACCACTGTTCCCAAAGGAAACAGGGTTAGGTTCTCTTGAATATCTGGTCATAACAGTTTTATCAATTGATCAATCAAAACTGATGTGTTTTTGTTTAAAGACAGATTATTCATGTGTACTGTTAATTCAATGACACCGAGTTCAGTCAACAGCACTGTAACTCATACCTGAATGAAGCTTATCTAATGTGTATGCTCTGTGTCAGACACATGCAGTCTTCCTGCATGTACAGACATGGGACAACACTTCAGGACTTTTGTGACCATTTAAACAGCAGACGCACTAACAATAAGCACAACAATGCAGAGCTAGGTCTCTACTGATAAGCCACATTCACCACAAGGACAATTCTCACCAGATACTGTTTAATACATTGCAGGGTCCCCAAGTCTCACCTTTTCTTGCAGGTTAATGTCACCGAAGACTGTCCCTGACTCCACACCCTCAGCCACAAACCCTGCCTGCAAGGGGAAAGAAAAGGAACGGTCAGGTTGGGGGAAAGAAGGCACTGAGGGCATGTGAAGACCCAGAGCTGGCCTTTCTAGTGAGGCTTTCAAGATAAAAGACAGCGACTGTGTGAGCAGATGCTTCAGAAAAACTGCTGCGCTCCCAGGCCTGGCGGTGGCCTCGGTGTCTCTGGACTGGACGGCGGAGTGGGGCCTTCTCCGTTATTTTTGGTTGCTGAAGAACCCTGTGTGTGGACTCTTCTTTCTGGACCTTAGCTTTTTGAAACAGGTCTCATGGAGCCTTGAACTACTGAGGTTACATGTATATGCCAACAGCACCCAGCTGGATCTTAGTTTTTCTGTTAATAAAATGGGATGATGCCAGGTGTGGTAGCGCAGGCTTTAATCCCAGCACCGGGGAGGCAGATCTCTGTAAGTTCAAGGCCAGTCTGGTCTACACAGCAAGTTCCAGGCCAGCTGGGGATACACGGAGAGACCCCCAAAAAGATACATAGACAAAAAAAAAAAAATGTGGTGACCAGATCGTCGCCTCCACCTTACTGATTTTCTGAGGTGAAGATGCTGCACAAACAGCGAGGTGAGTGCCGGCCCAGAGTCAGACAGAGCGGGTTCAGACCTCAGCTCTCTTCCTAACTGTGGAACTTTGGGCAAGCTGCACCAGCTCTGAGGTTCTTCCCTCATCTGAAAAGCAGGAAGAATTTTTCCATAGGGTTTGTGAGGACAAAATAGAGTAACATGTTTAAAAAAAAATCATGGAGCCCAACATACTCAGGCACTTGGTAAATGACAATTACCGTTCTTAGAATTTCTGGCCTGTGAACACTTGCCTTAGCACCAAAAGAGGAAGAAAAAAGGTGAAGAACTCCTCTTTCAGTTTCTATAAGAAGCAACGTTCTATCACGTCATAGTCCCCTCCCAAAGACACAGGTTCCTCTTAAAAATACATACCTGGGGCTGGAAGTCAACTGGTTCAAGGCCCCGACACTCAAACTCCACTATTGTCTTGAAGTTCTCACTGTCTTCAGCCTATAAAGGAAGTGTACTGAGGAGGCAGACCAACTGGGCCTCCAAGGAGGCCCCAGACCTCTGTCCTTTCTGCCATGGGGGCCCTTATTGCACCTGTGAGTCTAGAGTAGCACCTAGGACCGAGTATCCCCTTCTGAAAGAAGCCTGTTGTGGCACTGATCCCCATGTGATACTCTGTAGACATGGATTCTGCAGACAAGCAAGGATTTTTGGGTCAGCCTTCTGGGACATGAAGCTGAGCTCTGCCTTTCTTCCCCTTTGGGCACAAGATTCCTAAACTGTCAACAGAGCTGAGGAAAACTCTACATTTATTATGAGAATTTGAAACATATAAAAAGCCAAGAATAGGACCTAACACTCTGCTCAACAAATGGGAAATTTTCAGTACCAAGAATGGTAAACTACAAAGTCTCCAGATCATCCAAATGGTCCCATGTCATGACAGCATGACTACGTATGTGGGAAAGGCACATCCCGGGAGGTGAAAATCCAGGAAATCCATGCCGACCTTACCACGGCTCAGTGACCATGCCCACACTTTCACTCCACTGTACTTTTAGGAGGACACTGCAGTAGCATCAAGTATATGGTAAACACAAGATGAACAACCAAGTTATGTGCATACAAGAATAAATAAGATGGCATGGTGTCCCATGCCTGTAATCTCAGCACTCAGGAGTCTGAAGCAGGATGCTGTCAGGTTTGGGGCCTGCCTGGACTACCCAGTGAGACTTTGTCTCAAACAGAACAAAATGTGTAAATAAGTATATGAGACGGTGTCCTATGGCACGCCACTCTGATGTGGCTACAACTCTAGAGCCCACTCCTCCCAGCCCTGCATTTAGATACAACCCTACTGTTAGAACAGCAAACTTACATTGTAAGATTTGATGGTGCTGCTCAAAATCTCTGAAACACAAAAAGAAAAACTGACTTGAATCCATACTTTGGCTCCAGTTGCCAGATATAGACTAGGAAAGACAGCAAGTTGCACAGGCTTTATAAAGCACCCCAGGTTTGAGCTCACCCACGGCCAACATGAGCCTGCTTTCAGTCAGCCAGAAGAACTTAGTAGTTAGACATAGCCTGACCTACCAATGGAGTTTTCTCGTGCACACAGCTTGCACTTCTGGACCATGGAAGCACTGCCTCGGCCTCCTTTCAGCGCCACACTGTCCTGACAGGAAGCAAACAGAGCCTCTAGTTACGTAACAGCTAGATGCAAGGGGCCCAAAGAAATCTTATCCCACTGCCTAAATCTTTATCCAGTTAAAGAGATCAAGATCCAAAGAAGTGAGTGACTTGCTGACAAGAATCCTGGGGACTGGAGGCAGCTTAGTGATCAAATATGTTTAGCATGTGCAAATCCCGGGATTCAATCTGCAGCACACTTATGCGGTGGGAGGAAGCAATCCTGAAGAGACTTCTGGAGACTGAGGTAAAAAGAGTCCCCCTTGAGCCTGAACTTTACCTCAGAGTCCAAAGATGCCTGTTATTCCCAGTACTGATCACACTGGTACTTGTCCTCTCAACCACCCCCCTCCAACAGAATTCAAAGGATGGAGAGATGAAGGCTAGTTTTCCCAGAAAAATAATGTGTGTGTGTGGTGGGGACTATTACCATCAGCCGGATATATTGCCACTTCTCTGAAATCTCACCACAGTTGCCACATTTCATCTTGGGAAGAAAAACAGTATTAGTACAGCAGCTGGCTCAGGTGGGGAGACATCGAGGGAAGGGTAAACACTGTGTAAAGCAGGCAGGCTCAGAACTCCCACCTCTTACTTGTTTTAGATATGATCACATTGTAATAGCTCAGGATGACTTTGAACTTGAGATCTTCCTGTCTCTGCCCAAGGTTGAGATTACAGGTGAGTGCCACCATGCCCCAGCACAGACTCCCTTCTGACTGACTCTTACCTCATCCCACAATCAACCACAATGAGGACATACCTAGACCTCTCTAGGCAAGGAACATGTTCTTTCTCACGCTGCACAGCCGCCCTCATCTAAGAGGTGCTCTATTTGTCTGGGGATTCAAGGTTTATATGGTACTGAATTGGTCTCAACAGGCCCCCAGGCATTTTGCTTGGTTAGGAACTTTGCGTTTCCACAGGGTGCTTGGGTTAAGCATTAGTCACTTGTTCGTACTCTTTCATTCTGTTGTCTTCATTATTCTGTGCTTCTTAAAGGCAAAGAATGCTAGTTCTTCAAATGAGCCCTGGAACTCAGGCTTCCAAACACCAGGGCAGTGGGTATAGCTCAGGGGTAGAACACTGGCCTGATACAGAGTTGAAAAAAACTGGAAATAAAGGTGATCAAATACGGCTTCCTGAAAGATAAGGCTTATGCCATGTAAGGATGCTGAGACTGGACTAGAAGAAGGATAAAGCAGAAGTTCTGGGACCTGGGACAGTGAAGAATTCCACAAGTGTCTGGACTTCTATAGACACTGCTGCTAGGTGCTAGGTCTATAAGTACTGCACAGATAATAAAGATAGATCACACACCAAACTACCTTACAATAAGAGCAGCAAATGAAACAAGGCGCATTTATTCACCTTATTAAATAACCATAAAGTCTCTTCAAATAGCATTTTGTTGTTTACAAACCATGAATAGTTAACAAAGGAAAAATTATAAAATAAATAGGAATCTGGGTCTGGAGGGATGGTTCAGCTCTTGCTGAGGGTTCAAATTTGGTTCCCAGCACCCACATGGAGGCTAATAACCTTTCATAACTCCAGTTCCAGGTGATTTAGCGCCCTCTTCTGCACGCGGGTGCACTTACATACACGCTCGTAAAACTACTATAAAGTAAAAACAAAGAAATCGTGTTCCTAACTCTGGGGAAATTCCTCAGTGGGAGAGTGCTTCCATGGAGTCCTAAATTCTAGCCCCAGCGAATTCAAGGCCAATCTAGGTTACATGAGACCCTATCTCAGAAAACAAAACAAAACGGAGTTTCAAGATGTTCAATTACAGATTAATGAAAGAAGAAACTCCAGCCAGAAGAGCCCGGAAACTTCACGTGTCACCCTGAGATACACAAGGGCCCGGGAGACCAGGGCCTGAACCCTTAGCAAGCCCACGGCCTCCCGGTGCCCCTCCCACTCCTAGGAGGAACCCACTCCACCGCACCTTCAGGTACCACCGGAAGTCCTCGCCCATTGGCCGAAGGTTGGTGACGTTCTCCAGCGTGGCTTTCAGCTGCAGCGCGATTTTCTGAGAAGGCGGGACAGGCCGATACGTCACCGCGCTGCACAGCCGCGCGCCCCGCCCCTCCCAGTTCACGCCCTGCCTCCCAGTTCTTCAGCGTTAGCCCGATCTCTTCGTCCTCTCCTGCCGCGGGCTCGCGACTCAGGTCCTCGCCGCCTCCTAACGCCCCGTCCGCCCGGAGAGAATCGCCTTCCCTTACCCCCATAGTTGCAGGGTCCGCGCAAAGCCTCGGCGACCGCCGCTTTCCGGCCTGTCGTAAAAGGTGGGCGCCGTCCGCGCGCGCAGCCTCAGTGCGGGCGCGGCGGGAAAGGCGTGGTTGAGCCGTGTGCGCTCTTCCCAGCTAGTCCGACCCTAAGCTGCCCGGCCAGACTTTCCTCCGAAGGTTCGCTGCAACCCGTGGAGGTCAGCTGAGCCCAGGCGTCAGCAATGTCAGAGATACTTCCTGAATCTCGATTTTGTGCCAGCATTAGACCAGATAGTCCCTGCCCGAAACAGCTGCCGGGCCTCCTTTGGCCTTGACTCCTTACTCTGTTGTCCCGAAGCTTCGCAGATTACGTCGCAGATTTAGGAATCTTCTCTGAATTTACCTCTCTTCATTTACCTATTTCTAGGGTCATTGCAGAGGTCTGCCCAGTGTCCATGTGGTCCCTGCGTCTCTTTACTGACACTTCAGGTGCCATGGGCATCATCGTTTGAAAACAGGCTACTGTCTCAAGTTCACAGCCCGTTTCGTTTAAAAACAAAACTTTTCTTGAACTTCATCACCAGATTGGCCTTAGAAGTCTTAAGAGGTGCCCTAGTCAGGAATCCTGCCATGTCATACTCAAAGGCTACCCTAACTTGTCCTAATTTTAAAGGTGGCACAGTAGGAAAAGCACTAGCATGAGACCGCTAGGGACCATGTTTTAGGTGTGTATTCAGGCCAATCACTTATAGTCAAATGAAGCTTATGAGTGCCTACTTCATTGGGTGCAGTGTAGTTCATCAACTATTTATTTGCATAAAATCATGAAATTTAACTTTAGTAGTTTTGGAGACAGGGTCTCCCTCGTAGCTTCAGCTAGCCTGGAACTCATTAAGTTGGTCTCAGAGACCTGCCTGCCTCGACCTCCTGCGTGCTGGGATCAAAGGCATGTGCCCCCACACCTGGCAACCATGAAAATTTAAAGCCATGTGATTTAACAGGAAGAAAAAAAATCTTACAGCTCTACCTGCTGAAAAAGTTTTTTCTGTCACTGGGTTACAGGATCTTTAAAAAAAAAAAAAACTACCTTAAAACATCCTGTCTGATCCCCCGCACATGCACATAGTCTATGTATGTGTGTGTGTGTGCTGTATAAAATGTTCACAGCTGGTCTGGAGCTATGTAGACCCGGCTAGCCTCAGACTCAGTGTAAGTTGTATGCCTGTACCTCCCTAAAGGCTACTACTCCTGGGGTCTCCTTTGCCAACTTAAGAACCAGGTTGAGCTGGGTGTGGTGGCAGCACTTAGGAGGCTGACCCCCAGGTTCAAAGCCAGGCTGGGCTACAAAGGGAACGGAGGTAACTCCCACTAGAATTTCCTTTGAACATTGTGGCAATTCTCATATTAAAAAAAAAAAAAATTAGTGTACGTGCATGTGCCCATACAAACACAGCTGTGTTGGGTTTGGCCTTCCACCTTCGTGAAGCAGGGTCTTGAATTTCTACTGCTGGGCAGCTTAGTAGAGGCTGGCTGGCCCGCCAGGCCTTGCTTTTATGTGGGTTATAGGTATCGAACTCAGGTTGTTATGCCAAACTTCTGCTACTAGAGCTTTCAATTGTTGAATCTCCCTGGTCCTCTCACTGTATTTTAAACACATTTTCCCATTATTTCCTTTGCCATCCTGTAAAATGGTACTTTTTGGACAGTTTAGATATTTTTGGCAAGTCTTCCACTGGATGCTTGTATTTTCCAATTTGGCAAGAATTCACATTCAGATGTGAAAGTAACAAAAACTGGATTTTATAGTTTTTATTAAAGACCATTATTTATTGTTTATAAAAAATTGCCCCCATATACACAAAAATTTCCTAATTGTGGTAACTAAAACCTATTCCACTCCCCTCAAGTCCACAACAATATTCAATCTAGATTGGCTTAATCTTGAAGTGTAATCCAATAAGACTGAAGACTAAACACTTCAGGTCTTGAACAAGATAATAAAATACTCGTAAGCCTTCTGGATCCCTAAAACACAAGAGAAAAAAAAAAGTTTAAAAAACAGAGAAAGAGCCATAACTCAAAATCTGCAAGACACAGGAGCCAGACAGCCTGCCAAACTCTAAGGATTTTTTGTAGCATATGGATTCACATCTCAATATTCTAATTTACACCACTGACATGATGTTTAAAATTTACATACAAGATTTCAAACTTCACCAAGGCTGTTTAAGATGTGCTAGGCTGAACGGTCAACAGTGAGAAAGTTGTCTGCTCAGTGACTCTATGTTTTTTTCCAAATAGTTGTTTGGCCTTATTTTTCTCGTTGGTTGCTCCTATGCATTCCTCTGTGTGTTACTGAGAAGCAGGAACTTGAAAGAAAGACCCCAGGTAAAAGAAGCAACCTTTGAAAATAATTGGCCTGAATTCATAGGTTCTGCATCTGTGGGTTCAACCAACTACAGATGGAGGATACAGTTGGGCTTATGATCATTATAACACACTGTAACTATTCACATAGCATTTATACTGAATTAGGTGTCACAGAGAAGAGTTAAAGTATATGGAAGGGAGCACACATTCTATGTAAGGGATTTGAGTATCCAAAGATTTTGTTGCCTGTGGGGGGCTCATGATCCTGAGGAAGGACCGGCACCAGGAGCCCCTTCTGAAAGAGGACAACATTGCCTGTTTCTGACTTTCATTTGTACCACATCCATTTATCCTAGTGCCTGCTTCCAAACCAGACACAACTGGATGTAAGGATCATATATACTTACTTAGACTGGTTCACATCAATAAGGGAACCAATTTTTGATGTTGTAAAAGAAATGTGTTCGTCTCCAATGACAATTTCAAGCTCCTAGAAATATTTAAAAGAATTATCAAATGCAGAATTGGATTATTCAAGTACACAGGATAAGGTCTTATTCCTTGCCTAATCATCCAAACCCTTACTACACATGGCCATGTAAGCCAGGGCAACTTACAAAGAATTGTGCTGAGCACTAGAAACAGACAGCACTGGTTTAATACTTGAGAGGCTCATCCTCTCAGAAGTTGTCTTAAAGGTCTGGCAAAGACTTCTAAGAATCACAAGAATTTACCTACTTTGTATGTTTTCATTGCTAACAATGTAAAGCACCAACAACAGATTTGTTTTAAAATCTGTCAACCTTTTTGGGCCACGTGGGATAAGTATTCCAGAATTTAGGTGTGATATTCCCTTGTCACTTACTAATTATATGATCTTGGGTTTTAATTTCTCAATAGTAACACAATTACCACAGACCTTCAAAAGTATCTATGGGGTGACTGAACCCCAACCACAAAGCTCCCAAGAATTTTGCAGCTGTTCTTAGCCCTTATACCTCTTGTGAACCAATTTTCCACCCTTGTTCCTTCAGGTCTACTTGAGTATCCCTCAAATGGGTTTCCAGATTACAGGTTTTAAGTTGTGGCCAGATGTTCAGCACTGCACTAGGGTGTAAGAATCTGTAGTCTTTCTTTTACACAAGGCACCTGCCCCAAGATGGCTTTAAAGGTCAAGTGGCTGCTTATGTTTCAATTTTATTGTTTTGTCTTTTGTCAAGTTTTAAAATGCTTGTAGAATTACATGCTAGTAAGCCCTATTTTTGCATGTATATGTGTGTGGTATGTGTGCATGTGTATATAGGCCAGAGGTAGACATCTGGTGATTTCCTTGGTCACTGTTTTATTTATTGAGGCAGGCTGTCTCACTGAACCTGGAGCTCACCCATTCAGCTTGCTTAGCTGGTCAGCTTGCCTGGGGAGCCTTCATTTCCGCTTCCAGAGTGCTGGGATTATAAATGAAATTCCTCATCTATCCAGCTTTTTATGTGGGTGCCAGGCTTGGCAACAAGAGCTTTTTATTTGTTGAGCCATCTTGTGGGCCCCTTTCCTCTTTTTAAAAGAAATACTACAAAGTTTATTCCCATCTCCCATTTTGTTCTTTGGCATCTCCTAAAACTGGAGTGTATTTTTTCCACTTGCAGTTTTAGACTTAGTATGTTTTTATTTTTTAAATAAATAGCCAGTCCCCATGTGTACATGTTTTTCATTCAATACTGCTTCTAAGATTAAGCCATGGTGAGTTACTCGATACTTTAAAATGCTTCGGGTTTCTGAGCATGCCATCTCCTTACTGAAGTAGACTTTACTTCCTGACTTTTGTTACTATAAACATGTGGCAAGGAGATTCTAGGTCTGGGGGCTGAGTGCACAGCAGAATACTTGTGCCAGTCTGAGGCTAGCACTCTCCGCTCCACCAGACACCACCCAGACTGCTCTTTAATGTAGTTGTACTAATAATTCATTCTCCCTAGTAGTATGTCATATCCCTCTGAAGATTTATGTGAGGCTTTTTAACTTTATTAAGTTTTTTAAAGACATGGTCTTGTAGCCCTAGCTGTCCTTGATCTACAGAGATCCACCTGCCTCTGTCTTCTGAGTGCTGGGATTAAAGGCGAGTGCCACCACGCCCAGTTTTGGATGAGGCATTTTTGAAAAATTGCTCTTTGTTATTCTCACATTGTCCTTGTTTTAAGTTTTACATATATCTGTAAATTTTTTTATGTTTACTGACCACTTAATCTGAGCCTATAAATTGTCTACTTATAATAAACCCTTCTTTGCACATTTTGCCACTGAGTTTTTTTTCTTTTTACCATGGCTTATGTTTCAATTTTATTTTGATGTCTTTTGTCAAACAAAATTTAAATTTAATGAAGTCAAATTTATAAATCTTTTCCCTTAAGAAATTTTAAAAACTTCTGTGTAACATTATTTCCTCAAATAAGGACCTGTAGCCTAGTATGGGTCAGGGCAGGTCAAAGAAAGAATTTCTTTAGACATGATCAGACTTTCTATGATCCATCTCAGGGATGAGGAAAAAAAAAACTATTAATTTATTTGCTGGTAAAGGACTAAATCCAGGGCCTTGTGCATTCAAAGCAAGTTGCCACTGAATTAGAGCTGTGTCTTCAGCTTTTTAGTTCAAGACAATAGCCCAGGCTGCCCTCAAACTTATTATATAGCCCAGGGAAGCCTTGAACTTGTGATCTGCTTGCCTCAGCCTCCCAAGTAACTGGGACTGCAGGTGTGTATCATCCTACTTGGCCTAATTTTTTGTTTATAACTTTTTGTGTGGTGGGACTGAACTCAGGACCCTGAACATACTAAGCAGATGCTCTTCCACTGAGCTACACTCCCAGGCCCCAAGAAACTGTAATTTCTTTTTTCACATTTTATTTATTTACTCATTTATTTATGGGGGGGAGGGTTCGTAAAGGCACTTGTTGCCAAGCCCAATGAACCCAAATGGTAGAAAGAAATGACTGCAGTAGGTTGTCCTCTGACCATCATCATGTGCATGTCTTGGCACATAAATAAATGTAATTAAAAAATAAAAACAAAAAGGAAAACAAACTAGAATTTTTCAGACGGTGTGTTAAAAAGACAAAAAATCTTATTTTAAAAAATAAGGGAGGCTGCTGTGGTGGCTGCTGTGGTGGTGCGCACCTTTAGTTCTAGCACTTGAGATGTGAGGCAGGAGAGTCTCTGTGAATTCGAGGCCAGCCTGGTCTATATGGGAAGTTCCAGTCTGGGAGGCCCTGTCTTTAAAACAACAAAAAAAGGGGGGAGGGGTTCCCTTAGATTAGATGGACAAAGAGCACTGAGGAGATGACGTCTGAAGAGCACAATAATAGTCTTGTACAGTAATGGAAGCATACTTAGGCAGAACATGGCAAGATTCTGTGGCAGGATTTAAGGGTTACTCAAGGCCCCAAAGAATAAACCTAGGTGTACTGGACAGAAATGAAGGTACTATAATGAAGTCCGAATGTAGAGAGACTGCAGTGACGCAAGGTAAGGCAGGAACTGGAGCTTCAAGTGCAACCAGAAGCCACTGGAGTTTAGATCTGGTGGCTATAAACAAATTTATAGTTTAAAAGATTCCACTGACTTAGTATAGAAATAGGATTGTGCAGGACGAGAGGAGAAACAAGAACTCAGAAATCTGTATTGGAATGGTAGAAAGCAAGGTGCAATCATCTTTTATGTTTTAGTTACCAAAATTGTCTTCAAGATGGTAAGCCAGAAATTTAAATAAATATACTTAGTCACTTGTGTGCTTTTCCTTTCTTTGTAGTACTGAAATAATTATGCTTTAATCTTTGTAACCTCCACAGAGCTTTGTCTATAAACAGTTACTCAGGAAAGTAAGGTATGGCCAGCCAAAGCTTTGGAGGAGGTGGGAGGTGGACAAGCATCAGGCCGAGGTGCTCCTAGTCTGCTTCACGCAGAATATTCATAATCTCTCTCTCTCTCTCTTCATCACTCCCATGCTCCTAGTCTGCTTCTTGCACAGTTCTTTTTCTCTCTCTCCCTCCTTCTGGTGCTCCTAGTTTGCTCCATGCATGGTTCAGTCTCTCTCTGTCTCTATCTCACATACACACACACAGATTCAATGTCATGCAGAGCAGTAAACCTCATCTTTGTAAGAGGTACAAGTTAACAAAATACTTACTTGCCGGCCTACTCTGTCAGGAGGGGGCCATAAAGCATCATCTTCCTTGGTGATTTCACTGTCATCAATAATTCTTTTTAATTCTTCCATCACACTTTTATGTACATAAGCCTGAAATTACATTTTAAAACAGAATTTAGGTTGTAACCCTCAACAGCACTCTGACTCAGAAAGTGATGGAAGAATGACTGCTCCTGAAGACCTGTTTCTGACACCTCTGTAAATGGGAGACATTCATACCTGACCTCAGCATGCCAAAGAGGGTCTCGGCCAGAAGTTCCCCGCCAGCTGTTAGTCCATCCTCCCCTTTTCCTTCTATATGCAAATTCACTGTTCTTCACTGACTGATATATGCGAAAAGAATAATATAGTTTGATTCTATGATCGCACTTGTGAGTACGGGATAGGTTTTATTTTCCCGGGCTTTTCAGGTGAAGAAATATAGACTAAGTTCAGCCAGGGAGCTTGTCTGAGGTCACACGACTAGTAAGGAGTATACTGGGGATTTGAACCAAAATAGGCTAGACTTCAAATAGTTACTAGTCATCAATTCATCACTGTAAAAGAAAATAGAAACAAAAAGAGCTGAGACATAATCCAGCTGTTATGAGGTCTGTGCTTATTCCTCTAGCGTTTATCTTTCAATACTATTACTAGAAAAAAAAAACAACAATGTAAGACAAAAGGCTAACTTGAAGGAAAGGACCATACCTCTTTTCTGATCATGACATCATTTTTATAATTGCTGTTGTTGGCATATCTCAATTTCCCTGTGAGAGGCAAAAAACAAAGCAATGTATAACCAAAACATGAACAAAGCATCATTAGTCTACCGAGACTACCAGCTCTGCCTGAACTGTATCCTACTAAGCCACCACACAGCTAAAGATGCAGTTGACAACCCAAGATCAAGCAAAAGGCAACTACGGTGTGGTCAAAGAACACGGGTGGGCTCTTTGTGACTTTGGCAAAGCATATTTCTGCAGGATAATGTCCTCAGCTGGATTCTAATTGCTAACTTACATGCACAAAGATGTGCTGATGCTCAATTGGGTTGTGAAAAGCTTTGACAACTACACACGCCCACCCACACCCACAGAGACACTGATCTATTTCTGTGTGCTTTTAATTTAGAACATACAGTTCATAAGGCTCTTTGTGCATGTGTACCACCACCAGGCTTATGGTCTGGGAATATGGACAGGTAAGGAGGATGAAAAGGAAGGTATGATGTTTTCACTCTAGAAGACATTTGTGAAAAGAGCCAAACAATTTATTTTAACATCCTTTACACTATTTCTATGCCTTAAATATCTTCCCTTTTGGTTTATTTTCTATATAATAGACAAGAAAATGTAGACACAGGTTTATGTATCAGCGTGTAATACTGTCGATAGTGTCCCTCTGCCTTCCGTGAGTCCCTGCCTCTCCAGTCACACTCCTACAATATTCTACTTACACAGCTGGAATCAAACTACTGTGTTTTTGCCTGAAACATCCCACACACGTTTGTGCTTTCAGTCTCTGCCGTGAATACAGTCCCAACACCATGTCTTTTCTTGGTCCCTTAATCAGCTCCTACAACTTATTAAATTTACTGTTCACTCCCCACCCTCTTTTGCCCCAACTCAATTTAGAGAGGAAGCTTGCTCTGACCCTCAGTCTAGATTTGGTGCATTTTGTTCCAAAGTTTCTTCTTTCCACAACACTTAATACCTTTCCCCCAATCCAATTTATTTACAAGTCTACACCCTCAGTTGAGATTTGTCAGATTTGTCTCTATGCCCCAATTCAGTCACAGATTGTATGTTTCCTTTTTTAAAAAAACAGATCACTCTGGAGTCCCAGCTGGGCTGGAACTCACTATGCAGACCAGGCTGATCTCATCTCACAGAGATCTGACTGCCTCTCCATCCCCAGTGCTGAGATTAAAGATGGGTGCTGTCACACTGGCTGTTTTGATTTCTGAAACTCATTATGATGCAGCCCACGCTCACCTGGAACGTTTTATGTAGCTGAGGATAACCCTGAACTTCTGATTCTCCTGCTTTTACCTTCTGGGTAGTTATGTGCCACCACATGGGGTTTTCTATGGTACTGGGCATATTTTCTGGGTTTCATTCGTGCTAAACAAGCACACTACCAATTAGGCTACATTCCTTGCCCTCAATTTCTTGTTCTGTCTTCAACAGTATCTTAAATCTTAACTTCTCTCTCTTCTATCCTGACAAGCACTTGCTTATTTAGTACCCAAATGCTAGGATACTTTTCCACAAACAGATCAAACTAACATGCCAGGCTCTTTTCTGCCCTATGGCCTTAACATTTGCAACTCCCTGTTGAATGCTTTTCTTCCCGAGCTTCATAGGTTGGGCCCCATCTTGTCAATGAAGGCGCTGTTGAAATATCCACTCCAGAGAGCTCTCTAAAAGTTACTGTATCTCAAAGCAGTCTATGAAACAACTACTCCAACACTCGGGGGTTTTCTGATTGCTCATCAGTATCAGAGATCACTTTTTGATTGTTTATAGTTTCTCCCAGCACTGAAACACAAGTTCCAGGAGAGTTTGTCCATCTCTACTGCTCTATCCATGGAGGGTGGAACACAGCCTGGCTTAAAATGGCAATCAACCTTTGGTGAAATGCGAGCAATCTGTTCTGTAAAAAAGTCGCTAAGCCTGCTTATGAACAGAGAGAACCAATGAAGGGGCCCAGGAACGCGCCTTTCACAGCCCAACTGCTCCTTCCTTCTCTAGCTCCCGGCCGCCCTCCGCCTGGCCCAGCTCGGCTTCCCGCGGTCGGAAGCGGCTCTTACCGTCGGGTCGGAACTCGAACTCCAGGAACTCATGACCGAACTTGCCTTTGTGACCCACGTAGTAACGCAGGTAAAAGTCGCTCTCCATGGCTCTAAAGAGTCAAAATCAAACCGCAGGAACAGACCACACTGCAGCGGTCGGTGCCTTATGCTGACGTCACCATGGCGCGCGGAAGTGACGTCCAACACGGCGTCGCCAAGTTACTCTTTCAGAGGCGAGAACAAGTCGCCACCTGCTTTGTCCTAAGGCTGAGTTTCCATCCAAGGATTATGAGTTCGTGACCAGGCTGGGCTGCCTCGAAAAATAAATGGCTTTACTTAGCCGTTTTAAAGGAAGCTACTCAGAGACACCATCCCCTAGTCCACGGTGGAGATTGCCTGCAACTAACTCGCCTGCACCTACCCCTTTCTCCATTTATTGAATTCATTAATTTATAGGCAGGGTCTCACTACACTCACAGTCCTGTTTCATCTCCCAGAGTATCACCACTCCTACACAACCTCTGCTTTTCATTTCTGCCTGTCTTCCAGACTCACTCCTCTCTAGGATAGGTGCTGCGAGTGGATGTTGAACTAGGTATTGGAGTCTCATCTCCAGTCATCTGGCCCAGCAGTGATCCTCAGTACCGGTTATATGTTGGTGAAATTGTGTTTCACGGAAGCCTCTGAAAAAATACCTAGTCAAGCTTTGAGTCAAGCTTTTGGGACCACTGCCCAAGAAGCTTACCTTTTTAAAAACATTCACTTATTTGTATTTTATGTGCTACGCCTGCATGTATGTAAGTGTTCTGGTGTCATGCAGTGACCACGAAGGACAGAAGAGGGCGTCGGATTCCCTGGATGAAGGTTGTCAGCGACCATGTGGGTGGGAGTCGAACCTGGGTGCTCTGCAAGTAACTGCTGAGCCACCTTTCCAGCCCTCCAAGAAGTTTATCTTTAAGAGCCAAAGTTGATGTAAATTGGACTGATAGTCTCTGATTCTTGTTCCTAGTCTTCACATTTCGTCCTGTCCGTTGGGGGCGGGAGGAGAAGAAGTGGGCAGTGGCGTATGTAGCAGAATGTAGAGTGAGTGAGCCAAGAAGGAAAGTAAGTCACTGGAGATTTGGGTTGAAATAATAGTTCTTCATTATGACCTTGGGTGAACAGATTTACCAGTTTAGACCTTAGTTGTCTTTTCCTTAAATGAGGATAATAGAGATAGCTCAGTCAATAAGAGGATCTGAAGTCGATCTCCAGCACCCATGTGATATAGGAAAAAAAAAAAAAGTCAGGTATGGTGGCACATGCTTGTAATCCCAGCACTGGAGTGGAGATAGAAGACTTTGCCAGCCAGCCTAGACTTATCAGTGAATCTGAGGTCTCAATAAGAGATCCTACCTCAAAAACAAAGAGAATGGCTTCTGAAGAGTGATGCTTCAGATAGGCTTATAATGTGCATATGCACCCACAAAAAGAAAATGAGCACAACAGGGCTGGGGATGCAGCTCAGTCAGTAGTGGAGTATTTGCTTAAAATGTGCAAAGCCTTGGCTTTGCTCCCCAGCACCACAAAGATGAGTCTTGGCAGGACTATGGTAAGAATAAGAAACAATGTACTGTTGGAAAGACTTTGCCAATTGTAAATTACTATAAAAATCACAAGGCATTTTTGTTAGAAAGTTCTGGATATGTCAGGCATGGTAGTGTATGCCTGTAATCATAACATTTGGGGGTGGGGGGCTGAGACAGAATTGCCATAAGTTTGAGGCCAGTCTGGGTTTCAGGATGAGACTCTGTGTCAAAAATCAAACCAAACCAATTAAACACCGGATATGAGTAGTTACAAGACATTTGTATACAGAGAAGATAACCACCAGGTATTTGGCGATCTAACATATGTCATCTCTCTTAGGGCTTAAGTCTTCACAGGCTTATTTGAATTATCACACACTTCAGATGATAACTGAAGCATATGGAGACACTAAGAAATCACTACAGGTTATTTTCCATGAGTGAAATTATAATGTAATGGGGAAATGTACAAACCTGGGAATGTGACAGATAACAGCAGTACTGAGAAATTTAAGGGCATTTGATCTAACGAGGGTGTAAAAGTCACCCAGGTTTTTGGATATGCAGTAACATGGTACAACTGAAAGAGCGATGCCTCATGAGATCCAGCATAATTAAGCATCTATGGACTGTGTACTTGATACAATGTGAAAAGCCACATATTTTCAGTTTTGCAGTGGAGAAAACGACGGTGCATGAAAACAATTGCAGTCCAGTAATATGGTTTACCAAGAGAAGAGCATGGGACACACTGGAAGCGCCCGGGCTGGCTCTCAACCCGATGGAAGGGCCTAGAGGCGGCTTCCTGAAAGAAATGTTTCAAAGGCTCAGAACTGTTTAACCTGGTTAGATTACAATATCGTGAACAATAAAGTTGAGAAGGGGCAGAAGCCAAATCATGAAGACCTTTAGACTTTTACAAGTTATGCCGGAGTTTGGGCAAACCCAAGCATATTAGAATTAAATGTAAAGGAGGCAGTTGAAGAGCTTTAACCAGGAAAATGCAAAGAGGTGGTAACAATCTATTGCACTACATTAAAAAAATCTGTGTGCAGTGTGTGGCCATGTGCATGAAAATCAGAGGGCAATTTGAAGGATTTGGGTCTCTCCTTCCACCATGTGAATTCCTGGGGCCTAACTCAGGTCCTCAGGCTTAATGGCAAGTGTCTTCCTGAGCCATCTCACCTGCCGTTATTGAATTTTAAAAAGATCACTTTGGCTGCCACATAAACTAGACTGGAAAATGGAAAGACTAGATGCATAACATTTGGATAAGTAATCCATGAGGGTACTAATATAAGATGATGACGATCCCTACTAATAGCAATGCTAACTGAGAAATGGGTGGGTTTATAATGGAATATCTTAATGTAAAGAATGGGTGAAGGACACTGAGTAGTGGCCAAAAAAGTAGGGAGAAACCCAGGAAGGTAGTGTTATAGTTAAGAGTACGAGTTGGGGCTGGAGAGATGGCTCAGTGGTTAAGAGCACTGGCTGGGCTTCCTTGGTTCTGGTCCAAGCATGGCAGCTAACAATCGCCCAAACTCCAGTTCCAGGGGATCCAGTGCCCTCTTCTGGCCTGCATGGGTATTGAGTGACATGGGTGCACTTAAATACATGCAGGCAAAATATCCATACACATAAGAAACAAACACAATTCTTAAAAAAGTATTCCAAGAGTGGCCAACAGTGTTAAATACTGCTCCTAGGTCAGGGGGGAGAAGGATTGAAGGTGTTTACCAGACTCATCATGACCTTGGTAAAAGCCTTCTCAGTGGTGTAAGTGGCAGGTCAAAGCACTGGGATGCAAAAACTATGGTGGCCTAAAATTATCTAACCCAGACTAAGAGACTAGAGAAGTCTTACTGGAGGAGGCATTCCCTAAGCTGAGAACTCAAGAACAAACAGGCTAGCAGATAGAGAAAATCTAAGCAGAGAATGTTACACGTGCCATTTTTATTTAGGGTTATTAAAAATAACTGCTTTGGGGCAGATCCTTCTTTATAAAATGGAGTGGATAATACTGAAAGGATTATTTTACAGGATTGTTGCCAAGATTGAGATGGTTTATGTAGAACACGTGGGATACATTAGGGACTCAATTAGCCATAGTTCACCCCCATGAAAGCATTGCAATGAAACAGAACAGATTTTAAAAATGAATTTAATCTCTCTAGAAAGTGTACTGATTTTACAAATGTCCACATTTGGTTTGCAGTCCACCAAGATGATGTCAATACAGCTAGTGAAATGCAGCACACCTCCTCCAGTTCCTCTGCCTCTGGAAGAGAAGCCAGATTGCTGAGGCACTATGTACAGAAAGAGATGTGGAACTCGGAATGACGAGACAACACAGTTAGTGCAACCCAACAATTTACATGCCTGACTATGACATCAAATATGGTACTCGGGTGGTGGTGGGGGAAGCAACAACAGACAAGAAAATCCAGTTAGATACAGTGAGTTTGCAAACCATTACCTTAGCCCCAAATTAACAGCTTGTATAGAACAAAATGCTTTTTTAAAAGCCTGTGGTTTGTACAGTTTTCTCTTGTAGTTTTTGTAAAAAAAGTATCAAAACCTTGCCTTTTAAATATATATATATATATATTTATACAGGTGGCTTTTTTTAAATTACTTTTTATAGCACAAAGTGTTTGCAAATGCAGTTACTGCTGAATCTTAACTGTGCACATGGTGCACAGTCTGGATGAAGCTTCCTAACTCTTTAATATTAACTGAAGATTTGAAGCTGTAATTTCCTCCACCTTTCAAGTTCTTCATATCCTGAAAACTCCCAAATACCCTAAAAATATAGCGTAAGGAGACTCTGACACTCTGTCTTCATGCATTTATGGGGAAGGAAATAATTTATTCTGAAACTAATATTGATGTTCTGAGAAAGGATGTGCATGGCTGGAGTGGGGGGGGGTCCTTTGATTCTACAGGATGCGAATGGTGCTCTCCCATTCCATTAGCACCTAATTGTGCAGTGATTTCCATCCCTTCTCCAGACTATACATCTTTACCATCTCCTTGTCTTTCTCACAGTTGAGAAACCCTAAAAGGTGCTTGACAGCACGGCGTGCTTCTGTGAAGATCATTTTGCCCTTATATTAGTTTTCACTAGTCATATAAAAAAATCGGACTCAAATATGTGAAAAGCAATCAACATTTCCCTATGGCCACTGGAAAGCTTGAGGCTGAATAATGTCATGTCTGCAAAGTGCCATCAATGTGTCCCAAGTTTCCATGATGCCCTGTACACAGTAAATGACCTAAGAAATGTTTGCTTAATTCAGAAATTATAAAGTGCTTATGTTGAACTCGTCTTTCCATCCAACTTCATGTCTTGCCAACTCTCCTTTAGTCTTTGATTCCAGTTATAACGAACTATGTGTAGCTCTGAGTCCCCTGGCAATTTATGCTTCTGTGTCTTAGCTTAGTATCTCTTCTGCCAGAAGTTGCCTAAACACTGCTTCTAACTGTTAAGACCTGGTTTCAGGTCACTTCTCCTATGACTCGAGTTTTCACCACGTCAGGTAATTTGACTCTTCTCTCTGCTGTGCCCCAACTACACTCTTATTTTTTATTTTTGTATCCACACATATGTTCTCCTAAAGCTGTGATCTCTGAAAGTGAAAAAACAAAACAAAAGGAAACCATCTCATTGACCTTGATGTTTGCAGTGCCTGGCACCCAGCTGGCATCTACGGAACCATTTGCAAATGCATATATTGCAAACATAATTTTGCCATCAATTTAAATTCCATTTTATTCTTTTTGCCAGTTGAGGTTAAAAGGTTACTTCAGTCTGTTTTTGTATATAATCCTGTTCTGAAGAGTAAATACAGTTGTAGTTTCTTGTTTCTGGAAGGCTATTTCTGGTAGCATCTGCAGAGATAGCCACAGGAAGGAAGAAAGCAGGTTCGATACCTTGAGCAGGCGGCCTGAAGCTGTCTCCTGGAGGAAGGGAGGGAGAAGACTGGGCTGGCTTCTTTTAAGTAAATACTGTTTGGTGAACTTTCTTGGTTTATCACTGCACATCCTTCCAGCTTTATAGTCTGATGATTCCATGACTTGTTACTTGATACATATGCACAGGAGCAAAAGGCAGCAGAAAATCTGAACTACACCTCAGCACGAGGCTCAAAAAGTCTCCAAGAATAGGTGGAAGAGGGATCTGACTCCTTGGACTGCTTCTGATTTACTGCTGTAGAATATATATTTGTCAATTTGTTTCTTGTAGGTTGCTTCTATCACGTCTGCTTAAAAACTGTAGTTGTAGCATACTCAGGAAACATGGATGGCTCTAAGTTCATCAACCTGTGGAGATCCCAGGTTGCATGTTCCAACTGTACTGTGAAGGCCCAGAGCTGACTAAAAGCTGAGAAGCTATGATTAGCTACTGTTGCTTAGCTCCCCTGGAAATCCAGTCTCTTTGGAAGCGGCTTAAGGAGAAAGCTGCTTTTCTATGTCAGTTTCAACCCTTTGCCCTATTCTCTTCAATCAAAATGAATTTTACTTTCCGTTACTGAAGTGAGCGCCACAGGAGGTGGCACCTGCTCTTAAACTACTGGGAATGGGTCATGTAGGTCAATCGCATTTTATTCACTCAGTGAATATCTCAGGGCCATCAACACATGCATAGAAAGCAGTTGTCAGGCATAGTGCCCAAGCTTAGAACACAGTCATTTTCTCAGCAGTTAGGAAAATGTAAGTGACAGAGCTCCTAGAACAGAAGGTCAGAACTCTAGACTGCCTGGAAATTTGGAGTGTCAAGCTGGTGAGGGAATTCAAGCTTCACTGGACTGGAGGGAGCTGGAGGGTGGGAGCAGGGAGACATTTGCTTGAGGGAGTCAAGTTCCAGGTATGTCAAGATTAATCATGTATTCTCTCTCTTACGTAAGCCAAACATTTCCGTGTTGTACTTGTCCTTGGTTGTCTAGAGCAAATGACTGGCAAAACAGCAGAATCGAGGAAAGGCCATACTTGGGAAAAGAAAGGCAGTGGGGACTAGATTCCTTCTGGGACTGCAGAATTGTTTTTAATGGCAAATCCCACAGACAGAAAACAGCACCGCCCCTTCCCTCAAGGCCCAGGAGAAGTAAAGGTAGTATCCATTATGAAAAAAAAAAAATCTATACATATACCGAGTTTTTCCTTTTATTTACAAAGCAGTAAGTCAAATCCCTGTGTGGACATATACATCCAATATGTTATAAGATTGACAATGCCATTTGCCCGAAAATAGGACTTTGGGTGTGGCCACCTTTTGGGTCTTAATTTTATCCAGATGAACATATAGTGGTAAGAAACCTGTTTATTATTTTAAAATGTCTTCCCTATTTAAGGAAATGGCAGACAGTGAAGGGATGGAAGAAACATATGTGATCAAACCTATTCCAAAAGTCTTCTCTTTATCCTCTACAGCATCTTGGAGGGTCAGTGCCTGAGCCAGTCCCTACAGTAAACTTGGGCCAGTCTAAAAATGTCTTCATTTGGCTCTGTAAGTGAGGATGGGTCTTCAGGTGCTCAGATAAAGTATACTGAAGTCAACCTGAGTTGTTACTCAAGAGCTGAACTTTAAAAGAAGGACTTGCTGAGCTTTGGGTGTGCAGTCTTGAGCTCCTAAGAACTTCTAGCACTATTATATCTGTATACTGACCTAAGCCACAGACAAGAAAGCCCAGGTGGGTATCATGGCAACCATGGATGAATTAAGGAGCATTTTCTGGGCATACCAGGGTCTCAGGGATAGCCAAAAGATCTACTTTTCCTAGTACAGGTTTGCACAAAGATGGTACCTATTTACTGAGTGAAGTTTCCAAATTCATCTCTGAAAACTAGCTATCCCTCTTGCGAACTGCTTTAAAAATAATCCTGTCTTTATGTATCTGAACAGTAGCCATAAGTGTGCCCCTTCTCTACAGATTTTTTTCTCATACAAACACACACACATAACACACACAGAGTCTGTGTAGTAGGCCAATCATACCAAAAATAAATACTCTCACTTCTCTAAATTATAGAGCTAATCTTACTTTTGAAATATGTTAATAAATAATCTAACGGGGGAGGGAGTTGAAGTGTTCTTTTTATACTTATGTTGATGGATAGCCACAAAGCATAATCATATTATTTACAAAAAACCAGACTCCTCAAACCTAAAAAAGCCCTCAAATCAAACATCCTCTGTAAATATAGTATTTAAATGATGAGTTAAAGTTGTACCATTGGCCCCCGTTTGGTTATGTACATCGTGTTAGTCACTCAGCAGTAGCCGTCCCATGAACTCCTCATGGGCAGTGCAACAGTTAAAAAGTGTATAAAACATTATACATATAAAAACTTTCACATCCTTTGGATGTTTGCAGTTCATCATAACTTTGTGGTCACCTTTCCCCAACATAAATTTTTAAAAAGTTATACACACACACACATACACACACAAACACACATACTCACACAGACCCATACATAGAAACCCATTCATCCAGTCATACATCATCCAGAGAGAGTAGTGCATAGGACTGAACTCCATGAGGCACGAAGTGGGTGGTCCCATCCTCAGGGCAGTCCATCATCTTCAAGACTTAATGCCACTCGCTGGGGAAAGAGATCAAAGAAATTATCATTAGACCTTAAGAGGCAATTTTCACTGACAGAAAATACTGTCTGACAGTGTCAGACAAATACTATTATTTTACACAGATCAGCTCACTGTCTTCAAACTGCCAATGACAAGATTCAGTAACCCTATTTTAGAGATGAGAAAACAGAGGCCCAATTATATTTGCTCTGGATCACACAGTAAGCAGCTAAAGTTTAATCCTATGTCCATGTGAAGTTTGCATCGGTTTGTAAAGGACAGCAAAAAGCTTTGCTCCCTTATAGAATCTGAAGTTGGGTGAACTTAAGGAGGGTCAGCTATGCCAAATGTTACATCTTGAGCTATTAGTTACTTATCTCCAGGATACAGATCACACCCCTCTCAACTGATGAGACAATTAGAAGGCAAAACAAGTCAATTATACTCAGACCGTCTTCTCCTTCGCTTCAGGTCATGGGATGCTCAACTCCTGCCACAACTGGCTGAACAATGGATGGTGAGTGCACAAACACATTGTTCCTTTAAAGGTTAAACTACCCCATCCCCCCCCTTTTTAAAATACAGCCTCAACTTTGTAGTCCTGGCTGGTGTGGAACTCACTATGTAGACCAGGATGGCCTCAGACCCACAGAAATCTGCTTGCCTCTGCCTTTCCTGTGCTGGGGTTAAAGGCATGTGCCACCACGCTTGTCCACAAATCCATTCTTATACTGATGTTGGAAGCTGTTTATGTGTATCTTTTCATGTCTCTGGTTCTCTCTTAGACCCAAGGAGAGTTCTACACAAGAAAGCTCCTAAAACTTATAAATGGTGTTTGAATTCCTCCCTTTCATTCTGTCTTCTTTCCAGGATGCGCATCTGGCTTTCTTCAGCTGGTCTTGATGGAATCTCGATGCTGCTGTTCTCTTTTCCTGGGTACTTCCCTCTGGACAGAACCTCGCTTCATCACCTTTCTCAAAACTATGGGATTTGGGGCTAGCTTCTCTGCACTTCTTCAAGCCTTAGTCTCATCATCTGTCAAATGAGACTAGGACTCTCTTCATAGACTGATGAGGCACCAAATGAAACAGCACATTTAGCCTGTAATATGCTACCTATCTAACATACATGGCGTCTGGAGTAGCCTAGATCAACCTAACCGGGATAACATAAACATTTTCTACTTTTCGATAGTCTGCATATGATAAAAAGAAACGCCATCGCCTTCCAAGTTAATTTTGAGTTGTTTGAGATTCTCCACGAATACCATGGCCATGTTTCATTCACAGCGATGTTGGAGACTATCTTAGGCAAGTCTAGCCACCCTCCTACCATCTCCAAGGTATGCCTTTGGGCCAAAGACAGGCCCTGGCAGTAATGCAGAGCTACACAAGAAAAAGACATAAGTCGGGCAGATTTCCAGAGTGCAGAGGAGCTTAATCTTGGTTCTGCTACTTCCTGCCTATAGTCAAGTTATTCAAATTCTTTGAGACTCAGTTTTCTCATCTACAAATAGGGCTAATGTTATTAGCCTTAAATGGTAACTGCGAAGATTACACGAGAAAAAAACCACATAGGAAGCACTGAGAGCAATGTCTGACACCCCGTGGGTATCTGCAAACTACTCCTGTACTCAGTCCACTTTCTGCAACCGACAGGAGCTCATGACTCAAACCTTCGACTCATCGGCAGTAACTCCCCTACGTCCTTTCCTTCTCTGTAAATAAAGCCACTTTACAAGTGCAGACTGCGTTGTAATTTACAAAGGGCTCTTACATGTGCTTGTGCGCTTAAACTTCCTCACCTTAGGAGGCAGACAGGATGAGGTTATCACTCTCATTCCAGTAGTAAAGGTAAGTGGACTAAGACCACAGAGCTAGGGAGTGGTGAACTCGGAGCTATCTTCTTGCTCCAAGCTCAGTGTTTCTTGGACTGGCCATGGTTAAAGATCCTCGAGGCCATCTGCTAGCCCTCCCCACTTGCTCAACTTGCTTTTACACATCTCCCCTTAGGAACAGTCTGCTTCAGTGGCAGTTCTGCCTGCCACACATTCAGTAACCTTATCCCACATGCCTCTCCTCAGTCTGCAACTACCAGTCTTCCCCTGCCCCGGCTTACATTTGCAGCCTTCCGAAACCAGAGAGCCGTGTAGGACTGGCTGTACCTGCCTAGAGTCGGGCCCTCACTCACCAGCCCCTCAGGCTCAGAGTGGCACTGCCCTACCTTGCACTTGACGACAGGCAGCTCGGAAAGAGGGTTCTTCGGGAGTTGGTGCAGCTGTGACCTTGGTTCCCCCGGCAAGACAAAAAGCTCCTTGAGGGCAGGGGCTGGGTCTTCCAGGTCTCTGGTCTCCCCAAGACAGGGCTCTGCCCACAGTGGGCGATCAAAGCTGCTGATTGCCTGACAGGGGGATGGACTGGATGACCCCTGAGGTCATACTCAGCCCCCTGACTCTGCTGTACAACAATGACACCTGTTCTGACCACTTCACAGTACTGGTTGTTCCCCAAGAGGCCTTTCGGCCTTTGCACATGCTTCTGTCTAGAATGCCATTTCCCTCTTTCCCTACCTGGAAAACTGCTGTGAAATTAAAAAACCAAACACAGCTTATCAGTTACTGCGGGGCCCTACAAGCCCCAGCTCCCCACTGTCAATGCGTCCACACCACTTAGTCAACAAATACGTCGGAAGCCAGCTGCATTATGCAGGACCGGAGAACAGACTCATCTCACAGATCCTGCCCTCAAGGACCTCATGGTCTGGTGGGCTACTGTGTCCACGGTAAGTGGATCATGGTGTGGCAGCAGCAGGACGGAGAGGCCCAGGGGACCGTGGGAGACGAAAGCAAGCCTAGGAGCGCTTCCTAGAAGAATAGATTCTTGAGCTTTCACCATGATACTTAGCATCTCTAACTCCCCTTCCAGCTGCTGAGGATGCAATGCTTTCCTTTATTACTTCTCAAGCACTGAGCTCTAATATGGTGTTTGGCACATAACTGGTTTACTGGAATTAATATATCCAAATTAAATAGCCAGTTACCATTCTAGGCCAAAAATTCCGAAAATCTCTTAGCAGAAAGAAAGACATCTGTCTTCTTGACTGCCAAGGAAGAGTCTCTAGGTAAAAGGTGGTCCTGATATCTTGCTACCCCAATCACCTGCCTGTTTTTCCCCAAACCTAGAACAGTACCTGAGATGTGTGAGGCTCATGACAAGGTTGAAGGAAGGGAGGGAAGGCAAAATGAAAGGTGGAAGGAAGGAAGGGGAGGAGACATGGCTACATGGAAGGAGCTCTCCGGTGAGCACACTTACCGCAGGATAGACGTGGCCAATCTGAGCGGTCCTTCCTATGTGGAGCTCATCTTCATCTTCTTCTTCTGTTGTTTTCCTGTACACTGGGTTGTCAAAATTCATGCTCTTGGTGTTCTTCCGCTTCCAGTTCCTCCAGATCAGATACCCACTCATGCACAACAAGGCTATCACCGCTGGAGGAAGGGACACATTATGTTGGACATCCAGGAGGCTCTGGCGCATCGCCAAACCCCACTGCAGATCTTGCCACCTCTCAGCTTTACCACACCTCACTCCTCCGACTGTTTCTGTATGTTCCTTTCCTGCTGTTGGAAGTCTTTCTCTCCTCTCCGCTTTCCTTTATGAATTACTCATCCTTTCAGATCTAGCTCAAGTATGAACTCTTCCCCAACTTCTCTAGGCATACTCTGCTGCTCTTTTAGGTGTGCTCACAGGCCACACTACCTGTGATTACTTATCTCTTTGTACCCTTGCCTATAACTGAGGAGATACGCAATGATACATGCTGAATGACTGAGGAATGTCTGTGGCTTCCCCAGAACTCTAAGAAAGCTATTCTTTCCCACAGACCGGAAGGGGACGCATGTCTTTCCAAAGCTAGGGCTCTATCAGAAGAAGAGTGTCTCTAGGAGGGGATCCAGAAGGGCAACACAGGCTATAACATGAAGAGCTTCAATAGATCCGGGCAAAAATATTCAGTAGTTTGGTCCCTGTTTGACAGATGGGGACATGAAGGCCTGCACACTCTTTGTTTCTTGGCCAGAGTGGATAAAGAAAAGGGTTGGCCTATAGGTCCAGAGGACTGGCCCACCCATCCTAGGACTGGGACCTGGGAAGAAACCTGTGATCAATCTAGCTTAAGGGACAGGTGTCCTGGAAGTGGTGGAAGTACAAACAAAGACCAAAGTGATAGAGATAGGCAAGAGCGCAAATGGTCATGTAGGAAGCTGGTCCCATCATAGAGGTTAGTAACCCAGGATGGACTACAGGAAGGGAGTTTCAAAGATAGTGCCCACCAAAGTAATCAGTGGTTCTGAGCATTTCAGTGGAAGTTATTTAGGATGCTGGAGAGGGGTTTCTGATTAAGACTATTACAATTACAGGCAGGAACAAGGCAACTTTAGAGAAAAATCTTAGAGGCGCAGTGAGAAAGCTCTTAGAAATAATTACATTCATGAAGAATCAACATAAAAATAAACAGCAAGAATCCATTACAATGCTGGGATGTGGGCTCACATCCGTAATCCCAGTACTCAGGAGGCTGAGGCAGTAAGAGTCCCATGAGTTTGAGGACAGAGTGGGTTATAAGGTGAGACCCCGCCTCAAAAAACCAACTACCCAAACAAACAAACTTAACTCTCCAAATAATAACCAATTAGCAAATGGAATAGAATAGGAACATTCATAATAAGCCAGTAACAATTATAAAATGCCTGGAAAAACCTAATAAATATGCAAGTACTATATGATATAAAATTCTGCTGCAGGACATACATGAAGCCTGGAATAAGGACATGTCATGTTCCTAGATGGGAAACTTCAATATTGTAAAAAAATTAAGTTCCCATTGCATAAATCTATACATCCAAAGCAAGTTCAATGAAAATTCCATCTTAACTTTTATAAAAACTGATATAATTATTCTAAAGTTTATCTAGAAGAGAAATCAGATAATAATATTTGAGAAAATGTTTACAAGCATATCACATCATGAAGTACTTTTAGTCTATGAGAAGAGACAGACAACAGGTGGAGAATAAACAGGTGAGTATATATAGGCATGTAGTTTGCAATAAAGATGATAGTAAGTTGGAAGGAAAGGATGGACCCTTTAGTATAAGGGTTTTGGAGTATCTTAGACAGATATGGTTAAAAAAAAGTGACAAGGCAGAAGTGGGTATAACAACTACAAAAGAAAAAAGTTAAGTCTCTACCTTTTACCATATTCTGAAATAAATTCCAAATGGAAATAACCCAATACTGAAAAGAGTTTAAACTAGAAGAAGAAAATATTAGGAGACATATTAATCATTCAAAACGAGGTGGAGTTTATTAAACAAGGCAGAAACCCCAAACTCGTAAAACAAAAGATTAACAGACTTGACTCTTAAAAAATTTAAATTTATGCATGGCAAAAGATATCATGAATAAATTTAAAATAAAGTGTTAGACTGGGAAGAAATATTTGTCACATGTATTATAAAGGTTTTAATATTCATTATGCATTTCTACAAATAAGATAACCAAAAGAAAAACACGAGGCTGTGAATAGGCAATTCTTAAAGAATGAAATGTAACTGAATAGTCAACGAGTTTATGAAAAGATAGTCTCCTTCTCAGTAGTCAAAATTTAAAATATTGATTATATCAAAGTAGGTTATATCATACACAAAGCACACATAGGCTTCTGTGTATAAGCATAGGATGGCAGGAACAAGGTCACTTCAAAATAAGCCGAGAAGAGTAGTCTTACCACTGTCTCTTGTGGGGAACCCTTTCAAACACAATTCACCGTCACTTGCATCCCGGAATTATCTTTCTCTTGATTGCCCCTCTACCCCCGGGAATATCAAGATGCTGTTATATCACACCTTTGCACCTGTCATACCTCTATTATAGCACATTATATAGGCTATGTATTAGCAGCTACTGAATGCTGCTGTAATTAATTTGGATTAAAGACTAGAAGCTCTGAAGGTCTTCCCCAGAAGAGAAGTTTTTAAAAACATCTTTACTCACTAAATCATCACTATACTGAGGATTCCCAGGATAAGCATGAAGTCCCTCTCCTTGAGGTACTCATAGGCAAATAAGGGAGATAAAATTTGTGAACGGACAATCCCAACTCAGAGACACTGCCAAGACATGAGGCAGGTATGAGAGACAAGATGCACACGGCACTGAAACATCAGCCTGAGGCTTTTGTGTGAGTCTTAACCAGGATTGTTCCCTCATACTTAACCCCTTCTAGTTCAGCCATGTCATAATGACCTTACCTGTGTTACATGTGTCCCTTTGTTAAGGTAAAGAAGTTTAAAAAAATTACATTTATTCATTTATTTTAGAGTGTGTGTGTGTGTGTGCTGCACATGCCATGGCAGGCATGTGGAGGTCAGAGGACAAAATGCAGAAGTTGGCTCTTTCCTTCCATCTGAGGGTCCTGGGGATTGAACTCTCAGGTCATCAGGCAATGTGGCAAGTGCTTTTACCCACTGAGCTAGACCAAGACTAAACTTCTACAGGATAGTGCCATGTCTTACTTATCTTTAACTACTTTCGCTCCCCTTATCAGAATTTGGCATATGGTAGCTACTTAATGAACGTTTATTGAAAACCAAACAGAAACACAGCAAGACAGTATGACTTTTTCAAGGAATAATAATCAGTTCTACTTATCAGTTTAGTGAATATATAATTCCCTATCAGGAGCCAGCCGGGGCTAGGCGCTTGGGACAGTGGTGGGCAAGAGACAACAGCTGAGTTCTGAGGGATCATTTATTTGGTCTTCACATAGTAGGAATTCAGAGTGTAAAGGGAGGGGGAAGAAAGACACACCTGGATCATCACCTGAGGCCAGGCGTGGAAGAACACAGTATGCCAGCAAGAAACCACATCAAACTAGCAATATCGCCAGCACAGAACAAGTCAAAGGTGTAGGTTAGCAGGTGAAGTTCTTTATCTTCCTTGTGCCTTTTCCAAACCCTGGGCAAGCTTCTCACCACCCCCACTGACCTGGGGCCACACTCACCTATGGGCACGATGATCCCAATGACAGCAGCAGTGACTGTTGAGCTGATCTTGCTGCCTTCATTCCCATCTGCAAAACACCAGCAGTTACAGGACAATGCCTCGTCACTGAGTCTAAGCTCTTAATGGCCTCAAGCTGTAAGAATCATCCGACTCCTTGTCCTCACTCTAAAATGATGATCCCAGCTAATTAGGGGTGGTAATTTGGTCTTACTAAATTTCATCAAAACTCCTGAGAGGCTAGTAGGTCATTTCTGTTTAACAGATGGGAAACTAAATTTTGATACGTGCAGACCTGGGACTTGAACTCAGGACTGAAGACCATGTCCCATACTCTTCCCATAGCATTAGGGTGGTAGGAGCTGGGGACTATGCATGCTAAGTACACGCTTAGGTCTCCTTTTTGCTGGTAGGGACAACTGTAGTTTTCAACCAAAATCTGACACACTCCTTTGTTTTTGATAGGCCGCCTGCCCATCCGCCTTATCAGCTTGCTTTTCCTAAGTAATTAAAATGAGATTCAGTAGAGTGGAGTAGAATCAAAAGTCTTGGCTTCTGGGTTTGACTTCTTGGATTTCAAATTCTATCTCTATTATTAATGACTTGTGAAATCTTGGGCAGGTTAATATATATTAGACATATAACATTCTTTTTTTTTTTTTTTTTGATCTTAAAATATTTTCCGTCTCCTAGGAATACATAAGGATTAAATGAGATAATTTGTATAAGATACTTAGCACAGTGCCTAGCACAGCCTTGCCTATTTCAAAGAGGGTGGTTGTGGGGGGGATAGCTAGGGGTTGTTACGAGGCCTAAAGTTAAAAGATATGTTAGGCTGGGCATGGTGGTACGTGCCTTTAGTCCCAGGGCTTGGGAGGCAGAGGCAGGAGGATCTCTGACATCCAGACCAGCCTGGTCTACATAGCAAGTTTTAGGTTGTCTGGGGCTACAGGAAGACCATGACTCAAAAAAAACAACCAAACAAACAAAATAAATAAATAAGGCATGTTAGGCAGGCACCGTGGCATGTGCCTATGAGCTCAGTACCTGGGAAGTGAGGTAGGAGGACCAGGAGCGTGGGCGAGAGACCCTGTCTCTAAATAAAGGATTATAGGGGCAGAAGAGACGGCTTAGTAGTTACAGGCACTTGGTGATCCTCCAGAGATCTGGGTTCAGTTCCCAGCACTAACACTGCAGCTCACAACTGCCTATAACCCCAGTTCCAAGGAAGCGGACATGATACCCTTTTCTGGCCTCCCTGGGTATCAGGCACCCACACGGTGCACATACATACATGCAAAGCATTTAAACACATAAAATAAGAATAAAATAAAATTTAAAAATAAAGATTAAAAAAAGGTCACTTAAAAGCACATTCTTAAACTGGAGTGTTTGGGAAGCGTGCTATGAAACAGTATTCTGTGCACTCTCATTCTAACAGCCATCTTCCCTCTAACATTTGTCCAGCACTTTTCCCCTGGGATCCTATGCCAACCCCCCAAGGTGTGAAGAGGAGCTGCCGTCCTGATTTGCTATGAGTAAGGAAATGATTGACTGCTTTCTGGCAACTCTCCAAACCCATCTCCTCAATGAAGACGCCTAATCAGAGAGGCACTGCTCATAAGCTAACTGGAGGGGCGGGAGATACGGCTCCATTGGTTAAGTGCTTGCAGGAGGACCTGAGTTTGGATTCCCAGCACTTGTAAAGTGTCAGTCACGGCCGCAGGTGCCTGTAATCCCAGCACTGGGGAGGCTGAGACAGGAGCGTCCCTTGGTCCTGCTGGACAGCTAGTCTAGCTGAGTGCGTGAATCCAGGTTCAGTGAGACTTTGTCTCAAAAAATAAGATACAGAACTATTGAGGAAGACCCCTAGTGTTGATCTCTAGTCTCTGTATGCACACATGTACCACCATCTAGGCACAAAAAAGCATGAACATGTACACACACACATAAAAGAAAGATGAAAGAAAGCAAGCTAATTGGAACTACTACTGTCCTTTTGCTCTGAGGAGATAGAACTACAGCCTCCCGAGGCCTGTGGAGAGAGGCTGGTCAGAGCTCTGCCCCAGACGAGAAGAAATGGAATTCCTCCTCCTCTCCAAACTTCAGATTCTATTCTTAGAATCTAGCTTCTGGTGGCAAAAAAGGCCCAATCTGAAAAGCGTCACCAGGTTGCTTGGTTTCTGGGCCATCTATATATGGAAAATATGTGAAAGAACTCCCCTTGGCAGGTAACTCAATTAAAAATGTATTTTCTGGCTAATGAGATGGAGCGGGCCCAGCAGTGACAATTACTGCTCCCAATGAGTTAAGAAGTGGTGAACTTTATTTTTATCCCATGGTTAGGAAACAGGCACAAGCAAACCACAGTTACAGATGTTACCATCTGGGCAGCTCACCAAGGCTTTTGGTAGCTAAAACCAGGACTTTCCAAACTTGGTAACACACCTCTCATGCAGAAGTCAATAACTCTGAAACAAAGACACCTAGCCAGGCAGCTGGGACCTGTCTGTGAGCACGTCCATGTATGGTGCCTCCTTTACCGGCAGCTTATTATTTGCCCTTTTTAGGAGAAACTGAAGCCTAGAGATGGAATACCTAACTTGCCTCCAGGTTCTTTAACAGTTATGGGCACCTAAGTTTCCTCCAATCCAGGCTGGAGTCTTCCCTCCCTCCTCATAGATGGACAGCATTCAGTTCTGGGAAGAGTTCCCTCTCCAGCCTCCAATCCTCATCCTGGGTCCCATAAAGTCCTCCCAAGTCATGAAAGAATGCAGAGCCAGCTCCTTACAGTGCTGTGAGTGGTTGCTGGTTGCAGGGTTTGGGGCGGATGGGCTGATGCTGGAAGCCCTGTGGACACTAACGGAGCTTGAGCCCGCAGATGCCAGACTTGGAGTCTCCGTGCTGTGGTTCTGGTAGGCAGAATCATGGGTGGTGATCCCAGGAGCTCTTGTGGTAGCAGGTACTGTCCTTGTTGTAGCAGAGGCTAATGTCGTAGTTGAGGTAGATTGAGGTGCTAGAGAGAAGAAAGACCACGGAGGTCAGTGGACTCAGCTTTTATACGAGTTACCTGTGGGGGGAGTGTATGAATGTATTGTCATTCATTCTCTAGGCTTAGTGCAGATGCTGCTTTTGTGAAATCTTCCCCCTGAATGAGCCATGATCTTCTCTTCAGCTGAATCCTAAGTACTTAGCTTTGATTCAGTAAACATGAGGCAAAGAATGCTAATGCTACAGCAATAAGGATGGAAGGCGCCTTTGTAAAAGACTAGAGGGAGTCAGGCACGGTGGTACAGGCACACAGCTTTAATCCCAGCACTCTGAGGCAGGTGGATCTCTGTGAGAGCGAGGCCAGCCTGGTCTACATAGCAAGCTGCATGTCAGCTGGGGCTACAGAGAAACTCTGTCTCAAAAAAAAAAGGAGGGAAATCATACAAATCTAGAAGCATTTTATTCTGATATATAGTTATAGTAGTAGGTTTAAATTCTTCACATTAGACAATTGAACCTGAAAATGATAAATGATGCAAGAGACTTAATGTTTAAACAAAAGGCCCTGGCTGTATATCGAGATTGGGGAATAAACCTCATTTATGTGGCCGAAGTATCTAATCACACTGCAAAAAGGGCTTCTTCTATAGCCAGCCAGGCACAGTGGTACATGCCTTTAATCCCACCACAGCAGAGGCTGGCACATCTCTGTGAGTTTGAGGCCAGCCTGATCTACATAGCTCCAGGCAGGCCAGTAGGGGCTATAGGGAGATCCTGTCTCAAAACAAAAACCACCAACAAACAAACCAAAAAACCCAAAAGGGCTTCTATGTAGTGTGTTAGATCTAGGTGAGAAATAGGCAAACACATAGTCAGCTGTGTATAAACAGTAAGTGAAGCTGTGGGGATCAAGGGTTCCTAAGCTGAGATTTTCAAGGGGTTCCAAAAACTTCTTGAAAACTGAATTTAAAATATTTTATGTATATTATATGATCCCTTTTGGGGAGATGAGAAAACCTTAGAAGGCTTCTGGGGACACAAGCATTCAAGGAAGGTTAAGAAGAAGAGTATGCAAAGGCAGCCAGAGAAGATGGAGGGAAATCCGGGCACACTGCATCCCAGAAGACAAGGGCAGGGTCTGGACTAACCTCGGTAGCACCTCTTCGTATCCGGGCCCAGCCACATTGTGTCAGGACAGGCACACGTGTACTTGGGAGAGTGGCTGGAGATCTGAGGAGCAGGAAGGCACAGGTATTCACAGCCACCATTGGGCTGGGCACTCAGCTCACAGGCATCTGCAGCTAATGGCCGAGGGCCAGGAGAGAGGGAGAGAAGGAGACAGAAAGAGAGAGAGAGAGAGAGAGAGAGTTAGGACAATCCTCACCCACGGATGATGCGGTCCCTCCCACTGAACTTGCCCAAAAAGCTTTCCCTACTTTTTTTTAAGATTAAAAAATATTTTGGACTGATTTATTTTTATGTGTATGTGTTATGCCTGCATGTGCACCTGTGTCATGCAATGCCTGCAGAGGACAGGAGAGGGCGTTGCATCCCCTGGAAGTGGAGTTACAGATGGTTGTTAGACATCATGAGGGTGCTGGGATTTGAACTGGGGTCTTCAGCAAGAACAGTCAGTGCTCTAAACTGCTGGACCATCTCTCCAGGCCCATTTCCCCACTTTTATTGTGCTGGGTGCTTACCAGCACAGTACATGGGTGCTTACCAGCACAGTACATGGTAATCCTTACTCTCACTCAGTTCTTACACTTTTATTGTGCTGGGTGCTTACCAGCACAGTACATGGTAATCCTCACTCTCACTCAGTTCTTACACTTTTATTGTGCTGGGTGCTTACCAGCACAGTACATGGTAATCCTCACTCTCACTCAGTTCTTACACTTTTATTGTGCTGGGTGCTTACCAGCACAGTACATGGTAATCCTTACTCTCACTCAGTTCTTACAATTCTAAGAGGCGGTTTTATGCCTCAAATCGAGAGATAAACTTATGCTCAGAGAACAAACATGTATAAGGTTTATTTCTAAAAATTCTGGAGATAGAATTTAAATTGAGGTATTTTTGATTCTAAGACTAACACACACACACACACACACACACACACACACACAACTTTTGTGTCCTTTTTTCCCCTCTTCTATGTTACAAGTCACTTCTGTCTTATTTCAGTTTCTAGAACTAGAATCAGGCACTAATCTTATTTCCTTACCTGTTTATCCTAGTGCTATGGTTCCTAGATTCTATATTCAATGAACCAGCTGACTTATGCATGGCCCGAGGACACACATTTTTACACGACCACACAATGGGGGCAGGAAGTGCCTGAGGAGCAACATGCCATGGCAGAAGGAACTTCTGCAATCAAGTAGACCTGAGAAGATGGCTCAGTGGTTAAGAACACTGACTGCTCTTGTAGAGGACCTGGGTTTGGTTCCCAGGACTGACATGGCGGCTCACAACTGTACATAACTCCCGGTCTCTGCAAGCTGTACACACAGGTGTATTTACAAACATGTCGGCAAAATACTCACACACATAAAGCAAAGAAATAAGTCAACTTTTAGTGCTTCCAGCTGCTAACATTGTTTTACCTCTCTGAGCTTCAGTTTCTTTGGCTGTTGAATGAGAAAAACAATAACACTTTACAGTATTGGCAAAACCATGAAATTCATATACTTATTTATACCAAGCCTTGTTTCGAAAAGAGCTCGAAGCAAAACAAAACAAAGTATGCCAAAGCACCCTTCAATAAGAGGTTATTGTTATGCTTGCTGGGGATGCTGAATCATGACGTGAGTAGGAGCCGAGTTGCCAAGTGACAGGAGAAGTCAGAGGCAGGCAACCAGGGACCAAGAAAGGCCTACCTCTTGGCTGCTTCAGCTCATGGAAGATGACAATGTCATGTGGGTTATTAAGGTTCTCAGCCAGGATGGAGATTTCCAGGCCATTGAGCCGATTTGCACTGAAAATGGCCTCATTCTCTAGGTCTGTCCAGAATACCTTGTCCTGTGGAATACAAACGTGAGAGGTAGGAGGCCAGAATCTGAATGAATGATCTCAGTCTTAGGGCCCAGCCCCAAATCACAGTGACAAGAATGTCCAGCCACCTTCCCTGAGCTGTCTATCCTGCCCACAGATTCCCAGGGGACTCTGCCTCTGATGATGATGTAAACACTCCTAGTTTCCTTCTATCTTAGGTGGTTATCTGGTGACTCTGTGCTTTGCTCTAAAGACCAAACTTACTAGAGCCAGCAGAAAGCCTAGGTTGGATCTCTATAGTTAATACTATTCTTGGCCTGGAACTAAGATCAGAAGGAATGTGTGAGCTGCTGCTGGGCCTCCTGGAAAAGTACTTATGAGTCCATATGGGTATTCTATACAAGCCTGGACTGTAGGTAAATCCACAATTACAGGTGCAATCATGCATCCTATCCACAGGGTCAAACACATACCCACAGGTCCATCTATACACATAAAGGCATATTTGTGCCAAAATAAGCTTGACTGTTAGTGTACACACACACACACAAAGCTGCATACACAGGAATACATATTTTTACTCTGATACATTTATGTAGACACATGCACACATACGCACTTTATACATTGCAGGGGTGTGCTCAAGCACACATACATGTCCAAGCAGGGGCTGGATTCAGAGAAGGTACTTTGCTCACAATTTCAAGTAGTGCTGAATGAAAATGCTCCAAGAAAATACCGCCATTGCCCAGCATACAACACCGCCTCCTCACCCTCCCTGCCCTTGACGGTGGGGTTAATTTTGGGGGAAAGGTGTGTGAGGCTTTGGTAGGCTCTGGTTTCCTCACTTCCCCAGAAGAAAGGTTGTTCGGGTCAGAGCAAAGGGGGCTCTTGGCTTCTTACCCTCTTGGGAGCTTCTTGAGGACTTGTACAGTATCTAATTCACCTCCATGACCCCAGGATTTGGCAAAGGTCAAGAGAGATGAGCTGAACTGTATAGCTACTCTCAGGCCATTCAATATACTACACCTACATAATTCTATGAAACTGTATTCTTTTGAGTCTTCCTCCTCTCACTGGGTGTCTTCTGTACATGAGACATGGTGCTGGGTGCTGAGGCTGCATACAGGAAGCATCCACGCCGAGTAACTTACCTGCGTGAAGTTCTCGGGGAAAGAGCACAGGAAAGGCTGCCAGGCAGGCTGGGCTGCAAGCCCCTGTGCAGACAGCTCTCAATACATGCACAAACATGTCAGTTGGCTTCTCTATGCCTTTCTTTACCTTTGGACAAGTATCGAGGAAGCACCCTATTTGAACAAGCCTTATCTAAATTTCAGCTTCCTGGCAGGGCCATGCCTACCCTCTGGGACTCACCTCAAACACAGCTATTCCAAAAGGGTGACTCAGGAAGTCAGTGGAAAAAATCAGCATCTTTCTGTTGCCCCCATTGAAGTCAATGCTGGACAGCTGGTGCAGCTTGGAGTCCACCCAGTATAAGCGCTGGCTCAGCAAGTCTTGGGGAGGAGGGATCAGATGGTCAGGGGCTGATTACTGCAGCCACATCTCTGCTCCTCTGGACCGCCCCTCCACCCACATTGCCAGGCCTCAGCCTGAACCCAACCCGAAGGAACAAAGGCACTGACACCAGAAGGGACGCTGAAACAAGACCCATGGGGCTTCTGAAAGTTATCAAAATCAGTGCTAGAGCAGGCTTCCAATTCAGATAGACAGAGCTCACCCAGGGTGATTCCATTGGGCCATTCAATATTGTCTGACACCAGTGTTTGCCGGTCCACACCGTTAAGCCCAGATTTCTCAATCTTTGCCTGGAACCCCCAATCAGACCAGTACATGAACCTGAAAGATAGAAGAGCCCAGTTTGGCTTCTCGTTGGGGACAATTAAGGTAGTCTGAGTCACAAAGGCTCAATGACCCACTGGACAGTTGAGGATTATATTTAATGGGAACGGGAAGATCTGCGAAATTTGTTGGGACTATCAAATCTTAGAACAGGCACTTTAACTTTCACTGCACTTGAAAGCTTGGGTCAGTGTGGCTCGCCTTCAGTCCATCCATTCTCAGCTGAATGGCTTGTAAGTTCCTCTCCTACTTCTGGCGGATCTAACCAGAGCCCTAGAGCATCTGCGTGGGAATGGTCCTTGCAAACCTCTCCTGAGTTACAGATGAGAAAGTAGATGACCACCCTAACCCTGGTCCCTGTTCCTGGATCCTCATTTCCACTAGGCCCGGCAGCAGTCCACTGTGACTGATCCACCAGTCCACTGTGACTGATCCACCCTTTTGTGAGGCTGCTGGTGGGTGGCTGGGAGTGGAGCACACTCAGTGACCTTCATCCTCAAAGATCTTCGTCTTACTGGTTGTCCCAAGTACATGTTTTATGTAATACTTGAGGCCAGTGGAAAAAGACACAGGGAAACAGACTTGAAATTGGAGGAAAAAACTCCACAGAGTAATGGCAGAGCTGTCCCACAGTGAAGTAGGCGCTGTGGGACTAATGAGCTCCCTGGAAGATGCCCACTGCCAGCTGCCTGAGGAAAGGCTTCTCCCCCAAGAGCTATTACCAGGAATCTCTAGTCCTGCACGGCTCCATTTCAGTGATGGAAGAATCCAGGGAGAACCCTGGTGCCTAATGCCCAATACCTTGACCACAGCATCAAGGGTGTGCTTGAACTTTCTTCCCGCTGTCTGACTGGCTCTGAGAGTTCTTGTGACAAGATACTTGAGAACTAAGTACCTTTGCTGGAGGAGTGGGAAGTTTGAATGGGGACACTCACCCTCGCAAGGGGTCAACAGCGATGGCTCGGGGCTCACTGAGGTCACGGCTGAAGAGAGTGCATCGGCGGTGGCCATCAACTGTGGCCACTGAGATGGTCTTATTGCCCGAGTCTGTCCAGTAGATGTGCTTGTGGACCCAGTCCACTGCCAGGCCCTCTGGAGAGTGCAGCTGCTCGTCAATGAGGACCACCTGCTCGTCCGGGACGCTGGCCTTGTCCATGTGGGCGCTTGAGAGAAAGCAGGGCTGGCCATGGGCAGATGTTCCACCCACCGGCCCGTGTGGAGCTGCCTGTGTACCCCTCCCCTCTGTCTTCTCTCTGGACCATGACAGTGGGTTTTAAAGGAACTTGGCTAATCTCCATTTAACACATTCCTTGAGCCACCAGGGTAGGGATACAGGCTGAAGCAGCTAGTTTCTGGCCTGGTGGAGCTCAATTAATGGGGGGCGGAAGCTTGCAGGCAGATACAGTGCGTGTGGAGGCTACAGCAGCAAGGGAATGGAGACTGCATCCTCCTGCAAGTGGGAGAAGCCTTTGCGGTTGAGTCCTGAAGGACTAGTTCACCGGGGACACAAAAGCCAAAGCCAGACACACCAAGGGACCAGCACATACAAATGCGGGAGTGCGCATGTTCTGGAATAAATAATATGCATTCTCCTGCAGTAGAGCCGGTTTATGGGATGCAAAACAGGAAGGAAGTGTAGGCAGGAATCACATCCCGATAGCTCTGAGTGTACTGCTGAAGAATTGGGAAGGTGGGACAGGTAACTGAACAAGTTCAAGGACATAGGCGTGTTACATCACTGCGGCACCCGTGGAATGGGTGGGTGGGAAAGGAAGGGAATGCTGGGTGAGAAACTGGTGAGGAGGGAGAGGAGACATGCAGGGGTGAGATGAAGCGGGTGTGCAGGAGGCTGTGTGGGGCAGGGAAACCGGCAGCTCAACAACGCGGGAGGATAGTCGGCCTTGCTTCCCGAACGCTGCTGTCCATAGGTTTTCTTCTTCCCCCATCAGTAATCAGGTGATTACTTCCATATGCCCACCGCCATCTGTAATTCTGACTCTAATCCTGACAGCTCTCTTCAGATTACAAAGCACTCTTGGATAGCAAATGAGCACCTTGAACCCTATGTAAAGCAAACTGCTTATCCTTATTCCTGTCTCTCAACTACACACAGACCGACTTCCAATCTCTGATCTCCTATGCTTCCTTCCTATCTAAAAGAGCAGCACAGTTCATGAAACCCTCAAGCCAGACACCCGAGACTCCCCAGACTAACCTTGGAGTTAATTAATGTCTCATTCAGCCCCATATCTAGTCTCTCATCAAATTCTCCTTTCCCAGTCACAGTTGTTGGACAGGCTCTGCTCTGGCTCTATTTCTGTGTGTGTAGGTATGAACTCTGTGTGCTGCAGGGAGGCAGGACTCTAGTTGATAAGTACCCCTGGCAGTTTGTCTGTCTCCTCATCTCCCTGCCCACCGCCCTATCCCATCTTTCTTTCTACAGTGACTTGGTGTCTTCTCAATGTCTGGTTATCAGCAGTCTTGCCAAGTAGATCTCAGGACAAAAAAAAGGACCTGACTGTCCAAGGAGGACCAGACACGCAGGAGGCAGGCTGGCAACATCTGAGACAGACTTAGGAGAGACTTTCTCAAGAGTGCAAGGCGCTTCCTAAGTGTAAGTCCATTGCAAAGGTCACAGACAGTGACCAGAGTGCCCCAGTGATGGCTGGGACACTGCCATTTGGGTCAAGGATTTCCTTTGTACCATCCCCTCATGTTACACTGTGTAAGTGGGATCCTTCAGGCAGAAATCAGATATGTGACCTGCTTTGTAGGTCTGCCTGGAGGTCCAGGGGTCTGTTCCTTTCACATTTCCTGTGTCCTGTACTTAACTGCTTGCCACCAGGGGTCAGACACAGCCCAGGCGTATGGGCTCAAGGTTGTTTTTTTCTACTATAGCTCTCAACTCACACCAGCCCAGGAGGAAGTCCAGGTGCTTCCACGGCCCATGTCTGCCTCCTTCCCAGGCCCACTCTGTCCTGAGAGGCCCTAGAGCAGAAGCCACACCACTTCTCAGTGAACTACCCCTCACGCATACTCATGGCTCAGCTGCAGGGTACATGCCACTTACCTATAGATCTTACGGTAGGAAAGGTCACACCAGTATATACGATTGGTGGCTACTTCCACATCAAGTGCCACGACGTTCTTGAGCATGGGGATGAGGCGTGAATAGTCCCGCTTCACCAGGTCTATCTTTCGCACCTCATGTCGGTTGGTGAAGATTAGGGATGGGCTCTTGCCAGCTGCCATGAAGAGAAGCTGAGAGTCAATGAGGAAGGCAGGGAGTCTAGAAACCAAGACTCTGCCTAGTTTGCTCATTTTCCTGTGCAGTAGAGATGACAATCTCTCAGGCCTTTCTCAAGTCTCCTGAGAGTAACCCCAGAGTATGTTACTTCTCAGCAATTACTACCTTCTTTCTTGGGGCCCCACCTGCCACGAGGCAAGAAGGATCCACCTGAGCAAGGAAGAGGCTTAAAAAAGATAGCCTGGTGAGCTAGGCGAGGCTTGCTCTTTACCCTGAGCCAGAGAAAGGCCACAGGTGACATCTGACAAGATCACATACGTGCAGTAGACACAATACACAACTGCCCATGTATATACATATCCCATTTTCAGCCTCAGAGTTAGATTTCAGAAGATCATCTGTGACCTAGATATCCTTGGGTATTCCGTCTGGAAGGTCACTGTCCCACAGATGATCTTGCATTGGTTCCCTCAGGTAGTTTTGAGATCTATCAGGTTATTCTCAGTTTCAGCTCTTGGTAATACCTGTCCTTGGAGCCACCTGGGTCCTTTCCCTCTTGTTTTCCAGCCACACTCTGTTGGCCACCTGGTCTCTGTCACTGTGCATTTGTCCTAGGCTAATGTGTTCCCTGGGGATAGAATGGGACCAGTTCAGGGCCATGTAATACTGGGCTGGGCTGCATGTGTGACTTGTGCGTAGTGATAGACACTATTTCAAGGCAGACAGGGGCGAAAGGGAAAACGGGGCTCAGAGTACAGGAAGGGGCAGAAGAAAAGCTAGTCTCTAGGTTTTCTCAGCCACCAACAAACTGGAACTTTCCTCATCCCCAAATGACAGCAATGATGTTTCTCTGGAGTCACAAGCTAGGTAAGAGGGTATTTCGAGGTGATTCTTAATGAGTGGTGACAATAACTAACAAGGATCTGTGTGTTTGAGTTTTTGCATAACTGCACTTTAGATATTCATATGGATGGTTTTTGTGTGTACATAAACAGTGTGTGTTGTCTCCACAGCACACTGCATGTGCTGAGTGGAAGTGAAAACAGGTTACATGGTCTGTGCGATGTGTGAATGTATTTTTACAGTACACAGTGTGGGTAGTTCATTTTGAGGTTTATGGGCTATCAGGCATTATAGCTGCTGTGCTGGTATCATCAAATATTTATCATATCAAACTGTCTGTTCAGTAATTGGAGATCTACAGTTTTCTTATATTCAACATGTCTAAAAGAGTCTACATTCCCCCAAACCTGCCGCTTTCATTGTTTTTCTTAAATCCCGAAATAGCAATTCTATTTTCTTTTTTTTCCAGGTATTTGGCCTTGCAATCTTCTGAGTCCCTTTTCTCTAACTTTACACATTCAGTTTATAAGCAGTTCCCATTGATTTGCCTTCAGAGTACACGCACGCGTTCATTTCTCAGTCCTTCACAGCAACTACCTCGCGTTGCCCTGGATGAGCAGTTACCTGTGGCTTTTCTGTTTTCCTGCAGCCCCTCTGCAATCCGATTTCAGCAATGAAGCCAGGCAGAGCCTAATGTTATACCAAGTGCCCCCTCCACTCAGAACCCTCTGAGGACTTTCCTTAGATTTAGCGAGAAATTGGATCTACCTTTTACAATTGTCTGGAAAGGTTTTGGGGATCTGCCCTGGGTCAGCTCTCTGACTCCACTTCTTGCTAGTCCCCCAGCTCGAACTCTGACTGTTTCCTTCAACATCCAAGCATGTTCCTTCTGAGGGCTTCAGCGCTCGGTTCCATCAGCTGGAAATGCTGTTCCTGCAGGTAACTACTTGGTGGCTCAACCTTCACCTCCTTAAGGTCTTTACTCAAATGTCATCTTCTTAGTGAGGGCTTCCCTGACTATTCTGGATGGTCTTATTCCCATTTCATACTTTATTTTCCCCATTACTCACTGCCACCTTCCATGTGCTATATTTTATTATCTATTTTTCTTGATTGTCTCACTAATAAAAGGATTTGTGTCTGTTTTGCTTACTGAATCTCCAGTGCCTACAGCAATGTTAAAAAGTGTCCAGTGTAAAGAATTAAATACTACTTCAGTTGGCTGAATGGATCAATGTGTAGCTAAGCCATGCTCTTCATGTGGCTGCCTATGCTGTTTGCATGATCCAAGTTTGTCTACACACTGTGCTGTGTGACTACACTGGGCGGCTCTAGCCATGTCTTTGTGCATGTGACACACACTTGTACTTTGAACACTGTGTGTGACATGTTTTCTATGTGTGTCCACGTGTATTCAAACTCTCATATGTGGAAGCATGGTGCTTCCTATACCCCTCCAGAGCAGGTCCTTTCCCTTAGAGTATCCGCACCTACAGCTTTGCAGTTCTTGGTCAATGTGTCCATCTCGTAGCCAGGGTGGCACTCGCACTTAAAGTAGCCCTTGTAATTCACACAGATTTGGCTGCAAGCATCTGGGTCCTGACACTCATCAATGTCTGTGGGGAGAAGCAGACGTCAGAACTGGCAGGAGGATCTGCTTCTACTTGGGCAGATGGGGGAGGGCTCACCGCCACAGGTCTTCTGGTCCAAGAGCTGGAAGCCCGCTGGGCATGTGCACTCAAAGCCAATCTTGAGGTCAGTGCAGATGTGTGAACAGCCACCATTGTTGTGCAGACACTCATTCAGACCTAGGGAAGGACACAAGGACAGACTCTTGGAAGTCCTTTGACAGGTAGGGGAGGGGTCCAGGACAAAGCTGAGCCTCTGGGCAGCAAGCGCTTATAGAGCCAGGACTGAAAGCTGCATTAAGCCTCTATCTCATTAGCCAGGTGACTGGGAAAGAGGAGATTCACATAGAGCAGGTCCCTGCTTAGACCAAGAGACAGGGACAGGGGAACCAGAACATAGGTCCTTGTCCTAAGCTAGGACTCAGTCCCCTACCAGACTTAGAGGCAGGGAGCCTTCCCTAGTGAACTGAGGTCTTTCATAAACATGTTATTTACAGCTCCTTTTTCCTTCTAACCTCCAAGCTGAAGCTTACATGTATAAGGTTCAACTCTCAAGACAAACCAAAAATGCCTTCTGAATGTCTTTCTCACACCCATCTCTAGCCTTAAGGAGCCCACTTAGCACCAGGGAGCTAGTCCCCCTCTGGCATGATGGCGCTGAACCTCATGACATTCTTCCTTGCAGGATCTGCTCCTGTTCCTAGCTCTGCTCAGTAGGGTTGGCCAGGGCACAGGGGTCCCTTAGAACTCGGTAAAGTGCCGACTTCGGTCCTCTACCATTCAGGTGCCCTTCTCTAGACAGAGCCCAGAGTTAGCCTTCCAGTCAGGAGGAGTCCAAACACTGCAGAATACCCTGCTGTGCTATGGCTGTCTCCAGGCCAGGTTTTCTTCCATGCATGCCTGTGGCCGAGTGGATTCTTTCCTACCAGGAACTAATACGATGCATCCTTTTCAACACCTTTTTCCTTAGCACCTGTCTGTCTTCCACCTTGCCATGGGCCTTGGCCCAGGATAACCAAATGCTACAAAGAGTGAAGAGAAGGCAAGAGGTCGTCTGGGTCTGGTTCCCTCATCCTCCACTCCCTTACCACCTTCTGTGGGGTCCTAGTGGAGGCCAGGACCAAGGCTTACCAAGTTCTCACAGCATCTCCTGAACTTTAGAACCACAGATAATTAATTCCACAAGCCAGGGGAGAGAACCGCAACACCCTTCTGCCCACCAGGCTCATGCACAAGCCAAGCAGAGCTGAGCGAAGCCAGCCATGGCCATGCATCCCGCTGGTCTGAGCTGCCCGCCCTAGGCCATGCACAGCTGTTGGTGCCCCCACCTCCAGCTGGAGCCATGCTTAGGGAATGTCCCCTTTACCCCTGGGCCTCCTCCTGTTTCCCTGGAATGTTGGTGCAACTGAAAGAACAAGACCATAGCAACCCCATGACTTTGGGGGACTAGAGGCAGGTCAGTTAGGTCCATCCCTGGAAGCCCCAGACTCTCCGGGTGAGTTTAGCCATGATAGCTTTGGAGCAGTTTCTGAAAGATGCTACCGCCGGGAACTGTTTTGTCCCTACTCACACCCCTCACTTCTCTTGCATTCTTTCGGCCCACGAGCACCATCCATTCACTTGTTTTCCCATTCACTCACCTACTCATGCATGTACCCACTCGTTTCCTTCCTCTCCATTTGCAGGTAACAGCAACCCCATAGTTCTATGCATTGGGCACTTGATGGAGAGTGGTGTATGTAGGATAGATATGCTGAGGAAGGGCTCAAAATGACTATGGCTTTGGGTGAAAGAAGGTACAGAGTACCCCATGGCCAAAATAGGCTGAAAGAGGAGAAAGGATAGTAGGCCTGAATCAGTTTACCCCTGCCCATCTTCTTTGGAAAGCCTAAAGGGAGTCTCCGGTCCTCTGTGATTCTGTCTAGCCTGGAGGTGGCTCCGCTGGGGAGCTGGGAGAGGAAGGAAACGGGGCAGAGTAGCCCAGAGGCACGAGTCGCACTTGATGTCACTTTCCCCAGCACATGCACACATTTACATGCACACACCTTCATGCACACACAAACTAGTTTATGTGCAGAGGCAAAGATGGGCCTGCAGACTCCACAGACACGGGAACACAGGCAGAGATGCACAAATGTAATTCCCCCGCCTAACTTAGAGGAGCTGCAGGTACAAACACTGGCCTCTCACCAGCACAGACAGAACGAACGCAGGCACGAACACATGTATACATACTTCTCTTGGGCATGTCATGCAGAAGATGAAAGAAGAGAGTTTGGTAGGTTAGTAGTCCCTGGCTTACTGCAAATCTGAGTGTGGGGGAGCCAGGCTCAGTGGCTCTCGATTCCTGTCCTCTTTTCACAGGTTCTTTTAGATCTCTTCAGTCAAGGTCTAGGGGCAGCAGGGTGTCTCTTGCAAACTCAGGTAGGGGCCCAGTGAGCTTTGTTTAGCTACTGTTCCTTTCAATCAGTTTGTTTTTAAATCTTCAAAAGGGGAGGAAAGAGGCTGATCCTGGGAAGTTCCGGAGCATGAAGTTCCTCTGAGTACCCAGGAGAGGAGGTGCTAGGTAGAGCCTTCCAGGAGGGAAGATGAGGAGGGCTGGCCTGGGCTGTTCTCTGGGGGCTTCTCTGTCTACATCTCTGACCCCTTGCCTGGGACCAGCAGAGATGACTCATGCGGCTTTCTGTGCCCACAATGGACCCCCCGCATGCCCTCCAGGAAGGTTACTCCACCTACAGCTCCAAGCCTCTACTGCTGCTAGCCAGTAGTTACAGCCCCTAAGGGTTTGGAATGGTGGCACCTCCTGCTTCTGTGAGGGTCCTACCTCTACCTGGGCCTGGCCTAGGCAGCAGACCTGCGATACGCTTCTAACTGGATTCCTGGCTGCTATTTCCAACGTTTCCTGTCCTGCCAAGGGGTTAGACGACCTCAGAGGCCAAGGCTCTGGTTAGGTCATCAGGGTAGGAATACATAGGAAGAAAGCTGCAGAAGGCACCTATACAAAGATCTGAATGTGGAGGAATGAAGGGAGGGCAATTTCGTGAGAAGCAGCCTGATTTTGAGCATCTAGGCTGCAGAGGAAAGGTCTCTTGAGCTTTGTAGAAATATGGAACAAGAGGTCCCATCTGAGGCCACAGGGAAAGCACATGGTCAAGAGTGTGTCAGCCCAGAGGCACACGAAGGCCTCCAGCCTGGACGTCAGGAGGGGCGTGATGGGAGGGGTGAGTCCAGCTGGTGGACAGAGACAGGCAGCATACCACACTCTTTCTGAGGCTCATCCGACCAGTCCCGGCAGTCCCTCTGATCATCACACACTTTCCCGCCGTCCACGCACTCGCCACTCCTACACTGAAATCTGCGGGGACCCTCACAAGTTGATTCTGTCGGGCCAGATAAGAGAGTGGACGGTGCTTGTGAGACACTGGGTAGGAAAGGCAGGGCTGGGCAGGGCCCAGGCCCACAGAAAACAAGCAGAGTTCAAGCACTACCTCCCATCGGTCCCTCAAGGATGCTTAGGACAGAGAGCGGAATCCAGGACCTGTGGAAGCTGTGCTCACAAGTCAGGATCCTGGAGTTAACCAGGAGGTCAAGCCTCATCCAGCCATGCAGGTGCATGAGTTCTGTAACTGTTCTAGAAGTACTGGGGTGCTGGGAAGTACTGTGTAGCAGCCCTATAGAGACCTAAGAGTCTAGACTGACTGTCCATTGAGGGGGAGCTTCTTCTCATGAACCTTGGACAAAGCACACGGCCTTGTTGTCCGGTCTGTCATCTGCTTTCCAAGACGGGCAGTGGGCAGGGCCTCTGTTCCTGTGAGCAGGTAGTGACTCGTAGAGCCATCGGAGATAGAGAGGCGGCTCCTCGGGGGGCGGGATTTAGTCTTTGCTCAGTTTGAGAACTGTTAAGGAGAGTGACTCGAAAGCTTGGGTGTGGACAAATCCGGGGAGCCTGCAGTGCCTTCATGTTCCCTTAGCTCTCTTTCAGCTTTTACCAAGTAAACATCTAGGACCACATGAAAGGGGATCCTGGTGGTACAGGGTCCAGTGATGCTGTGTGGGAAATGCATCTCCCGAGTTGGGAAGGGGTTCAGGGCCCCTCCTCACGGAGGATGCCAGCCCTTGCCTTGACCACACTCACCCTGCAGGCAGCCAGCTTCATCACTCCCGTCTGGGCAGTCTTGTTCCTGGTTACAGCGTTTGATTGCAAAGACACAAGTTCCATCGCCACACTGGAACTCATCCTCACCGCAGGTCCCTGGTGCTACTGAGAAAAGGCAAGGGGAAGGAGGTGGTCAGGGCAATGTGGTGCTTGGACATCTCTACCCCAAACTGCATGCCACATCCACCCCGGAACGAATAGCACCAATGGCTGAACTTAGGAGTCGTCAAAGAACACCCGGCCAAATCATCTCCAGTGTACACACAGGGAGACTGAAGCTCAGAGAGGGGGAAGGCCTTGCCAAAGGTCACACAGTACTCAGGTCTCCTGATTCCCTGTCTACTACTTCTTAACACAGGACGTGCTCTTCATTGAGTCCTGGGACTCATGACAGTGATTTTTGTCCACTCTTGAGTCTGGCACTGTGCTGGGTGCTGGTGGGAAAGCCAAGAGGCAACTAAGAGCCCCTTTCCAGGGGCTCAGGTGCAGAGGGCTGAGAGGTACACACAGGAGGATATTACAGTGTGAGCTGTGCCTGTAAGAGAAAGCAGCAGGCCTGCCCAAGTCCACGGAGGGACCGAGCTGGGTCGGGCCAGTCTTTAGACTCTGACAGGTCCTGCAGGCGGAAAGGACCTGTGGGAGGCACTCCTAGGCCTCAGGATCTCTAGGCAGAGGGATCAGTGCCAGACTCCCTGGAACAAGGAAGGGGCAGCAACAGGTGTGACAGGAAGGGGCCACACAGTAGTGACGCCGGTGCCATGAGGAAGCCTGGCTTCTGGGGTCAGACCTGAGCGCCACCGCTTAGCCATGTGACCTTCTGCAAGCCACTTCATTCTCCCAACGCGTTGCGTCTCTACGGAAGCAACGCAGTGCATTCCCAGGAGGCAGAGGGCTGCGTCAGCAGGCCCGGGCGGGGCTGGGTGAGCGGAGGGGGCTTACGGCAGTCGGCCTCGTCTGACTTGTCCTTGCAGTCGCGGTCGCCATCGCAGCGCCAGCCCAGGTGTATGCACTCGCCGCTGCGGCAGGCGAACTGGGTGGCGGGGGCGCAGGCCGCCGGCGCGGACGTGGTCCCCGGGCCCGCTCGCCCGCAGAGCTCGGCCGCCTCATCCGAGCGGTCCTCGCAGTCCAACTGGCGGTCGCAGACCCAGCGCTCCGGGATGCAGGCGCCCCCGCCTCCGCAGCGGAACTCGCGGGGCGGGCAGGCCGGGTCCGCGCAGCCGCGCTCGTCGCTGCCGTCGCCGCAGTCGTCGTCGCCGTCGCACACGAACACAGAGGCCAGGCAGGAGCGGTTGCTGCACTGGAACTCGTGCGGGGCGCACACTGCGCGGGACAGAAAGCCGGTCGGCCGGCCAGACCCCCATTCCCGGCTACCCGGCCCGCTGGTCCTGCCAGAGGGGATTCTGATCCTCACCTACAGGTTGGAACAGGTCCTGCTGGAGACCTGAACCTGGACCATGCTGCTATGGATGGCAGCTTCCAACCAGGGGCCCTGCCATGTGCATGTTTGGTAACTTTGGGCAATGCACTTGTCCTCCCGGAGTCTCCGGCTTCACTGAGCACATGCCAGGATTTCTGCCCCGCGGCCAGCGGCATGGTGGGGCTGGGAGAGGAGCTAAAACTGTGGAACACTATTGTCTTGAAGGACAGGAAATGACCTGTAACATGCCTGACACAAGGTGACAGGGAAGGGGATTGTTCCCTTGTGGTATGGCTGTATATTATACGGCCTGCATAGCCCATTTTAAATCTCCAGCCTGACATTGCTCTAGCCCCACATGTCACTCCTTGAACACATTCTAGCTCTGGCCACCTTACAGCTTGCTAGGCCGGGTGCACGCAATCACTCTTCCAAGTCTTTGTTCAAGGTGCTCCATCTTCTGGAACCTACCACTGTCTACCTCTAGTTCTTCCCCTTCAAGGGCCCAAATTCCACCTTTCCCGTGGCACAACTGTTTCCCTGCTTGGAAAGCACCCCTTTTCCCCAGCTGGCCTTTCATAGCCAGCCCACATGTCTGGGTTTCATGTCCTTCTCTACATGTCTGATTGTTCTTAGGGCTGGCATGGAGCTCCCTGCAGGGGTCTGCTGTGAAATGGATGAAATAATTGACACACAGGTCCTGGCCCTGTCTGAGGCCTGGGCTTCCTTTCTCTAGTAGATAGTCTGAACTCGGTCAGGAAAGACCTTAGAGATCCAGCTGCTAGTTTACAGAGAGGAAAACCGAGGCTCAGAGAAGCGAGTGCCTTGCCAGGGGTTATACATACATAGTGGCAAGAGAACCAGAACTCAGGTTAGGGCACTTCCTTCCTGTTCTGACCCATCCTCTCAGATTTCCTGATTTCTCCTTCCCTTTTGGAGAGCCAGCTGTTTTCAAGGCAGCCATCTCCTTGCCTCAATACGTCTTCCAAGTCTTCAGACAATGGCCAAGCACTGTCCTGGGGGGCCCAGGTGGGTCAGGAATGCTGGGGCGATAAGCGGAGGTAGGAGCAACACCTCATGTGTCCACATGGGGGCGCCCAGAGTTCACCTTCCTATTTTCTGGTAGAAAAATACTAATTTTCACTGCTATTGAATAAAATAAAATGATGTACTCAGTTTTACAATGTAGGCAGATCATGTCATGTTTTTCTGACAGCTCTACCAAGCTTCTGACAGCTGCATTTTCCCTCCTTCTGGGCTTTTGGGATGTGGGGGCATCGGAGGGATAGAGAGCACATGCTCTGTGGTGCCACAGCCTCCAAACTGATGCGGATGCCCTCCTGCCCTTCTAGACTCGGCTTGTATGTGACTAGCAAGAGAAGACTATCTTCTGAGAGTCCTGACAGCAAGTGCTGCACACTACTAGGTTCTCATCAAGGTTCTGAAGAAGGCGGTCCCTGGAAGATGCCACTCCCTAGGCCTAGAGACCCCACTCCCTGCACTCACAAATCAGAGGGGCTCGGAGACCTGAGAGGGGCAGGTTCTTCCTCTACACAGGCTGTAGGGAGCCTGATAACACCGTCTCACATCCTTGGTTCCTACAATTAATAAGAAATGTTTCTGTCCCAACATGCCCTAGTCAGAGATTCTGCCATAGTGGCTGATAGCCTTTATACTGGAGGAATCATTTGATTATGGGGGGGGAGGGGGAAGGTTTCAGAGTGGATGAGTCCTCACAAAATTGTCACAGCGGAAGCCAGCACCATCACTGGGGCTTTGAAGTGCAAATCCTAGCCAGGACTTCCCCTGCCTTTCTCTATACCCAGACACTTCTTGACTCACACCTATCAGATTCCCTCCACACATAGAACCTCGGAATACTTTGACTTAGAAACCTTAGGAGGAGATGGTCTTGCTGCTGGACCAGGAGGGATGGCTAGGAGACTGGGAGGTGGGAGATTGGGGTGAGAGGCAGTAGTGTGTAAGTGCCTGGCAAAAGCCCTCCCAAGTGAGCACTGTGTCTCGGCCCAGCCTTACAGTCTAGTAACATAGCCAGTTTGCTATTTTTTATAGTCCCCAGAGGGGAGACTGTAGGATTGCCTATTGTCCCTTCCGGAGCCTGACTCCAGACCTAGCACACTGTAGGAACTCACAGACATGAAATGAGGAGCCAGGCCACGGTCCTGGTTGGTCCAAACCATGCTGGCCTTCCCCCTGGGAAGGAGATAATCCTGTGTTTGAGGTTCATCCATGTGGAACTGCCCCAGTGACCACGTCCATCTGTCCCTGCTGAGGCTGCTGGGACTGCCTTCCCTGTGTGGGATGTGTGTGCCCCAATCTGTGATTTCAGCAGTAGCTGTCCTTTATACCCCCGGAGTCTGTCTGTATACACGCCCCACCCCCAACACTGCCAGTGCCCTGGCTCAAGACGCTAAATCACGCTTTCAGACAGCCCCCCAGCTCTTGTTGGAGAATGGTAGACTTGTAGAATGGATGAGCAGATGTCAGGTATGGTAAAACTCTGTGTGTCAGACCTGGATTTGAATCTCAGTTCCGTCCCTTAGCCTTGGGCACTTTACCTCCCTTGTCTGAGCCTCAGTTTCCTCACCCATAAAATGGGAATGATAAATGGCTACTCATGAGGTGGTTGTGAGGATGAAAGAGGAAAATGTCTCCTCCATGCTCAGCCGTTTCTAACGTCCTCCTCATCATCCTTCCCTTCCCATCTATCAGGCCCCACAGAGTAATAGGCCTTCCCCGGAAGCGGCTACCACTCCTGAGGTGACCGACTGCTTGGCAGACCCTCGGATTCTGGTCCTGGACTCACAGGTAGGACAGCCGGCCTCGTCTGCTCCACCTTCACAGTCCTTCTCGCCATCGCAGCGCCACGAGGCAGGAACACACTTGTGGCTGGTGGGTCCACAGCTCAGCTTCTCAGCAGGACACTCTTCCCTGGCTGTGGAGACAGACATCCATGCATAGCACCAACTAGTCCTACTACCTGGCACAAGGCCCTGGGAATGCATCTGGGCCCTGTGTCTGTTCCTTCATCTGAAGTGCATCTGCCCATAAAACTTCCAAAGTCCTAAATCTGACTCCACCCCGACCTACTGCCTGCTCTTCCTAACACTCTTTTTCATGGTGCCCTGGTCTTCAGCACTCAAGTCCCTCTTGATCCAAGGAGCCCTTTCTGCTTTACCAAACCACCCCTGCCACATTCCAGCTGTGTGCCCTCGGGTGAGATACGCCTAACTGGATCAGAACTCGATGATCCGAACCTGTGGATTTGGAAGGCTCACCGGAGTCCCAGCAGCAACAATCCACCCCTTACAAGTCTCTGCAAAGATGGTGCCAATCCCACTACTGCAAGCAGCCACCTTGTGGCAGAGCCCAGCGGGACCACACAGCTATAATTACTGCAGTTGCAATCAGAGGCTGACTCAGTCAGGGGCCTGAGGCCTCAGGGTTGATTCTCAATTTGGAAGAAAGAATGAGAACCCTATTAAGACTGGGGTCAACTCCTACTCTGCGCTTTCCCTGATCCACGTGACAGCTGAGGCAGCTGCATTTTCGACCTCCATGGTTGGCTCCCTACTGCCCCCCACAGTGTGCAAGAGGCCCAGTTTCAGTGGTCCCTACATTGTGCCAGGCACAGTGCTAGACATTTCCATGCAATCTTTATAATAACCCAGCAGGGTGAGGATTGTATCTTGGCTTCCAGCATGAGGAGTGAGGATATGTGTTCAGAAGCCTGGCTGCCTGGGTTTGAATCATCATTCACTGGCTATATGACCTTGGCCTAAAATACTTCTCTTTGTGCCAACAAAGTAAGGATGACACTATGACCTGCCGCACAGGATTGCTGTAATGACTAGATTAATATCTGTAAAACGTTTAGAAGCACACTCGGCCTGGTGCTCACTACATGTCCTCCATTGTTATTACCCGTACATAATGGACGAGACTGAGCCTTGTGTATCTATTCAGTGGATAATACTGAGCACTGCTGGGTACCAGACATGGCGGTAAGCTCTGAGTTCCAGTCACGCACACAGTAAAGAATGGCACAAGGATTTGGTGGCGGTGTCTAACGCCAGAGATCGGGCAGTCTGGCCCCCTCAGGAGCAGGAACTCAGATCTCACTCTGACCTTGTTTCCTCTCCTCTTATTTCTATTCTGGAATGAGAGGCCACAAGAGATGAAAAGACACAGAAAAGTGGCTAGTGAGAGGTGGTGGGAGCAGTTGTCTAAATCAAGGTTCCCTAACAATATGCCACGGAAGAGGAGTACCTCAGTCCCCTGTGTGGATCCCAGTTATACCATGGAACAAATTTCCTGAAGTATATAGCAGTCCACTGTGACTACAGTATTCATAGAATTCATTTTACACAAATTTTTCTTTACAAGTAATTGCCAGGCAGAGCTCTGGAAAGCACTGACACTCAGTGAGCTTTTAAATGGCCTCTCTGGACTGTCATGTAGGGGTGGCAAAAAGGCCTGGGGTTTGAAGATGGAACTTCCATCATTCACACTGGAAAACCTCAAGTACTTTTGGATACTCCAGGAGAGGATGGAGCTGGAGCTGACATGATCCCCAGAGGGTCCTCTGACCAGGGGGCGGGGGGTGAGCAAGCTGTTAGAAGTTCAGGTTCCTGGGGCCCTAGATGTTGAAGGTCAATAAATCTGCATTTAAAAAAAAATTATTTTTATTTTTTCATTCATGTGTATGAGTATATGCCATGTGGATGCCCGTGACGGGCCAGAAGAGGATGTTGGATCCCCTAAAGCTGCAGTTACAGGCAGTTGTGAGTTGCCTGAAAAAGGTCCTTTGGAAGAGCAATAAGCACTCTTAACCACGGAATCATTTCTCCAGTTCCTGGAATCTGCATTTTGGTAACTCTACCTTCAACTCAAGCTGTTCCCAGGTACCTCTGTCTGAGAACTTGAGTTAACATTACATTTTGCATATCTAAAAGATATGGTACAACTCACCTCTTTCAAATACCAAGGTGTCCTAAACCTTTGCAAGCCCCCAAGAGAGCAATGGAATGCAAGGACAAGGCAACCAGCAGTAAGCCAGACTCAGGAAACAGATTCACAGGGGAGTTAGAAGGGCCCCATTTATCAAGAACCTAAGGTGGGCTTGCTTCATGAGGTGATTAAGTCTTGAGGGCAGAGCCCTGCCAACAAGGTTAATGCCCTCTTATAAAAGAGGCCTGTGGAGGGCTAGAGAGATGGCTCAGTAGTTCAGCGTATTAGCTGCTTTTGCAGAGGACCTGGATTTGGTTCCCAGAATTCACATAGCTGTTAACAACTGTCTGTAACTACAGTTCCAGGGGATCTGACCCCCTCTTCTGATCTCCTCGGGTATTGCACGACATGGGTGCACTTACATACATGCAGGCAGTACACTCACACATAAAATAAAAATAATTTACGAAATTAAAAAAAAAGAGGCCCGTGGATGGATTTAAAAATATAGTATCTATACATAAAATGGAATTTTTCCCAGCCATAAAGAAGAACAAAGTTATATCATTTGCAGGAAAGTTGATGCAATTGGAAATAATCATATGAAGTAAATCAAGACAGCCTCAGAAGAACAAATAATATGTTTTCTCTCCATTGTGGTCCCAATTTTATATAGATATATAGAATCATGCATGTATATATGACAGGGAAGTGCAAGTGAAACTGTCTAGGAGAACAAAAGGGATTAACAAGAGAGAGGAACACAATGAGAGATGGGAGAGGTGGGAGTCGGGAGCATGAAGGGAACATGCTGAGCATGACATATACTTGTGTGAAAATGTCTTCATGTAAGAGTACCATGCACATGAACACACATCATGAAAATTATATATATTCTTTAAAAATATTTCATTTATTATTTTTATCTTATGTGTATGAGTGTATTGCCTGCATGCATGTAGGTACACCCGTGTTGTGCAATGCCCTTGGAGTTCAGAAAAGGGCATCAGGTGTTGGGTTGGATCCCCTGGAACTTGAGTTACAGATGGTTGTTGGCTATCAAGTGAGTGCTGGGAACTGAACCAGCACCCAGTGCTCTTGACCACTGAGTTATCTCTCTCTCTTTTTAAAAATTATTATTTTTATTTATATACTAATTATACATATATTTATATATTAGATATATTCTTTTTTTTAAAAAAAAAAAAAGGACTGAGGGAGATCCCTTGCTCCTCTGCAATAGGAATTTAGTGAGAAAGTAATATCTTTGTCTGAGGTACTTGTTTTAATAGCCAGAACCAACTAAGCTATACCATCATCACCCTCACCCTGAACCCTGATGGGCAAGCAGACTGTGAGTATAATTACAAGAGCATTGCTCATAAAGTGCACCTCATCAGTAGTGTTTCCTAGACTGAGTAGGGCAGGAGCCCCGAGGTTCAAAGAGACCAAGTAACCCATCCAAACACACACAGCAGATGAAAGGCAAAGTCTGGGTTCCTCTAACAAAAGCCTCATCCTCCCCATCAAACCCTACATGATTGAGACCCAGCCCCAAACTTTCCTCCCCAAAGCCCAGGTGATTGAAACAGCCGTTGGCCAGATGCACCACCTCTAGAGGCCTGGTTCTGCAGCCCCAATGTAGCAGGCAGTCAATTGAAGTTTTAATGAATATTTATACGGTTAACAGCATAACCTTTCAAAAAGGACAATGATTAAACAATCTGTCTGCTTCCTTTCTTTATAATTAATAAGACACTTGCTGTGTCCCTAAATAGACAGTTCTAATCACAGGCTCTCAAGGACCCAGCAGCGCCTGCTATCCATCTCCTCACCTTCTTTAAGGTCTTGGACTGCCAGGATGAAAGAGGCCAAGGAGGAGGCCACACTGACAAGCACCTCTCGGAGTGGCAGTATCCCACAGTTCAGAGAGAGGCAAGATGCCAGGTGTGCCAAATGCCTGTCTCTCCTGCAACTTTTCACTTTTCACTTCCTGCCTTTTCTTATGAGCTATGGTGTGAGCTGGCTCACCAGGTCACACCTTTTCTACTGCCCAGGCCTGAGAAGTGCTGAGGAGTGGTATCTCCCTAGCAATGGGTCCTAGCCCTTCATTTTACAGATGACAAGAGCAAAGCCCAGAGAGTGTGAACTGCTTCCTCAGTCTTATGTGGGGGACTTCTGTCCTAGGTGTACGATGCTTAGCTACTACATAAGACAAAACAGATCCTGTTGTTCTCCCATCGTAGCTGAAGAGGTCACTGAGGGAAGATGCTCGCCAAGCCTTTGGTCAGGCAGGCTATGCAACATGGCCACTTGATGTCTACTTCTAGGATCCTTGAAGCCAAGGCCTACTTGGTGTAGGAGAAAGTGCCTGAGTTTTAGAGTAAGACAGACCTGGGTCTAAATTTCATTTACTAACACTAAGGTCCTTCAGCAAGACAGTTAACCTTTGTGCTCTCTGGGTCTCCTCCTCTGAAAATGGGGTTGAACAAACAGTCTCCAGGGATTGGTGAGTGGTTTAAGTGAGGCAATGTGGAAATCATTATGCTTAAAAGCCAGAGCATACGTGGAGCTCAGAAAACAGGTTGCTCTTGTTCTATCTCATGAAAATTAGGTGGCTGGAGAGGCTGGTTTTACCTCTGAGGAATGCACACGAACTCATGTAGCTAATCACAATACAGTTCCGATTGAAGAACATCCTTTCCCTCTAGGACAGATTCTGCCAAAAGACACCTTTGGCTTACTGTCTGAGTCTCCCAGCTTCTAAGAGACAGAAGAACCCCATTGCCAGGCAATAGGGAACAACCCAATTCTGGTGATGGGGCTTAAACTCCACCCTGGAGTGATTGAAGGCATTTATTAATTTCCCAAGAATCCTGTCCCAGAAATCCAAATCCAAAGATACTTTCTCTGATTCATAAGTTCACACATTAACAAAAAAGCAAACATCTATTGAATAAAAGAATGATGGCACCTGGTGGCTACTCACTGATTGGTCTACAGTGCAACTCACACGAGTTTTAGGGACAGACAACCAAAGAGACTGCCAGCTCCAAAGGGGCAAGGGACTTGGGTTATAGGAGCTGCTAGTGTCATTTTGCTGGTCCCTTGTCCCAGGAGGCTGGTCCCTTATGCCATAGGAGCAGAGTTCTTCACACAGCATCAGGAAAAATGCTTCTGGCTGAGTCCATGCCTAACTTGCTAGGTGATCATATCTCCAGGCCTGCATTTTTTGATCTATAAACGGAAGGCGCCTAAGTACAGTGAGGGCCCCTTTCAGGTGCTAAGATGCAAGAAGAAAATCCATGTTCAGTAATTAGCACCCAGAACTGTAACTCATTCCCCTTGAACTACTCTCTCCTCTCCCTGCCTGCACCCCTCCCGCAGATGCCTGAAGGTGGGTCAGAGCTGTCCCCAATCAAGGGAGCTATAATTAGAGCTGAGCCGCTACTTTCATTAGGCAAATATTTCTGGGCTTTCCCATTGTGACTCTGGCTGTATATCAGATGGGCACAGAACGCAGAACCATAGAGAAACTGAGCTGTGAGAAAGCCTGAAGAGCTAGAGCGGACAACGTCACAGCAGCTCCTCTGCCTATCAACACAACCTCCCTGACTGGTGCTATTTTAACTCTATAAGCTAGTATTCTGATATGTTAATAAACTGTCATGTTGGGGGCAGAGAGTGTGGAGTCCAAGCACAATAATGAAAACAACATCATCTTCACTCTAGCATTTGCATTTTCTCCTCATAACTGCACATCCTTTGGAAGGCAGGTACCATTCTGCTATTTTATAGATGGAGAATCTGAAGCTCAGGAAGACCAGGCAACTTGAATGAGGTCTCACCTCATAAAGAGCTGACCAACTACATCAGGTCCCAAACCCACCATGCTTATCTATAATCTTTCTGTTAGGGATGAGGAGTGACTCTATCCTGGGAGCTGGCATAGTCCCAGAAACCTAGGAGGCTATGGAGGTTGCTATGGCAACACCAATTAAATGGACAGTGTGTTGGCTGCTGGGTTTTCATTCAGTTGGGAAGCTGTGAGCAAGCACAGGTCTTGCTGCCCCCAATTCTGCCCTGGCTGAACTGGTCTACTCAAGGTCCTACTCTGGCTGATTCCTCCTGGCAGCCCTTTCAGCCACAGCCCTGTCTGTTTCTAACCAATGCCACGGTACAGGGAGTAGAGATTCTGGGCCCTGAACCCCCCTGGGCAAGGGAAGAAAGAGGGTCTCAGAATACTAAGAATTCAGGAATAGGAAAGTTTTGGGAATTCCTAAGAGTCAGTTGCTTGTTTTTGTTGTTTCTGGGAGGCAGAGTCAGGACTTCACGGCAAATGCCCGGCATCGTCCACAGGGCAGCTAGCCCGGGTGCTGCCTTGGCTGCCCCTCTGAGGGTTTCAGTCAAACCTCAACAGCCTGCACGAGGGGCACTATGCTGCACACAAGCTGTCTATCTGTGACGTAGGTCTATCAGATTCTGGGGGCCTCCAGCAGCTCAACTATCAAATATAAGGGGCCCTGGGGGGCAGGGGAGTTGGGCAGAAGGATCCTGCATGGTCCACAGGAAGGAAAGGCAGCAAGCACAGGTATCTGGGCGGAGAAAGACAGAGCCACAGGCAGGACAGGAGAAAGGATCAGCAAGAGGGAGCCTGGGGAGGACATGAACAGGGGAGGTGGGAGCCCAGGGGAGTGCGACTAGTGGGACAGGCGGGCAGGGCCCACAAGGGCAGAAAGGAAGTGACAAGAAATGCAGGAAGAAGAGGAGCCAGCCCTCAGGCAGTAAGGTAGTTCCCCACCAGTAGCCCCCACAAGGCTCCTTCCTCCCAGCTGCTTTCTGTCCCAATGCCCTGGGTCTGGAGGCAGAGCTGGCTGACTCCGAGGGGAGGAAGCCCCTCCCCCTCGGACGCTCTCCAGGTAACACCAGGACTCTGCCCCTTCTCAGCTGGGCAGCCGTGGCCAAGTGGCCAAACCTAATCAAGCTTCAGTTTCCTTCTCTAAGGGGGATCTGCCATCCTTACGTGAGGCTGGCATGAAGATGGCAGTCACAAGCAGGCGTGGCAGGGCTTTGTTCTTTCAGAAGCATAGGACAAAGCACTGGGCTCCTCTCTACCCCCACGCCTCCAGGACAGCATGGAGGTTGGCACTCTATGTATAAGTGGTAAGGAATGGATGGGGCCCTGAGTATGACCAGGGAAGACTGCGCAGCTGCCTTTGTCTGGGGTGGGGGTCGTTCTTGTTCTGCCTTTCTCCCTCTCTCTCAAAAACTGGTGGCTCTGTTGCTAGGAGACAAGGAAACCCAGTTATCACCAGCCACAGCCTTAGAAGGGACTCTGGCCGCCACTGTCATTGCATCTACTTCTGGGGCAACTGTTATCCCTAGAGAGGGGCTTCTGGGTACCGACCCCCAAGTCCCAATATCTTCCACGTGCTCCATCCTTTTCTCTCAGGCTCTTGCCGCTGAAGCTTTGCTTCTGGACCGCTGGGTCCTACCCCACCCCTTCTCATCTCCTCTTTAATTTTACAAATGTCACAGAATGACCTGATGGGTCCAAGTTTGCTTTGAGGATTAAAGCCTTGAAAAGAAATCATGGAGAGACAAATCCCTGAGTGTGGAAGGAGGGCCTGAAACTCCAGCCCTGCCACATTACCCGTGTCTCTCTCTGTCACCAACCAGCTGAGGCCAGGAAGGATGGACTTCCTGTATTCAGATCACCCAAAGTAGAAGAAAGAACTGGGCCTTCAAAGTCCCGGCTGGATGGGCATGGTCAAATCACTCAATGTCTCTGAGCGTCTGTATGCCCCTTTTGAAAATTCAAGAAATGGTAGTAGAAAGATAAAAGCAATGAATGCATACAAAGAGCTTATCGAGGTGTGGCACACAGTAATTGATTAACAAGTGCCAGCTGCTGGAAGCACTACTGGAATTACGACTAAGGTCCTCAAGAATGAGAGCAGGGGGTCTTGGAAAGCACCATAGCTACGGCTAGGCAGGATTTGGGGCTGTTGGTACTGTAGGAACAGGATCCAACCTACAAGAGAGCTGAGGAGAAAGGCCAGAAACAGAAAACAAGCAGACAACTGTCTGCTTTCTAGGAGCCTCCGCCTCCCCAGAGGCCTGGCACAAAGTATCCTCCGGTTATTTCATGTGAGCCTCACAATCTGCCAACACGGAAGAGCTGATGAGGAGACTGGGGTTCAGGGCAAGGCCCACCCTCCCCCAGCTTAAGGGGCAGGACTCACAACAAGTGGCCTTCGACTCATCAGAGCCGTCGGGGCACTCCTCTTCGCCATCACACTTCCACCGCTCGGGGATGCAGTGGCCATTGTTACAAGTGAAGTCGCTGTCTGCGCAGGTCCTCTTGGCTGTGGGGCAAGGAGAAGAGCATGAGGAGTCTGACGGGCACAGGAAGCTTTCTAAGGCAGTCGGGAGTCAAAAAGTTAACAGGACTGGTTAGCCTAAAACTGGGCTACAAGACCTCCCACAATCCCCTCTAAGTGAGGAGCTCAAGTTCAGCAGGGCTGACACATCACACTCCAACACACCATCTCTTCCTTCACCTCCTAAAAACAGTTCCTGATCCTGTGCGGCAGCCACTTTAGCCTACTATCCAGCTAGACAAGTCAAGAGCCCTTCCGAAAGCACCAGGGGGTTCACGAGCCCTTGAAGTGGGCAACAACTTTGTGGCATGAAGAATGAAGTATTTTGTGCCTGGAATACTGACCAAGAAACACATGGGTCCCTGTCCTAGGGCTCTGCAGTAAAGACCCGTCAGGGGTTTGGAGCCCAGCTGGACCTCCTGGAGTTTATCACCCAACCTCTGAGCCTCCCTGTTCTCCACTATAAAATGGGAGGACCCAAAGGGCTGAAAAGGAATAAGGAGACTATTGGGTGTACCAACCACCAAGGCCTGGCACACGGCAGGTGCTTGTCTTCAGTGACAGATAATTCTATTTGCATGGATATTAATTAGAAGGGAAAGAAATGGGGTGGAGTATTCTGTGCCCATGAAGGCTGAGCTCTCATAGCTCATGGCAGAGATGGGCAAGATACCAGCCTTAGCTCAAGACTCCTTGCTACCCTACATGCCTGGTTCTGAGAGGAGCTAGAGTTTAGGGATCAGGGTGGGGATGGGAGGCAGCCATGTCCCAAGGTGCTCCTGTTACTGCTCTGTGCTGTGTTGGTACTCAGCACTGACCACATCTCCAGACTAGGGTATAGTGGGGCACCAACAGGGCTCCTGCAGGTGAGCTGGGCTGCCTGGCTACCCTGGCAAGTACGGGGCAGAGGTCTGAGAACTCAGACATGGACCTCAGCACCTCTAAGTGACAAGGACTCCTCAACATTGCCTGTGTGTGACTTCCACACACTGTGCCCAGGAGTCCGCTGAGGGTCCAGGGCGGGTGGCAGGAGAGGATAAGAGCTCTGGCAGGGAACCCGCAGGCCTGGATTTGGGTCTTGGCTGTGCTCTTTTGCCATGTACCCTCAAGTAAGTCACCATCCTTTCCTGGCCCTCAGTTTCTTCATAAGGAAAGAGAGGGAGATTTAGTAAGACATGATCTTTCTGGCATGGTGGGTGGTCCCAGGTCTGGAGGTCCAAACTGCTGGGGTGGTTCCCTCCCAGCCTGAGGGAGGGTCCTCTGGGAATCTAGGCCCTGGGAGTTCTCTTCCTGAATGACTAGGTGTGATGGCAGGGCTACCAGCAGGCGGAGAGGTCATCCTCCTTTTTCCTCTCGTACTTCCCAGTCTGGCCCGCCTACCCCACTGCTGGTAATCCCCTCCCCCACTACGTAGCACCCTCTGCTCGGGCTCAAAACCCTCCCTCTAAACTGCTTCTCCATTACAAATGTAGATGTCACCTCCTCCAAGAAGCCTCCTCCCATTGCCTCCAGACTTTGTCTGTGGCCTCCCCTGAGCTACCGTAATTCCCTAAATGATCCCTGAGAGCACAGGTTGGGAAACTTGGGAAAGATGGTGGATATCTGGGGCTTCGAGACTCTGTTCTGCTACTTGCCACTGTGGGCAGAGTTCTGACAGAACACAGGGAAGTCACAGGGCTGGATTTCAATACAAATTTGTTTTCAAAGGCCAGCAGCAGGCTGCTTTTGACCTGTGTCCTTAAATCTGATGATCTCTGCTCTAAGTCACCACTGGTCCCTGGTCCAGCATGGTTTGCTTTCTTCCTGTTCCTCCAGCACAGGGACCATGTCAGATTCCACTTAGGACCCAACTCAGGGTAGATCTTAGTCCATGCCTGGACTTTGCTGCAATATATACAGTCCAGGGTCTCTTCTCCCTGGGGAGCTCTTACCATGGCTCAGGTTGTTCGTCCTCCAGCTGCATGGCAAGGTTTGGAGAAAAGCGGTTGGCATCCCTGACTCCATTTCATGCCTGCCTTTATTTCCATGGCATCCTTGCAGTGCACCTGCATTCTAAGGACTCTTCTTTACACTCTAAGACAGAACTCTGCATATATAGGGCCAGAAGAAACCCAGGGACTCAAGAGTCCTCCTAAGATGAGGAGTGTGAATCCCAGAGAGGGCAAAAGGTTGACCCAGGAAAACAGAGCAAGATAGGGATATGAACCAGCTCTCAGATGAGATGGGTGTTTGCTGCAGGAGCATGAGACCTGAGTCCAGATCCTCAGCACCCGCGTGAAAGTACGGTGTGGCCACACATACCTGTAACCCCGGTACTCGGGGATCAGAGACAGGATTACTGGGGATTCTTTGCCAGTCAGCCTAGCTGAAAATGGTGAGCTCCAGGCTCAGTGAGACCCTGTCTCAAGGAATAAGGCAGAACGATAGAGGAGGAAACCTGATGTGTTTCCCTCGTCTCCACAGACCTGAAAGTAGACATCTGTTTATTGCATCTGAGGAATTCGCTCCCACAAGAAGCTCAGCATCAGAATTAAAGAGGGTTGGAGGCATGGTTCAGTGGGTAAAGGACTTGCCATCAAGCCTGACAACCTTAGTTCCTTCCATCCCTAGATTCCACATAGTAAAAGGAGAGAACCAACTCCTACAAGCTGTCCTTGGACCTCCACATGTGTGCCTTGGTATAGAGCTCTCTCTCACACACAAACACATACCAGATAAATGTAAAAACTCAATCTATTGCCCCCCCTTTTCCCTTCTTTTAAGCTCTAATTCTTCCTGAGTGTTTTCTGTGTGCCAGTCTCTGCTGGGTGTTTCACTCAGGAAACTCTAGGGCAAAACTGGTATGATTTTCTTCCTTGACATAGGTGGAGTTCGGGACTGAGAGATATTAAGTTACACGGCCAAGGTCATAGTTAAGGAAGAGTAGATCTGAACCTGCTCTTTTCTACCATGGTCCTCCAAACAACAGAACTGGCAGAAAAGCCCCCAAACAGGTGAGAGACCCTGTGAAAGTGCCAGTGTCCAGTAAGCCTCTGTCCTGGGAATGCAAAGAACAACTCAGCTAGCTCCTGGGAGCTCAAGCAAAAGGACAGATGTATGGCCAGACAGTGCCCCAGAGAACAAGGCAGCCTGCAGGTGATTCAGGGGCTCTGTCATTAGGCACAGGATAGCCAGATACTTTCCAGGGACCCTTTACTTCTGGGCATTCTGGGAGCCCAGGGGTGAGCTTGACCTCTCCCCTATATGCCAAGCCCTAGCACCTAGCAGGCACTGGGCATGGAGGCTGGATCAGTCAAAAACTCCATCCCAGTCCTGAAGGGCAGATTTAGGTCAGCCAGACTCCAGAAATGACAGCTTCAGGGCTGGCTGACCTGTGGCATTCTCTACAGACCAGACTGTTTCAAGTGTCTGGGAAGGTTTGGATATTCTTTACCCAGTTCTAGCACTGCCCCTTTCACCCCAAATTCTAGGGACCCCTCACAGCTGTTAGCTCCTGGTAATCCAAACGGAGGCTCTAGGAGGTAAGAGGGTAGGTGCCAGAAGTGGGACTTCCAGCCTGTGTGGCAGCTGCCAACGCGAAGTGCCTTTCTACTAAGGCCCTCGAGGAGCCACCCAAGCACTGGCAGGATGAGAAGAGCCCAAGTCAGATGCCCCTCAAGTCTCAGGGGCCACAGGACAAGGCAGCCACCAAGCAGAGGTGCCTGTACAAGATGTTCCCTTTCATATGCCCGGAAGTGTGTAGCAGAATAAAGCCAGCCTGTGACAGCCTATGTGTGGGTAATGTGTTACTTTGGGGAAACTGAGGCAGTATGGGCACTTTTAGGTTTGGGCTAGGCTAAAATGCCTTGGGAGGCCCTGTTGGACCCTAATCTTATGGAGAGACCTGGCACTCGAGCTCAAGCTAGAGTGGCACAGCTGTTTTCTCACTAGGTGATAGGGCAAGTCCTTTCTGTCTCTGAGCCAGTGGGATGTAGTTTTCCTGTGTAGGTAGTATTGCCACAGGACATAATGCAAAAAAGACTCAGTGAACAGCCGAGCATCGGGTCTTCCAGTGTAACCAGGCCAGCTCAGTCCTGCCACGGGAAGAGGCCGAGCAGTCAGTCAAGGCTGTCAGAGCAGGCCATGCCAGACCCCGTTCTCCTGGCCTTGGCTCCAGTTCCCAGGGTGATTCCCCAGCTGGACTCCAGGCTGTGGCTCCCTGTTTCCAGGGATTTATGTCCTTCTGTGCCAGTCTGCCCCCTGGACAATGCCCACCTCTGTGAGTCCCTGTACTCCACACTGCAGGAGTGATACATAGTCATCCAGGGTCTGAGACATCATAATCTGGTGCCATGGCAACAGATGGACTGCCACAAAGGACTCAGGATTCCTGTGTGGCAAGGAGGGGCCAACCCCAGGGAAGAGTAGGGGCAGTGAGAAATGCAGGACAAAGGCGGTGGGTGCCGCTGCTGTTTGTCACGAGAATGCAAGCCAAGGAGCACACCAGACAGTCCATGGTCAGGCCTTTGCTGTGCGCTAGGTGACCTCATTCGAGATGCACAACTTCTCTGTGCTTCACTTTCTTCACCTGTCCTCAAGGACACTATCCCTGCCTCACACAACATCCAGGGCTGCTATGAGCAACAAATGGGATAAGGATGGTGACGGCTTTGTGAACCCAGAGGCAAAAGGGGCCCCGGTTGAGGTGTGTGAAGTCACAGTTTTGTCCCCAGCTACTGGGTGTATGATGCTGGGTTGTCAGTCAACCCACCCGGTGAGGAGGTGGGGCTCATAATCTGGATACGGCGCTAACTGCCTTCAGCAGCTCTCAGCCCCAGTAAGATCTTACAAAATTACTATGATCACTCAGCACCTCTGCTTTCCGCCCCCAGAGGCGTCTTTCCTCAGATACTATAGATCCTAAGGCTGTGCGTCCCACCCTGTGGGACATGACCTGTGCTGGACGGAGCTTCAAAAAAATCCAGTCCTTGCTGCCTGCTGCTCCTGTGGTCAGAAGACTATCCTACTAAGCTAGAGCTCTCGGATGAGGGACAGCTCAAAGTCATGGTATGCGCCTGTGGGAGGCTGCACTAAGCCCAAGCAGTGATGTCTGGGCCTACTGTGTTGGCTAGAAAACCAGGTGAGGGCCACGGGAGGAGGGCTGTGCTCAAGGAAGGAGTTGCCCAGTCAGTGTGGGGGGTGGAAAGGCATTCTGGGAAGGGATAACAGGTCTGTGCTGGAGGAGCCAGCAGTGGCCATAATGGCCTGGGGAGGCAGCAAGTGGTGTGGGGGGCCTTGGTGTTCCACCGGGCCAGAGGCCAACTTGCCCTGCCAGATGCTAAGCTTCCCCTTGGAGACCCACTTGATCTGGCTTTCCTACGCTCAACCAGGGACCTACCCCGTGTCTGGCTAAGCACAGGACTGCTATTCAGCAGCCAGTTAAATCCATGGCTCTGTGTTTGCGTTGGGATTTGGTAAGGCTGTGCAGCGTGGACCAGCAGAGGGGGAGAGAGGCAGAGCACAGATAACCAGCTGGGATGGCCATCTGTCCAGACTTTTTGGTCAGCCACTTTCCCCTCTTGAGATCGTGGTGCCCATTGGCTTACAAAAAGTCCTGAGAAGTTGAGGCCTGCAGCAGATGTTTCCTTTAGCACATCCGAATTTGTTTAACCAAGAGATTTTTTTTTTTTAATGTTATGTCTATTTCCTAAGAAAAGGAAGTCAGTGAGTCCCACCTGGGAAATACTACACGATATAAGTTCTCAATCTTGATTCTATGAGGTGAGCTTCACCAGGTACGCAGCAGAGTGTGGTACCTGTCTCACTGTGGCCTTGCTCCCCGAACCCCACCAGACCATGAACAACAGGAGCTGTTCAAAGAGTACTCAGCCCAGATGAACTCACATGATCCTACTGGGGAGAGCTCAGTTCACAGACCAAAGACTGAAAAGAAGGCTCAGAACAGGGCGAAGGGGCTGATATCAGTCCCAGAGGTCAAGGATTGTTTCTGTCTGATCCCGGGTTTCCAGAGTCCCATTGAGAGGCAGAGCAGAGAGCCCTAAGAAAGGTGGAGTCCAGCTCAGCACTGTGGTTGAGTGACCCACGGTGGGTCCCAGTCCATTGTGGAAAGAAGGGATCAAAGACAAAGCTCCCGTCTCAGAACTTGTAGGGGCTCAGATGTTTCCACTTCCTCTCCCAGGCCTAGGCCAGCACCGGGTGGCCTGGCTCTGCCTGCAGCCAGCCCTAAGGCAGCTGGGCCACTGGTACGCCGCCCACGGGGAGATGAAAGGGCTGCTCCCCACACAGTTACCCCTCTGCGGAGCTTGCCAGGCCCCAGCGTTGCCAAGACGACCACTGCCAGCAGAATGAAGATCCGGGTGGGGGCAGGGGGCGTGCCAGCCCGCCCCTGGCCTACTAACCTGGCAGGCAGATTTAAATGACAGCCCAGGAAGCCACTATTAAACTGTCACCCCAGTCAACAGGACTACAGACTAGAAGTGTTCTCCGGCTGCAGCAACAACACAGCGGGAGTGAGAGGGGGAGGAGACAGCGGCCCGGAGCAACCTGCGCCCCCTCCCAAGGAGGCCCTGGCCTGTCCCACTCCTCCACCCACTGCCACAGACACCCCCTCGGGCTGTGGCGGGTCCTGGCACGGAGCTGCGCCACAGTGCAAGGTCTGGCAAACGTTATTCTTCACTCTTAAGCAGAGGGACCCTTTCCCAAGTGAAACTCTCAACACAGAAAACAGATAAGGAGGGAGCTGCACTGTTGAAGCAGGGAATCCCATCAGCGGCTTCCCCTCAACACCCAGCAGGAGCTCCCACGAAACGCTGGGGCTCAGAGCCCACTGCCAGCTGCTTTGTGGCCCAGCAGAGCTGGGTTCAAATCCTAACTCCTCCCCAGACATGCGATGTTCCCATAAACCCGAATTTAAAGATCCTGTGGGTCTAACATTTAAAAAGCTTTCTTATGTTTCAGGTGCTAAGGATGCCCAGTTCTGGGGCCTTAGCGCTGATCTGCGCATCCTAAGCTGCTACAAGTCTCTGGGCCAGTCCCTGTTTCTCAGATGTCAGTAAGCTGGTTGGCACCTACTGCACCCCACAAGGGACTTTTCCTGGGTCTAGGCATCCACACTCTGACAACCTACAACCGCAGGCTCTTGGTGACGGTGGGTGGCAAACTGTTTTCCACAGTATCCTCACACCCACCCAGCACAGAAGATGTGGCTCAGCTCCCAGCTCTGTGCTGTCCAGCTGGCTCTAGGACTCAGGCCACCACCCTCCATCAGCAGGTGACATCTGAGACATATGAGTCCTTTCTCCCACCCTCCTATCCCATCTGGGGAGAATGAGGAAGGACTAATAGATGCCAAGGAGGCAGGAGATAAGGACCGGGATCCTCAGAGTAGGGATCACTTTCAAGCAAAGCCCTCTTTACTTTAAAGTTGGCCAAAGTTTCCCAGGCTGCCTCTTCTGTTCAGTCCACTGAAGAGTTACACATTCTATTCAGGTCCCATCATGAGTTAAAATGGCTGCAAACACTGAGGAATCAAAGTGAGGTAGACAGGGGTGACAGAGAGGCCAGATGGGAGACAGTGAAGGGACACCCTCCTAAGGGGATCGATCACCTAGGGGCCCATGGCTGTAGCAGAAAATGTTACTTCATGAGCATCTGGCACCACCATCTCCCAAAGAAGAAATGAACATCTCCCTGCCATCCTCAGCTGGAATCCTTGGAGGAGGACAACCACCATCACTAGCTGACAGAAGAGAGCCCCAGAAAAGTTGACGAGCCAGACCCCATTCACAGCCAGCAGGGCCAGAGCAAGGACACGAACGAACCCTTCCCCCAGCCCTGGTCTAGGGCTCTTTCCTGGGTCCTCAGCCCAGGAATTCCCTCAAAGAATATCTCTTGCCCTGCATGACTAATCAGCAATGTAGTCTCTTCCACTCTGGGCCTCAGTTTCCTCACCCGAATCAATCTCTAAGGAGTCCTTCCAGCTGACATTCTGGTCCACTGACCTCATGATACACATGGGTTGTGGCTCTTGGTATTCAACAAAGCCTTCCAAAGGGCCATCCAGGGCTTCCCACAGCCAGTCTCTCCTCTGGACCCAGCATACCCCAGCTGCTCTTGGACACTCCCAGACCAAAGTCTGGCTGTCACCAAGGGAGGCCTAAGCTCTCACTGGGGTATGTGGGACTGTGTCACCACAGGGAAGATGAGCGTCTCTGAGGGAAAGACAAAGGCATCTTCCTGTCCCAGTGATTTGTGGATGCAGGCAGTATTGAGCCAGTGACAGCTGGAGGCGGGGGAGGGTGCTCAGGGAGGCTTGAGTAGGATGGGATCAGCAGGGGTCCCTGGCTGGCACCTGCCAAGAACCCCATACCCAGCGCATGCATGCTGCCTAGAAGCACAGACGCACATCACACACCAGAAACACACCCCCTCTCAGGATCCAACTGGCCCAACCTGGAGTGTGGCCTTCTCACTTGGTACTGGGACTACAGTTCCCAGGGAAACAGAACTCGGGCATCCTCACAGTACAAACCTCCAAAGGGCAGGAGACAAGGCTGGGAAACCCTGTAAACTACACTAGAGCTTCTAGGTCAGGGCCCTGCCTGGTCCAGCTTCAAGTCCCCACTGAGGCAGGGAGCACCCGACTTTCCAGAGGGATCTTAGCCTCCCAGAGCAGGAAAACATCTCTGTCTAACCCCCAGGCAGGTCAAGAGGTCTGTGGCCCTGCTTCCCCTGGGCAAGCTTCAAAGCCCATGCTTCATGGTGCCCTTGACTGTTCTCCCTGCCACAGGCCCCCCTGAAGGAAGGGGGCAACCTTCTGCAGTTCAAAAGGCTGCAGAGCACATCCTAGCTCTACTCTGTTGGGGGGACCCTGAGCAGGCCTTTCTGGGTTCAGCCCCCAACTGCCAGTGGAAAGTCCAGGTCTCCACAGCAGAATTCTGCAGGCTAGGTCAAGGTGTAGTCCCTGCCTCCAAGAGTGAAGGATGGAATGACTACTCTCTGCCTACAGGTCATCTCCTGTGGAAGCAGGGCTGGCTGATTGGAAGACGCCATGCTACACCAATTAGGTGTGTAGGAGAGGCCTTCCTAGAAGCTGCAGAGGTCCATTCCAGTGACAAGTGGTTAGCAATACCTATTACTGGGAAAATCGATCTCCTGTGCTGGACCTGCTCTCTAGGACATACTTCTGCACTGGGGGGAAGGCACTTTTCACCAAGTGTAGGGCAGGCCAGGCCCAGGAGCCTAGTATAGGCTGTCCATCACTACTACAACCCACCCCCCAACCCACACTGGCCGGATAGGAACCTCTGCTAACTTGTGTGTCCGACTCTGTGAAGTTGCTGGACCTTGTGCTGGGGAGGTTGCTGGCTTATTATTATTATTATTACATTTTATTTATTTTTTTGGTGGGGGGGTGTTAGAGGACAACTTGCTAGAGGCAGTTCTGTTCTTTCACCATATGGGTCCAGGAACTGAACTCAGGTCCTTAGGCTTGATGGCAAGCTCCTTTCTTCTACTGAAGATGGGGTCTTAACCCCATCTTAACCCAGGCTTGTGAGATCCTGGCTATGTTCTGGGACCTCAGAGAAAAAAAAGGATGTAGGGTAGGCTGGAGCTCTCACTGAGGTCCCACATCTCTCCTGCCAGCTGCAGTGAGACTCTCCAGCCTGTGGACAGCCATGCTTGTACAAACCACAATGATTCAGACAAGGCTGAGGGCAAGCTGAATGATGATGACTGAAGTCATCTCTCAGGGCCTCCATTTCCTCACCAAGAAAATGGGGCTAACAGTCTAGGGTGGTGAGGCGTCACAGAGATAAGGACATTGAAATCACATAGTGGATCACACAGCCCCACAAAGGCAGGTAAGTCCCTGCCCATGGTGCTATTTACTGTTCACTCTTACCAACCCCATTTTCCTGCTAGCACTTTTGGGAAGACCTGGGCTGCTTTCAGGAGGCTTGGCTCAAGTCTCGCTATTGACTAGACTCATTGGCCAGAGAGCTTGAATCCCCAAGGTTACAGAAGTACAGGACCACTTTTTTATGTGGTGCTGGGGATTCAAACACAGGTCCTCATACTTGCACAGTAGGTACTTTACCAATTGAGCCATCTCTCCAGCCCCCTTTCCACATCTTTTACACTGCAGTTGGTTTTGTCCCAGGGCCAGGTCTTGCCAGGGAGAAGAATTGCTTTGCTGAGGCTGTCTTGGGAATGTTGCCTCAGGGCAGGCCCAACATCCCTGGCCTGAGGCAACATGTTGGGCAGAGGCCAAGCCTCATGGAGCACTGACGGAACGACAAGCCTAGAACTAACTTGGGCCTTAGAGGCTACCTGGTCCAATCCTCCTTAAACTTTAAGAACAGGGAAAATGAGGCCAGGGATGTTGGGCCTGCCCTGAGGCAACATTCCCAAGACAGCCTCAGCAAAGCAATTCCTCTCCCTGGCAAGACCTGGCCCTGGGACAAAACCAACTGCAGTGTAAAAGATGTGGAAAAGGGGCTGGAGAGATGGCTCAATTGGTAAAGTACCTACTGTGCAAGTATGAGGACCTGTGTTTGAATCCCCAGCACCACATAAAAAAGTGGTCCTGTACTTCTGTAACCTTGGGGATTCAAGCTCTCTGGCCAATGAGTCTAGTCAATAGCGAGCTCTGGGTTCAGTGAAAAAACCCTATTTCTAAAGATAAGTGGGAAAGCAATTGAGGAAGACACTTGATGTTGATCTCTGGCCTCCACAGGCACACACACCTGAATGCATATATGCACACACAAAACAAATTCACACAAAGAGACTTGGGGAACCCCAAAGAAGCCACAGAACCATAGATCCAGATTCTGTATGCCAGGGGAGGATCTTAAGAGTCTCAAGATGTGCAATGACACTACTCAGGCCCACTGGGCCAGAATGTGGGCACTAGTCCCACAAGCTTTCTGACACTGCCATCTCAGAGACTCTCAATGGCACACAGAGCAGAACCCCAGAAGCTCTGTCATGGGATCTAAACCAGGTGCCAGAAGCAGCGGAGGTGGCCGCCCCTTCCCCAGCACCCGTGCAGGAATCCTATTCCCACCACTAACAGATGGCCAGTCTGCCTCTGGTGCTCAGCTGCGCCTTGAGAGGCACGAGAGGCTGGATGCTGCCCCCTCTGAACAGGGAGAGAAACAAGTTCTCAACGGGAGACCCCCACTTTGTACAAATGGATTCTTCACCCTCCTTGTTCTTTGGCTCTAGTCAGAAAGATTCCCCGGGAAGTGGCAAGGAGCCAAGAACTGCCACGAAATGACTTTAACCAGCAGACACTGGTAATAGGTTTCGGTGGGAAAAAGGCAGGAGTGGGTGATTCATTCTAACTTGCTATGCGATAAAGGAAATTAAGGCATAATACTGAGGAGCAGCAGCTCTGTTAACCTGTGTGGAATACCAATTACTTCAGGCTTCTTGAAATTGCTAGAAATAAAGAAAAAACCCCAAAAGAGTGTGATTGTGGCCCAGGGCTCATCTGGATTAGGTTGTTTGTTTGCCCTGGCACCCTAATGATGGGAATGAGAGAAAATTCCCCGTTTCCTAGGAGACAGCTATGCCAGAGTGGGGGAGGAAGGCGGGCCCACATGCAGGCACTGGTCTGCCTGGTGAGTACTTGGAGTGAAGGGGGTCCCAGGTCCACTCTGGGAGAGCTGGGTGCAGAGGCTCCCCTCATTCAGGCTTCTCTGGGTGCTCACCCTCAGGCATAGGGTCTGGCACCAGGAGGACCAGCTTCATTCAGTTCCTGTCCTAACAGGAAAATCTCAGATCTCTGTTGCTGGAAGCCAAAGAATCAGGCAAGGGAGGTTAGTGTGTGCCTGGCACTGCCAGGTGCTGATGAGCCCTGCAGTGAGGGAAACCTTCAGGGGCCTTGTCTCAGGGCATTGGTCTTGGGAGACTGACCACCCATTCATCCGAGGCCAGCCAGGGGACAAGCAGCAAAGGTACTTATTGGCCAGGGCCATGGCATAGGACCTTTAGCCAGAGTTGACCAAGAGGAGATACAGGCTGTGGAAGGGGTCGGGCCAGATGTCCAGCCCAGCCTCTCTGCTCACAGGTCTCCTGCCCATGCCTCAGTCACGCCACCTCTTCTCAGAGCCACTTCACAGGGTACTTGACTGCCGGGGCTCCTGAGCCACTACGTCCTCCGGTAAGACAGTCCACTGTGGCTTGTATGGAGGGGAAGCCATTTCGGAAACAGCCTAACCTGTGATCATGGCCTGCTGCTTTAAAACGAATCCATTCCCCTTGGTCTTTCCTTCAAGCTCCCAGTTCCTCCTGGCATAGTGGTTTGAGGGTCTAGTCTGCTACCTGCTGTGGCCTTCCTCCCACCAGAAGCAGGTTTAGGGACCCAGGGCTGAAATCCTGGCTTGGCCCCTTACTAGCTGTGCGACTTCAGGCAGGCTGCTTGGCCTCCAGGCTATGTTCCCCACCTAAGGGGGAATGTTTACTAATAGCTCATGGGGAGATCACATACACCAGCGTCCCACACAAGGCCTGACATTTATGAAATTCTTAGTGATGAAAATTCTTGACTCCAGCAGCATCCCTTCCTCAGGCCGTGTGCACAGTAGGCCTACAAGCCATTTCTTGTACTATTTTTGAAAGGGTTTCAGGGACCTGGACACCTGGCTTCTCTCCAGCATCTTTTTTCTGCATATGAAGTAGAAGGGAGAGAGCAGCTGGAGTTTGTACCGGGCAGCCAGCAAGCTTCGGCTCTGGCTAATTCCCCTGTGACAACCCCCGGTAGGTCCTGCTGCCCACCTTCCCCGTGGCCTCCACCCGTGCCACACTGGTCGCTCTTGTGTTCTACACAGAACTAGGTCCTCTCAGTGACCTCTCCTGCAGCACCCATGGCCTGGGCTAAGGGAGAGTGGACAGAGGCTCTTCTGAGGGATCTAAGTCTGCACAGGGGAGCCATTGGAGCCTGGTGTGCCAGGAGACCAGGGTGTCTGAAGGGTACACTCCGTATTCTTTGGGAGATGGGGGTTGAGGAATCTTTCTCCTTTCTGTTAGGAAGCCTCTCCTGACTCCATATGGTCTTTAAAACCTCTTCTGGTCCACAGCCTACCAGCCTGTTTAGCTGTCAGCCAACTACCTGTACCCACTGGACTGGCAACTTAATGGAGGCAGGATAAGATCTGCACAGGCAGTCACTGAGGGGCATTTCACTTCTGGGGTACTGGGTTTTGGTTAATCCTTTAAAAAATTTACTTAATTTTTATTTTAGTTTTTGAGGCAAGGTCTTACTACATAGCCCTGGCTGGCCTGGAACTCACTATGTAGGCCACGCTAGTCTCAGACTGATAGAGATCTGCCTGCCTCTGCCTCTCAAGCATTTGGAATAAAGACCTGCACTACCACACCCAGCCCTGTTTTGGTTAATCTTGACTGTCAACTTGACATGCTTAGAATCACTCAGGAGACAAAACCTCTGAGGGTCTGTCTAGAAGGTCAACTGAGAAGGAACAGTCACTAAATGCAGGCGGTGCACCATCCCGTGGACTGGCCTGTTGGTCCGCCAAACTGAATAAAAAGAAGAAAGGAAGCATGTCTCTCTGCTTCCTGACTGATAATGCAATGTGGCCAGCTGCCTCAAGTTCTTGCTGCCGTGCCATTCTCGCCATGATGGACTGTGCCCTACAACTTCAAGCCAAAACAAACCTTTCCTTCCTTAAGTTATTTTTGTTGGGTATTCTGTCACTGAAGTGAAAAAAGTAATCTCCATGAGATGACAAATGGATGAATGCATGCATCCAATGTGATGTGTGGATCTGCTCTATCTTTGTGTGGAATTTACAGCCAGTAATACAAACTGTATTGACCACCCACACATAAAAACAACAATCATTAAAACATTGCTTAAAATTTTTCATAATGTATGGCTTTGGCCCATTTCATACCCTCCCCCAGTCGTCTCCACCTTACTCTTTGTCCAAAGACAGTGGTATAACATACCAAGGAGAACAGAGTTAAGGGCCAAAAGCCTGGAGTCTGGGTCACAGCTCTACCCCTGAGCTTCTACGTGGCCTTCAGCAGGCCACTTGCCCTTCCTGAGCCTCCATGCCACTGAAGATGGATGAGGAAGTGACTTCTGCTCTCTGAGCTTGTTCTAACTCAAGCTCAATGTTAGGAGCCCCATACAGTGGCTGAGGCTGGAGGACAGTGCTAACAACTAGGCAGAAAGTCCTAGGCAGTGGTTCACTTCCAATCTGCAAGGCTAGGAAGGGTACCAACCCTGGGTCCTGTCTCCCGGCCTGCTCCCCAGGAAATCCTGAGGACATATGGATTTGGACTTGGCTCTGATCATGGAGTGACGGCTATCTCATTGTACCTTGAGGCACACGGAGCCTATATTTCCTCACTTAGTGATGGGAACTGAACCTGGGGCCTCATGTATGCTAGGCAAATACTCTACCACTGACCTACTGAGCTATATTCCTTTTTTGGTTTAGTCTGTTTATTTGAAGGCAGTGTAGCAGATTACTCTGTGGCCCAGGCTGGCTTCTAACTTTTAATCTTTCTGCTTTAGCTTCCCAAGTGCTGGGATTACAGGAGTGTGCTACCATGCCTGGCAGATTTTTAGGTTGGTTTTTTTTTGTTTATCTTTTGAGAGAAGGTCTCATGCATCCCAGGCTGGCCTCAAACTCATTGTGCAGCAAAGGATGAACTTGAACTTCTGATCCTCCTGTCTCTACTCCTGAGCACTAGGTATGCACCGCCATGATTTGTGCAGAGTTGAACACAGGGCTTCATGTATGCTAGGGAAGCACTCTACCAACTGAACTGTATCCCTAGCCCTCCTCCCTCAGTTCTTATAACTGCCCTCTGAGGTTCAGAGAGGGACAAGATGGGTTCAGATCACACAGCAAGCAAGTGGCTCTCTCGAGCCCAGTGTTCTCCAGTCGCTCAAGAGACCTCTCTATGGAATGAGAACGCAGGGGCTGCAGTGGGAAATCTGACTCTGAGAAGTGAGGGAGGTATTCTTTCAGGAACTTCTCTGAACTCGAGCCCAGTGTTCTCCAGTCACTCAAGAGACCTCTCTATGGAATGAGAACGCAGGGGCTGCAGTGGGAAATCTGACTCTGAGAAGTGAGGGAGGTATTCTTTCAGGAACTTCTCTGAACCATCATGAAGATCTAACAGCATTAAAGATAACCAAAGGCACAAATCTCTAGTCAGGGCAGTAGTCCGCTGGAGCAGAGGAAGCAGCCCACGGGATGCTCAGGGCCGGGTCTCGAGCCTTTCCCCTCCACACTGGCTCTGTGCTCAGGCAGGCCTGGGTTTCCCCATCTGTCAAACAAGCAACAAGGATTCCTGCCCCTCATCCCCCAACACGCACAAATGCCAGCGCGCATCTGCCAAACCTAACCTCCATCCCTGCCTTCTGTCCATCCAGTCTGTGACCAGTACCTCCGCCAGGAGGCCTCAAGAGGCCCACCGGGCACATAGCCCAGCCTGACTCACTGCTCACAAGCCAGGCCTGAGCCCAGACCACACACAAAGAAGTGTGTTAAAACGGACATGCAGGTCCTCAGGCACGGCACACAGCGCACATGTGCAGATGGCCACACATGTACACAAAAGGGTATGTATGCATACAGAGGCACTCTTGGCCACTTGTACACTCAGATGTGCCCCACATACCAAGCATACTGAGACACACATGCCACTCTGTGCACACGCTGCAGCACATGGACCACATACCCACACACGCACAGGTGGCTTCTTATGACGCCCACACACTGCTGAAAAATATGCCGAGATTTGCCTGCCTCTCCTGTGAGGGCCAGATGGTAGGATTCTCCCACCGGGCTACCATTTAATGCTCTAATTAATTAAAAAAAAATTCTAGGTACTCAAGCCTGGATTTGTTCCAAATGCCTCAGACATGGCCTATCTGGAGGCCAAGGAGGGCAGCAGAACTTGGGGGGAGGGGTACACTGCACCCAGGAGAGGCTCCACCCCTCACTTTGCTAACAACAGGCCACTTGCCTAGAATGTGAACCTGACCCTGGTTCTAAGGGTGTCCCAGTAACCCAGGATGGGGAAAGACCCTATTGTGGTATCGCTACATTGTGTCTGCACACCTCAGAACATGAGGAGCTCAGTCCCTGCCAGGCCACAGGACCCTCGGATTGCACGCAGTGTGAAGATGTGTGCCAACAGTGAGGTGTCTGGAGGCCCACAGCCAGGTCTAAAGCCACCTTCGCTGAGCCCTACTGTGTGCAGAGCAAACTTCAAGGTGTCATGAGAGGATGCTCAAAGGAATGTGTATGCATAACAGACTACTATGAGAGACAGGGATGAGGTAGTGCTGAGGGGCCAGGCAGAGTGGCTGCCATGCTCCAGCCCTGAGCATCTGTACTCCAGCAAAGCCATCTGCTGCAAGACCAGAGTTCATCCTCACCCAGGTCTCGGGGGGAGTCCCATGCTTTGGTCCAGGCCATAAGGATCCCAGAGGAGTGTCAGTGGGTGGAAACTGGATGCTGCTTGCCCTCCAGGCCTTTCCCAGGCTGTCTTTGTTGCTGAGTGTTTGGGAAAACGCAGCAATATACTTTTCGCCTCACTTATGAGTAATCTGCTGTCAGAAGTTCTGTGTAAGTGCAGAACTGAATTAACAAGCCTTAATTAACGTTAATGTTGTGACAGATTTCAACCTGAGTCGGGAAACCCCCATCCAGCTCTGGGGCCCTTGCCTGAGCTCGCCTTCTCATGTGGGAGGTGATAGGTTCAACAGGGCTCCCAGTTGCTGATGGACAAGACCAGGCTGCCTCTTCCCCAGAATTAGGAGGAATGTTGGGTTCAGAGGCCCTATGAGAGAGAGATCAGCCCAGGATGCCAGGAGCCTCTCGTGCCCAGTTCTAATACAGCTCTCACACAGCCCTTCCCTTGCCTGGTTATAGAGGCTGGAATATGGGCCTCTGAGTGCCAGAGCCCAGGTTCTGAATCCTGCTGTCCCCTCATATGCTGTGTGACTTTGGGTGAGTCTCTCCACCTCTCTGTGCCTTACTGTCCTTGTTGGAATAAAGGGTCATGCAAACTCCCTCAAAGGGTTGTTAAGGATTACAAGGTCATATGTAGAAAGCAAAGGTGCTCCAAGACCTCAGCCCTATCCCAAGAGGCCTCAGTCGAGGCTGAGCAGTCACTGTGCCCACCATCTCCCAGTGCTCTGAGGTAGGCACCACTAAGCTCCTACTGTGTGGATACTCTGATACTGAGAAGGAAGGTGATCCAGCCAACTGTCACACTGCAGCCTTGTCACGCTGTGGGTGGAGTGAGGGTTACAGCCGCCCACACAGTCACTGACAAGCACCCCTTGAAGGATGCAGAGAGCCAAGGTTTGGGCAAAGGTTAGGCCCCTGGGTTACCCTAGGGTGGGAGCAGGCCTGGCAATAATGTTTATGGAATGACTCTGTACATGACCCAGGAAAAGAGACTACGTCCTTGGGCAGCGAGTGGGCATCCCAGCGAGTCTAGGTGTGCTTTTTACGCACTGAGGCTCCCCATTGCCCCATCCCAAGTGCCCAACCAGTGTCACACTGTGGGAAAGATACAACCCCTGTGGGAAGCCAGAGGAGGGCACACCCCCTGTTCTCAGGCTTATGGCACCTTCCACTCCTCCTGGCCCTCCCTAGGACACCAACCTAGACCTGGCATGAGACACGCAATGCTGTAACTTATCATTAGTGTCTGACATTATTAACATTAATCAGAGGATGCCTCTGACTAGGAAAGAGGCAAGCTCCACCCGGCACTCAGGCCCAGGGCCTTTGGCCCTGCATACATCTTGTGTTACTCTAGGCCAATCACCTGCTTTGTCAGTTTCAGGGCTTTAGGACCAGTGTCCTTAGACCCTCCCTTAGGGACTGACCATGCAGCTGGAATCTTGGTGTCAAAACCCCTGAGAACAATGTGGGGATGTGAGAGAGGCTAGACTGGAGAGACAGGTCAACCTTCCAGAAAAGTCCCGAGAACCCTCATCAGCAAGGTGTCCTCCAGCAAGTTCCTCTGCCCTGAGGTCCCGCTACAACCCTGCTCCAGGAAGCTGTCCTGGCCTAACCCCTACCCTCTTGACTTAATGTGAACCCCAGGAAGCCATTCATTACCTTCTGTCTTACCTGTTTCCTATGAAGTGGGGGATAAGAGCAGGTCGATGTGAACAGCACGTGACCCAATACAAGGTGAGGGCTGCGTACAGGACACTGCCACAGCCCAGAGATCACTGTACTGAGGACCCAGCTTGGCCAGGAGCCATTAGAAAGCTGGGCAGGCTTTCTGGGTCTTCAGGGTTGTTCTAAGACTTGGTGAATCCTGTGTCAGGATCCTTAGACCTCCCAGGACAGAACTTTCTGGAGATTTCAAACTGCCTTATAGAAGAGCATTGCCTCTATCTCATAAGCTGTACGATCTTCAAACTGCCTTATAGAGGAGCGTTGCCTCTATCTCATAAGCTGTGCGGCCAAAGTACTCATTTATTCGTTCATTCAACAAGCATTCACTGGGCCTGTGTGGACACTGGGGAAGTGGAAGGGAGGGGAGAGAGCCAGTCTCATCAGCAGAAACCACTCTAAATAGACAAGACACACCAAAGAGGCCAGACGGATGCCAGGCCAGAACTGCCCATTCCCATGAATACGGCAGAGCCAGGAAGAAATGCAAGGGGCCTTCTCCCACAAAGGAAGCCTGAGTGACAGTCGGGGTAGCCCACTGGGGGTCAAACTCCGGTGCAGCAGGCACCCTTCTCTGAGTGCTCGGCATCCTCTGTGACCCAAGGGCCTCCTGTCCCTAGACCTTCCCTACCCTGGTCACCTTGACCATAGCTTAGTACCAGTCCCCAGAGTCCCTGCCCACCCCCAACACCCAGTGAGGAAGGGCAGCAAGTATCCTTAGTGAGAGGTGTGGTGGCCTCTGCCTAGATAAGGGCAAGGGCAGTCAGTCCGGGCAGGTAGGGGCTCACCCCATGACTACTTTTCTGCCCCGTCACGTCCACATGTACACCACCCACCCCCAGCAGTTCCAGGGGAGAGGGCGCTGAGGAGGCCCAGTAGCCAGACCACCAGCTGCTTCCCCTCCCCACACAAGCCTCGGCCACAAAGCACCCTCCCCTAGCTCTGCCTGCCTGTGGTGACAGCCTCTTGGCACCAGTTCTCCCCTCCCTCCATCTGTCAGGAATCAGTGCAGACAGACTGTGAGAACCACAGAGGAAGTAGCTATGTAGACCCCTCCCCTTCCCCTGCTCCCCCAGCACTTCCCCCACCCTCCTTGCCCCCTCTCGTGACCCCCCCTCCCTTCCATCTGTCTCCATCAGTCTCTACTGATGAGGACATCGACAGAGTAGGCAACCCCACTGAGACAGCTACAACAGGGCCGTTCACTTCTCCTAACCTTCTCTGTAGCCACCACAGAAGCAGTACCCTTGGGACTGGGAGCTCCGTGTTCCCATGTGGTCACCTTCCAAGGGATATCATGCGCTTGGAAACCACACATGGAAAAGGGTTGGTCTACCGTAACTCTCATATGAGACAAAAGCTCATGTTTTTGGCATTTTCCAGTCTCAATGCTGCCCTGTTTTTGGGAGTTGTGAGTCATAACCAGACCAAGAAAGATGGAAAAGAGTTCTGCAGAATACCAATGGCAACAGGATCACAGGCAGGCCATCAGGGGTGATGAGTCTCACCATATTTACGGGAAGTGAATAGGGCAGAGCTGGGGAAACTGAGGCCCCCAAAGGCCATCACAGCTGTGTTGGATACAGATTCTGTATCAGTGGCCAGGTTCCCTGTCCCTCTACACAGCACCCAGGATGCTCAGCCTTGCCCAGCCTCTCATCAGGCTCTAATTCTCTCTACAAAATTCAGAGAAGAGACCAGCTTCTTTTCAAGTTTTCCAGTCAGGCATGCTTGGCTGGCATGAGGATGCCCAAGTTCCTGGGGAAGCCTTGCTGTAGACTAGCGGGGTACAGCAGACAGGGCTAGGGCTGGGGTGCAGGAGGGCTGGCCCCATGTTCCAGGGACTGAATGGCTTCCTGAGACTTTTAGTTTTAACCCTGGGATGGTTCTAGGCAAAACTAGAACAAATGAGAGTCAACTCCCTACCTCCCATGTGGGCAAGTACTTGGCAATGGCAAACATCAGTGGGCATTTTCACTGGAAAAGCAAGCCCCCGGCCCACCCCACCTGTGAGGGGCCCTGTGGTCTGACCCCGGCCACAGCACAGACTGCGGAGGACTCTGGGTCCTCTATTCCTCCATAGTGGCAGAAGCTGAGGCTCAGAGGAGGCCACACAGCGAAACTGGGGCCGGTGATCCTGGAGCAGAGACTGTGGCACAGAACCAACTACGGGGCACATCAGGGAGCACTGCAGGGAGGAGTCCAGGGCTCTGGTCTCCTTCACACTTCCCTGGGACTCACAGAAATCCTGTGCCCAACCTCAGGCAGCAGGGGAGCTGATACACTGCAAGAGGTGGAGGGCAGTGGACATAGCAAGGCCCAAAGACATCCTCTGCCTAACCTGCCTCTCCCCTTCACCGCAGACATCCCCCTGTCCCTACCTCAAGGCATGTGATTTGCATCTGGAACCACAGACTCTTATTAGATCATCACAGTATAGAGTGACAAGGACAGAGATGGAAGGACATTAGGGGGTGGGGGATCTAGGAGGTTCCTGTGGGTCAGGGGAGAAGAAGCTCCCTGGAAATGGTGGCTCTACATGTAAAGCAGGGTTGAAGAAGGATCAGTGGGGCCCAGGGACGGCATGGGAGAGAGGCTTTTCTCTTGGGGTTTGGGATGGTGGATAAGGAGATCTGGGGCTTCGGGAGACAGGTGCAGAGCAAGGCATGACTGACTCTGATTAGCTAAGGCTTGAGCCCCTAAAGGTAGGCAAGGGAAGGATAGTCTTTCTTTCTTTTCTTTTCTTTTTTTTTTTTGAGTGACCACTGCAGAGGACAAACAGGAAGAAGGGGACAGAGATAGGAAGACTACTGCCATGGGGGTCCAGGCAGGAGGTTTGGGAAAGGGTCTGAAATGACAGGCAGGGGGAAGGATCCTGGGGGGATCATGATAGGTGAAGGCTAAGGAAGTGAGGGGCTAAGGTGATTTTCAGGTTCCTGACCCAGGTTGGGGAGTATTCATGCTGAGGTCTAAGGGAGAAAAAAGGTTCAGCCAGAGCCTCACATTTGTATGCTGTGCCACAAGACCATCACAGACCTGGGCCCTGCTGCCTGCTGCCCAAGAGGCCATATGTCAACAGTGCCTGAAAACGTGTGGCCTGTGGGCCCCACAGAGGAGGTCAGAGAAACAGAGGCCCCAGCGAAGAAGGGCCTCCCTGTGCTGAGGGCCATGGTGGGCCAAGGAAAGGATCCAGCCAGGCTTGTGGGAGAGCACAAGCAGTCTTTGTAAGTGGAGGTTCCTGAAACTGCTGGGACCAAAGGCAAGAGGGCAACAGGAGGCAGAATGGACGGACAGAATGAGCCTCTAACAGAGACACTGTCTAGGGGACAGGGAGCAGTGACCCTGCCCCTGGGGTGATGGCCCCGCCCCCGGACCCAGGATGGCTGGAAGCTGTTTTGCCACCTAAGGGCAAAAGCTTGCTCTTTCTAGCCGGGTGTAGTGGCACATACCTTTAATCCCAGCACTTGGGAGGCAGAGGCAGGCAGATCTTTGTGAGTTCCAGGTCAGCCTGGTCTACACAGGGAGTTCCAGGTCAGCTGGAGCTACGGGGAGACTCTGTATCAAAAAGACCAAAAATAAAAATTAGGAAAAAAAATAAAAGAAAGCAAGCTTGTTCTCTCATTCCTTTAGCATTCTCATGGGGAGTAAGGCCGGGAGCAGAGGCCACTGGCGATGTGTAGAATAGAATCAGCTCTCTCCACCTGTGAGGGGTGAGGCAAGGGCAAGGCGGGGGACAGACAGGATGGAGGCAAGACTGTCCTTCAGTTCTGGCTGTCATGCTGAGAGTCACAGGCCTGTGTCCAGCCCTCTAAAGGACCCAGCACCCCTGTCTTCCTGGGTACATCCAGGGGTGGGGCCAGACATGCAACCTCCTCTGAATACTAACCCCATAGATCCCCAAGGCTCTGGGCTCATTTCCTAACAAGGTCCCTGGAAGGACTCTAGGTCTCTAATTAAACTGGGCCAGTAAGTTCTGGCTTGGGGCCACGGGAGAGAAGGGATAAAGGAAAGTTTCTGGGGGCTCCCTGGCTCCTCCGACCCCATTCTGCAGCATGGTACAAGGAATGGTCCCTCAACAACAGGTAAAAGATACAGGTTTGCAAGATGCTCCGGCTTGGTGGATTATAGGTCCAGAGTGCTTCTGTAATGGAGCCTGCAGTCACCTGAGGGGTAGTTCTTGATGGCTCTACTGATGATGACACAGGTACTCAGAAAGGTCAAGAAACTTGGCCAGAACTCAGTTAGAAAGTGTTGAGGGCTGGAATTGGTCTCAAAGATGATGTGGGGCTCTGGAGATTTTCACATCTGGGCTCCAAACTGGCGGTGGACTAGGATCAAATACTGATCTACTGAACTGTGTCCCAGTACGGACAGGACACCAAGCCCTATGGAGGGGCAAAGACTTACTTGCCTTGGCCATGCAGTGAGTCATGACAAAGTGTAGTTTCCTGGGTCCTAGGGTGGGGATGAAACCCTGGGAAACAGAGAGCCTTGCAACATAGTTTACCAGCAGCAACAAGGGCTTAAGTCTGGGTTCCCAGAAAGACCCTTAGCATAGAACTGCAAAGTTAGGGAAGAGCCTAGAACAGGAAGAGGAAGGAACAGGAGGCAGAAAAACGGCACAAGCAACACAGCTGGTAGCCCTCGCTGTGTGACCTCCAACTGAAGACGTGGGAAGGACTGGCTAGGTAGAACTCCACATTATAGACCTACAGGTTTCTGGTGCTTTTCATGAGGTCAGAATTATTGAATCCTCATATTGAACAGAGTCTGGGGCTAAGGCTCGAGGGACTTGCCCATCGCTAAGGCTGGGACTGGCTGACACTCGTGGCTTAGCACCACTTCATTCAGCGCCTACCAGAGAAGCAGGTAGGTGAGGCAGGCAGGAGGAGACAAAGAGCCTCTCACAGGCAGCCAATATAAAGTCTGTTCTGGCTGGCTCACAGGCATTAAAAAGCCTGCTCAGTCAGCTTAGCAAAAATAAGCAGGCATAAAAATAAATCTCAGAGAAGCAAGCTCTGCTCTTGAATATGGTTTCAGCTTTATGTATACAGTCCAGTCATGTTCCCTGAGGGCTAGGGCATGGCCCCTAGTGGCCCATGGGGCTGGCTCTCACAGTCCCTGTACCCTGCTACTGGCCCTGGGCCTCCTGGGCTTCAGGGAACAGAGACAGTTCAGTAGAGACCCCACACCGTGACTCCAACTCCTCTGAATGTCTTGGTGCTCAGGCAAGAAGAAAACAATTTGAGTATTGGGGCTGAGAAGGGCCTGGAGGTGCTCCACATCCAAAGTAAAGGCCCCCAGGAGGGGCAAGGGCAAATGGCCATTTGGCAAGGTGGGCCTATAGCCTGGGCCCCGGCTGTTGATAACTACGTCAGCCCTCAGAGAGGAGTCAGGCGGTGTGTTACAGGCTGTGGAAGAGGCTGTCGTGGCAGGGGACAGGCTGGGAACAGAGACCGCTGGCCTCTCTCCAGCTACAAATAAATTCCAGTCACAACAGCCTGGTGGGGGACTTTTGGTTGGTCTGGGCTACCTTGGCAGGGACAAGAGAGAGAATCACCTTGTTGTGTCCAGACTGGTCACTTTCTCCCTAGTCACATCCCCTGATCTCAAGCACACACAGCCAAGAGAAGGAACTCTGAGGGTGATGGGCAGCAGATGGCAGTTCAGGGGTCTAGGAAGTGGGCATGGAGGAGGGCTGGCTTGAATATCCTTGGATTCAATCCATCAGGAAAGCCCATGCTGCCTCCAGATATTCAGCTGAGCAGCTTAACCTAGGCCTGGTGGGTCTTCCTGCCTCTTAGCAGCTGCCATGTCCCTGATGTCACCCTAGACCTACTGTGAACCACGAAGGCTCCTGGTGAACAAGCTCCTGGCCACCCAGAAGCAGCTGCCCTGGAGCCCCACCGCAGATGGGGTGGGGTGTTGCTGCTGCCCAGGTGGCCTCCTCCCTCCGGTCAGCTGAGCTGCATCTCTCCAGCCACTCTTTCCGACGCTGCCCTGTTGCCGTGTTCTTGTAGGACAGTGGTTGACGGTGTTGTTGGGCATCCCATGTGCAGGAATCACAGGGTGCTGCACACCTCCACGCTGTGGTTCCCTGTCCCTATTTTGGGGTAGCCTGGGAGGCTGCTGAACCTCCTCATTTTCCTTCATTACTGTACTGCATCCAATCGAGTCAGGAGCATTAGACGGCAGAAGGGAAAGCAGTCCAAGGAGCTTGCACCTAGGGGCCGGGCTCTATAAAGTTCTGCTGCTCTCACAGACCCAGAATCCAGCCCACCAGTGACTACACTGCGTCCAACTCTCCCCACGCAATAAGGGCCTCAGGGAAGTCTCCCATCCCTCAGGCTAGCTTCTGCCCCAAGCCCAGCCTCAGACAGCAATCTGCAGCGGAGAGATACAGGCAGTGCAGAGTAGCAAGGACCTAGGAGAGAAGAGGGAATGAGTGCAGACTGGGGCCACTGCTCAGGCCGCACAGCACAAATTTGAGAGTGGAGACAGGGCAGAATAATCACCAGTAATCACTGCAAAGCTAAGAGGAAGACTACTTCTGCTACTGCGTTAAGAAAAAATGAAGGAATGGTTTTGTTCTCTTGCTTTTTGGGTTGGGGTAAAAAAGTCCTTGGGGCCAGAACACAGTCTTGCCCTTTATCCTTGCTTTGCTTTATGTAGCCTAGATATGGCTACTTTGTGTTGTGGAACTGGGACAAGGTGGCCTTGTCCTTAGGGAACAGGGAGGTCCTTTTGGCCAGTGGGAAGCAGAGGTCATAAGGGCATACAGGGGTTATGGGGATGAGAGCGTCTGTGGCAATGATGGAAATGCACATGCTCTGTGTGAGGCCTTCCTAAGACTTCATCTTTTTTGTCTGTTTTGGGGTTTTTTTGTTGGGGTTGGTGAATTTTATTAAAGCTAGGGTCTAGCTAAGAAGATCAGGTAGACTGAAATTCAAGCTCCTCCCGCCTCAGCCCCTGAAGTGCTAGGATTACAGACTTGTCTATCAACAGGAAAACAGGTCATCTAAGTACTGGCTACTCTCACAGTGTAATACAATCTAGCCCTTTAAAACAATGGTGTGCATCTACATTACTGGTATGAAAAGTGCGTGTGATATAAGGAGAAAATAATTCGCATCAGCAGGACCTCCTTTTTGTTAAAAAAAAAAAATGCCATTTTTTTAAGCAGGGCCACAAGACTGCTCCCATGGACTTGGGGATTACAACCCTCCAGAGAGGCTTTGAGTTGACTGTGTCCTTGTGGGCCTGGACATGACATAAAGGCAATGAGTGGGCAGTGTAACCCTGGAGACCCTGAAGGGATGGCCGGTGTCCAGCCTGCTCTGCCTTGAGGCTAGATAAAGACTTTGCAGTTCAACTACTCTCCTGTATCCATCTATATCTGTTAGTAACACCTCACCCATCTGTATGAGTAAAGTCATTCATTCCCCAGGGTGAACTTTAATATGATCAAACATTGGTTTAATACTAGAGCCTTAGATAGGGAATAAACATTGCTTAGTAACCCCAGAAAAAGAATTTTCTAAATAGAAGGAAAGATTATTTCTTAATGTTATTACATCTTATGGTCTTAAGAAAGAAAATGAGAAGGTTAAAAAAAAAAAAAAGAAATGTTTTCTAAATTAATAGTTTAGTCAAATACTATTAAGGAATAAATATATGTCTCGTCAAGGTTTATTCAAGAATGTCTGTTTTTTACCCAAGCTTTGGCATAACATATAGTAATTAAAAATACCAGATTAGTGGAACTAACTTTCTTGGGTGTTTAACAACCATATTTAAAGGCCCATACTAATCTAGTCAGAGGGACTTAAAGGGACAATTTCTTGTCTCTTGCCCTCCAAGGTCAAATAAGTTCCAGGGGACTAGGGGGCATCTCTCGAAATGTCCTGTAACTGTGATGGGTCACCTGTCCTCCTGTTCAGGGAGGTCATGGAGACTCCACTAGAAGGACTCAAGCCAGTGTCCAGTCTGCAAAGAAGAGGGCCAGCACGGGAAAATGTTTCTTTGATGCTTCTGAGTGAAGTCACAGTCTAGTAAGCCTTTCTGACTTATTTTCACACAGGTGGAACTGTAAAACAGAGGCCTAGGGAGCCAGGAGCTCCTCCCAAGCCCATGTGACCCCCTGAGCACAGATACTCAGCTGACCTTAAGAGTAAAAATAAGTTGATTTTGGGTCTTAAATACCCAAAAGGAAAGTATAACCAAAGATTAAAATGATTGGTATGCTTCTTTAAGAGTACAAGGAATTATACTTCCCAGACATTAGGTTTAAGTGAACATAAACATTAATGATTTTGTTCTTAACAAGAAAATGCTACTCAGATGTAAGACTTAAAATCCTGATCTAATCTAACACTGCAGGGCCTACCTGAAGCTAAGAAAGACAAGTCCACTATTCCTCTAACCTAAAAATTAAATGATGACTAATTTCTTTTCTCTCCCTGTCTAGAAGCCATTTAGGGAAGGAACTTACCCTGATTCTAGTCACTCCAGGAAGCTATCAAGGTGCCTGAAAACAAATCCCGACTTCAAGACTCTCAAGTCCAGCCTTGACAGTCCAAAAAAAAAAAAAAAAAGGAACCCAATAGATGGATGCTCTTGAAAGTCCTAAGCAAGAAATTCTAATGGACTTTGACTTGGACATTTGAAGTTTTCACTGTTCTGACTATTCTTGGTTCATCTTCCAGGTACCAGTCAAGAACTTTCTTTTCTCCCTATAACTAACAGTTATGCAATTCAGGGGTCTTTTAGATAGACTCACTGAAGGGGTACACCAATTGCCACAACCTATGTCCCTATTCAGCCTTGAAAAAGCCAGAGCAGTCAGCACCCCAATTCCCTATTGGCAATTAGGGTGACCTCTTCAGAGGGTGGTGTGATAAGAATAGGAGATAGACATTGGCTAGGCAGTTTAGGGTAAAAAGACTCCAAAGAAAAGTTACAAGTTTCCTCTTTGGCTAAAAGCAAAAAAGTCCTTGTGCCTTTTAGTGGCCTAACCTATATCAAAGGCAAAATATGTCCAAAGTATTTGGGAGCTCTTATTTAATTCCGAAAAGATTTTAGGGTTACCTCTTCAGAGGTAGAATGTTAGAGAACAAATTGATAACTGAGAGAGACTATAAAATCTCTTGCTTATCTGTTGAAAGACCCTTCATAAACTCAGCAATGAACTTAAAACCCATTTTTCTCCCAATGCTAATCCCCCCTGGTTTGCCATCCCCTCATGACCTGGCTCCTCCCTTTACTGGAGCCCTTATTAATCCTGTGCACCCTTCTTTTTTTGGCCCCATGCTTAATAAAGTCACAACCAATAAAGTATTGGTACAATACCAAAACATCCCCAAGCCTAGCAACAACTATGATGACACCTCCCCATTATAAATGAAAACAAAGGGGGAGATGTGGGCCTGGACATTACATAAAGGCACTGAGCAGGCAGCGTGATCCTGGAGACCCTGAAGGGATGATAGCTATTGGGCCTGCTCTGCCTTGAGGCTATGACCCAGGCCCCATAAAGATCACGGCAGACCAAGCCAGGTCTTAGGTTTCATTTCCTCCATCCTTAATTCTGGCTTAAGTTTTCCTTTCCCCACCCTGTAAGTCAGCCTTGCAATAGCCTTGAACTTTCCCACCTTCAGTAACAGCCAGACAGGCCTCCTACATAAACCCCTGCCTTGATTTCAATAAACCAGATGTCCACTGACACAGTCTCCTGGAAGTTCTTTCCCATTGCACTCTGGGCCGTCTGAGACTGCTCTCTGGGACTGCATAAGTGCGCAACAGCCACCCCATGGAGAAGGAGATCCACAGGTCCTGACATGTTTCAGAAGCTGGGTCATGGGGACTGGGTGGATAATGTTGGGTGACTCTCCCAGTCATCTGAGGACATCTGAGGGGCCTGATAGAAACCCAGAGTCTGTACCCACCAAGAGCTAGGCCTGGCTCTCACAGGTGTGGGCCCTAGGCAGGGCCCCAGTGGATACACAGGTCAGACCAACATGGAGATGAGAAGCAAGGAATCAGGACTGAACAGACTTCCCCTAAGGCCCTCCACTTCCTGGGCCATTCCAGCTCCAGGGCGGTAACAGTGACTTATGATAGGAATGAGGACTGCAGGGCTGGTAATTAGAACAGCTGCGACCAGGGAGCCCAGCAGATGCCCGAGGACATCCCAAAGCCAGTATTGCTCATGAGGGAGCCAGCACACCCTTGGTAGGGATTGGCAGAGACACCTGGAGTGCTTGGAAAGGGAGGCTGTGGGATACCTATGGGCCAGACATATTGTTGTGCTGGTATGTGTGAATACATCTCTTCCTTTCACCTGTAATAGACCCTGCAGCCAGACACACAGGGCCTAGTCCTGCCCCTGATCACTTGGGCAGCCTAGGAACAAGCAACATTGGCTCTTTCCTCTAGGGCACGCAGTTACCACACTGCCAGGCTTTGGTAGAGGTCTTACATACGGAAGCCCAGGGGGAACACACTCAGGAACCCACGCACATAGAACGGTCACTTATTCCACTCCTTAGACATTTAGAGGGGCAGGCCCAGCCAGGGGCAGTGTGAGTCTGAGGGCCTTGCACCAGAGCCCAGAGCTCTGAGCTGTGGCAGGTCAGTGTCAACGCCTCAGCCCACGAACACATTGTTCCCTGACTCAGCAGGAGCAAAGAGGGGGTGTGGCAGGTGGGCGCATGGTGGCAGGAGGGGGAACGCCTGCTGTTCTTACCCTAGGGAGAAGAACACTCTCAGGAACGGAGTACCCTACTTCTGAGAATGGATCTCTGCTGGCACCTGGGGCCAGGTTCTGGTTCCCAGAGGTCTGCATTTCACCTGCAATCCAGGCTGGGGAGTCTGTAGGGTGAGCACCAAAAGGCCCGGGAGCCAGAAGGCAATGGGCAGCCCCTCCCTTCAATCACCTGCATCACATACATGTCCTCAGTCCCCCTTTCTGTACAGTATAGCCAACAGAAGCCCATGATAGGATAGGGAGGAGGGCTTATGCTGGGACTCTGTGGGGTCTCCAGAGAAGGTCCTTTGCAGTCTTACTCCTTAGGCCAAAAGCTTGCATCCTAGGGTGGCATTACTGGGTGGTGGCTCCTCACACTTGTCATCCTAGCACTTGGGAGGCTGAGGCAGGAGTTCAAGGCTGGCCTGGGCTACAGGGTGAGACCCTATTTAAAAAGGCGGGGGGATGAGGGAAAGAGAGAAAGAAGGAAGAACAAAGAAGAGGGGAGAGGAGAGGAAAAGAGAAGAAATGAAAGAGCCAAGGGAGGAAAGTTTCAGAAGGTTGGGCTCCACTGCTCATCTCTGAGCCTCTGTTTCATCTGTAAAATGGGAATAAGAAGAAACAGTTCTCAGATGGTGGAGAGCAGCAAAGTTAAGAAAGCTGTCCAACATGGCCTCGGGCACAGAGTTAGCAGCCAGTATCTATTGTTGGAGATTCCTGGAGAGACTATGTATTCTCGAGTTCCTGGAGCCCAACAAAAGACTGGCATAGAGAGGAAGGAGCTGAGCCCAAGGGGGGAGGGTGAGGAGAAGCACCCTGGGGGAGGCGGCACATGGGCTAGGCCTTTAGAGACCAGTATGTGTGGGCATTTTTTAGACAGAGGCTGTCTGGCCATCTGGAGGCGGAGCTCAGCCTGGCTTCTGTGAACAGTGAGGTGTTGAGGGCATGGCTATTCACCCTGGGCCGTGAGAGTGCCACCTGGCTGCACACTGGAGGGACACTTGTATCCCCAGACCTCTGGGTCCCTCTCCTCCGTTCTCCCTGGGAACAGTCCCTCTTGGCCACACCTGTTACCTCGTTTCCCCAAAGAGGGACTCTCTCGAGTCAGTGGCCTGCAGGCAGCAGGGAAAGCAAAAGCCACCAGCTCTAGGCCAGCTGCAGCCTCGAAAACTCAGATGGGACTCTGACCCAGGAGGACCCAAGGAAAGCCCATGGGAGAGTCCTCAGCAAACACGCCCAAGGAGTATAGACCTGGGCCTATCACAAGGGAAGGCTTGGGGCTGGCTGGCCATGCAGGCACAGCCAGGGGCCTGAGAGGAGCAGGAGCAAGGAAAGCGGGGCCTGTCCTTCCCAGCCTCCTGGCCTTCCCAGCCTCCAGAACACTTTTGGAGACCATCCAGGTCTGCTGGATTGATTTTTCCCCATCCCTCCCTCGACCACGTCCTGCCAATTCCTGATCACCTTGGGGCCACCTCCACTGTGGTTGGGAACCCACTGCCTGAAGCCGTACCCACTGCAGGAGTCTTCTGCAACCACTGAGCAACCAGGGTTGGGCTGCAGAGCGCAGGTGGCCTGCGAGGGTGGCAGTGTCCTAGCGTGCTCAGTGAAGTTCCTCCCATCGTCCCACGCTCATTGCCTGCCTCCTGCTCACCAAGCATATTATTTCATTTAATCCTCGAATCTCTGGAAAGGAGGGACTGTTGTCACCAGGGCCAGTCGGCTGGGAGGGAAGTGCTGGAATATTTGATCCCAAGCAGCATGGACCTTAGACTTCAGTATGGTCCCTGCTTCGGCCTAGGGAAAGAGTGGCTGGTAGAGAAGGCATCCCAGAGGAGGTGACCTATCCTGAAATTTCTAAGATGACAAAAAAGAACAGAGCTAGTGAGAGTATCCTGGGCAGGTCATACACAAAGGCCTGAAGACAAGAGGCAGAAAGCAGGCAGGTGAGGCCAAGCCACAGGAGGCCAAGCACAGCGAAGAGACAGCGGGCGGAGGACCCAGCACAGAGGGCCAACAAAGACGCCACTGGGCGGACTTTATCCTCAGAGTGTTGGGGAGTCCAGGAAGGTTCTACATGGATAAGCGGCCTGATCAGATGAGGAAACCAAGGTTTGGAGAAGAGCAGCATTGTCTGTCAGCCGACTCCATCCAAAAAAGGGTGAAGATGAGGTGTGGCCTGGTGTCCTAACTGCACTCTGGAGGCCAGAAGCAAGCCCCCAGGGCTTCCACAGCTGGCCAGATCAGCTAGTGAACTTGACGTGGTAGGAGGCTCAGCTGTAGCTGCTCTTCACTGAACAAGACAGACAGATAGACGATGGCAGTTTGGGTAAAGGAAACGGAGGTGAACATAGAAAGCGTGGTCTGCTGACCCAACCTCCCAAAGAGCAGCCCCACATTCTCCCCAGAGCTGGGGGAGTTTAAGGGGCAGGAGACATGTCATCTTAGGATGAGAAACAGGCCTAGGGAGACCTGTGTGGGCCAGGTGGTTGCATGCTGCATTCCACATTGCAGCAATTTCACTTAAATACCATTAATTCCTTCCCCCTCTGGGCTTTTGCAATTTGGGAATGAATGACTCACAGAGTCACCCCATCTTAGACTGCAGAAGCACTGGGTGATGCATGTAACTTTGGCTCATTGCTTGGCTGTGGCACATGTTTAGTGAGTACGAACTGGTACGGTGCTGGTTGCTCTGGGAGCAAAGGCCTGGCCAGAGACCAGAATCCCCACCTCTGCCCCCAGACACTAGGAAGCAACAGGAAACCAAGGCCTACGTGAGTCCGTGGCCCGGAGTCCCACCCGACTTCCCCTGGCTGGGGCCCTAGGCACCTGACCCTTCCTCTGCTTTGAAGGTACCCTGGGAACTGAAGCCCCCAAGTAAGCTTCCCTTTCCCCTGCTCACCCGCTCTGCTTCTACAAAGGGCCAAGCACCGCCCCATCCCCTCAGATAAGGGTCAAGACTTAGGCCTCGGTGTGGGTTCCAGAGCCAATGAGGAACTGTGTGACTTGAGAGCCAAGCCAGTTCTCTGCTCTCTGCTGGCATCTGTGCCATCTATTTTAAGGTGACACATCCTGAGGGACTTCTCCAAGGTTCAGCACTGCCTCCTCCAGGAAGCCTTTCTCAGCCCCGTTAACACAAAGCTCCTCCCCTTCAGTCCTATCAGTCCCCCTGTACTCTGAGGTTGTGAGCTGTCCTTTAAGAAGTTTGAATTCATTGTGCCTACATTGACCTTATTTACAAATTCTCATCACAGAGGCAGAACAACCAGCCCTTTGTGGGTAGGGCACAGAAGAAGGTATCAGAGGTTGCCTAGGGTGGAGTCAGGAGTCTTCAGGGATGGCCAGCTGCTCTGAGTCTGGGCAGGTGGCCTGGAACAGAGGACACTCAATGGGATGAATTATTTTCTTTTTTTAAAAAAGACTTCTTTTTGTGTCTGTGCGCATTTCTGTGTCTTCACACATAGAACATGTGCAGGTACCCTTGGAGGCCAGAAGAGAGCATTGGCTCTCCTGAAGCTGGAGTTACAGGAGGTTGTGAACTGCCAGATGTGGGTGCTGGTAACTAAACTCTCACCCTCTGCAAGAGCAGTATGTGTTTTTAACCAGTGGGTCAGCTCTCCAGCCCTATGTAGGAAGAATTTCTAAATACCCTTCCCTTCTCCTTGCTGGCCCTGTGAGAAGACTCCTTATGTTCTTCATAGGGTGGAAGATCAGCTACCCTGGTGGGAGCATGAGGAAGCAAGCTGGGCAAAGTCAAGCTATGTGTAACCAATATCTGCTGGTAGTAGAAGCCATTAGCCTTTCCATCCCATGACGCTGACATCAACTTCTGCCCACCGACTGCCCATGACTCTACCTCACCCATCTCAAACCAAAGCAGGAGCTTAAACTGGACATTAGAGTTCTCCTGGTCCCACCTCAGATCACCAGCCACCCTTGTTCATCTTGCCTACACCTTCATGAAAAGTGGCAGGTCCTACGCTCCATACTACACCCTACTACAGCAGACCATGCCCTGAACTAAGAGGCAGGCAGAGCTCTTGACCAAGTTCTGCCATCCTGTGCTCTGTGACCTTGAGAAAACCACTTAATCTCTCTGAACCAGTATATCTACCTATAAAACAGGATGACAAGCTTCAAAACTGCCCTCACAAGGCTGATGTTTTGAAGAGCCAAGGTAGTAAGATATAAGCAGCTCAGAAACAAGGTTTCTATTTCTGCACCTTGTCCTCTGTGCACCCCTCTAAGGGGAAGCAGAAGAACGACTCTCAGGTATGAGAGTCCCTCTAATAATATGCCTGTCCACAGCCACTGCATAGGGTAATGATTAGGTTAAGAACTCTGGTAGAAGACGCTAAAGTTCTGGCTCCTGCTTGGCAACTCAGTATCTGTGGAGAGTCACTCAACCGCTCGAGCCCAATTAGTCTTCAGGACAGGGCTATTGTCAAGAGTATTAGCTACAGCAAGTACCCTGGGCTGCACAGTTATCAGGCAGTGCTTGAGGGTCTCATTGATTTCAATCACATTGCTAGAATCAGTCCTCAAAACAATCTAACAAAGTTGCCAAGGCAGCAGTTACAGCTCAAGTGAGAAACTGAGGCAGTCAGGCCCTATTTGTGCCCAAGTCACAGAGCCCACACTAGGCAAGTCCAGAGTGCTCGGCCAGGCTCACTGGCAAATAGATAAAAGAACTCAAGGAGGGTGGGTGAGATGGCTGAGCTGGTAAAGTGCTTGCCTCTAAGCCAGAGGACCTGAATTCAAAGCCTGGAGCCTACAGGGTGGAAGGAGAACTAAACACCAACAAACTGGTCTGTTCTCCACAGAGGAACACCTTAAGGCCTTAGCAGACTGTGCCTCCAAGTGCTGCCCTAACGTTGAGCTTGGGTACAGCAGGCTGTGAGCCCATCTCCCACTGACCCTGTGCTCTCAGGTGGGAGGGCTAGCCTGATCTTGTAGGCCAAGCGCAGGCTTCCATACAGCAAGCCTTGACAAGGATAACTGAATGGTCTTCTGGGTCTCTGTGGGTATTCAGCCTGGGTTTTCTATCCCAGGAACTATATTCTTTCCACAACGGTGACTGCCTGCTAGCTTGCTTCCGGCTCCACAGCCACTAGAATCCCCGCTGGCATGAGAAGGAACTTCAATCAGTCGCACAGGGTGTGCCAAGCTCAGCAGTGCCATGTACTCTGGGCCTCCCGCAGCACAGGCCACTTCCAGGAAACAAACTTCCTCTAGATTCTCTCCTTAATGGTGGCCCCGTGACTCATACCCAGGCAGAACAGAACGCGATTGGAAGGGTGGCTTAGAAAGGTCTAGAGGGTGACTCGACAAAAAGGCAGCACTCTGTGGCGCGGAACCTGAACCTACTACTCAGAGGATGCGCGCAAGGGGTGCGGCCAGGGCGGGGCTAGGGCAGGGCCCTGCACGGACGCGTGGTACAGCACATCGCTAGCCCTGTGATTGGTGGCTCCGGACACCGAGGCCTATGGGGTGGTCCTTGCCCAGCCAATCAGGGGCCCCGGGGAGCCCATTCATTCATAAAACCGACCAGGAAAAAGAGCGTGGGGAGGCCTGAACAGGGTAGAACTTTGAAATGAGCGCCTACCAGTGGGGCCCAGGTGGGGGTCCGGGTGGACGGCAGGTGGAGGTGTGCAAAGGACTGCCGCGGCCCGCGGTCCGGGCCCCAAAGCGGTGCGCCTCGGCACGCTGCGTCAGGGCTCTGCCCCACGTGCTTGCCGGACACGCCGGTTTCCCCGGCATCTGCCGGCAGTTAAAAAAGCCACCCGTCCGGAGCGAGGCCGCGAGGTGGCTCCGAGATGGATGCAGCCACGTGGGCAACAGAGCATGGCGGCCCCACCCCCACCCCCCGGTTCCCTCCCACCCGGGTCTGATCGCCCGGACTCACGGCAGTCGTCCTCGTCGCTGTTGTCCGAGCAGTCGTTGTCTTCATCGCATCTCCACACAGAGGGGATGCAGCGCTCGTTCCGACACCGGAACTGGTCCCCTTCACACTCCTTGACTGGCCCTGCAGGGGGTGGGGGTTGTGTGGTCGGTCAGCAAGCCGGAGCCCCGCTCCCCACAATGCAGCCCCGGCACACAGGTTAGCTGGGACTAAGAGAAAGGGGGCGATGCCGGAGAGCGCGGGGGCTCCGGGAACCTTGATCCGGAGGGGAGCATAGGATGCCACCGGCTCCTCAGATGGAGGGCCGACCGGTGGCACAGAGAGACCTGGCGCAGGCTTACAGTCTGTGGATATACCTTCCATTCAGACGCTCAGCCTCACACACCGTGCACAGTTAGAGATCCACGCAGACGCAGCCCGCCGGGAGCCCGCGCACACGCGCGACACGCCAGGGCCCAGCCCCCTGGCAATCAGCGGCTCCGCGAGCAGGGTCCCCGGAAATGCATTGTCAGGAGGGGAAGCTGCCGGCTGCGCTCATCCTCGCGGCAGAGCGCGCGTGTCAAATAAGCCCAAACGACGAGGGTCGCATCGCTCACCCAAACCCGCGAACGACCCCCCCCGCAAAGTTCACGGGCCAAGCGGCCCCCGGCGCCCATCCCCCCCGAGGATGCCCGGGGCGCAGAGCTTCGAACCCGAAGCCGCGGGCGGGTGCTCGAGGGCAAACCCAGGGGCAGCTGGGTCCCAGGAGCCCGGCGAGCAGCCCTCCTCCCCTCGGCCACCCGCCGTGCTTTGTTGGCGGCTCGGAGCCGGGCCCGGGAACCGCCGCACTCACCTTGGCTGCCGGGCAGCGGATCCGCCACCGCCAAGAGAAGCGGGAGCTGCAGCAGCAACAGCGGCAGCGCCAGCGGCCGGAGCGCGCCCCGTTCCGGGCGGCCCATGGCGGGCCCAGGGCTCCGGCCGCCGCGGCCGCGCTTCAACCGGCCAAGTCCTGGCCGCGGCGCCGGGGCTGCCGCTGCCGCCGCCGCCGCCGCCACCCCTGCCGCCCGCCCCGGCTCCTCGGCTGCATTTCAAGCAGGTTCAGTGACGCTCGGCGGCGGGGCGGGCTCAGGCTGGGCGCGCGGCCCCGGCCCTGGGCGGCCGCCGCCGGCGCGCGCGCTCCCTCCGGTAGCAGCCTCCGCCCCTCGCTCCTCCCGCCGCCGCCTCCTCGCCTCCTCCCTCGGGTCCTCGGTCCTCTCCTCTCTCGACCAGAGCCCTAGGACCCTGCTGGGGGATCACTCGCTGCAGACCGGGATGAGCCAGTCCTCAACCCCCCGGGGGAAGCAGGTCTAGGGAACCGCACTGGCTTCCCAGAGGAGATGGCAGGCCTCTGTGAGGTGCGGGGGTGCGGAGGAGAGCCAGAGCGCGAGGAAAGATGATGTTCCCAGCACACAAGCCTGTGCAATGTGCCCCGGGAGCGCGGGGAGGCTGGAGTGTTACCAGCGAGAAGCTGGGGTGCCCAGCAGAACTTCTGCACCTGTCATGGCTCCAGACGGAACGTGTAGTTGCTTTCTGTGACTATGTACATCTGTGTATCTTATACACTCATGCAGGGGATACGAGGTGGGTGTCTTGGGCCTGGTGCAGAGACTGATCATCCACTTTCAGCCTTCTCTACTGGCCCAGGCAGAGAAGCAGACGATCCGGTGGCCCAGAGCTGTACATTCAGGGTCTCTTTGTGGGCCCCGTTGGCCCTCTGGACAAAGGGGAAGGCCCCTTCTGTGTCAGGTTGCAGCCCCACACTTCTATTTGTACTGGGTGTGCAGTAAACCTGAGACTATGTTTCAGCCAGCTGCTGATGAGCCCGGCCCCACAGCACAACCTTCAGAAAATCAGATGTGAGGGAATTGACTGCTGACCAGGATCATTGAGGATGCATAGTCCAGTTATTCCACCGGCCTCCTTTGTCCACCAGGAACCCTAGATGTGGAAGCCACTCTGTCAACAGGTCCTGAGTCCTATGATTTCACCAAAGGGCAACCCATGACAATGGGAGTGGCTACCCCACCAGAAAAGGACAGAAACTGTAGGGTGCTCCAGACCCAGGCTGGGTCTGGAGGTGCTGAGGTAAATGGGTGAATTATGGTGCCAGCCACGAGTGAGGTTGCTTGTCAAGGAGGAGACAGACCATCAATAGAAGACAAGAAAATGTAACAAAGACGTGGGGAGCACTTGTCACATATCATGCACTGTTCAAGGACCAAAGGTGCAGAATAGGAACAAATATGGCCCCTCCACACCATCCTGTAGCTTTTATCTTAATTGGAAGACAGAACACAGAATCAAGAACGCAAAATAATTCAGGTCATCATAATTGCTATGGAAAAACAAGCCAGAATGCCTTGTGAGGGCGTGGTGGTAACGTCTAGAGAAGGCCGTCTCCTCAGGAGGTGACATTTCACTCATAACCAGGAGGAACCTGACCAAATGAGGATCAACTGGAAGGGCATTCTTCCAGGGAACAGCAATACAGAAACCTCATGGTAAGCTTCCCATGTCTGGTGACAGGAAGAGTGGGCTCACCAGAAGAGGCTGCAGGGAGCCAGCTAGGTCCAATCACAGGATGGCTTTGAAGGCCACAGCAAGAAGTTTCGATTTTGTGCCAAATACAATGATACCTACTTGTGACAGCAGCATGGCTGGGCCAGGGAACTCAGGATGGAACCCCGCTTATAGCCTAGACTCACCTGTCCAGCCTCACCACTCCTCTACTCTGCACTCCTAGGCAAGTCAGCTCCATTGTTGAAGCTTGGCTTGTTGTCCGTGAGATGAAAGGGTGCTCTGGCACCTCAGGGCTCATTCTAGCTCTAAGGTGTTTGCACAGGATGACGTCCAGAGGTAGCAGGACAAAAGATAAGAGCATCAGCTGTTGGACCAGACTGGCTGGGTCTGAGCCTGTTCCTCCCCTCTCTGACTGTGAACTTGATCACCTCCACTTCTGAGGTTCACTTCCACTTGTGAAAGATGGGGGTAGTGGTGATACACACAGGGCTGCTGTGAGGTTTTAGATTAGATGCGATTCTGTGAGAGCCATGTGAAGAACGCAGTGGGTGCCTAATAAATACTAATTATTACTAGTATTCAAACACAATCTCCTCCTCAGAAACCTCTGATGGCTCCCCAGACTGCCCAGGACAGGGCTGGAGATATAGTTCAGATGGTAGAGTGACTGCCTGGCATGCATGAGTGCCTCAAGGCAGAGGGCCATTCTGGTCCCTGCTTTGTCTCCACTGATGACTTGTTAAAGGAAGATGTGGTCCCATAAGCTCTCCCCAGGGCCAGAAAGCCTGCTGCCCTGGCTGGTCCTCTGCTGTGGGGTAAGAGGGACATAAATGATCAAAACTCCATCCCTGCCCTTGAGGGTGTCGGGGTGGGGCAACCCAGCTTGAGAAAGACAGTAACAATGTAGAAGGTAAAGGCCCCATGGAGGGGAGTGTTCAGGGGCATGAGATGGCTACCTCCACTACCCAAGGCTGTGTCAAAAACCAGTAGCCCAAGCCAATCATATCAGCCAAGCTGCAGGGCATGGAGCTCCCCCAGCATCATCTCCCCGAACTTTGCAGAGGCGTCACCCTGTCTCCCATGCTAGGTACTGTGGTCCTGATGCCCGTGTCTCCTAGTCACAGCATCTTGATTCCTGTGAAAGTGACATTCTTATTCATGATGTGAACATTATATAGACTCAGATGACCATGGTGTAAATCACTTCCTACCTGTGTGACCTCTGGGAAGTTACAGGAACTTTCTGTGTGTCAGTTTTCTCATTTGTAAAATGGGAATGTGACTGAGAAGATGACTAAGTGGGTAAAGATACTTGCTCCTAAGTCCAAGGACTTGAGTTTGATCTCTGGCACTTACACAGTAAAAGGACAGAACTGATTTCTGCAAGTTGTTCTCTGACCTCTATACATAGGCTATGGTACAGGTGGGTGCACACACAGATACACAGACACAGATGCACACACACACACACAGTGTAATAAACATTTCAGTAAATAAATAAGTCACCAAATAAACAAAGTGGGAATGGAGCCAGTTGTGGCAGTTCATGCCTGTAATCCCAGCACTTGGGAGGAGCCTCTGCACCAAACAGCTTGGGCTATATAAAAATCCTGTATTATAAAACAATAGGAAATGTTAGCTAACAGTACCAGCGATCTATTGCTACATACGTGACTCGCAAACTTAGAAGTTTAAGACAGTAAGCGTCTGGACATGGGAATGGGGAAGCGCTCAGATGGGAGCTGTACCGTCCTCTGAGGCCGATCTGGGCTAGAGATTCTGGGATGGCTCCTGGGCATGGCTAATGAGCTTATGCTGGTGGTCAGCAAAGAGGACTCAGCTTTTCACACAGGTCTTTCTGCAGGCCAACTCATTGACATGGCAGCTGGCTTCACAGAGCATCTGATCCACGTCATACCAATCACAGTACCTCTTCTTTTTAAAATTAAATTAAAATTTTAATTAGCATACAGAGTACCAGGATTCCTTCTGGTGTTTTCATACATACTTAGTTCCGGTTGGTCCCCACCCCCGCCTTCCCATCCTCACTTGTACTGTTCTTCCTTCAGGGTTTCTTTTCTTTCTTTCTTCTACTTTCTTTCGTTTATATTTTTATTCTATGTGTATGAGTGTATTGCCTGTATGTGTGTAAGAGCACCCATTGTCACACATTGCCCATGGAAGACAGAAGAGGGTGTTGGATCCCCTGGAACTGGAATTATAGACGGTTGTTAGTCACCATGTGGGTGCTGGGATTCGAGCCTGGATCTTCTGCAAGAACAACCAGTGCTCTTAACCCCTGAGCCATCGCTCCCCTTCCACTTTCATATCACATGTGTTCCAATACCAATTCCACCCTCTCCATTAAAGCCTCTTCCCCACCCCCATGGGCCCTTTCTAAGTTTCCTGGTCAGTACCCATATTCATGTACACACACACACACACATATAAAACTAGGCTCCACATGTGAGAGACCAAGCAATATTTGTCCTTTTGAGCCTGATTTGCCTCAATATATCTTCCAGTTTTGTCCATTTCCCTGCCAATTTCATTTATGTGTGTGTGTGTGTGTATGTGTGTGTGTGTCTGTACATATTTGTGTGTGTGCTGGCGCACTTTGTGTGTATAACTGCGTACCTCTCATGTGTGCACATGCATGTGGGGCCAAAGGATGACTCCAGCAGCAGTTCTTGTTTTGTTATGATAGGTCTCTCATTGGCTTGGAACTTGCCAAGTAGGCTAGGTTCTCTGACCAGAGAGGCCTAGGGAGCCCTGGCTTCAGCTGACACAAGCATATGGTATTATATGTATGGGACACATGCCTAACTGTTTATACATGGGTTCTGAGGATCAAACTCAGGTCCTTGTGCTTGCAAGGCAAGTACTTTATTAACCAAACTATTTCCCTAGACCTATAATTTCATTTTTCTTTACAGCTGAATAAAATTGCATTGTGTATATACACCATATTTTCAAATTTCTATTCAGTAAATAGGCCTCTGAACTGTAAGAAATATAAATAGCCGATTAATATTTTAAGAAGCATTCATTTTTAGACATCAGAAAAATATAAATTAAAATCACTTGGATATTCCATCTCACCCTGATCAGAATGGCTGACATCAAGAAAACAAATGATGCCAGCTGGAGAGATGGTTCAGCTGTAAAGAGCTGGCTGCTCTGGCAGGGTCCTAGGTTCAGTTCCCAGCACCCACATGGTAGCTAACAATCATTCATAATTCCAGTTCCAGGGGATCTTATGCCCTCTTCTGGTTACTGTGAGCATTGTATGATGTGATATACATTCATGAAGGCAAAACAATCATATATAAAATAAATAAAAATAAATAAATAATTAAAAAATAAAACAAATGACAACAAATGCTGAGGTTATGGGGAAAGAGGAACCTAATTCACTATAGTGAGACTGTAAACTGTTGCAGCCATTATGGAAATCAGTGTGAAGATTTCTCAAAAAACTAAAAGTAGAAGTACCATATGACTTAGCTGTATGATTCTTGTGCACATACTAAAAGACTCCATATCATATGACAGAGATACCTATACACCCATGTTTATTGCTGCTGTATTGTTAATAGCAAGGGAATGGAATCAGCCTCGATGGCCACCTGCAGATGTGTGGATAATGAAAGTGTGGCACATATATACAATGTCTTTTCTGACCTAAGCATGAACGCCACCCAGTGTTCTCTTGCGCAGGTCATTCATCTGGGACAGAGCACAGGGATGTGACTAGCATGAGGCAAAGATGCTGGAGGCCGTCGTGCAGACTGACTGCCACATCATCTCCTAAGGTATGTAAGCTGGAAAAGGTTAACGTAACTGACTTTCTTCAGAGGGTTCTAGCATACAGCACACACTGTATGAACAATTGCTTTCATTAGTGTCTCAGTCATTGTTCCTCTCACACAGAGGGTACGCACCCCCCAAAAAATGCTCAGCCGCTGTGTGGTGACTATGGTTCAAGATTCATAGAAGAGGACAAACCCAGCCTTGAGCTCTTGCCCTTAGCTAAGTGCTTTCAGGGGAATTGGGGTCACCCCTGCCTCCTCCATTGTCTTCTGTAGGATACTGTGAGGGTCTCTCTTCTCTCTCTCTCTCTCTCTCTCTCTCTCTCTCTCTCTCTCTCTTTCTCCAGGTTTATAGCTCTCATCTCTGACCTGGGGGATTGGACCAAGTCAGTGTTTCTGTTTCTTTAGTCATACCCATTTAAATGATGTGTTCTGTTTCCAGGAGTCTCCTCAACTGTCCTACTACCCCAGTTGTCCCTTGGGATTTGAGGGAAATTCATCTAGAAATCATCCATCCAGGGATGCCAAAGTCAATGGATAGCCAGGAAAAGTGGTACAACCTTGGCATATGGGGAGCTGAAGGAATAGAATCAGAAATTCCAGGCCAGTTTAGGAAACACAGAGACCCTGTCTCAAAGGAAGTAAAAACAAATTCATGGCTGTTCAAGTCCTCTATATAAAATGGCTTTGTATTTACATATATAACTTAAGTACAGCCTCCTGAATTACTTGGTTTAAAACATCCCCAGATTGCTTAGAATACCTAACACAATGTAAATAGTTGTCTTACTTCATTGTTTAGGAACAATGGCAAGGTGGAAACTCAGTCCATTTCAGTAGATATGCATTTTTTCCCAGTACTTTTGAACTCCATGGTTGATTGAATCTGGGCGTATGAAACCTGTGGATATGATGAGCCCACTGTATTTTCCTTAAATATTTCCACTTAATAAACTTGGCTTTATCCTAAGCAAAAATCTCCATGAAATCACAGGTTTTGTATGCTAATTGCATTTCCAATGCACATTAAAATGAATGTGTGCCTATGAAAGTAAACAACAGGCCTCTGCAGATGCTCTGAGGCTCCCCACTTGCAGCATGAGAGCCCCGACCACTGTGCCCATGATGGAGGATGCACCTCAAGATGACAGGCAGGTGTCCCAGGTTCTGGCGATTATAGGATCTTCCAGGGGAAGCTCAGCGATTGTTTTTATTTTGGTTACTTTTTACTTTTTCGCTTTTTCCACATTTCATGGTACACACTTTTCTTCTATGCTTATACAGAGCTAGGGATCAAACCCAGGGCTTCCTGCATGTGGAGCAAACCCACTACCAACTGAACTGTGTCTTCAGCCCTGTTTTATTACTCTGTAAGCAAAGTTTTATTTGTATACAGTTTATGAAAATCTTAACTCATTTCATTCCTGATCTCCTGCTCCCTCTCTCACAGGCAGCTGTTGTTGACTTTGGGCTGAATCTCTTGTCAGGTAGCCCTACATGGTTAAATAACACAGGTCTTTTTGTTTCTTTTTCTTTTTTGTTTTCTGAGACAGGGTGTCCCTATAGCCCCAGCTGGCCTGGAACTCACTATGTAGACCAGGCTGGCCTGGATCTCACAGGAACCCATCTTCCTTTGCCTCCCAAGTGCTGGGATTAAAGGCATGTGCCACCATGCCTGGCTTTCTTTCATTGCTTAATTTTATTTATTTCTTTGTTTTGCGTGTGTTCACATGAGCACTATGTGTGCACATACCAAGCTCAGAGGAAAACTCATAGGAATTGGAGCTCTCTCTAACATGTGGGTCTTTGGGATTGAACTCAGGTCTTTAGGCTTAGCAGCAGGCGCCCTTACTGGCGCCATCCCTCCAGTCCTATCCTTCTGTATTAGGCATCTTTTTTCTAACTTCCCATCATGAAGATGAAGACTTAACTCTTACATACACTCCGACATCCCTAAAACATGCAATTCAGACACATTCCCTCAGTCAGCTCTCATCCATCCTTCTAATATGACTGTGGCTGTATGATTAGAAGTTCTTTTACTTAATTAAATTTTTTTGAGACAAGGTTTTACTATGTAGACCAGGCTGGCCTTGATCTCCCGAGTGCTGGGATTAAAGGTGTGTACCATCACACCCGGCTCTTAAAATATTTTTAACTGTTATAAAATACACATCAGAAAATATACTCTCTTAACTATGTCAATAGTGGCTGTGATGGCTGGTTTTTGTCAACTTGTCACAACTTAGAATCACTTGGGGAGAAATTCTCAAATGAGTAATTGTCTTTATCAGGTTGGTTGTAGGTATGTCTGTTGTGGAGGATGGTCTTGATTCTTGATTGGTGTAGGAAGGCCCAGGCCATTGTGGGCAGCCATTCCCTAGGCAGGGGAATCCTGAAACGTATAGGACAGGAGAAAGCTAGAGCAAGGGAGCAGGCAGCGTGGGGTACGTTTATTTTCCTCAGCTTTTAACTATGGCTGTGACACTTTAAGTTCCTTGACTTCCCTACAGGGACGGATTATAACCTGGAACTGTAAGCTCTATACACCCTTTCCTTCCCTCCATTGCTTTTGGTCAGGGTGCTTTATCACAGCAACAAAAATAAAACTAGAACAGTAGCATTAATCACATTCACATGGCTGTAAAACCATTACCATCATCCAAACCTGTCAAACAGTAGCTCTCATCCCTATTCCAGCTCCTGGAAACCACTGTCTTACTTCTGGTCTCTCTCAGCTCAGCTACTCTAGGTACTTCAGTGAAGTCGACTTCTAAAGTATTTGGACTTTGGGGCCTGGCTGTTTCACTCAGCTCATGCCTTCAAGATTCATCCATGTCGTAGAATGTATCAGAATTCCTTCCATTATAAGGATACATAACATTCTGAGGATATTCCACATTTTGTTCCGCCATTTATCTATCCATGTGACACCTGGGTTGGTTTCTTTGTATTTATTGTGAGTAATGCTGCCATGAACACAAGTGTACGTGTATCTGCTTCCACACGTGGACTCACTGAACTATACTGTTGTTGTGGCTTAGATTTTGAGGAGCCACTCTGCTCTCTCCAGAGCAGCAGTGCCATTCCATGTTCTCCCTAAGAACAAGCAAGGTTTCCAGTTCTCCCCATCCCAGCCAAAACTTGCTAGCTGATGGGTTTTGCTACTTGTTTGTTGGTTTTTGTTTTTGTTTTGTTTGCTTTTGAGACAGAATCTCACTGTGTAGCACAGGCTGACCTTGAACTCCCAGAGATCTGCCTGCCTCTGCCTCCTGAGTACTGGGAGACTTTATAATGCACACAAACACACAGACACACACACACACACACACACCCTATCCTAATGAGTGTGAGGTTGTTTCTTTTTTTCATTGTGGTTTGAATCTGCATTGGTAGCGGTCCGTGATGATCAGCATATTTCCTTGTGTTTATTGGCCCTTTGTTTTTCTTATTTGGAGAAATGTCCATTCAAGTCCTTTGCTCAATTTTGAATTATGTTTATATGGTTCTTGTGGTTGCTGCTGTTGAGTTGTAGTAATTATTATGTTTCTTTCTTTGTAAACATTTACTATTATTTATTTATGGGTATGTGTCTGTGTGTGGATGTGTGTAGGTAACCACAAGAGGGCACTTGGATTCCTGGAGCTGGAGCTAAAGGCGATTGTGAGCTGGTCTACTTGGGTGCCGGGAATTGATCTCTGGTCCTCTACAAGAGCCATATGGGCTCTTAGCTGTTGAGCCATCTCTCCAGGCATGGATTCTTGTCTTTCTTATAGGAATAATCAGCTGTATGCTTGTAAATATTTCCTCTCACTGTAGGTAACCTCTTCTCCCTGTTGATGCTTTTTTGCTGTACGTATTTTGAAATTTTATTGTAGCTCACTTTACCTACTTTTTCTTTTGTTGCTTATGCTACACTATTTTTGTTGTATCTTGCCAAGAGTTTTATATGATTGTAACAAAATAAATATATTCACAGTGTGCCATGGTTAATATTTTTCCCGCACAGCGTTGTGTTTTCCCTGGAATTAATAATTCATGCTTTTGCCTTGTTATTTCATTTCTTGCTCAGTTTTCTGTGTGTTCATCTCTCACTCCTCCCCAGACTCTCCCTCATTTGTGTAAATCTCAATACAATCGCACACAGTAAGTATTCTAGCACTTCCTGCTCTCGTGAAGTCCCTGCTCGGCTCCCGCTGCTCTGCCAGCTCTCAGCTCTCCCGGGACTCTCTTCAAGGTCACGTGGAGCGTCAGTGTACTTTCTTCCTGGGTGGGAGCCCTTGCTTTCTAGTTCTCATCTTTTCTCCTCTCTGGGCTCTACCTCATTTGAAGGACTCCCTTCTCACAGTTTCCTGTAATGAGATGGTTTGTGCCCTGTAAAACTCATGCTGGAATCTCCATTCCCCATGGTGAGGTATTGGCAGGACGAAAGTTTGACAGTGCTGTTTGGAGATGGAGCCTTGGGGAGGTGACACAGATCAGACAGGGAGCGAGGATGGAGCCCCCATGCCGGAATCCTGATGACTTGATAAGAAGACTTCACACTCTTACTGTGTGACTGTGTGACGCCTGGCACTGCCTCAGGACTCAGCCAGCAAGAGGGGCCCCTTGACCTCACACCAGACCTGTCAACCAAAATGGACCTCTTTTCAGTAAAACTCATCCAGTTTTGTGTTATTGGGAACAAAAACCAGCCTGGTACAGGAGGAGGTCTTTAAGACCTAAAATGCTAAGTCTCGTACATTTCTAAAAGTGTCTCACATTCAACGGATGATTTTCCAGGTACAGAATTCTAAGTTGGAAGTAATTTTCTTTCTCAGTTTTGAAGGCTTGCTCCATTGTCTTCAGTGTCTGTCGAAAAGTACAAAGACATTCTGTTTCTTTAGTTTTTATTTTTATTTTATGTGTATGCGTATATTGCATGCATGAGTGTAAGTGTGCCCGTGTGGTTCAGTTCCCAAGGAGATCAAAAGAAGGCGCTGGATCCCCTGGAACTGGAGTTATGGATGGTTGTTAGCTGCCATGTGGGTGCTGGAAATCAAACCCTGGTCTTCTGCAAGAGCAGCCAGTGCTTTGAACCACTGAGCCATCTCACCAGCCCGACATTGGGCTTCTTAATCTATTAAAAGAGCCCTGTTCTTTCTTTACTAACATGTCTTCAGTGTGTTTCAAAGCAAATCTGTTTCTAGGCACTGAACACATATTAGGTCCTCTTATTCTGAAAACGTATCAGCTTCAGTCTGGAGAAGATTTTCTGGAATGCCTTCCATCGTTTTTCTTTCTGGAAATCTTTAATTACTAAGGCATTGGCCCTCCTGGATGGGACTTCTGTGCCTCTTGCTTGTTTGGTTGTTTTTCTCACCTACTTTTAAAATCCCTTTTGTGTTTCCTTCTTGGAAATGTCTTCAACCTGCCACAGAATTAAGGTTGTTCTTTTTTTTTTTTTTTCCCCGTAAGACTTCCAAGAGCCCTTTGCTGTCTGACCACCTCTTTTCTGTATCTCCTTGTCCTCTTTTCATGACCGCAGCACTTTCTTCTCATTTTTGAAGGCATTAATGCTTCCTTGTTGTTTCTGCTGCGGGGTTTATCACCGAGCTTAGACTGTGCTTTCTCCAATTTATTTATTTGGCAGATCATTGAAAATACTAGCCACAAACTGGGAGCCTGGATCATAGCACGAATAATGAAGTATGCATTACTAACCAGAACATACGTAGAATTAAAAATCACGGGGAGGACAATTCAATTAACAAAGCAAACAGAAGAAATGAACAAGCATTTCACAGCAGACGAAGTAGAGATGGAAGATAAACTTGAAGAAAAGTGCCCTAAGCTGAACAGAAACCAGGAAAATGAGACAATTTCCCCCCAAAAGGAGCCTACAGGACACAAGTGTGGGTGACAGAGTGATCGGCAGCCTTTCTTTTAAAGAGAGGATCTTATTCTGCCTCTCACACTGGCCTCCACCATGCCATCCTCCTGTCTTAGCCTCTCAGGTGCTGGGATTACAAGTGTGCCTCACTACGCCTAGCCAACAGGCAGTCTACATGCGCCTAATTCTGTATGGATTGATGCAACCACTTTGGAATATTGTAATTTCATTATGAACCACAAACCCTAGAGGAAAAACAGAAAGGAGGAGTTTATTAGTAGGTAATCTAAGTTGTACGAAGGTAACAAATAAACTCCTAAATCCCAGTGCAGTAATTATAAGGGTTTAGTTCTTGCTTACACAAATATAGCGCAGGTCAGCGGGTCTCCTGAACATACTGATTCAGGTAACCAGTCTCCTTCCATCTTTTGGGGGGTAGTGGGAGGAAGAGGACAGGGTCTTAAGTAGCCTAAGCTGGCATTGAACTAGCAGTGAGCTGGTGGCTGAGACTTTCCTTGAATTCCTGATCTTCCTACCTCAGTCCCCAAAGATGCCCAGCCCCAATTTCCTCCCATCTTATAGGACCACTATCTTCAACGCAGGAAAAGAGCAAGTAGTGTCATTCTAGGGGATTTAAGAATGGGCCTGGGAATAGTGAACATCACTTCTGCCCATACGCCTCCCATACAGACTCCAGAAGTTTCTCTCATACTAGAACAGAACATCTGAGACTAGGTAATTTATTTAACTGAGAAGTTCCAGATTTGGTGGCTGAACTTGATGATGTCATAACATGGTAGGTGGTGCATGTGAGAGAGGTGAGTTCATGGGGCGGGGTGGGGGGCGGGGAAGAGTTGACCCAGTTTATAACAACCAGCTCTTATGCGAACTAATCCATTCCTGCCGGAACTAATCCAGTCTTGTAAGAAAAAATATTAATCCCTCTTAAAGATCTTGCCTTCTAACATGACTCCCTTGGCAACCAAACTTAATATCAGTTTTGGTGGGAACCACCTTTGGCCATCTTGGTAGATTAGGCTGAGAAATACAGTCTTCCTGTGGGCTCGGGAAGAAGAAACAAAGCTGGCAAGTTTGTGGTCACACTGAGAGCTCTGTTTCAAGGAAGGGGAACATTTCCTTTGAGAATCTCAAGTCCAAACTCGGGGTGACCAAGGTCCCAGATAGAAGGGATTTGGCTAGGGATTCTAGGCTGGGGTTTTGGGAGGGTGCAGATCTTCTGGGTTCAGAAGCAGCTTCAGTCTGTCTGCCCCAGACTGTCTTGCAGGTTCATAGGGCAATCAACCTGGATTGGAGGTTTCCTAGTCTTAAATTTTTCTCCTCATAATCTCTTAAACCCTTTTCTTAAATTTTTAAATTTTTATTTTATGTGCATGAGTGTTTTGTCTGCATGCACTACATGTGTGCAATATCTATGGAGGCCAGAAGAGGGCATTGGATCCCCTGGAACTGGAGTTATAGATGGTTATTATGAATGGTTGTTAGCCACCATGTGGGTGTTGGGAACTGAACCCAGGTACTCTGCAAGAGCAGCCAGTGCTCTTAAACTCTAAGCTAGCTTTCTAGCCCTCTCTCTTAAACTCTTGGTGTTAAGTCTTCTCCCTCAGGACTCAGGATAGCCTAAGACTCTCTACTTTCTCAGGTCAGAGGTTTGAGAACTCCACTTCTCATAGGCTCCTGCCAGGGAACGAGGTCTCTATGTGGCAATCCAGACATAGGGCCTGGAGGTGAGGCTAGAGGTGTGGTAAGAGCGGTCACTGTGTTCCAAGATGCTTTTGAACCTGAGGCTACCCCCTGATAGGTGGGAGAGATGGTGTCCCAGATTCCACAATGCCAGCTGCCCCTCAGCAACAGCTCTCCTGGTGCCCCTCCAGACCCAAAGAAAGACCCCACCCACCTGGGGCCAGCCTGCTCCTGTTGTTTCTCCTGGTAGTGGGAGGGGGTGGGGAGTGGAGAGGAGGGTGGGTCTTAACCAGCTTGGGGGCCTAGGGATCAGAAACCACCTTGAGGGGTCTAGATCACTTCAGGCAATTTCCTTCATTTCTGAGTCTCCATTTTCCCACCCTTAAAATGGGTAGAATGATCCCAGACTATCAGAAGTGCCAAGAGGGTCCCATGAGACCAGCCAAAGAAGGAATCATTGTGTTGTTCGGTATAATTAGCAGGAGGACTGTGCAGTCCCAATCTAAGGCCTAGGGTGTTGGAAGCACCACCTGGGGCCGGGACTCACTGGGAGGAGGAGGCCCTGAGCACAAGCTGCAAGAGAAACCCAAGGAGCCTCTCCCTCTCTGTAAGAGACCAGCACACAGCAGTGTTTCCCTCGGAGGGAGGTAGCTGCCTGATTTTCTAGGCCCTGCTCTCCAGTCCTCCTGCAAGAAAACTACTAATACTTCTTAAAGGTCTCACTTCTCAACACTTTAGCAACCAAACTTCAGTATGAGTTTTGGTGGGAACTAACTCCATCTAGAAGAAGGAAATCTTCACAAAGAAGGGGAAGACCCTAGGCACGGTAAATTGATGTGTGAAAGATTTAGGAGTTGGGAAAGGCAGGGTGAAGGCTTGTCAGAGGTCTCTGCATGAGGCCTGGAAGGGAGGGATGTAGAATGGGAGGACGGGGAGCATGGTTATGGCTCCTGTGAGGCCTCCTGGGGGTCCCAGGCTTAGACTCAGGGAACTGAGGGGGAGGCTCTGGTAGGGATAGAGATCAGGAGATAGAAAGGCGTCTCAGCACACCCTGGACCACCCTGGGCTCCTGTTTCTAGGGGATAGAGGGTGTAGCTCCTACACCGCCACACTGCTGATTCTCTTTCCCAGAGGTCAGGGCTTGAGCATCTAACCAGATCCAGGCAGCCCCTGGAGTGAAGCTGGAGGGACGGTTTAAGGACGGAATTCCCGTGCCCATGTCCTCATGATTCATCTATTCCCCGCTGGAGCCAGGAGGAGAGCTGCGGGGATCAGGGTCCAGCACATCTGTGCTTTGCTCCTGGGAAGCGTAAGTTAAGCAAGAACATGTGCTCTAGAAGACTTGGATTCAAACTCTGACTCCACCACACACTCATTTGTGATCTCAGACAAGACTCCTCCCTTCTCTGTACCTCTGTTTCCTGATTTATAATGGTAGCAGCAGTACCTGCTGATAGTGCTGATTAAATGAGCTAATATATTCAAAATGCTTAGAACAGCACCTGGCACAGCAACATCAGATGCATTTGCTGCTATTTTATTATTTATTATCTAATTATATCCTCATAGCCACCATATGTGGTTCACATTAATTGTTTCATTTCAAGAACACAGGCTTTGAGCTCTCTCAGACCCGGATCTGAAGCTGGAGTCTGAATCCACCTCCAGCTGTGTGACCTGGGGAGGTGGCTTCTCCTTGCTTTGTCTCCAGGTTCAGGAAATGAGGTTGTCAGGAGTGAATGAAATGTAAGAAACACTCTTAGCCTGGTGCCCTGTACCCAGCAAACACTACTGATGATCATTAAAAGTCAATCGGGACTTACTAGGTCTTCAAGCCGGTGAAGGGCGGCACTGGGTCCAGCCCGTGGTGGTTCTGACTCGAAGCCCAGGCACCTCCTCTGCCAGGCTTCCCCTCCAGTCCCCGACTGTAAGGCGCAGTCCCAGGGGCTCTCTCTGAAGCACAGTGTCGTTAGACCCACCTCCTAGCATGTGCTTGCTCTCTGCCCACTGTCTGTGACCCTGGGCCAGTCTCTCAACCTCTCCTAGCTTCAATGATGGCCACCATGTGCGCTCACAGCTGGTGAAAGTGCCTGACCTGGGTGTGAAAGGCTAGCACTTAGTGAGCAACTGCTGTGTGCGGGACTCTGCTCTGCCCTTCTCCTTTGTAGCTAAACTGCCTCGCGAGCCAGATAAAGATGGAAAAGGTCCCTAGAGTCATGGTAAGGGACAAATGAGGTACAGAGGTGGCATTGATTAGGGCCAGGTACATGTTAAGTGATACCTAAGTCTTTGGGGGCACTTCAGAGTTTACAAAGCACCAAGATGCCCCATGGTCCTGGGAGTGAGGGGCAGAAAGCAGGTACTATTATAATTTTACTGTGTCCATCTGTCCAGCCATCCTCCCAGCCCCCATGACCAGGACCCCTGAGATAAGAGACAGGGACCTCCCACCTTGACCGTGAGGCAGAAACTCCAGGGGCTTCTTGGCCCGCAGGGTGTGAGTGTCCCATGCTAGCAGATCATTGCCTGGCAGTGATGGGACACGGTGAGACTTGTAACATCTAATCTTCTGCTTTCGAAGGAAGAGCTGGCAATCAGGATTTTTCTAGGAAATCTTCTGACCTTTTCTCCCTTGAATGTCTGCAGCCAGCTTGATTAAAACAACCGAATTTCTGTGCTGGCTGCATCTTGCTCAAGGAATGTTTGAGGCTTTTGGGAAATGAGGCCCCGGACAATAGAACTGGTAAGGCCTGGGCTAGGATTCAGAGCTACAATCTTGAGTGTACCACACGAGGGCTGGAATGTGCAGGTTGGTACATGAGGTTTAATTGTTGTGAGGTGGGGAATGCCTCCTGGGAGAGACACAGACTCAAAGGGAAGCCCAGCAGCAGGGCCAGATTTCAGGTAGCTGGTCCTCACCCTGTTCCACCTGAATTCATAAATGAGGCACTACCTGCTTCCTTGAGCAGGTATGACCATTAAGTATCTGCCCAACAGCCAGATGACCTCAGCAACCTGGATAGGGCTGGACCCAGTTGATCAGAGTGACCAAAGCCCAAGACACCATCACACAACAGATTTGCTTCAGTCCTCCTAGGACACAGGAGGGACCCGAGCTAGTCCATTTGTTCTCGAGGCCTCAGTTTTCCCATCATGTTGCAGGGGCGATGGTCACCTCAGCACTACCACACCCCAGGGTAGCGGGTCTTCAGTGTCATACCCAGCCGCGAAAGCACACTCTGCTCCGGAAAGGTGAGCTTTAGGCCAAGCCCCTGGAAGGCAGCACTACAGAGTATGAGAGTTCTGCCACTATATGACCCCAATAGTCTATCCACACTGTGATTCCAACAGTTATGTAACTCCCAGACCTCAGTTTCTTTATCTGTAAATTGGGGGTAAAAATGCCCACATTGTTGATTGCCTATAAAAAAAAAATCCGTTGTTGGGAGTGGGTGTTAGGGAGATGTCTCAGCAGTTAAGACCACTTCTTGCTCTTCTGGAGAACCTGGGTTGGGTTCCCAGCACCCACATAAAAGACAGCTGACAATCATCTGTAACTTCAGTTCCAGGGCATCTGACTTCCTTTTCTGGCCTCTTTGGGCACTGCATGCATGTGGTACACATGCAGGAAAAACACTCATACCCCAAAAATAAAAATAAATAAATCTTTTAAAAATGCATGGTACATTTCATGCAAGCATGAGGACCTGAGTTCAATCCCCAGCACCCACTGAAAAGGCAGGTGTGGCCCATGTACGCCTATAATCTCAGCACTGGGGAGCTGGAGACCGGAGGATCCCTGAGGCTGGTTGTACAAACTGGTGCCCTCCAGGTTCAGTGAGAGACCCTGTCTCAAAACTAACATGGAGAGTGACCAAGAAAGGCATCTCATACTGGCTTCTGGCCTCTACATGCGCACACACATGTGTACACACACATGAGCACACACACACATCTATTGCCTATGTAGTAAGTTCCAACTAGTTCCAGCTGCTTCCCCTGTGGGCTGGACCTCTCAGCCCTAGTTTGATGCACTCCTACACTTGTGCGGCAGATCGTGGATGGACACACGCTGGCCCCAACTTCCGGCCAGGTAGCCCAGGGTCTTGACGAGGAGGCGCCAGGCCTGGATCTCCACCCCCAAGGCTCTGGAGCAGTCCTTTTGCCTCTCTTTCCTCACAGATTCCCTGATGCTCTCTGGCCCCTGAAATCATTCCTGCTACCCAGACAGAGAACGTCCTAAGCCTAGACACTGCCTTCTTGCTCCCCTTTAGCATCTGCTGTGGTTCCCATCATCCTCTACGTCATGGCCGGGCATTCTAGGCCCTCGTTTGGGCCTTGCTACCTCCCCACCCTTGCCTCCTGATGACCTCACAGGGACGGCAGCCTCTGTCTGCATCCTCTTACTTCGCATGCTGTTACACACTCTGAACCTTTGCACGCACGGTGTGCCCTTCCATTTATTCTTTCTGTGTTTAATATTTGAGGCCACACATGCCAGGTGCAGTTCTACACACAAAGATAGAAAAGCAACCGTGATACACACCTTCCTCTCACGGAGCATAGCACCGGTCGGGAGACCAGGAAATAAACAGGTCGGTCGACTGAAGGGAGTTGAACGGCAGTAGGGACATCATGCAGCAGAAAACAGGGACTGCAAATGCTGTGCCTCAGTGCGGCTTATAGCCACTGTGCAGGGCTGAGGGTGTCACTCAGTGGTAGAACATCTGCCTAGTGTGCACTATACCCTGAGTTCAGTCCCCTAACCCTAACCCTAACCCACAAAAACATATGTCCAGTTATATAATTCCCCGTATGTAGTTACACATTGGCTTTGAACTCCCAGTGATCCTCCTGCCTCAGCTTCTCAAGTGTTGGAATTACAGAGTGAGCCACCCTGCCCAGCTTTGGGTTTTAGGGTGACTGAGAAGCTTGTTTGCTTAGTAGCCAAGGGGCTAAATCCAATGCTGACCTTGATGGATGGTTACTACTCAGGGTGTGACAGCATCCATGGGCTTCCTGATGAAAACTGGGAGCTCACTCATTCCTGACTCATTGGATACCAGGTAGTGGCAGAGGGCAAGAGGTAACCTCATCTCATGGTGGGCTTTGAACCAGACTCTTAGCCTAAGTACCTCACCACCAAGAATTTGGTAGCCCAGGTTAGCCTCAAACTTGTCTATGTAGCTGAGGTTGACCTTGAACTCCTGATTCTTCTGCCTCAGTCTCTCACATGCCCAACACTGCCAGGAACTCTTGACTCCCACAAGGCCCCTTGTTTCTCCTGGATCAGGGCCTGCCACAGGTAAGGCAGAAGCTTGCAGGCCACTGCGACTAGAGCCAGTTGAAGAGATCATTTCAAGTAGAAACATGTCTGAGCAAAGACTTTGTGGACAGTAGACCTTATGGAAGGGACAGATAGGCTAATGTTCTGGCCCAGACTTTCCAAGGGGCCCCCTCTACTCCCCGTCAAGGAGTTCAGCTTGCAGCTAAGCTGCCATGGTGTGCTCTGACTTCATTTTTGAATTTCATTTGTCCCGTGCATCACAGGGACAGCTCAGAACAGGCCATTGTGGAGCCCCTGGCCTGGCTCCCCCAGTTTCTGCCTATGCCCAGGTAAAATGGGCCTGAGGGCTTCTCTGTTGCTGATGTGCCCGAGGCCTCTGGGATGGCATGGTTCAGTTGGTATTTACCAAAGCTCCCTGGCCTGGCTCCACACAAGCTCACTGTTCCCATTTTGCAGGCATGGAAGGTAAGACTCATGGTCACACAGCTGCTGGTGCCCAGCTAGAGCCCTTTACACTGCCTCATCTAGAGGCTTCCAACAGGCCTTTCTGTTCCCAAGTCCTCATGTGGGGGCACCATGGGCCCAGAACCTGTTGTCAAAGTAGCCTATTGCTTAGAAATTTGCATATGAGAGGAAAGGGTCTTTGTCATCCTTGAGTGCCTGGCAGGCAGCTGTGAGGGATGCAAGCACGATCATTTCCCAAAGGAGATATATTAGTATTTAAAATAAATGTACATCTAGTTGTACAAGGACATTTTTTAAAAGTTACATCTATCTATCTATCTATCTATCTATCTATCTATCTATCTATCTATCTATCATCTAAAACCCTAGATGTAGGCACCTCTTAGGAACAGAGAAACTGAGTTTCCCATGGCAGGGGCAGGCAAATAGAGGCTGAAGGGCTCTGGTTATAGGGCCTGGGGTCTGAGTGTAAAGCCTGCTCCAGGATCATTCACTTGGCTCATTCGGGTTCTGGACCTTGTGCGAACGCCAGTAGGAAAACATAGGTACAGGTAGAAGCACTTTGAAGAAAAATGAAGCAGAGTAGGACACTAACGACCCTGTGTGAGGGGACACCATGCAGAGGCTGGAGGGGCACGAGGAAGGGAGGGAGCGGGTGAGTGGATGGGCTTGGACTCCTAGGAGAGGTGTCCAGGCTTGGACCAGCCAGCACAAGGCCGACATCTGCTACGGCTCCCATGTCTAGGGACACCTAGGAACACGAGAATCTCCCTACCCTGGCGCCCCTGGCGCTGCCAGCTGAGGGGGCTGCTGGGGTTTGGTGCCTTGAAGCCTATTAAAACAACTGCAGCTCTCCTATGAGACACCTGCCCCTCACTTCTAAGAGCAAGAGCCTGACTTTCAGTGTGTGGTGTTCACGCCATCAGGGTGGACTGTGGGTGGGGATTGAGGTTGCAGGCATCTTCTTATCTTCATGGTGACGAATTCAATTTATTTATTTACTATATACAGAGTCAGGGTTACTCTTTATCTCTAATTGGCCTGGAACTTGCTATATAGCCCAGGCTGGCCTCGAACTCACAGAGATTTGCTTGCCTCTGCCTCCCAAGTGCTTGGATTAAAGGCATGCACCACCATTCCCAGCATCAGTTTAAAATTAATTTATTAGAAAAAAACAAGCATACCAAACCTGGTATTATTGCAAAGGACTCCTGGGGGGAAAGGCATTATTTTAATTCAAAATAGAATGTGCACACACAGGCAGACCATGTCAGTGATTGGAGAAGGCTGTAAATAAGGGGTTCATCTTTCTGTTTTCAGTTTTTCTATGTAATTGAGATACTTTAAAGATGGTTGGGGGAAAATAAAACTATCCAGTGCAGGGCATAGAAGTCAGGGCCTCATGGACCTTGGGCGAATGCCCTATCACTGAGCTACACAACAGTTTTGAATTTTGTCTTTAAAGGCAGCACCTCCTTTTTCTCTCCTCTTAGTAACAGAACTCAGTGGTTAAAAGTGCAGGCTTTGGATCCCGCTGCTTTGGAGTAGCTTCTGACTGTGGCCTTGAACTGCTTTTAAAGCTTCCCCAATTTCTTCCACTAAATGGAAGAGATAATACCCACTACCTCATCCTCCAAAGGTTGTGATGGTTGAATCTCCAGGAGTCATCAAAATAGAGTACCACTCAGGCAAGTGCTCCATAAACGGCAGCAGTGTTGTGGTTGGCCCGTTCCTTAGTGAGCTGCTGGCAGAGTCACACGGTAACTACAGGTGTCCCTGTATTAGGAAGATGTTCACCTCCTGCTTCCTCTTTTGAAGTCATTATTAATACTATTATTATTTGGTGTGGTGTGCATACGTTTTCATGTGTGTGTAGATGTGTGTATGTGTACGTATGTGTGTGTATCCTTATGCATATGGAAGCCACAGATGGATGTTGGGTGCCTTCCTACATCAAGCTCCACCTTAGTTTTAAATATTTAATTTATTATTTTTTATGTGTATAGTGTGAACAGTGTATTGGATGCATATATGCAAGTGTGCTACATGCATGTCCTATGTCATTCATGCAATGCCCATGGAGGTCAGAAGAGTGTTGGATCCTCTGGAACTGGAGTTTGGATTGTTGTTAGCCACCATGTGGGTACTGGGAACTGAACCCTGGTCCTGTGCTAGAATAGTCAGTGCTCTTAACTGCTGAGTCATCTCTCCAGCCCCTCCACCTTAGTTTTCAAGACACAATATGTAACTGTATCAAAAGCTCACAATTCTTACAAGAGCAGCAGCTGGCCAGGGGTCCTCCTGTCTTTACCTTCTCAGTACTGGAGTTAGAAGTGTGTGTGTGTGTGTGTGTGTGTGTAGCTGTGTATGTGACCGCTGAACTCAGGTGCTCATGCTTGAACAGCCCTACGCACAGACCCCCGACCCCACACACATACACCAACCTTGTACTGCCTGCATTTTGGTAAATCAATCACATTTATCACTGCTAGTATTGAGCTGCTAATTTTTTTTATTTCATTGTAAAAAATTTAATAACATGGCTTTGTTTTCAGTGTTCATTTTTAAGATTAAAGTGTATTTGAGGCAAAGCATACTGGTTTTCCGCTTGCAGGAATAATGAAGCTCTTCCCTTTAAAATAAAATTTAAGAAGTGAGGGTGTCTCTGAACTGTTGTCGCTGTGTTTCTGTAAAGCTAAAACTGTTTCAAAATAGAAAGTTTATTAAAAAAAGAAAAACCCCACAGGCTCAGGGTTTTTTTTTTTTTTTTTAAAAAAGGAGCCTTTTTTTTTTTTCTTTTGCAGAATAGCAAGTTGATTAAAGGAAAGTATTAACCAAATGCCACCTCAGAGATTAGCAGGCAGATGGGTGGGAATTCTGCTTTGCAGGGACAACTTCCTCCCAATCCTAATCAGGGGCTCACAGGATACCTCAGTAGGCAGCAGGGAAGGAGGAATTGTGGATGACAAGTTCAGAGATTTTTGGGGATACAACATTGAGCAGGAACCTGCCATGTCCTCTTTAGAGGCCAGTTTACCAGCAGGTGAAGGAGTGTTAAAACTAGTCCCAGACCAGCATCTGTGGGAAGCAGCTGCTACCCCAGAAGGTCTGATTGAGCTGTGAGGGAGCCAGAAAAGATCCCCAGCCTCCCCGACCCCTCTCCAGCTTCCTCCAGTTCCCTTAGTCTCCTCCAGCCTCCCAGCCTCCCCTAGCCTCCTGCAGAGCCCCCACAGACAACACAGTCTCGCAGCCTCCCAGAACGCTCCACAACCCCATAGGCTCCCAACCCTCCGAGCCCACACTCTCCACCTCCCCACAGCTCCCACACTCCTAAAGCCCTCACAGCCCACTGCTGCTCCTACTCACTGCACCCCTGAAGAGGGCCTGTACTGTCTGCAGGGCACTGGGAGGGGGTTTAGTCCTGGCAGCTGGAGGCGGGTTGGCTACATAAACTCAGCAGATTGGTGGGAAGAGCCTGGCAGCCAGAGGCGCCTGAATCTCTCTCTCTCTCTCTCTCTCTCTCTCTCTCTCTCTCACACACACACACACACACACACACACACACCCCTCCGCCCCCATCCTGTAATGCCTACTTCATAGTGTGTCACTTACTTTCCTGAGCCTTGGGTCCTCCTCTGCAGGGACGCCTTCCTGCAGTACAGAGAAATAGAGAAGATCATGCCGTGTCTACGAGCCCTGTGCATCTTGGTGTCCGTGTTAAGCAATAGCCCCCACCCTTTCTAAGAGAAGACGGAGCCTCTTTCACACTCTTCCCCCTCAGCTGCCCTAGAGGCAGTGATGTCCCCAGCACAGGATTGTTGGTCCTGCCACAGCCCATTTGCTGACAGCAGGCATCCTGCCTGGATCCTGGGTCACTCTTAGATCTGCCATTCTGCCCAAAGGAACAGACAGGAGCCTCGGGTCTAGGGAGGAGGCCCCTAGTCTAAGGTCACAGCAGTTAGTGACAATGATGGGCCTGGCCAGTCAGGACATGGGTAGGAGGCCCTTTCTCTGGAACTGAACTATTTTCCAGGCCTGAGAAGCCTCTTGGGAGGTGAGAGAATCCTGGTCAAGGCCTCTCTGCTTGTCTAATTTTCCAGTCTAATTAAACACCTGCGAATCTGTTTGCTACCTAAGATACAAACTCCCCCTGGGGGAGTTTCGGAGGAAAAAAAATAAATTAAATCCAAGAAATAAACAATCCTACAGGAGTGCTGGGCCAAGGGCAGTTCCTATAATTTCAACTCCCACCCACTTCTTCTCACCTGCCTTAACAGATAGCGACTCCTTGGTCTCAAAGAGACTATAAACATACCTTATGCACTCTTTCCTCCCAAGGTCCTCTGCCCAAGAGGAAATATCTGATGCCAACCCTGGTCTACCCCAACCAGCTGTGTGGCCTTGAGTGCCTGCCTGCCTTCTCTGGGCCCGGTCTTACTCACCTGCATATAGAACAGTGGATCTCTCTTTGCTCTCATCCTTCTGGGCATAAGATGAGAAAACACCTTTCCTAGCAGGCTCCTGTCTTTCAGAAAATCCCGTCACTCCCTGAATATATTACACAAGATGAGGACAGTATGGCAATTCATTTCTGCTGTGTAATAAAGGCAGTTGGTTTAAGACAATAAGCTTTTACAGGCTAGCGGCCTTTCTTATCTCACAGGGTCTATTTCAGCCTAGTCAAGACTTCCTTTCTGTGACAGATGGATTATTATAAAACTGGCCCCTGCCCCATGGCCCCAGCCTTCCCCTTTGTAATGTGACTTCACAGCTCCTCCACCCCAGGATCGGGTCAGCCCTATTGGTCCATCTGGGCGGGCCATGCAGAACAGGCAGTGATGACAGCCTTCAAAGCTCTCTTTCAGAAGCCTTGCATGACGCAGCTTGAAGTTTGGGGCACTGGGTCCCTGTGGGGAATGCCCTGGGCTAGGCTGCTAGAGTGTAGAAACACTGTGGAGAGAGGCCCAGCCGTCTCAGCCCAGGAAGCCCGGGGTGAATCAAAGCGGCCCACTCTGCACCTGCTCGGGATAGAAGGGCTTCCCGGGACACTGGTCCTTCAGTGAGACAGTCCCCTATAATCCAAGGTAGTTGATCACCCTGCAGCTGCCTCGCCAGCTGGCTCAGACTGGCTAGCCCAGCTGAGATCAGAACTGCCCTGCAGGCCTGTAAATTTTTATTGTTTTAAGCCAACTGCTACATTTGGCAGTGTTGTTACACAGCAAGGATCTCACTGATACACCGTCCCATCTCTGTGTTAAGAACTCAGAGCTGCTACCCAAGGCTAGGCAGGTTGTACAACTGCAGGAGCCCAGTAACAGAGTCTATATTATGGATGCTCAGAACTGTGCAGAACAATAGCTCTGCCTAAATTTGCCCAGGCCCCTCGTCAAAGGTTGCCTCCTCTGTGCAGCCCTCCTTGACTCCGCTGGATCTAATGGATTAGTTTGAAGAAACCTGTGCTAAAGAAGAGCTCACGTTTCAGTCTGGCCTGGCCCAAAGGCCCTGCCATCTGTCCCTTGGGGGCATTTTGGTTTTTGTTGGAAATATGGGATGATGTTACCTGCCATCCTTTGTTTTGGGAGGAGAGAGTGCTGGACAGGGCCCAGCCACAGTGCGGGCTGCCACCACACGCCTTCTAAAGAAAGCAGCACGCAAATCCCCGCGCCTCCCTGGGTCCTCCTCGCACGTCGCCATGCCACTCTGAGTTCTCCCTCCTGCATCCACACTGCTGAGGCCTCTCTCCTCATCCCCATGCCTGTTGGGTCCTCCTTCTTCTGTCCTCCCCCCGGTGCCGAGTCCTCCCTTTCTTCCCTGCACTCACTGTGGTCCCTCTGGCTCTGACACCTCCTTTGCCCCAATGGAGCCACCTCCGCACTGGTCTCCTGAACCCAGGCTGCTCTGTACTAAGCATTGCGACCAAAGAGACTTTCATTTTAAAAATTTTTAAATAATTACCATGTTAAGATCTACTTTTTCTTTCCTTGTTATGTAAAGTTCTATGAATTCTAACACATGTGTTGAACTTTGGGGCTGGGAAGCTGGCTCAGTGGATAAAGGGCTTGCCATGGAAATGTGAGGACTCGAGTCCAGATCCCCAGCACCTAGAGAAATGCCAGGCAGACGTGGCAACCCACCTGCAATCCCAGCACAGCGGAGGTGGAAACAAGGAACCCTCAGAGCAAGCTGGCTGCTAAACCGGCTGGATCTGGGGGCTCGGGTTCAAGTAAGAGACCTTCCCTAATGCATAAGGTGGAGAGAGATGTCAACCTGGGGCCCCGTACACATGCCATGTGCTTGCTCACCTGCACACACACATGCACCCACTTATGCAAGCACTCATATACAAATGCATACCACACACACGCAAGCAAATAAATAACATAAAAATAAAGTTTTATAGCCACCATCATAATCAGGTTTCATCGCTCCAAGGGACTCTCTTTCAAAATATGTCTTTTTAGCTGGGTGTGATGGTGCACGCCTTTAATCCCAGCAAGGGAGGTAGAGGCAGGCAGATTTCTGTGAGATCAAGGCCAGCCTGGTCTACATAGTGAGTTCCAGATCAGCTGGGACCATCAGGAGATCCTGTCTCATAAAAGCCAAACAAACAAACAAAAAGAAAAAAACCCCAAATCAGAATATGCCTTTTTAAATTTTGTAATTTTGAAATAGACAATACATATACTTTGCAAAAAAAAAATCATATTTAACATCATAAAAGTTACTCCTGTCCATGAACTTTCCTTGGATATGATTTTTAGTTTCCTTTCCATTGCTTTTCATTTTTTTAAGGCAGGGTGTCTCTATATAGCCCAGGCTGGCCTTGAACTCATGATCCTCCTGCCTCAGTCTCCCCAGGGCTGGAGCCACAGATGCATACCACAGCCAACCAATCTGTAGTGACTAGAACATCCTTCTAGAGATATTACATGTATATGCAAGTATAGCTCTGCAGAACTGTCCTATTTTATTTTTTTTCTTACCTATACATATTTACAGGGCATAGTGTGACATTTCAATGCATCTAGTTTTATGCAACTGGAACTGCGTCTTGATTTTTAATACTTAATGTGTTTTGGAGATGTTTTAGATCAGCAATACATGTGGCCACCTCCCCATACACCTGGTATTGATCTAAACACCAGAAGTGCATTTGCTCACTTCATTGTCATTTGTGAGGCATGGCACTACGATTACTATTGTTCTATCACTTTTATTGTTCTGACCACGAGACAATGACTGGCATAAGGTCTCATAGTCAGTACTCGACAGGACTCAGGCATCTGGCTCCAACATGTGAGTTCTGCATGTGAGTTCTGAGGGACCCAGCTAAACCACTCCAGTGCACTTCCAGCAATCCTGAGGTCCAGACAGGGTCATTCATTTAGCCAGCCTCCTCCTGATGGCCATTATCTGCTACTGTGAACAAGGCTGTGCTGGTATCTCTGTCGTTTGTCTTTCTGGACATGTGGAAGTGTTTCTGTTGGATTAATTCCTAGAAGCTGAATGCCTGGGTCATGGGGTGAGGGCAGTTTTATATTTGATAGATATCACTGAATTGTCTTCCAAGAGTCCATCAATTTATATTCCCATCGACAAAGCAAGAGAGCGCATTCTGCCCTCCCTGCCACGGGAGACCATCAAACACTGGGCCCATGTTGTCTAATCCGGGAGAATAGTAACTCCGTGTTGTTATTGGCCTTTCTCTGCCTTTAATTGCATGTGGACTTCTTTTGGTATGTTTGCAAGCCATTTGCATGTATTTTCTATGAGCCATCTGTCCTTATCCTGTGCCCAATTTTTTTCTTGGGTTACTAATCTTGAAGAAAAAATAGGATCTCTTTTTCATACTAGTTTGTTCATTTCTTTTTATTTATGCTCATCATCCCCCCTACAAAAGTGTTTGATTTAGTGCGCATGCGCCATGGCATGCGTGTGCAGAGCAAAGGACGACTTCATGGAATTGGTTCTCTCCTTCCACATCTATGTGGGTTTTGGGGATTGAATTCTGGTGTCAGATAGGGATCTTCACCCACCGAGCATCTCACCAGCCCCCGCCCTGTCTCTTTCAACTCACTAATCTACTTATTTGAAATTAAACTAACTTGTCATCTGGGTTTGTGTCAAATTCCAAATTCATTGTCTCTTTACTCATCATTGCAGCTATTTTTTATTGTGAAATAATTTGCGTCTACTAAAATGTGATAAGTTTTGGCAACTGTAGCCAGTGTTGCTGTTCAGCTCAGCACACAGAACATTCTCACCCTGGCCCAGCCCCTCTCCTCCCGACCCACAGCAGCGTTGAGAGGCTGCTTCCGTCTTGGGTCTCTTGTGCTTCTTCTAAACTTGCATCTGGGTCATTCTCTGTATCATAGTTTATTCTTTCTATTGCTGCAGAGTTCCATTGTGTGCACATTCCAGCTTTGTCTAGTCTGTCTCCTTTGTGTGTGCAGACATCTGGACTCTTTTCCATTAGGATGACAGTGACTACAGAAGTCATCAGCGTTAATGTTCATACAAATTATTTTACAAATGCATATATGTATATATATGTATGTATATATATTACAGTTTTCATTTCTTGTGGATGAAATTGGTAGGTCTGAGGGTAAGTGGATGTTAGTTTTCTAAGAGACTATCAGAGCTGGGATGATAGATTTCTTGCCCAGCACGCCCTAAGGCCTTGCACTATAAATAAACAAAATCAAGAAGCTAGGCATTTATTACAAAACAAAAACAAAAACCAATTGCATGCTAGGCATGGTGGTGCCCACCTTTAATTCCAGCAGACAAATCACTGTGAGACTGAGGCCAGCCTGGTCTACATAGTGAGTTCCAGGCCAGCTAGGACTTCAGGGAGACCCCATTGTGTGGTTTAATATTCCCACCAAAAACGCATAAGTTCGGTTGCACCAGGACCTCTTTCATGTTTGGGACTGTCAGTCTTTTCAGCTCTGACTGTCCTGGTGTTGGTGGAGTCACTGGAGTTTACATGATGGCTAGGGGGTGTGGAACACTTAGCTTCTTCTCTGCCATTTGCACACTTCCTTAGGGAAGTGTCTGTTCAAACCTGTGGCCTATTTAAATAATTAGATTACCTTCTTTAAAACTGTTAAATTGAGGTTCTTTATATTCCTAGACCCAATTCTTTGTGTCATATATATTTAGCAATGTATATTCATTTTCTCAATGATGTCTTTTAAAAAGTATATGATGCTCTTATTTGCATAATGCCAACAAAAATGACAGAAAACAACATGGAGCACTTTCACTATCTAGGGAATTTCTGTGGCATGTTTTCTATTCATTTGCTCTTGGAAGGGTGAGAACACCAGCAAAGGGTGGCACACCTGTGATCTCAGTACCAGAGAGGAGGGTTAATAAATAAATAAATACATACATACATACGTACATACATACATAAATATTTTAGTGCTTGCATAGGCAGCACATATACTAAAATTGGAACAATACAGAGAAGATTAGCATGGCTCTTGCACAAGGATGACTGGCAAATTTATGAAATGTTAAAAAAATAAAAGTCAGAACTGGGGAGGTGGCTCAATGTGTAAACATGCTTGCCATGAGGACCTGAGTTCAAATCCCCAGAACCTGTGTAAAACTGTCTGTGACTGTGCTCCTATGAGGGGTTGAAAGACAGAGAAAGGAGAATCCTTGGACGCTCGATGACCCAGCTAGCCTGGTGTATGCTGAAGAAACAAAACAACAAAACAAAACAAAGAGTCCCTCTCTCAAACAAGGTAGAAGGTGAGGACTGAAGCCTACGATTATCCTCTGACTTCCACATACACAATGCACACACACAAAGTGATGCACATGCACCAGCATTTACATACACATGCACTCATAAGATAAACACACAAATGTTGAGAATATCGATGACAGCCTTGGACACAGAGGTCTGCAAGGTCGCACTCACTTACCTTTCATTACTTATCTGCACTGGTCACAGTCCCATCTCACCTCTCAAGTAAAGTGTGGTTCATCAGATACGAGAGTCTGTTTCATAAGTAATTCAAACAAGTGTTCATCCACATAATTCAGGTGAAATGAGAGGGTGGACCCCTTCCTATCTGATCAGCTCGCTGGCTGGGCTTCAGCAGGAGACTTTCTGTATCTTTAGGAGCCGGGAATTCACAAGACATCAGAAAAAATTTAAGAGTTGAAGTGGAAGCAATACGAATAACCACCAAGATGATTACACTGGCCACTTCTGCACTGAACAGGAGGTTGAACTCAATAAACTCTAAAGCACCTTCAATTTCTCAGGCCAAATCTATGTCTTGCTTGGAAAGGTAGTTTGGTATGTGAATAGCTGTTCAGATTGGTGTATCTCTGGGGAGACAGTCAGTCACTAGAGGATTTGAACTGACAGTCTTTTCATTTATGGTTATTTTATGTGCAAAACAATTTTTGCTTATGTCAAAGTTCTCAAAATACTCTTTTTCTAGAGAGTTTATGATTATGGATTTTCATTTAGGTTCATGATCTGTACATTCTTCTTGGAATCAGGTGAGGACTAGAAATTTAATATTTCCTTGTATAGATACCTAATTGTTCCAACATGATTTGTCTGAAAGGACATCCGACCCCCATGGGCAGTTTTGGTGGAAACTCACTGGAGCATACATGCGGGCTCCTCCAGTTCTGAATCTGTGCTTCACTCTTTCATCTGCTTGCTTGTGTTGAGTGTCAGTTTCTAAACCCTCAAATTCTCAGGTAAATTGTAGGCATTTATTTTCATTTTTGACAGTTTTCTTATGTAGTCTAGGCTGGCCTTGAACTCACTTCTCCTACCTCTTGTCTGCTTCTTCAGAAAAGCCTGCTGGGGTTGATTTTTTAAATTTAAATTTATTTATCTAGTGTGTATGTGTGTGGGCACACACACTAAGGAATGCACGTGGGAGTCAGAGGTTAACTTGTGGGAGTCGGGTCTCTTATTCCTCCTCGTGGGTTCCGGGATCAAACACAGACCCTCAGGCTTGTCAGGAAGGATCTTTCCCCATTCAGACATCTTGCCAGTCCCCTGCTGGGTGGTCCTGAAGCTCTGGTTCATTTGGGGGAGCTGGGACATCATTGTCTTCCATCCCAAGTGTGTATTTACTTAGATCTTTACTTTCTGTTTTCCATATTCTGTAATTTTTAGATACGTGTTTACATGAATCTTCTTAGGAATATTTTTAGTGTTTTGTATTTTCTGATGGCTGGATGAGTGGTATTTTAAATTTTCATTTTTGAAATTTAAAATTCTTTAGAAATCTTCATTGTTTTTCTGGCATAGCAAAACACCATCGATTTTTATAGAGTCACCTCATATGCTGTCATGGTGTTGCAATTACTTATTAATGTAATACTTTGTAGATTCCATAAAGCTTTCTATTTAAATAGAATACCATTTGTAAATTTAATTTGTTCCTTTTCTAAATTTATAATACATTATAAATTTATATAGTTATAATCAATAAATATAATATTTATATGTATCATATATTATAATTTATATATTTATTTAAATATATATATTTTCTGGCCTTGTAACTGTGCTAACACTTCCAGTCCCGGCTGAGACAGAAATGGAGAGTGGGCATCCTTGCCTTGTTACTGAACTCACGAGAAAAGGTTTAATGTTTCACTGCTCAGAATGATGCTGGCTGTAGGTGATTCGTGCACATCCTTTACAAATCCAGGAAGCCGCCTTTTACAGTTATTTTGGTTGTTTCTTTGAGTTTCATGCACTGCACTTCGATCCCATCTAGACTCCCTCCTCACCCCACCCCACCCCACCCCGCTAGGCGTCTCTCCACTTCATGCCCTCTATTCTTATTTTTGTTTTTTAAATAGTCTGTCAAGTCTAATTAGTGTTCCCTAAATGCTCTTCCGTGTGGATCAAGAATAATTTCAATAAGAATAATAATGATGGGAAAACTTGCATTCTGCAGGCTGATCTCCTCTGTATGATTTTTTACAAAGTATTTGCAAATTTATCTTGCCGTTTTTGTTATCATCATGCAAATATTTCACGATTTCTCCTTATATTTCGGCCTTGATTTAGAGGGAGAAAAATCAAGTCCTTCAGTCAAATGTATACCTGACATCAAACTACTTTTAAGTTCCTTAATAGAATGTAAGATTAGCTCAGAATTTAGGTAACAATCCTGTGTGTGTTTCTTTTTCCTGAGTTTTTCCTTTTTTGTTGAATTTTTGTGATTTTTTTATATAGTACAGTTTGATGGTATTTAGAACTCCCTGCACGTCTTCTTACTGCCCCCACCCAATTCAATTTGCTCTTTATATATGTGATGGGCTATAGAGTCTGAATGGTGTCTGCAAATGCTCTTCAGTGTGGGTCCATTATCTGGGCCAACCAAGCATCCTATTCCTGTAAGATTCCATCTTTCCCCCTCCCAAGTGCGATCAATTGCCAAGAGTTCCTTGGGTTGGGTTGGAATTTCTTCCCATTTCCCCACATCTTTGGTGGGACTTTGTCTGGTTTGCATTTATAGAGGACTTGTGTGTGCTGTCACCACCCTGTGAGTTTCTATGAGTAACTGACCAGATGTCTAGAAGACTATTTCCTTGTGGTCACCCACCCCCTCTGGCTCTTACAGTCTTTCTCCTTCTCTTCTGTAATGATGCCTGAGCCTTGGGAGGCAGTGTTTGAAATACCTGTCCTGTTCACGGATAAGCATTCTTTGGACTCTTGATCTCTACACATTGGCCAATTGTGGGTTTCTCTGTGAATCACCATCTGCTCGAGAGATTATTTTTTTATCTATGGAAGCAATTGTGGATTTTCTCTATTTTATAGATATAGTGAATTGCATTGATCATAGAATGGAAAGCTAATCTTGCATTTCTGAACAAATCTCAGTTGGCTGTGATGTATTGAATTTTTTTATGTGTTGTTGGAATTTATTTCTAATATTTGATGAAGGTTTTCATACCTGTATCTATTTCTTTTCTTATAATAAGTCTATTTCCTAAACACTGCGTGGAAATGGTGTTATCCTTCCTTCTGTCTCACCCCACCCGTTTTTTCTTTCCCCTCCTCCCTTCCTCCCTTCCTTCCTCCCCCTTTCTAAAAGGCATCACCTAGAACTCTATGTAGCTCAGGTTGTCTTCAAACTCATGGCAGTCCTCCTGCCCCAGAATTCTAAGTGCTTGGAGGATTATAGGATATTTATTACTAACTTAAATGTTTGATTGAATTCACCACAAAGGACCTGGACATACATTTTTCTTCGTAGGAAGAATTTTTATCTTTGATAGATACCGAGTTACTTAGATCCTCTATTGCTTCTTTCATTAGTTTTGTTGGATCACACTTTTAGAAACTTATTTATTTTATGTATAATTATAAATTGTGCACAATATTTTTAAAATGTTCCCTGGCCATTCTTTTATTTATTTTTAAATTTTTGCATGTGTTATATTGGGCCTCATGGGTCCAGACATGTGGCCTGGTGCAGCTTTCTGAGCCTCACTTGAGTTTTGCAGCCCGTCTCTGACACTCCACTTCTGCATAGGAGTGACTCAGCAAGGCATAACAAAATGGCCTCTACCTGGCTACAGCCTATGTAGTGAAAAATGATTGGTCCTTTGCTTCCCATGTTTTTAGCCAGATCATCTCCCCCTTCTGTTTTAAAATAAACAGCAGAGGCATGTGAACCCTGTCTGAGGTGGTCCCCTACTTGGAGACCTTACCCATCATTGGGTGTCACGCAGCATGCTTATTATAGTAGAGGCACATGACCCCTGTCTTGGGTTGTTTCCCACACCGAGATCTTACCCGTCATTGGGTGTCATGCATCACGCTTATGATGGATCCACTCCATGACCTGTCTTAGGTCTTCTCAGTTCATCTGAGATCTTACCCGTCATTGGCCAAATGGAGGACACGGGAGGGCCGTTCTTTAGAGGACAGCCAATCACTACGAGTAGCAAGCCTTTGGTACTGGACTTCGACCTGGTTTAATTTCCTCAAGACGTTGGTGAATGAATTGTATTAATTTTTTTTAAATATAAGGTCCTTTAGCCAGGAGGAAAAGGAGAACAAGGAAGGGGTCAAGCAAAGCGCATTAGAGCTAGCCCACAGAAAATTATCTTGAAGTTCTCGCCACCTTTTTCTCAAGATCATCCTGGATCACACAAACAGCACTTTTCCTGTGAAAACAAACAGATGCCTCCCTTTCTGGCAGTTAGTAAATGAACACCTAGTCCTCAGTTGTGAGACACATCCTGGAAGAGTGATTATCATTATCCTCTAATCCAGGCAGGTGTTTTATCAAAAGATAGATTTCCCCCTTTTGTTTTAGTAATTGAGATTTAAGTGTTTGGTTATATCTTTTAACAATTGTCTGACCTCGAGAATTATATGGGATGCTGTGGCATATGAAATTTTTTAATTTTGGAGACAACTGGTGGCTAATGGCATGCTTTGCCTCAGCTTCCCAGGGGTTTAGGCATTCTGTCCCCCCATATCTGTCCAGCCATTAATGTCCCAGTTCCCTCTGGCCAAGTAGGTCAGGCCACCAAGTGTCCGGTGTTGAAGGCGGTAGTCAGGTTGGCTTTCCGTGAAGTGGTGCCAGACTTGACTCTCTGTTGGACGTTGGACCGTAGCCTGTTGGTGGGTGTTAGAGATTTGTCCTGTCCAGTTCCAAGTTGAACTCCATTATTATCCATAGTAGGTCTTTGGCAGTCATGGCAACCTGTGAAAGGAAGGTAAAGGCCTCAGGGGGCTCCACCTCCTGGGCTAAGGGGTTAAATTGTTTTCTTTTCTTTTAATAGATCTCTTTGGTTTCTGGTCTTGTAATATTTTAAATTTTTGCCAGGATCCAAAAAACATGTGGCTCATCCATACGGAACACAGAGCCATGTACCTCTGGTTGATGTTCTTGTTTACTCCAATGTGGGACAAACTTAGGTTCCATTTTGGATTTTTGAAAATTTTAAACAATGCTAGTTGGAGCTGAACGTAGGGTCACAGGCTCTCTATTCCCCCTTTTTGTTTTATAATTGTGTTCCATGATAGCTTGTCCCTGTGGGTTGTGAGGTTTTTATTTTTGGGGCAAGCCTAATGTGGCAAAGTATTGGAAAATACATCGAAATTAGTTTATCCCTTAGTTATCCTCAACAGCATAATGTCCTTACATTGAGGCTGTATTGTTCTTCTTTTTACTTGTTATAGGGTTAGGTGGCTGTAAGGTGTGAATGAGACCCCCAACAGTTTCAGACTCTGGAAGAAACCTGGAGCCAGAGCTTATCTAAGCCTTGCAAACCGCTTCAGATCCCAAATTCCTTGACAGATAAGCAAGGAATTCACGAACAACTCTGGAAAAGGACTACTTCCTGGCCAGAAGCTTGCCTTAAGCATCAATTAGATGGCATGGCAACCCCCCTCCCTTAAAAGCCAGGAGGGGACTGAAGGTTTAAAAGGTTTTGAGGACTTGGACAACGTGCTTCTGCTGGTGCTTCTGTGTTGCTGGTACTGGCTGTGCTGCTGTTGCTGCTGCTGCGGGCGCTGCACTGGGCTTTGAGACTCAGACCGGGGCTGATCACGCCATCCCAGTTCCCGGAGCCCCAGCCCCAAGATGGGAGTGAGGGGGCTAGCCTCCCCCCATCTCTTCGGGGAGGCTAGCCCCCAAGGGGAGCTAGCGTTTCTCCACTCGTGGGTGCGGAGGAGCTAGTCCCATCTGGTCTTCTCTCAATAAAGTCGGGTCCTGTTAGCTGCCAGGGGAGTCTGGTCCCTTCTGTCTGCTGCGTCTCTCGAAACCCTGAACCTTACAGTGGCCAGCCTTAGTCCATAACAAGTCTTGAAGAACGTTTTGAAACAGAACTGATCTGAAGCGAGATGGCCAATCCACCTACAGAGTCAATCTCTCAGCATTATTAATGATTTACATATACTTTTTTTTTTTTTAACAACGAAAGAATCACAACATTTAAGACAAAACAGACACAGAACAGACAAATGACAAAATCCCGATGTTGCCAAATCACAAGAGACGGAAGGAAAGACAGACATGAAAGCTCTTAGGCTAGCCATCTTTACAACTAGGGGAACGCTGGTGGCGAGGAGCCGAAGGAACAGAATGTCTTTTGAACGTTTTTATTTTCTTAACTCTAGAGGCAAGGTATTTTCAGCTTTACCCTGCCCTGGGGCAACAAGCTCTGACAGAGCTCACTCCCTCACCCACCGCTTAAAGGAGCTTCCCTGTAGGTTGGAATGTTTTACCTCAGAACATAAACCAAAAAATAGTTTCTGATAACCCGTAACATAAGGAAATTGAAACAATAATACAAAAACCTTCCAAATGATAAAAACTGAGACCCAGATGAATTCCCAGCAAAATTTTATCAGACATTTAAGCTCCATTAGCCAGTTCAACAGGAAAGGGAACAAACAAAGAGACATCTTAATTAACGAATGCCATCTATTGAATGAACCTAACAGACATCTACTGAACGAGACATCTATCTCATCCAAATACCAAAGAGTACATATTTTATTTAGCATCTGTTGGAACTTCCTCCAAAATGACCATATACTGGGGCACAAAATAAACCTCATCAAATCTAAAAATACTGAAACAACTCCGTGCATTCTCTCAGACCTCAATGCAATAAAGCTTAAAATCAACGCTGAAAGAAGCCTTATTAATTTCACGAACTCACGGAGACTAAACAACACACTCCTGAATGATGAACGGGTCAAAGGAGAAATTAAGAAAGGAATAAAGGTTTTTTGGACAGTACAACAAAACTTCTGGGACACTTTAAAAGTGTGAAATACAGGCAGAATCCAGAAAACCTGTGATGGTTTGGGATCTCCTCTGACTTTCGGGGCTGAGGGGTGTCCCGTCTCCCATTTAAAGGAGCAGTGTCTGATGGGGAACGGCAGTCTTTGGCCCAATGAAGTCCCTTGTTGCACAGAGGGCACAGGGTGGAGGTGTATCGCTAGGCACAGGTGGAGCTCTTTTTAGAAGGTTGGGGCATTTTTTCTTAAAGTTCCCTTCTCTGCCACAACTGAAACATGTTTGTCCCTTGCCTACTGAGACCTGTTGGAGGGCATTTACCAGGGTAGTCATCTCCTCCTGGATGATCTTGTCTGGACATCTTGCTGGACAGTTCTCCCGGCTCGGTGTGGTGATTTTCTCCGGAATGGAGAGGGGTACAGGCCGTCGACACTTAGCTTCTCACTCAGTCGCCTGGAGGAGACCAGCTGGACTGGCTCCTCCACTGCCCTACCTGCTGGTGAGAACCCGGCAGACTGGTGCCCCGTGTGAGGAATCCCGTGTGAGAAAAGGCTGCTCGCTGGAAGAAAGCTGATGAGTCAATCGGTCTGCAGGTAAATGTACCCTCATAAATTATGGGGTAGTCTTTCTTTAAGCCCGCGTCCCAAAAACCCTGAGACATGTCACCTGATAGAGACCTAATGAGGCCCCCGTGGCACCTGTGTCTCAGACGCCCTAGCCCACCTCTGATCTGTCTCGGGGAGGAATATTTACCCTAGTTTGGATTACCGCACTGCTGGCTCAAGAAGGTGAGCCAGGCTCCCTCGGCCCTCTGACTTTATGGTGGGGAGGAGACCCCTCTCAGGAAGCCTGCTAACCTTTTTCCCATCAACGTGTCCCCTGGTGGCAACCACCCAGCGGCCTGGTATCCCTGGGAGGCCCAGGAGATAGTGGCCTCTAGGGATGTAGAGTCCTTGTCCCACCAAACCCAAGCCATGGTGGCTGCCCTACAATTGAACAGACAGGAGGAGATGACTACCCTGGTAAGTGCCCTCCAACAGGTCTCAGTAGGCAAGGGACAAACATGTTTCAGTTGTGGCAGAGAAGGGAACTTTAAGAAAAAATGCCCCAACCTTCTAAAAAGAGCTCCACCTGTGCCTAGCGATACACCTCCACCCTGTGCCCTCTGTGCAACAAGGGACTTCATTGGGCCAAAGACTGCCGTTCCCCATCAGACACTGCTCCTTTAAATGGGAGACGGGACACCCCTCAGCCCCGAAAGTCAGAGGAGATCCCAAACCATCACAGGTTTTCTGGATTCTGCCTGTATTTCACACTTTTAAAGTGTCCCAGAAGTTTTGTTGTACTGTCCAAAAAACCTTTATTCCTTTCTTAATTTCTCCTTTGACCCGTTCATCATTCAGGAGTGTGTTGTTTAGTCTCCGTGAGTTCGTGAAATTAATAAGGCTTCTTTCAGCGTTGATTTTAAGCTTTATTGCATTGAGGTCTGAGAGAATGCACGGAGTTGTTTCAGTATTTTTAGATTTGATGAGGTTTATTTTGTGCCCCAGTATATGGTCATTTTGGAGGAAGTTCCAACAGATGCTAAATAAAATATGTTCTCTTTGGTATTTGGATGAGATAGATGTCTCGTTCAGTAGATGTCTGTTAGGTTCATTCAATAGATGGCATTCTTTAATTAAGATGTCTCTTTGTTTATTCCCTTTCCTGTTGAACTGGCTAATGGAGCTTAAATGTCTGATAAAATTTTGCTGGGAATTCATCTGGGTCTCAGTTTTTATCATTTGGAAGGTTTTTGTATTATTGTTTCAATTTCCTTATGTTACGGGTTATCAGAAACTATTTTTTGGTTTATGTTCTGAGGTAAAACATTCCAACCTACAGGGAAGCTCCTTTAAGCGGTGGGTGAGGGAGTGAGCTCTGTCAGAGCTTGTTGCCCCAGGGCAGGGTAAAGCTGAAAATACCTTGCCTCTAGAGTTAAGAAAATAAAAACGTTCAAAAGACATTCTGTTCCTTCGGCTCCTCGCCACCAGCGTTCCCCTAGTTGTAAAGATGGCTAGCCTAAGAGCTTTCATGTCTGTCTTTCCTTCCGTCTCTTGTGATTTGGCAACATCGGGATTTTGTCATTTGTCTGTTCTGTGTCTGTTTTGTCTTAAATGTTGTGATTCTTTCGTTGTTAAAAAAAAAAAAGTATATGTAAATCATTAATAATGCTGAGAGATTGACTCTGTAGGTGGATTGGCCATCTCGCTTCAGATCAGTTCTGTTTCAAAACGTTCTTCAAGACTTGTTATGGACTAAGGCTGGCCACTGTAAGGTTCAGGGTTTTGAGAGACGCAGCAGACAGAAGGGACCAGACTCCCCTGGCAGCTAACAGGACCCGACTTTATTGAGAGAAGACCAGATGGGACTAGCTCTTCCGCACCCACGAGTGGAGAAACGCTAGCTCCCGAAGAGATGGGGGGAGGCTAGCCCCCTCACTCCCATCTTGGGGCTGGGGCTCCGGGAACTGGGATGGCGTGATCAGCCCCGGTCTGAGTCTCAAAGCCCAGTGCAGCGCCCGCAGCAGCAGCAACAGCAGCACAGCCAGTACCAGCAACACAGAAGCACCAGCAGAAGCACGTTGTCCAAGTCCTCAAAACCTTTTAAACCTTCAGTCCCCTCCTGGCTTTTAAGGGAGGGGGGTTGCCATGCCATCTAATTGATGCTTAAGGCAAGCTTCTGGCCAGGAAGTAGTCCTTTTCCAGAGTTGTTCGTGAATTCCTTGCTTATCTGTCAAGGAATTTGGGATCTGAAGCGGTTTGCAAGGCTTAGATAAGCTCTGGCTCCAGGTTTCTTCCAGAGTCTGAAACTGTTGGGGGTCTCATTCACACCTTACAGCCACCTAACCCTATAACAAGTAAAAAGAAGAACAATACAGCCTCAATGTAAGGACATTATGCTGTTGAGGATAACTAAGGGATAAACTAATTTCGATGTATTTTCCAATACTTTGCCACATTAGGCTTGCCCCAAAAATAAAAACCTCACAACCCACAGGGACAAGCTATCATGGAACACAATTATAAAACAAAAAGGGGGAATAGAGAGCCTGTGACCCTACGTTCAGCTCCAACTAGCATTGTTTAAAATTTTCAAAAATCCAAAATGGAACCTAAGTTTGTCCCACATTGGAGTAAACAAGAACATCAACCAGAGGTACATGGCTCTGTGTTCCGTATGGATGAGCCACATGTTTTTTGGATCCTGGCAAAAATTTAAAATATTACAAGACCAGAAACCAAAGAGATCTATTAAAAGAAAAGAAAACAATTTAACCCCTTAGCCCAGGAGGTGGAGCCCCCTGAGGCCTTTACCTTCCTTTCACAGGTTGCCATGACTGCCAAAGACCTACTATGGATAATAATGGAGTTCAACTTGGAACTGGACAGGACAAATCTCTAACACCCACCAACAGGCTACGGTCCAACGTCCAACAGAGAGTCAAGTCTGGCACCACTTCACGGAAAGCCAACCTGACTACCGCCTTCAACACCGGACACTTGGTGGCCTGACCTACTTGGCCAGAGGGAACTGGGACATTAATGGCTGGACAGATATGGGGGGACAGAATGCCTAAACCCCTGGGAAGCTGAGGCAAAGCATGCCATTAGCCACCAGTTGTCTCCAAAATTAAAAAATTTCATATGCCACAGCATCCCATATAATTCTCGAGGTCAGACAATTGTTAAAAGATATAACCAAACACTTAAATCTCAATTACTAAAACAAAAGGGGGAAATCTATCTTTTGATAAAACACCTGCCTGGATTAGAGGATAATGATAATCACTCTTCCAGGATGTGTCTCACAACTGAGGACTAGGTGTTCATTTACTAACTGCCAGAAAGGGAGGCATCTGTTTGTTTTCACAGGAAAAGTGCTGTTTGTGTGATCCAGGATGATCTTGAGAAAAAGGCGGCGAGAACTTCAAGATAACTTTCTGTGGGCTAGCTCTAATGCGCTTTGCTTGACCCCTTCCTTGTTCTCCTTTTCCTCCTGGCTAAAGGACCTTATATTTAAAAAAAATTAATACAATTCATTCACCAACGTCTTGAGGAAATTAAACCAGGTCGAAGTCCAGTACCAAAGGCTTGCTACTCGTAGTGATTGGCTGTCCTCTAAAGAACGGCCCTCCCGTGTCCTCCATTTGGCCAATGACGGGTAAGATCTCAGATGAACTGAGAAGACCTAAGACAGGTCATGGAGTGGATCCATCATAAGCGTGATGCATGACACCCAATGACGGGTAAGATCTCGGTGTGGGAAACAACCCAAGACAGGGGTCATGTGCCTCTACTATAATAAGCATGCTGCGTGACACCCAATGATGGGTAAGGTCTCCAAGTAGGGGACCACCTCAGACAGGGGTCACACGCCTCTGCTCTTTATTTTAAAACAGAAGGGGGAGATGTTGGCCCTCATGGGTCCAGATACATGGCCTGGTGCAGCTTTCTGAGCCTCACTCAAGTTTTGCAGCCCGTCTCTGACACTCCACTTCCGCATAGGAGTGACTCAGCAAGGCATAACAAAATGGCCTCTACCTGGCTACAGCCTACGTGGTGAAAAATGATCGGTCCTTTACTTCCCATGTTTTTAGCCCAACCCCCGACCCTATATAAGACTGTGCCTGACGTAATAAAACGAGATCTTGCTGGACAGTTCTCCCGACTCGGTGTGGTGATTTCCTCCGGAGTGGAGAGGGGTTCCGAGTCGTCAACACTTACCCTTTTGCTCAGCCCCCTGGAGGAGGCTGGACCGCCTCCTCCACCGCCCTACCTGCTGGTGAGAAGTCGGCAGTGTTGTGTGTGTGGTGTGCATGTGTGTTAGTTTATATGAGTGTGTGTGCAGATGCATGTCCACGCACGTGTGTAGAGGTCAGAGATTGATGTCAGGTATATTTTCAATAGTTTTCCACCTTATATATTGAGGATGAATCTCTCACTTGAGACCAGAGCTCACAAATTCACATACTTTAACTTGCCGTGAAAATACCATTCCCACCTCCCAAGCAGGTCAATGCCATCAAGCCCAACCATCTGAGCTTGATCCGAGGGATGCACATAGTGGAAGGAAAGACCTGACTCTCAGAAGTTGTGCCCCGACTTCTACAGTCCCCACCATCCATGGAAGACAGAAGAGAGTGTTGGATCCCCTGAATCTGGAGTTATAGATGGTTTTCACTCACCATGTGGGTGCTAGGAACTGAGCCTGGGTCCTCTGCAAATGGTACTCTTAACCACTGAGCCATCTCTCCAGCCCCATGTACCGCATTTATTTGTTAGTACAGATGAGAAGACACTTGTATGCAGGTGTGCTCACCTCTGTGTGCATGAAGAGCAGAGGTGGACGATGGGTGCCTTCCTCTATCAGTCTCCCTCTTCTCTCTTTCTTTTGACAGTGTCTTACTTAGAATTCAGTGGTTTAGTTAGACTGGCTGGCTGTGGAGTTCCCAGGATCTGCCCATCTCCCCCCCTTGCTTCATGGGCCTCGGACAACACACGTGCACTTACACACATGCAGGCAACATACTCATATGCATAAAATAAAGTAATTCAAAAAATGGGACACATTGCTTTAGTTTGCTTTCAATTGCTGTGACAACACTCTCTGACCAACACCAACTTTGGGAGGAAACGGTTTATTTGGCTCACATCTCCCAGGTTCATCACTGAGGGGGCCCAAGGTAGGCACTCAGGGCAGGAGCCTGGAGACAGGAGCTGAAGCACTTTAATGGAGGAACGCTGCTTACTGGCTTGCTCACCTGGCCCGGGCTCAGCCTGCTTTCTTATACAATACAGAACAACCTACTTGGGGTGGCACCACCCACAAAGGGACTGGGCCCTCCCACATCACTCAACGACCAAGACAGTCACACGGAAGTCCGATGAAGGAAATTCCCTAATTGAGGCTCCTTCAACCCGGATGTGTCAGGTTCACACTAAAGCTATCCAGCACAACCACAAAACACTATTCAGTCATAAAACAGAATTCCTATAATTTGAAGCAACATGGGTAGAACTGGAGATGACTAAGTTTAATTAGCCAGGCACAGAGAGATGTGTACTGATGATTGTACTCCCATATGTGATCTAAAGACAACTGGTACCCTAAAATCTGAGAGCAGGACGCTGGCTACCAGAAACAAAGGAGAATGGGGTGGATGGGGAGAGGTGGGGGGCACTAAGTCATGAGACCCGCGGCAAGAAACTCTGGAGTGACGCTGCACAGCAGGTACTGTAGACAATGACCATATACTGTACATTCCAAAAGCTAGAAGAAAGGTGCTTGAAGGTTTCCACCACAAAGATATGATCAACATTTCAGGAAATGGACATATTTAACCTGAGCTACACATTTCACAATGTGTACACACATCAAAGCTTTATATGGCACCTCTCTAAAATGGGTAGTTTTTCTGTATCAGTTTAATTCTTTCAATGAGAATAAAGAAAATGAAGACAATTAGACACTGTACTCCTCCTGATGGAAAGTCATAATATCACCTGCAAATTAGCTTTTCAGAAAAGCCAGTATAAGTATGATGAAGCCTCTAGAACCAACCACCAAATTCGCAGGAAGTTCTGGGGTTAGGCCCCTAAAATGCTACAGGTATGCGAGTCAGAGAAATGCAGACGGTGGGCGAGCAAGCTGTGTGCAGCCCTTCAAGTGAACCGAGGCTGGACCAGGAGGGGAGTTATGAGCCCAGCAATCTAATGCAATGTTCGGACTTTATTTGCATCTTCATTCAGATAAACTATTAAACAAAACACACAATGAGGGGTCATTGAGATAGTTCAGTGGATAAAAGCGCTTGCCAAGTAAGCCTGTAACCTGAGTTTGACCCTTGGAGCCTCTGGTAGAAGAAGAGAACAGACTCCTGAAAGTTGTGCTCTGACCTCCACATACATGCCATGGCACTCATGTTACACACACACACACATACATCATATACTCACATACAAACACATCATACACATATATACATGTCACACACACATTATACAAACACCACACACATATATAATAAAATAAATAAACAAGACAATTGAAGCTGGATATTTGACATTAAGAAGCTCCTATCCATATTTTAGGCATTAGAAATATTATTAGGGGGTTGAAATGTAGCTCAGTGGTAGAATGCTTGCCTAGCATGTATGAGGCCCTAAGTTCAACCCCATATGTAGAAACTTGTGTTAGTTTGCTGCGGCTTCTATAATAAAATACTGAAGATTATGTGACCTGAACAACAGAAATGCACCTTATCATGATTCTGCAGGCCAGAAGGCAGTGATCAAGGTGCGCACTGGGCTGGTTGCTCCTGAAGCTCCTCTCCTGACTTTGTACATGGCCATCCTGTCCTGCAGTTGTCATTTCCCATTTCTTCCTTGTGTGTCTGCATCTTGCTGTCTTCGTGCCATAC